>OY720457.1:30621566-31014066 GCA_963082715.1 Harpalus rubripes
TATGAAGGAGGACTAGCGACCCGAAATACTTTTCAATACACTAAATTTTGAAAGTAAAAAGTCGTTTAAATATAATAATGACAACAATTAACGGAAAAAAGTTTATTTTCTGATTTTGTTACGGTTTTAATTCGTAGTGTAATCTAAAAGTATTATGTGTGCTTAATTTCAGCCATTATATAGTATTTCATTAATTTACTTACAAGAAGAATCTTAAGTAATGTTCAACTTTGTTACAATTTAAAGTCATACAGCGTCAGTAGTCTTAAATTTATGAGAGAAGTATTATTGATTACAAACTGTCATTCAGCTATGTCTTGACAGGTTAGAAAAAGTTTCTAGTTCTGAAAGTTTGCAGTTGGTATAGGAATAATAACTAATTGCTTAAACGAAGACTTAAGGCTAGTCTACAATAATTGTATTTCTTACAATTAAAATCTGTATTTAAAGATCGTAAATCAGAGTTTTAAGGGTGGAATTTGCGATATCAGTATTTAGTTTAATTTATAATATATTGTAGTAGATTTGCAGCTGTTACATTCTTGGAATTTAAATAGTAAACATTTTTAAACTGTTAGTGTAAATGAGCCGTTGCAGACTTCACTCACTGTTTAGTTATTCTGCTCGTATCTCTTCTTAATCTTTAAATAGTTTAGAGAGTTTTGCTGAATTCTTGGTGCATAGGGGATTGAGTTTTTGAATTCGAACGAAGAAAGTCGTTGAAAGATTCGCTGGTGCAATCACTAAAATCTTCAGTTGGTAATAGTATTTTCTGTCACGTTAAACTTGTTTCGGCATAATTCCGGCACGCGAGTTCGCGGAAAAGTAGTACAGAATAGCTATTTGTATAGTAAGAGTGCAAAATGGGACATTGTCGATTGAGAGATTGTTAACGCGCGACGCAGGAGCGCGGCATTCTCTCGAAATCGACAATGTCCATTTGCGCTCGAAACACACACAAGATTTTTTCTACAGTCCTCCACCATAACAAAAAAATAATAAAATTTACACTTTGCACTTACAGTACTACTCAATAGTTTTGCAGTGAAGATAGGAACGTATTGAAATATGATTTTAATATATTGTTTTGGTTTACGTTTTTACAAAAAAATAATGTCAATTTTGTAATGAATATTATAAGTTTTTGTATAATTTATTTGTTTCAAGTACATTAAACTAGTGCAGTGGAAAGTGGATGTCCATTGGGAGCGTTCACGCCAAACATTTGCAGGTGACAGCACAACTGTTCACACAATTTATTTTACATTTAATTTATCGTTATTTTCCATTCTACTTGAGCTATTGCTTCAATTTCAACCTAATCTAAGCTTTTTATACTTTCGTTTTTCTAAATAAATGCCCTATTTTATTTTCACAGCAGTACGGCATTTTGTTTGTTTATGTAATATACCGACAGAGCAATTATATGTCAGATTGACTTATGAAAGTGGTAAATGGTGTAGCTACTATTATTTTTCTGATTTTGGTTAAAGTGCATTTTTGAGCGTCAAATCATCATCACGAATCTGTCTTGGTCATTAATTAAATTCATTAACATTTGCCCTTTTAGAACAAGTGTGACCTTTGAGGCGTTGAAATCAAAAACTCTATTTTATTTTATTTTCTTAGTTTACATAGAACTAATTGACAGTTACACCTCACGTCTATTGTTGAGAATTTGTTGTTGCGTATGTCTAATTTATTTTGTATTAAAGTGAATAGAGACGTGAACTATGAGAAACCACCCTCATATGTATTTGTGGTATTTCTTATATTGTGTTTTATTTATTGTGATTTAGATTGTATTTACCATCGTGTTGATTTAAATGACCTTAGTGTCAAAGATTTTCATCGTGGACTTTTCTGTATTTTTACCTTCCGTCACCTTTAGGTAAGGAAGGTATTGTCTTTGGTCAAAAAATTCGGTGGTGAGTTTTTGATGAATAAGCACGTTTTAGGGTCCCTAGAACACGATTTTACTATTTTTACGATGATGTCTGTATGTGTGTGTGTGTGTGTGTGTGTGTGTATGTGTGTCTGTGTGTGTGTGTGTAACAAAATTTTCGTCTACGATAACTTCCATACTACAATTCAAAAAATTATAATTCTTTCGTATTCCTCTTCGTTACATCCATGTGAAGAGCTGATTAGATTTTGGTTAGAATTGGTCAACCGGAAGTACCCTCATTTGAAGATTTTAACAGTTTTTCTTGAAAAAACGATGTTAAATATCATTTTTTCACATTTGATGTTATTATAAATATTAAAGAATATTTTATTCTCTATGTGATTTGAATGCATTTTATATTTCATATTAAATGGATATAGAGTTAAAAAATTATAAAGAAATTAAATATCATATATTAGCTAGCTATGTTATAACTCTGGAACAGCTGATATATTAGAAAAATTCTGATTGAAAGGTGTCAGTGTCAAGTGCAGTTGACAGTATGTATGTGTTATAATTTTACAGGAAATATAGGATCTTTTGCTTTCTGTATGGAATTTGTATAAAATACATACAACTGCCTTAAGGTAATGTACAAGAAATATAATCTTTTGCAAAAAAATTTCTGTATGACATTTATACAAAATACATAGAACTGACGGAAGGTAATGTGCTGGCCACATCAGATTTTTATTATTTTGTTCTGAAACAATGGAGTTCGTTAATACTTGAAAACCCTTTAGCAAATATAGTTTTATTTATTTTTTACCTTCCGTCACCTATAGGTAAGGAAGGTATTGTCTTTGGTCAAAAAATTCGGTGGTGAGTTTTTGATGAATATGCACGTTTTAGGGTCCCTAGAATACGATTTTACTATTTTTACGATGATGTCTGTATGTGTGTGTGTGTGTGTGTGTGTGTATTTATGTATGTATGTATGTATGTATGTATGTGTGTCCGTGTGTGTGTGTAACAAAATTTTCGTCTACGATAACTTCCATACTACAATTCTAAAAATTATAATTCTTTCGTATTTCTCTTCGTTAAATCCATGCGAAGAGCTGATTAGATTTTGGTTAGAATTGGACAACCGGAAGTACCCTCATTTGAAGATTTTAACAGTTTTTCTTGAAAAAACTATGTTAAATATCACTTTTTCACATTTAATGTTATTGTAAATATTAAAGAATATTTTATTTTCTATACGATTTGATTGCATTTTATACCTAATATTAAATGGATATGGAGTTAAAAAATTATAAAGAAATTAAATTTCATAAAGTAGCCATAGCTGTGGAAACAGCTACCATATTAAGAAAATTTTGATTGAAAGATGTCAGTGTCAAGTGAAATTGACATTGTGTGTTTGTCTTATAATTTTACTGGAAATAGGTATAGGATCTTTTGCTTTCTGTATGGAATTTGTATAAAATACATACTACTGCTTTAAGGTAATGTACAAGAAATAATAAAAATAATAATAAATCTTTTATTTCTGCAGATACATTACACTGTATAAAGAAAACGTCACAAAATAATAATTTTCTGTATGAAATTTGCATAAAATACATGCAACTGCCGGAAGGTAATGTACAAGAAATAGAATATTTAATTTAGCAAGGAACTTTCCGTATGAAATTTGTACAAAATAAATAGAACTGACGCTGACGGAAGGTAATGTGCTGGCCACATCAGATTTTTTTTTTTGTATTGCGGATTTCGCATTTCGTTGTTGCTAGGCTGTGTATTGTTGTCGCCGCGGTCAAATATATCTCGACAATTTGACTGTTGTCCGCGTTTGCGTGTTCATCAGCCGTAGACTGCGTATGTGTGAGCGGGGTATATCCGAGTCGCGACGCTTTTGTTGTATTCGTGCGATTTCAACAATCGTAAATTTGTTGTCGTGGAATAAGTATCTTGAATATGAGAATTTTGTGATTATGAGCAATAAATCTTTAATTATATCTAGTCCACCAAGCTCCCGAGTTTTATTTCAACTCTGCAACCGTCATTTTTTCTCGGTTCTTTTCAGAAATCAGAATTTCAAATGCCAGGAGCACGTTCGTAATTTAGTGATTTGAGGGCTCCTACCAAGATCTCTTAGTGATTTAAATTACGTGGCGCCCAGGTACGAGTAAGTACTGTTTCTTTTATATTAGTAAATTCCTTTTATTTTGGACCCCACACCGACTCCACTGAAGCTAGCACGGCACACTCTCACGGAGTGTTATTTAGTCTATTACGGTTTCATACAAGAAACTTTCAAAATAATTTCATCAGATTTTTGTTACATACTGATTGCAATGATTGGTAATAATCATAATACTTTCATCGACGTAGCTTAATTCACCAGAGAGCAGCATATCTGGAGCAAATGACATAAATTCATACATTTTTGAAATGTTTATAGATCAGAATAAGAGTGAATTGACAGCCGAGCATAACCCCTCTCTGGCATGAATGGTAGTAGGGTAGTGTAGTGCACAGCCGTAAAATATCTAAAAGAATAATTTCTTTAATTGTGTCAGCTCTTACATGGTGAAACTTATTATTCATATCTAAAAAAAATATTTAAATTCTTGTATATTATTTTTATTAAAATAAAATAAACATTTTACGTACCATTAGCTTTAGGTACCTGAACAGAAATTAACAATAGTCGTATAAGAAATCGTTTGATATTAATTTAATCGCTTTCTTTACTGTACGGTGATTTTAAGTCAGATATAAATTTGACACAAATGACTAAAACACTTGTTATACAAATTGAAATTCCGCTGCTTTCTATAGATCAATTCGAAAAATGTAATTTTTTATTTTATCGCGTCGGCCATATTGCGCCTGGTACCATCTAGCGCTTGGAAGAAAAGTACTATTCGCATGCTATTAATGGTCTCGACGTTTTCCATATGGGTTTCCGTAGCCTGGTTAACAGGAAAAAAAAAAATTGGAACGCAAACAGAGAACGACAGTGATTTGTCTACAATAAGTTTATACAGTGTATCTGTGTGTAGTAATTGAAAATACAATTATAGAAAACTTGCTACTCAAGAATTCAAAAGAAACAGATAAAAAAATACCTAATATTTTGCTCCTGGAGAGTACAGAAAGATTCGAGGGAAGTTACTGAAGCTGTTATTTTAATTTATATTTCCGAACATTCCAAGAATCTGAAGCCTTCGTCACTCTGGAGTTATTGCTCCATGCTAAAAGCTTGTCTCATTGCTTTCGAGAACGTGAATATAGGGTGGTAACTAGAAAAAAATTGCTTTAAGAGACTAGATTGTAAATATTTACATTATTGTTGCGGATTCCCTAACGTAAAAGCTCTGTTAAAACAAAATGCAAGAGGTTTCAGGAGCACAAAATCCAAAGTACCGAGCCGTGATGACCTTTTAAGATTTCTCAGTGACAAAGTTTTTTTGTTGGTTAAAGTCAATTAATTATTTAAAAATGGAAATGAAATAAGGGAAACAATTTTTTACTACAATGTAGACAGTACTTGTCATGGGTCTAGATGGTGGATGCCGCATTGGTGAACTGGTAAACATGAAAATTGACGATGTCGACAACCGAGAAAATATCTTAGTTCTAACTCTACCAGACACTAAAACTAATAAACCTCGCGTGTTTACTATAATCAATGAAGTAGCCATAAATGCTGTCTACATCTACAACAAGTACGTAATATTACGGCCGCAAGCGCTAGCCCATAGACGCATTTTCTTAAACTACTAACATGGCAAATGTACCGTCCAGCCGGTATGAGAGAACAAAATATGTAAAATGCCTAGCGTCATTGCGAAATTTTTTGGTCTTTTGATGGATGGAAGTGCGAATCTTTTTGAACTTAAGAGACACGACGAATAGAGCACCACTACAGTCGCCGAAAATTATATAGAAGACTCTATTTCGAAGAAGATAGAGACATGTGGAAAGACATTTGGGAAAAAACCTTCATATTTGGTACCTGTGGAGAAACTATGTCTTTCAGTTAGCGTTTCACAGGTGGAAACTCCTGTTCTAATTGATGACGCAGTTCATTTACATGAAGTCGTGAACAAATTAGTTATTCCTACAAAAAATATAAATTTTGAAAGTGGCAGTGTTCAGTTCAAAGCAGTAACATTTATCACAAACGAAGCCTTGCATACCTAGTTAAATAAATTTGTTCTTAAATTGTTAATACCTGTAATGTATAACTATTTAATAATTTGATTATGAATATAATATAGAGGTTAACATCCCAATATGACATACAATATTTTATTCCAACAATCAATGACATACGTTGCATAAAATTATAACATTATTATTCTTCTTCTTTTTATTGTACGAAATAGCGCGTATACGTTGAATATTTGAATTTATTGCAAGAATTTTGGTAGACATTTGGCATTTTAAAACCGCTAGCGAAATAATATTCCTTAAAACACTAGCGAAATAAAATTATTTATAAAACAACAACTTTAGTGGTCCGTATCCAAGGAAATAAACATAACTTTATAAGGCAAAATTGAATAAATAAATAATTAATTCAATATGTAAATTAATAAATATATAAATAAATTTATAATAAATAACTATATAAATTAATAAGTAAAGTAATAAATAAATTAAAAATCTATAAATAAATAAATAAATAATGAATTATTGACAAATCAAGGATTCTTAACCGCACTTTTCCGTGAAAAGAATGAATTCTTGGTTTATGTTGTAAAAAAGGAATAAGAGAAAATAAAAATACCTAATGGGACTATAATATAATTCAGAGCATATAATTAGTCTATATTAAATTTTACTATCCTTCCATCTATACTAGAGCTATTTTTCCACTTGACCTTTGAGGTTATCAAGTGAGATTCCTTTGCTATCCGCGTTCGAACGCGTTTTAAATATCGTGCACGTGAAGTCTAGTGCACATGTGTGCACGTGTTAGAAGAGAAATGCGCACTGCCAGCCACAAACCATAAGAGCGATATTTGCAAACGAAATTGGAAGACGTGAGATTGTGATACGGAAGTAGGCGATACATGAAGGTGTCTGCATTAGAGCAAAAATACACGAATTCTTTTTACAATACCTATACAAAAGATAAAGTATTGATATTGATATAGATATATTTATGTAACAAATGCAAAAAGTTTAGATTCACTGCAAGAGTCGTGTTTGTAAGTTTCCGCACGATACTGAGACGAATGCTGTTTGCACGTGTTCATTGAATGCTTTATGGAAGTGTTTTATAATATAACATTTTGTACAATATTAAACTTTATCCCTAATGAGAACGTGTTGGAAAATGAGCATTTACACGATTGTAGAAAAGTGAATACATATAATCAAGGATAAATTATATAGATATATCCTAATCTGGTCCAATAGAATTAGTGTTACCGTACCATATTAAACTAAGCAAAATTTATTTAGTTATTTCTGTTTTTAATATCAAGCTTTCAACACAAGAATACTCGTATATCCAACAGGAAGACACTTACTTATAGGGTGTTCCATTTGAAAATTAAAGGTTGCCATCAATTAGTCGAAAACCGGAAGTAATAATATTAATCTACTTCCGAAATTTTATAGAGGAGTTAACGTATTATTATTTACGTCATATAGTTGAAATCGCTAAAAGTAATAATAAGCGAGATATTTGCTGGTTTATTTATAGACGGACTTCTGTATATTATAATATATTCCAAAACTTTTCAAATTTGGTATTTAAGACCTTTATGTGAAGGGGAGCAACATATTAGATTTAAGCTAAAATTGATAAACAGGAAGCGATACTTAACTTGAAGATCTGAACAGATTTTCGTGACAAATATATTGGTATAATCCAAAACTTTCAATTTTAGTATTTAAGACTTTTATATCAATGGGAATAACATCTTATATTTTGGCTGAAATCGATAAACCGAAAGTGACCCTTTACTTAAAGATCTGAACAGACTGTGAAATATATATGATATAATCCGAAAATTTTCAAATTTGGTATTTAAGACTTTTATATTCATGAGAACGACATTGATTTTTTTTCTAAAATTCATAAATCGGAAATAGTATTTTACTTTAAGCTATAAACAGATTTTCTAGAAAAAATATATTAAAATATTTCTCAATTTTTTTTTTCAACTAGTAGATAATTTGAAACAACGTGAACCGGAAGTGATACTTTACTTAAAGCTAATTGCTATTATGAACATGGAATTGGCGAGAGGTCATATGCTGACCACATCAGATTTTTTTTAATATTTTGGGATTTTAGCAGGTAAAGTATCACTTTAAAATCTGAGTTGTACGTCACGTTACGTTCTACGTAACTAAGGTTCGCTATCTGCGTATTAATTATTTACAGTTACTGATGTACTGTAATTCCGAGGCATATATTTTGGCTCCGATTTCAGTAATAAAGATATAATTTTTTATTCTGAATAATTTATTATATATCCTCCTCAAAAATATTCAATATTATTTATGACAGACAATAATTTTTCATCCTGTATATTTGTAGAATAGAAGGAATAAAACATTTTATTTTGACAACCCTATATCAAATTTATTATTAAAAGTTTGAGAATTAAATGTATGCTACAATTACTCGTAACCTGATACATAAAAACTTGATAAGAGCCTTATTATACGACAATTAAACGTTGAAGTAAGTGGGCGAACAATGGTTTTCTGTAAATCTTGTGTAGGTAGTGCGAACTACGATAAATTCGCCTTTCAAACGAGGACAATCAGACATTTCAGTAACTTTGTTCATTAATTAGTATGGATTCGCAACTTTAGTCGATTCATATCTTTAGTGCAGCGAGTACGATAGCTCAGCCCCTCAGCGACTGGTTTTGTCTTGGTTCCGAACTCGGATATTATAATTAATGCTTTTTATTCCCAGGTTCTGATGGAATAATTCCCTGCCTGCAGAACTAGCTAAATTTTTATAATTGTGATTCATGTCGGTGGCGATATTATTCAATAAAATGGATTCCGAGAAAAAACCCCAGAATGACAAAAAATGTAATACTGAACTATGAAGAAACGCAATTTTCGCTTTACATGTTCGGCAAATTAAATTTTTATGCATTTACAACTTTGGTGTAATAACAGTAGAATATTAATTTAAAAAAAAATTTTTTTATTGTTTTATCCAACACCGACTCATAAAATAATGGTTACTATGATTAATTGAAATAACTAATGTACTACATTAGCCACTCCGTGGGACAATATTTTAGAAGCAACGGAGGAATTATTACTGATTTTTTTGTTTCCAATATAAATAAAAATTAATTCTACAAAATTATTATATTATTGAAATAATTTAACATTATGAAACTTATTCATTTACATTAATATTAACTTTAGCAATAGGTAGTCGGATATTGGACCAGGAATTAATAAAACGAAAACAATTTCTCAATTCCTCAACGTTTCGATTAAATTTTAATCATTTTCAAGAGCTAAAATAATATTACAATGTAGTACAAAAATAAAAATATAAAGGAATTTATTAACAAAATTTTTAAACAAAATTTAAATTTTCTAAAATAACTACATGCAAACAATTATTCAACAAAAATACATAGATTGAAAAATGTGAATTGTAAATTTAAAACAATAATGTTACAATTAAGTACATAAAATATCAGATACTTAAAAAATATAATAATTTACATACCATTGGGTTGAGATTATGTTAAACTGAAGTGTATTGTTGCAAAGTAACATTGTAAATGTTCAAAATATAATACAAAATTATGAAAACAAGTGTTGACAGTCTGAGAAACAATTAAAGACTGGCAACGTTCTGTGAAACTGTGAGCTGCTAAATGTTAAAAATATTTTACAGGTATACCTAAATAATCAAAATTAAAAATGAAAAGCACTAGAAAGGCAAACTCAAGAAGAAGTTTCTAAAATCTTTAAATAATTCTTATTTAAATTTTGAATATCTCTTCTGAAATTAACCGAACTGGTATTTTTGATAATGTGTATCATTTCCAAAAATAAACGTTTTTTGTAATTATCTTCTCTGTCTAAAATCTCAACATTATCAAAATCAAAAAAATGACCTAATTGGTAATGATGATCTACAAGGGCTGTCTTTTCATTCTTAATATGACTATTTTTACAGTCGGTTTTATGGGTCTGTATACGTTTGCCTAACCAGTTTTTGGTTTGGCCTACATATGTCCCAGTACAATTTTTACAATTTATTTTATATACAACGCCTGTCTGAAAATATTGAGGGGTATTATATTTTAACTTTGTAAAAACCTCCTAATTTTCTTGTGTTATAAAACACCAGTTTGATGTTATTATGCTTAAAAATAGCTCTCAATCTTTCAGACAGTCCCTGTATATATGGGATTTTATAATAAAGTTTAAGTTCAGTATTGACCTCAATATTGTTATTGTTATCGTTGTTAGTGGTAACGTCTCGAATAAGTATTTTATTTACTAAGCCTTTCGGGTAGTTATTTTTGGCTAATCTAGTACGTAAATTACTGATGTTCTTTTCTTTAAAAGTTTCGTGACTTAACATAGAATATCTGTATTTTAAGCATTTAATTGTATTTATTTTTTGCGTCATTGGGCGAGCTGAATTGAAATTCAAAACTCTATCAGAAGTTGTAGGTTTTTTATAGAAATCAGAAATCAAACTGCCATCCTCACGCCTTATTAATAGGGTGTCTAGAAATGGAAGAGTGTGGTCTTTTTCTAGTTCAATGGTAAACTGTAAATGTTCATTGTAATTGTTAAAATGTTGTAAAATAGCTGGTACCTCGTTTTCGGGTACAATTGCTACAATGTCGTCTACATAAAGTTTTATAAAGGGTATTGTAAAGGGTAATATTTCTAAAATGTGTCCCAATGCTTGAGTCATAACTAAATTAGCGAAAATCACAGAAGCTGGGTTACCCATAGCACAACCAAAAATCTGCTTATAAATTTTACCATTGAACATGAAATAACTGCTGTCAAAAATGAAATCTATCACTTTTTTAAAAAGTTCTAAAGGTATTTCCGTGTAAGTTTCTATAATGTCCCATTTCTGCTCGATGGCAGAAAGGACTAATTCTTTAGGGATATTGGTAAACAGGGCTTTAACGTCTAATGATATTAATATATGTGAGGGTGGCACTTTGATTTCCTTAATTTCACAGAACGTTGCCAGTCTTTAATTGTTTCTCAGACTGTCAACACCTGTTTTCATAATTTTGTAATATATTTTGAACATTTACAATGTTACTTTGCAACAATACACTTCAGTTTAACATAATCTCAACCCAATGGTATGTAAATTATTATATTTTTTAAGTATCTGATATTTTATGTACTTAATTGTAACATTATTGTTTTAAATTTACAATTCACATTTTTCAATCTATGTATTTTTGTTGAATAATTGTTTGCATGTAGTTATTTTAGAAAATTTAAATTTTGTTTAAAAATTTTGTTAATAAATTCCTCTATATTTTTATTTTTGTACTACATTGTAATATTATTTTAGCTCTTGAAAATGATTAAAATTTAATCGAAACGTTGAGGAATTGAGAAATTGTTTTCGTTTTATTAATTCCTGGTCCAATATCCGACTACCTATTGCTAAATTTGCACCAAGTGG
This sequence comes from Harpalus rubripes, assembly GCA_963082715.1. NCBI lineage: Eukaryota > Metazoa > Arthropoda > Insecta > Coleoptera > Carabidae > Harpalus > Harpalus rubripes. Next base: position 30,633,149 of record OY720457.1, read on the forward strand.
ACGCTATTTTTCTACACAAACTTCAATTTTCGGCTATCAACCAACATCATGGGTTTCTTTGAAGACATCACAACCGCACATGGTCCAAATGCAACTCGTTGCCTGAAAAACTGGGACAAGTCTTCAAAATCCCTTGCAGCAGCAAGAAACCGTAAGGTATTCTTATTACAATGTAGATATAACAATATTATTCCGAATCATATTAACAACAATGTAAATACAATTTATGTAGGAACAGATATTTTAGAATCATTTTTGAATGAATATGATAAAATTTTATGGAAACTTAAAAAACAGATATTGAATTTAGAAATTCAAATGACCATGGTAACCATTTCGAAACTTGATCAAACAATTGAGAACTTGAAAGAACAAGCCAAAACTTTTTTGTCCATTGAGAATTTTAATGAATTTGAACGAAATCAAAATAAAATATATCATAAAATTTTTGCACAACGTAAAACTAGACAGCTTAAAAAATTAAATAATTTGAAAAATAAAACTTTATATAATTTAAATTTAAATTCATCCAAAAATGTAATTAATTTAACAACAGAAAATGTACCAGAGTCTGTCTCACAGCTGGTATCATTAGGTCCTAATTTTGCTGTTAAGGATAATAGACATGAATTACTGATGCGTAAATTAGTAACTGACATAGAATATTGTATTGATACACAGAAAGATTTCAATATTGAAAAGAAAAATGAACTTCGATCTACAACTACTAATGTAATTACTAATCATATTAATAGAACAAAAAATAATAAGACTATGGACAAAACTATTAAAACCTTCAATGTGACTAAAAAGTATTTAAAAGAACATCCTAATATTGTAGTAACTAAACCAGATAAAAGTAACTCCACGGTTATCTTATACAAAGATTATTATGTTGACAGTCTAGAGGAACAATTAAATGACACAGCCTTTTATCAAACCTTGACGAAAGATCCAACGACTAAATATCAAAACTTAAATAATAAACTTATTAAAGAGTTGAAAGATAAAGATTGTATTAATGATACTACATGCAAACATTTAACTATATACAATTCAAATTGCCCAAAGCTATACGGCTTGCCTAAAACACATAAACCACCCCCAATTAAATTTAGACCAATCGTGTCCTGTATAAACTGCCCCACTTACCATTTAGCTAAATATATCGTAGAAATTTTACAAAATATTAATGACGAGTTTATTTTTAATATAAAGAATTCATTTGATTTAGTTGCAGAAATTAAGGAAATCAAAGTGCCACCCTCACATATATTAATATCATTAGACGTTAAAGCCCTGTTTACCAATATCCCTAAAGAATTAGTCCTTTCTGCCATCGAGCAGTAATGGGACATTATAGAAACTTACACGGAAATACCTTTAGAACTTTTTAAAAAAGTGATAGATTTCATTTTTGACAGCAGTTATTTCATGTTCAATGGTAAAATTTATAAGCAGATTTTTGGTTGTGCTATGGGTAACCCAGCTTCTGTGATTTTCGCTAATTTAGTTATGACTCAAGCATTGGGACACATTTTAGAAATATTACCCTTTACAATACCCTTTATAAAACTTTATGTAGACGACATTGTAGCAATTGTACCCGAAAACGAGGTACCAGCTATTTTACAACATTTTAACAATTACAATGAACATTTACAGTTTACCATTGAACTAGAAAAAGACCACACTCTTCCATTTCTAGACACCCTATTAATAAGGCGTGAGGATGGCAGTTTGATTTCTGATTTCTATAAAAAACCTACAACTTCTGATAGAGTTTTGAATTTCAATTCAGCTCACCCAATGACGCAAAAAATAAATACAATTAAATGCTTAAAATACAGATATTCTATGTTAAGTCACGAAACTTTTAAAGAAAAGAACATCAGTAATTTACGTACTAGATTAGCCAAAAATAACTACCCGAAAGGCTTAGTAAATAAAATACTTATTCGAGACGTTACCACTAACAACGATAACAATAACAATATTGAGGTCAATACTGAACTTAAACTTTATTATAAAATCCCATATATACAGGGACTGTCTGAAAGATTGAGAGCTATTTTTAAGCATAATAACATCAAACTGGTGTTTTATAACACAAGAAAATTAGGAGGTTTTTACAAAGTTAAAAGATAATACCCCTCAATATTTTCAGACAGGCGTTGTATATAAAATAAATTGTAAAAATTGTACTGGGACATATGTAGGCCAAACCAAAAACTGGTTAGGCAAACGTATACAGACCCATAAAACCGACTGTAAAAATAGTCATATTAAGAATGAAAAGACAGCCCTTGTAGATCATCATTACCAATTAGGTCATTTTTTTGATTTTGATAATGTTGAGATTTTAGACAGAGAAGATAATTACAAAAAACGTTTATTTTTGGAAATGATACACATTATCAAAAATACCAGTTCGGTTAATTTCAGAAGAGATATTCAAAATTTAAATAAGAATTATTTAAAGATTTTAGAAACTTCTTCTTGAGTTTGCCTTTCTAGTGCTTTTCATTTTTAATTTTGATTATTTAGGTATACCTGTAAAATATTTTTAACATTTAGCAGCTCACAGTTTCACAGAACGTTGCCAGTCTTTAATTGTTTCTCAGACTGTCAACACTTGTTTTCATAATTTTGTATTATATTTTGAACATTTACAATGTTACTTTGCAACAATACACTTCAGTTTAACATAATCTCAACCCAATGGTATGTAAATTATTATATTTTTTAAGTATCTGATATTTTATGTACTTAATTGTAACATTATTGTTTTAAATTTACAATTCACATTTTTCAATCTATGTATTTTTGTTGAATAATTGTTTGCATGTAGTTATTTTAGAAAATTTAAATTTTGTTTAAAAATTTTGTTAATAAATTCCTCTATATTTTTATTTTTGTACTACATTGTAATATTATTTTAGCTCTTGAAAATGATTAAAATTTAATCGAAACGTTGAGGAATTGAGAAATTGTTTTCGTTTTATTAATTCCTGGTCCAATATCCGACTACCTATTGCTAAATTTGCACCAAGTGGACGCTATTTTTCTACACATTAATATTAACATTTATGCTAAAATAGGTTTCTTATTTGCACACAATGATAGCTGTCATGTATGGCTGATGAAACGAAAACGAGAAACGAGTTAGTGGTTATTTGCTTCGGAATTAATTTCAAAGATGCTGTTTGTACTTCTAAGTGAAGGTCCTTATTTTAACCCCATTTAATGTATTTTTCTTTCAAATAATTCCTAATTATTATTACAGCAATTTTTTTTCAAAAACAATATAATAAAACCATAATAATCATTCAATGGCTGCTTTGTAATTTAAAATAATACATCAATTCAGTTGTCAGTGTCAAACGATGAATGAAAACATAAAAATAATATAAGAAGTTTTTAAAAAAGTGTTGGATAAAACGTTGTATTACACTCGTGTCGAATGTATATTAGTCACTAAAGAAAATTAGCCACTCGCCCTGCGAGCTACGTGCCTAAACTTTTTCTTTCGTGACTAATATGATGCATTTCACACTCATATAATAAAAACTCTGATGTGACCATCACATAACCTCCCGTCAATTCCATGTTTAAAATAGCAATGAGCTTTAAGTAAAGTATCACTTTCGATTGATCATTTGTAAACAAAATCTAGTTTCTCGTTCCAATAAATAGAAAAGTGTGTAATATGAATTTTTTGGATTATACAAGTATTTTATTATGGGTTTCCTCGAAAATCTGTTAAAAGCTCCAAATTAAATACCACTTCCGGTTTATTATATAAGTATAGTCAAAATCGAGTTTTAAAGACAATATTTGACAAGTGTTGAATCACGTTTTAATATATTTTTCAAGAAAATTTCTTTATAGTTTTCTGTAAAGTACTACTTCCGGTTTATCAAATAAAAAAATCTTATATGTCGTTCTCATTAATATAAAAGTCTTACATACTAAATTTGAAAAGTTTTAGATTGTACCAATATATTTTTCACGAAAATATGTTCAGAACTTCAAATAAAGTATCACTTCTGGTTTATCAATTTTAGCCAGAATCTAATATGTTGCTTCCCTTCATATACAAATACGAAATTTGACAAGTTTTGGACTATAACATTGTATATATTTCACGAAAATCTGCTCAGAGCTTCAAGTAAAGTGTCACTTCCGGTTTATCAATTTTAGAAAAAATGTAATGCGTCTTTCCTATTAACGTTAAAGTTTTAAATACCAAATTTAAAAAAATTCGGTATATATCATACGAGTAAAATATTTTTTCTACGACCACCATGAAAAGTTGATATTTATGCTCTCTTTTGTCATCGTAAAGTTAATGATTACTAAGGAACGAGCAAAAAAATACTTTACGGCGCGTCTCCCATAGCAACGCGCGGTAAAGTACTTAATTTGCTCGCTTAGATAAATACATATTATTGTTGAAATTTTAATTTATTAAAACAATACTTACGAAATCTAAAATAAACGTTAGGTTCAGTTTTACACTACAAATGTGCTACAAACAATATGAAGTTAACTACGCTACCAACTTATTTATTTAACTAAGTTACAACTTTATTCTGTTGGTGAATGTACATTTAATTACAACTATAAATATATTTCATAATTAACAAACTTAGTGGATTTAATCATTGACCGACAATGTTAAAATTGAATGTGCAGTTTTGGCAGTTTTGTATATATATTCCAGAGCTTGAAACAGCTGACGAGGATAAATTAGATTCTGTTACTGTGACATTCTCACTAGAATATTCAGTTAGTGTGGCAGTGGCAGAAGTTTGATTCTTCTTGTTTGTTAAAATTTTATGCGCTGTATCAATTTTATTTTTCAAACTTTCATCAACATAACCTTCTGCAACAGTTGATGAACGCTAGCCACCAAGACGTTTTAGAGTCATAATGTCAGCTCCGGAATTAGCTAGTAATGTAGCAGAGGATCTGCGGAAACAATGGCCTGTAAATAATTTCGAATCAGGTAAATTCAGATATTGTGCAATGTTAAATGGAATTTTTCCTATAGTGTTCATTCTAACAACTTGTGAGGTACATTTGCCATGCTTATAATTTATGAATAATCGTCGAGATGATATGTTAGAGGGTCGAAGAGCAACATATGTTCTGCACATTGACAAAAGATTATGATCACTTTTTACGCACTCATTACAGTGTGTAAAGTATCACTTTTCAAGCACGAGTGCGTGAAATAGCTATTTGTGTATTAAAAGCGCAAAATGGGACATTGTCAATTGAGAGGTTCTCTCGAAATCGACAATGTCCATTTGCGCTCAAAACACACACAAGATTTTTTCTACAGTCGCCACAATGGGGTCCTCCACCATAACAAAAATTTATTTTTTATTTATTTTTACTTATCGGTATTTTCCATTCTTCTTGAGCTATTGCTTCAATCTAATCTAAGCTTTTTATACTTTTGTTTTTGTAAATGAATGCCCTATTTTATTTTCACAGCAGTGCAGCATTTTGTTTGGTTATGTAAGTGGGTAACGTGTAACTACAGTGTCATTAATTCCTGACTAAATGTTTCCATTAAGAATGTAGCTAAGAAACATTTCTCAACATTGTATAGTTAGAAACTTGAGGAGCGAGCGTTTTTTCTACTTTGTCGCTCTAGAGCGGCAAAGTGACATTTTGCGTTGACAAAAGAGAGCGCAAATGGCTACTTTGTATATAGACTGTAGAAAAAGTACTTTTCATGCACTAGTGCTTGAAAAGTAAATAAGCGTTGCTAGGCAACATTAAAATTCGGTTAATTTACCTGTCAAGTATATAATTAGGTAGTAAATAATAATGAAAGTAATAAAATTTATTAAGAAATATGAATATACACTGTAAATGAAACAAATCTAATATTTTTTTTAACAGATTGAGTATTAATCTAATTTTTAAGAACATTAATATTTTTTTGACATGTATTCTAACCTAACCTAATTTTTAATATTAATATTAAATGTACAATTTTTACATTATAAAAAACTAATCATCGTCTGTCTGAGATTCTTCCATGTGTTTAAGTTACATTTTGTACAGTGTTATGAGAAAGAGTACTAACAGTATTTGAAGCTGCTGGATGCCTGTACACTCAGTATTATGTCAAACATCAATACCATTTCGGTTATAGGGAAAATGTTGTATGCAACACGTGTCTAAAATATTATTTTTGTCTCGTGCTACAATCGCACCCGACCAAAAAAGTACTACTTTACACCCTTGTTACATAAATAACTATTTCATGAAAATCTGTTCAGAGCTTCAAGTAAAATATCATTTCCGGTTTGTCGTTCTCAATAATCTAAAAGTCTTAACTGTCCAGTCAACGAACTCTCAAAAGGAGGATGTAGAATGCATGGAGGGTGTCACAATTTTTGACTTCAGGACTTTGTTTAGAGTCGTTAGGAGGTAAACATACTAAAAGTCCCCAGACATAGTTGGTGAGCTGGGTGCATGAGGCGACCGAGAAGTTATCTATTTTTGGTTTTTTGCTTTTATCTTGAAGACGATGCGCCTTGTCAAAAAAATCGTTATATACAAAATAAAAGCTGAGAAAATTTCCTACGTTTTTGCTTTTTTAAGTTTTTTTTATCTTTAACCGTTTATGAAATATTAGTTATCGAAAACCGCAAATTTAAAAAAAAATATATTTTGCCTGGCGTTTTTTGTTAAACTTTTCTCTCTAGGACCTCATCTCTTCGGTTTACAAAAAAATTACCAAAAAAGTAGTTGTATAGGATTAAATTTCCATCAAATTGGCATATACACTTTCTATGTTATCTCCAACCGATCAACAGTTATGCTAATTTTATTTTTTTGGGTAAATTTTGAGATTCCGCTGGGAAACTATACGTTTAGTCTAGGGGCCTCGGGTATGCGCTTTTAAAAGTTTACGTCTACGGATTTTCCCTTCGGATTATATTTACATGGTTGCTAGAGAACTGTAGCTCGTCATTTTTTTGAAAATGGCCGCCAAACATATTCCCGTTTTAATGCATTATATTAAAGTAAAAATAGGTCATTTATGTCGAATAATATCAAGTTTGGTATCAAATCAAAACTCTAAGTACTGCCAATTATTTTACGGTGTTAGTTATGTAAATTGATATGAATACAGGGTGATCAGCGAAAGTCCGTTGCCAAAAATATTTCGTTTATTTTGAGTTTTTGAGAGATATAAAGAAATGTTATCAAGCAAAGTTATGCTAGACAAAGGGGCTCATAAGCTAATTTGAAACTAATTTTATGGAAATTCTGAAAAAAAATACCGATTCCCTATGATAGATTCAAAGTTGTACCCATTTTCACTAAAACCGGAAGTGACACAAAACTATTACTACTAACATCTTATGAGCTCCTTTGTGTAGTTTAACTTTGCTTGTTAACATTTTTTTTATATCTCTCAAAAACTCTAAATAAACGAAATATTCTTGGTGCGGATCACCCGGCATGCATATCAATTTACATAACTAACACTGTAAAGTAAATGGCAGTACTTATAGTTTTAATTTGATACCAAACATGATATTATTCGACATAAATTACCTATTTTTACTTTAACATAATGCATTAAAACAAGCGTATGTTTGGCGGCCATTTTGAAATAAAAACTGACGGGCTACAGATCTTGTGACAAAGATAAAACATCTCTAACAACCTGTTATACATAATCCGAAGAGAAAATTCAAAGACGCACATTTTTAAAAGCGCATACCCGAGGCCCCTAGACTAAATGTATAATTTTCCAGCGGAATCTCAAGATAAAAAATCTGATGTGGCCAACAAATAACCTCTCGCCAGATATTTTACCTGGTTGTACGCATAAAACGAAAAATATTTTTAAATACAAATACATATATTCATGTCTCACTACAAAATAATTCTCACATATATTTGCAATATCTATGGGATATTTTAAAATAAATTATGTACAATACTTACATTTTCTTTATATTCAATATCCTGAAATTTTCTTTTTCTACTTTCCTTTTCTTTTTCTTTATATTCGTCATTTTTTCGCAAATTCCTTTTATATTCTTTTTTACGTATATTCTTTTGCGTTGTTGATTTTTTTTTATTTTCATAATCTTCATAATAATATACAAATATTTTTGATAGACGCATACAAATATTTTTGACAGTGACATTTATGTGTCAATTACAAACATTTGAATTTCTTGCCTTGTAGTAGTTTGATCTGAGATTTTTTTACATCAAATTATTTTATATGCCTTTCTTTATCTCTAAATCTATAGAAGATATAATAATGAATTTATATTTATCGAATAAAGAATTTAACGTTCTTTAATATAAGTATTTACATAAATTTTCGATAAATAATATTTAGACGATTTTTTTCTTGTAACTACTACTTCCGGTTGTCCAATTGTTACCAAAACTGACTGGACTCTTCCTATTATTGTTAGATTGAGGAATCCGTAGTTAAAAATGTCTTAAGTCTCATAGTATTTGAGATATAGTGAATCCAACATCCACACACACACACACACACACACACACACACATCCACACACACACACACACACACACACACACACACACACACACACACACACACATACGGACATCATCGTAAAAATGTTATAATCGGATACTAGGGACCTTAAAACGTGCTTATTCATTAAAATCTGGATATGCGATTTTTAGCATGAATACAATACCTCTCTTAGCGAGAGGTAAAAAATACTCAAAAAAGCAAAAATGTAGGAAATTTTGTCAGTTTTCATTTTGTATATAACGTTTTTTTTTTTGATAAGGCGCATCGTCTTTAAGATATAAGCAAAAAACAAAAATAGATACCTTCTCGGTTCCTCCCTGCATCCCGCTCAACTCCTATGTCCGGGGACTTTTGTATGTTTGCCTCCTAACGACTCCAAACAAAGCCCTGAAGTCAAAATTTGTGACACCATTCACGCATTCTACAACCCCTTTATTGACTGGCCTATAAATACTAAATTTAAAAAGTTTTTGAATATATCATAATATATTTTTTACGAAAATCTGTTCAGAGCTTCAAGTAAAGTATCACTGCCGGTTATCCGATTTTACACAAAATCTAATCAACTCTTTATATGAATGTAGAAAGTTTAAATACGGAAAATAGAAATTTTCGGAAGTTTGTTGTAAGAGTTATCGTTAAGGAAAAAATCGTCACACATACACACACACACACACACACACACACACACACACACACACACACAAACACACACACACAAATATAACATTACCTCCCTTACCTATGGTATGACGGGAGGTAATAACTATTAATAACATAATAAGTACACATATTACACATATGTCTTATACTATAAAAATTATAGGATTCATTTTTACCTCTCGCTAAGAGAGGTATTTTATTCATGCTAAAAATCGCATATCCAGATTTTAGTGACACGTTTTAAGGTCCCTAGAATCCGATAATAACATTTTTACGATGATGTCCGTATGTGTGTGTGTGTGTGTGGATGTTGGATTCACCATAACTCAAATACTATAAGACTTAAGACATTTTTAACTACGGATTCCTCAATCTAACAATAATGGGAAGAGTCGAGTCAGTTTTGGTAACAATTGGACAACCGGAAGTAGTAGTTACAAGAAAAAAATCATCTAAATATTATTCATCGAAAATTTATGTAAATACTTATATTAAAGAACGTTAAATTCTTTATTCGATAAATATAAATTCATTATTATATCTTCTATAGATTTAGAGATAAAGAAATGCATATAAAATAATTTGATGCAAAAATTCTTAGATCAAACTACTTCAAGGCAAGAAATTCAAATGTTTGTAATTCACACATAAATGTCACTGTCAAAATTATTTGTATGCCACTGTCAAAAATATTTGTACATCATTATGAAGATTATGAAAATAAATAAAAACTCAACAACGCAAAAGAATATACCTAAAAAAGAATATAAAAGGAATTTACGAAAAAATGGCAAATAAAAGAAAAATGAAAGGAAAGTAGAAAAAAACCAGGATATTGAATATAAAGAAAATGTATGTATTGTACATAATTTATATTAAAATAATTATTTTGTAGTGAGACATATGTATTTGTATTTAAAAATATTTTTCGTGTTATGCGTACAACCAGGTAAAATATCTGGCGAGAGGTTATGTGCTGGCCACATCAGATTTTTATTTATTATATTTCACTCGAACTCGTCTAGATATCGATAAAATTACTATTCCTAAAAATATGAGTTAATAACATCAACAAGTATGTACAGGATGTTCTATTTAACTGTGCCGCCATTGCTATCTCAAGAAGTATAAGAGATGCAAGTTTGGTTAAAGAAAAACCATTTTGTAAGGCTATTACAACACTATAAAATTTATTCTCAGAGTATGGGATACAAATTTCTTATTTTAAATGACAACATATTTTTTTTGTTTGCCCATTCGCTAGAGAATTTAATTTAGAATTATTATACGGGATGGAAGTGAAAGTTGGAAACCAGGTTAGCGGCCCGTTTCATAATAAATATAAAGTTACTTTAATTTTAAAATTTGATCTAAAAGTGAAAAAAGCGTTTCATAATTCAGCTTTAAGTTAAAGTTGTTATTTTAAAGTCTTTTAAAATAAAGTCATGTGATAGTTCCTTTACGAGCTTATTGAAGTATACATTTAACTTATCAGTTTCGATTCCACATTTTTAATAAAAAAAATTTCAATATCTTCATCAAGTTCCGACGAAGATGTTATTATAATATATTAAACAACGAAAAGTATATTAGCCAGAAATTAATAATTAAATATATGAAACAAAAAATAATTTTATGACAGATTTAGGTTAAGGAAAATACAATTTTATTTGTATTGGAACAGATAGAAAAAATAATAAAATTAGCAACATAGATAAATAAAGCAATATGTTTTATTATTAGTGGGCCACTGGTAGTTTTCTTGATACTGATCTGTCTTCCAAACCATAATTTTTAGTTATTTTCAAGTGATTGTATTTTCAATTTAGCCATGACAGCCTGTTCATTTCAATTTTAATCTACAAATATGTAAATAATAAACAAAATTATTCTATTTCAACGGAAACTGCTGCTCTTCTGTATAATTGTACATTAATCAACTAAAATCGGTGAGTTTTTATCAGTTTTTACAGATCTGTACGAGTTACAGATTTGTTCAGAATTGGCTTATTAGACGTAGGAACTAAAAACTTTATCTTAACAATATTTTTTTTTATATCTGTAATAACTTACGAGAAAAATCATGTTTCCAACTTTCGATTCCACGCTATATATAATATTTGAAACCTTTACATAACGATTTTTTAAAGATCAATGCGTATTAAGTTTCATATTAATTTGTTTAAAATATGATCATAATAAAGGTGTAATGAATATGTTATTTTATACATAAAACTACACAAAAAAGTGAATACTTTGTTCTATTAATTTTTATTATTAGCTTATGGCATTACATATATACATAAATAAATACATATACGGCTGTATCATGCAGCACACCGCTTATATTAAACGACGTAGCTAACAGTGTTATCCAATCATTTCGACTGTTACAGATCATCAGTCGCCCTCAGGTTATAAAATAATAATAATAATAATAATAATAATAATAATAAAAATAATAATAATAATAATAATAATAATAATAATAATAATAATAAGTATAAATTATAAAATAAAAATAAATATATAAATAATATAAAACAGGCTTTCTTAAAACTATTCAATCAAACTTCCTGGCTAAATTTTGTTTGAATAGTTTTATGAAAGCCTGTTTTATATTATTTATATATTTATTATTTATTTCATGATTTATACTTATATTATTATTTTATAACCTGACGACTGATGATCTGTAGCAGTCGTAACGTTGTTATATTTAAATATATTTAATAAAGACAATGCAAGTTCAACCAGTACTTTTTAATAATAATATAAGCGATGTTCTACATGATACAGTTGATGTATACATAATAATAAAGTTTAAGGATAATGATCCACTTTTATAGTCCAAATCAGGGTTGTCCAAGCAGTCTATTGCTTGCGGAATAACTTGAAAGAATTCTTCCATTGTTCCCTACAATGCTTGAAATAGATATTCATTTACAATGTGGTTCATTGTTTGCTTTTCAGCGCCGCAACCACATTTTGGATCTGACCGCAAACCCCATTTGTAAAATGAAGATCCACACCTATCATGCCTAGTTCTAACCGTGTTTAATAAAATCCAAATTTTTGTGGTTGATCAAAGTCATCCGGATGTATCTGTGTATTCAAAATTGAAAACCAGGTCGAGTCCGTCTGAATCTGCTAGTTAATACGCCACGCATTTGATCCGTTGAATTTCTCATTAATCAAGTGTTCAGCAGTTTGTATTGGAGGTTTTCTCGATTTCAGTCTTTCAAATTCAATTATAACCCAATATACTGGTAAGTCTAAATTTTGAAATCCCTTTATTTAGTCTCTACCTACAATTTTGCATCTCCGGATCTTAGGCGGTTCAACATGACTAAGGACTGGAAGCCACTTAAGTGGAGTACTTTTAATACAACCAGAAATTATGCGCACAGAGGCAACGTACTCAGTTGTTGAGTATTCTAAACTCATTGCAGTTGTCCGCAGTATATTGGCATCGGTTCCCCACCTTGTTCCTACCAATTTGTACGAGTCTTAACTTTGCTGCTAGAGTGCGCAAATATTGTTCGTAAGAAAGGGTACAGTATAAAATAACACCCAAGTATTTTGGAAAGAAGTTGTGCTGTAGGATTACATCATTAAAAGAAACATTTATTATTGATCTTGCCAATCTGATATTCAAAAGGAAACAGCATAACTTCAGTTTTGGCGGTGCTTGGAGTTAATCGCCATTTCCTAAAATAATTACTTGATACTTCTAAATTGAAAATCTATACAACTAATTTTAAATGTATTTTTGATAACCATATTTTTAATGAAATATTTATTAAAACAGCAGTAAAAAAGGATCTTTAAGAAAAATTATTTGGACCTCCTGGCGATAGCAGCAAGTATTACTGCATCGCGTACATCACGCGCAGTGACGTCAATGGGGTCATTTCACATTTTCTAATTTATTTATTTTTTGAAAGAATACGTCAAATTAAATATGTAGTTGCATGTTTTACCCCTTACAAGTCTTTAGAATCAGAGATATGATTTTTTTAAAGTTGTCTTTAATTTCAAATATTTGGCCGCTGACGTCACGGTTTGCCGGACACAACAGTCGAGCTCTACCGGTTTAGTTTGGAACTATGATTTTTTGGGTTGTCACTTGTCAGTTTGATTTTGTGAAAGCAACAGGTAGTTCCTATAAATTTTTTGTTCAATTAGTATTTTCTGCTTGGTATTCGAATGAATATTTTTTTCGATGTTTTCAAAGAGGTTTTACCACAGCAAGGCACCACACAATACTTCACAACCATATTGTTAACTAAAAACATTTTTCATACAACTATTGATATTTATTTTAAAGAATTTTTTATTTACATACCTTTACTATTAACTCTGCTGTCACCTGTCACAATTTTAGGTTACAACAGCAAACGAAAACCACGTGAACCGTAAACATGTGTGTGAAAGAGGAATGGCTTTGTGTAAGTAACAACCCGTGACGTCACGAATTTTACAGCGCGAAAGTTTATTAGTAAATTTATGAATGAAAAGTCGCATATTTCGTGTTACTGTATATTACTATATTTATTAAATGAGACGAATTTCACGATTTTATAAAAAAAACAATTTTTATTTTTTGAAATGACCCCATTCCGTCTTCTTGCTTTGACGATTTTTTCACAGACACGTGTATCCATTCGCTATTGCTTGAAGTATTCCCACGCATTTGATTCGCATTCTATGTCTCCGCTAGCACAATAATTCTTAGTTATTGCTACACGTACATTTATTTCAATTTATCTTTACGCATTTCAAATGTATTAGTGCATTTTTATTTATATTTATGCTACGCGTATGTTTCAGTCTTTCTATTGCATTTTACATGTGATGTTCATCACACTAACAGGAATATATTCTTTTTATATTTATTTCAGTCTGTATTTAGCTACTACAGTACATACAAATATTTCTACGCATCTGGGTCATCTTTACTAGCACTAGGTATACTTAGCACAATTGACTGCTTTTTAACTACATTCTCCTGCTGCACTTTACACACACACACATTTAGTACACAAGTATCAGTTATTCTGTATACGTTTATAACCATCTTTCACGCAGTACGTACTTTATTATTATTATTATTATTATTATTATTATTATTATTATTATTATTATTATTATTATTATTATTATTATTATTATTATTATTATTATTACTATTACTATTATTATTATTATTATTATTATTATTATTATTATTATTATTATTATTATTATTATTATTATTATTATTATTATTATTATTATTATTATTATTATTATTATTATTATTATTATTATTATTATTATTATTATTATTATTATTATTATTATTATTATTATTATTATTATTATTATTATTATTATTATTATTATTATTATTATTATTATTATTATTATTATTATTATTATTATTATTATTATTATTATTATTATTATTATTATTATTATTATTATTATTATTATTATTATTATTATTATTATTATTATTATTATTATTATTATTATTATTATTATTATTATTATTATTATTATTATTATTATTATTATTATTATTATTATTATTATTATTATTATTATTATTATTATTATTATTATTATTATTATTATTATTATTATTATTATTATTATTATTATTATTATTATTATTATTATTATTATTATTATTATTATTATTATTATTATTATTATTATTATTATTATTATTATTATTATTATTATTATTATTATTATTATTATTATTATTATTATTATTATTATTATTATTATTATTATTATTATTATTATTATTATTATTATTATTATTATTATTATTATTATTATTATTATTATTATTATTATTATTATTATTATTATTATTATTATTATTATTATTATTATTATTATTATTATTATTATTATTATTATTATTATTATTATTATTATTATTATTATTATTATTATTATTATTATTATTATTATTATTATTATTATTATTATTATTATTATTATTATTATTATTATTATTATTATTATTATTATTATTATTATTATTATTATTATTATTATTATTATTATTATTATTATTATTATTATTATTATTATTATTATTATTATTATTATTATTATTATTATTATTATTATTATTATTATTATTATTATTATTATTATTATTATTATTATTATTATTATTATTATTATTATTATTATTATTATTATTATTATTATTATTATTATTATTATTATTATTATTATTATTATTATTATTATTATTATTATTATTATTATTATTATTATTATTATTATTATTATTATTATTATTATTATTATTATTATTATTATTATTATTATTATTATTATTATTATTATTATTATTATTATTATTATTATTATTATTATTATTATTATTATTATTATTATTATTATTATTATTATTATTATTATTATTATTATTATTATTATTATTATTATTATTATTATTATTATTATTATTATTATTATTATTATTATTATTATTATTATTATTATTATTATTATTATTATTATTATTATTATTATTATTATTATTATTATTATTATTATTATTATTATTATTATTATTATTATTATTATTATTATTATTATTATTATTATTATTATTATTATTATTATTATTATTATTATTATTATTATTATTATTATTATTATTATTATTATTATTATTATTATTATTATTATTATTATTATTATTATTATTATTATTATTATTATTATTATTATTATTATTATTATTATTATTATTATTATTATTATTATTATTATTATTATTATTATTATTATTATTATTATTATTATTATTATTATTATTATTATTATTATTATTATTATTATTATTATTATTATTATTATTATTATTATTATTATTATTATTATTATTATTATTATTATTATTATTATTATTATTATTATTATTATTATTATTATTATTATTATTATTATTATTATTATTATTATTATTATTATTATTATTATTATTATTATTATTATTATTATTATTATTATTATTATTATTATTATTATTATTATTATTATTATTATTATTATTATTATTATTATTATTATTATTATTATTATTATTATTATCTTTATTTTCGCTACATATAGGTATTTACATAATTGTTACAATATCGGCCTGTAAAGGCAAGAGAAGGTAACATTACTTCAAGAGATAAATAAAAGAAGGTTGGGGTCATCGCCATCATTGTCCTCGGGCCATTGGGAGACTCTTGGGTCAATGAGTTGTTGGGGGGCGTCATCATTTTCTACTTGTCTTTGAAATGGAGCGTAGTGGGGTCCCGATTCAGCACTTTTCGCACTATATTGCAGGTATCTAAGGCGACAGCTTTCTGCATTATACGGAAATGGTTGTCTTCTATCTGTAGCTGTTGTAGACCATCAAATAATTTCACTGGAATTTCGCATGTTGCACCAATTATTATTGGTATTATGACAATTTTCCTCTGTTTCCATAAAATTTTCAATTCCTGGGCCAAGTCCATGTATTTTTCAATTTTTTTTTGAATATGTCTTTTCAATATTAGTCGCAGCTGGTACAGCGATATCGATTATTATTATTATTATTATTATTATTATTATTATTATTATTATTATAATTATTATTATTATTATTATTATTATTATTATTATTATTATTATTATTATTATTATTATTATTATTATTATTATTATTATTATTATTATTATTATTATTATTATTATTATTATTATTTAAAATACAATATTACACGTGAGTCATTCTTAACTTTGTGTTGGAGTGCAATATATTCCAAGCTACATCTACATCTTATTTTAAATTACAATTTACTATATCCTGTATTCTCAGCACGTACACCTAAATTCAAACTACATTCTTTAAGTTATAATTTACAGTATTTAGGGTACTTTTAGTGCAGATGTATTTGACACATATTTAAACTGGTGTTCATTCGTCGGATATTTATATACAAAAGCTTATATCACTCCACTTTATTTGCTATTATTTTAGCATAATTTCTGGTACAATTATACGGTACTTCTGTTTATATTATTTACTATACTTATACTTTCAGTTTGGAATTACAATTCAAATCTGAATAATATTTAATTATTTTCGCCTGGGTTCAAGATTTATTTGCTTATTTCTTGGTTAAGTTTAAGTTATTTAAGCGCATATATTTTCTCATTATTTTGAATTATTGTTGGAACTTGATTTATTATTAGGGTAATTTTTAGGGAAATAATTGCGTAGGCTTCCACAACCTGAGTCATGAGAAATATTCGTTTTCCGGGAATAGACTGTGTCATATTTTGAGTCAGAGCTCAACGTTTCGCCCGCAGTCATATGGGGCATCTTCAGGAGCAAGGGGGATAGTACTGTCTTAAACACGGTTACCCGACGTGTCAACCACGCTAGGGGCCGAGTTTAAGCAACAAGGAGGGAGACTCAGTTTACAAGGTTACCCGACGTGTAAACCACGCTAGAGGCCAAATAAACCAAGTGACGAAATAAGGCCGAGAAGACAGTTATATACTAATCTAAAGATACGGTAGATGAGCAGAGCTAATGAGGACCAATGGGAATCGAGTTCGTAATGGTAGATTGGGCGTGTCGTGTTCCGAGAATCACCGGTTTCCACATGTGGCTCAAGAAATAGCCATCATCCCGATTGATGTTATTCGGATGTTTCCATATTTCTAAAGTTTCCCTGTATTTACGTCTGTAAAACTCAGGGACAGGAGCTAAAATGCAGGAATTTTCAAATAAGATGTTATGTCCTGTGTTGTGTTGGTGTTCTGCGACCGCAGATGTTAATACCATACCATTACGCAGACAGTGTTTGTGTTCTGACAATCTAGTGTGAACACTCCTTCCTGTTTCACCTATGTATACTGTGCCGCAAGAACAAGGAATACTATAAACACCGGGTGACGACAAGGGTTCGCGTTTATCTTTAGTTTGGGGGAGTATTTCTGAGATCTTTTGTGGAGGTTTAAAAAAGACCTTAATATTGTTTTTATTGAGAATTCTACCTATTTTTTCCGAGAAACCTTTAATGTAAGGGATAGATGCAAATGTTCCGAACGAGGTATCCACAGGTTTTTTGGGTAAAGGGTTTAATTGTCTATGAATTACATTGTTGATTAATTTTACGTCATAGTTGTTCTGGATTAAACTATGTCTGATGTGATCAAGCTCCTACTGTAGGAAATCAGGTTCAGAGATTTTGATGGCACGATGTACGAGAGCGTTGACTACTGAGAGTTTTTGCTAGGGATGGTGGTGAGAATTAAAATTGAGATACCTATCAGTGTGGGTGGGTTTTCTATAAACAGCGTGCCCTAACGAGTCTGTGAACACCATGATATCGGTCCATTTGACAAGCAAAATAGGTAGCCGAGTCGAGTCAAAACATCCCCAGCGAAATCAGCGTCGGCATATCCTATTAATTTCTTACATTCTGTCTTTCTGTAGCAGATTCCCAAATCAATGGTCCCTTTTAGGTATCTAAAAACTCGTTTTACTGCGTTCCAGTGTATGACTGTAAAACTATTTAAAAATCTACTTAGAAAACTTACAGCAAACAATATCTGGTCTTGTTAATTGTGCCAAAAACATTAGAGATCCAATTGCTTCTCTATATGGAAGTATATATATATATATATATATATATATATATATATATATATATATATATATATATATATATATTGTTTTTATTGTCTATATTATTTCTAGTGTCCATTAGTGAAGCAATTGAATGACAATATATGGAAACATTTAATTGTTTTGCATCAATCATATTAAATCGTGCAAGTACACGTTCGATGTAATCCTTTTGGTGAATAAATATTGAATAATTTACTTCATCTTGTTTAATTTGTAAACCTACATATGATGATAAGTTACATTCTGTTATTTCAAAAGACTGTCTCAAAGACCTAAGGATTTCATCGATCGTATCTTGTGTTTCAGCTAAGATTAAACCACCGTCTACATATTAAGCTAAAAATATGAAATTGCTTTTGATAACTCCACGATATACACACGGATCAGCACAACTAGGAACAAGATTAAATTGTCTTAAAAATGTGTCAAATTTGTTGTTTCATTGGTGTGAAGCTTGTTTTAAACCGTAAATTGATTTTAAAAGTTTACAAACATTGTCATTTTTACTCACTTCACCTTCGGGTACGTCCATATATATTGTGCAGGAACGCTGTCTTCACGTTGAACTGCGCAAACTTCAGATCCTCTTGCGCAGCTATTGCTAGTAATGTACGTATGGATTCATACCTGGCAACTGGAGAGAATATCTCTTCATAGTCGATGCCGCTTTTCTGGGTGAAGCCCTTTGCACAGAGCCGAGCCTTGAACCTTGGAGTAGTTTTCGAGGGCGTTGTCTTCAGTTTGAATACCCATTTGCATCCCACAGTAGATCTTCCTTCTGATAGTGGTTCCATCTGCCAAGTATGATTTTTCTCATGAGAAGATAATTCTTCTTGTATTAATATCTCCCATTTCTTCGAATGAGGTCCAGAAATTGCTTCTTCGTAGGTTTGAGGTTCGTATGCAACAAAATTCACCTCATATCTTGCAGGTTTCTTCAGATTTCTTCGATCACGAAGCTCAATTTTCGAAGCATTATTTCCTTCGTCCTGAATGTCAATATTGACTTTGTCACTGTCATTACTGACATTGTCATTGTTGTTACTGACATTGTCATTACTGATATTGTCATTGTCATCTGTTTGACTATTTTCGATATTTGGGTCTGATAGGGGAAGAATGAGTCCATTTTCAGGAGAATTTGAGGGATATATATTTAAGTTATCCTCCTGAAATATAACATCACGTGAAACATTTACTCTGTTAGTTTCTGGGTCAAAGATTCGATAATTTTTCGATTCTGATTGATATCCTACGAATATCATTTTCTTTGATTTTGGGTCCCACTTCTTTCGGAGTTGCTTTGGAACTGAGCGAAAGCGATGCTTCCAAATACTTTTAAATGCCTCACGTCGACCTTCTTTCCTGTCCATATTTCATAAGGTATTAAATTCTTGTTTGCTGCTGATGGAGTCCTATTGTATAGATAAACAGCAGTGTTCATGGCTTCCGCCCATATTTTTTTTTAGAAGTTCCTTAGTATGTAACATGGACCTTGCTTTTTCGACTAATGTTCTGTTTTGTCTTTCAGAACATCCGTTCTGTTCCGGCGTATATGGAGCTGTTGTTTCCAACTGAATTCCTTTAGTCCTCAAATAGTTCTTCATAGTACTATTTATATACTCCAAGCCATTGTCTGATCGTAAAATTTTAACAGAATGTCCAAATTTATTCATTATTAAGCCGTCAAATTCCTTAAATTTTTCATAAACGTCAGACTTATGTCCCATAAAATATATATTTGTAAATCCTGTCCATCTACATCTGTATGCATTAGCTCACCTGGTTTTATGCTCCTTTTATCAACGTTTTGAAAGGGAAGTATGTGCTGTTTACCCAGTTGACATGCCTCTGTGAGGTTGTCACTACGTTTGCGTTTTTAGGTAGTACTTTCTTCATTTGGTACAGATTGTTTTCCTGTAGTTCTACTGAAATCAGTACCTCATTTACAGATATATACAGAACTTTGTTTAAATTTAACGTCATAGTTCTTTCTGACACATGCTTCCACTGAAAATAAATTTCTTTTTAAAGATGGTACATACAGAACATTTTCAAGTATTCCATCAAAATACTGTCCGTTTACTCTACGCTTAATATGTATGGTTCCTCTTCCTTTAACTTCGCAAGTTAATCCATCACCAAGAGATACATAATCATTCTGACAGTCAAAGAAATTTTGAAACCATTTTTCTGAAATGTCATGTGCTTGGAAGCAGCACTATCTAAATACCATTTCTCTGTGAGATGCTGTTTTTGAAAATATGTTTCGGCTGAAAAAGCACTAGTATTTCCTGGGCGATTATTATTAGTAAAATATTTGGCATTTTGTCTCTTTTTGCAAAATTTAATTATGTGCTCCTTTTTGTGACAATAAAAACATTCTACATTTTTCTTATCAAAATTTGATTTTTGAAATTCCTTTTTAGGAGCAAAATGTTTGCCTGATTTTGCAACATTTATTGTAGCAAAAGCATTTGTTACCTCATCTATTGAAGTCATTCTGGATTCTTCTTTTATAAGACGTGTCGTTAAACTAGCCAAAGTCTGTTTATCAGAATCTACACTGTCCCATGCGCTAACAACAAATGCATTATATTTTAAAGGTAGACTTACAATGTTTTTTTGCCATTATTGTGATATCTGAAACGGCTTCCCCAACATCCTTCAGTTGACGGGCCATGTTTTCGACTTTTGCTATATGTTGTGCAACAGAGTCAGTTGATGTCATCCTATATTCATGAAATTTTGTTATTAATAATAATTTGTTAGTCTCACTTCTTTGTTCATGAAGGGAACATAGTTTACGCCACATTTCTGCTGAAGATTCACAAGTTAGCAAATATTCTAACTGTGTGGCTTCCATAGAAGAAGATATAATAAACATTGCTTTAGCATCCTTTCTTATCCATGATTTTTTGGCTGCATCTTCTTCCGGTTTCGTTTCACTCTCATCGACAATGCATAAAATGTTGTTCGAAACAAAAATCGCGCGCATCTGAAATTTCCATGCTTGGAAATTTATGCCATTAAATTTGCTTATTTTTTTCACATCTACGTATTCGGCCATTTTATCAAATTATACTTAAACTGGCTGTTCACTTTGTACAGATTGCTTCAAACGTGATCTGGGCCCATAACCTGTTGAATTTTCACTCAGTGGAATGAAACAATGAAGCAAGAATATTGGGTAACGGATTTTTTATTAAGATATGAACAGTATTTTAATTACAATAAAAATGACACACATTTCCTTTTTTATATTATAACAAGTGAACATAAACAACTGAACTACAGCCTACTTCAAAATTGTAATGTACGTCGAGTAATTTTGAAATCTCAATAGAATCCAAAACTACAAAAAAAATATAATAAAAAAATTTGTACCAAAAAAGACGGCGGCAGCACAGAAAGTCCCCTAACTATGGACGCTGGAACACTAAGGTGGTGGGAACCGAACCCTTGGCCCAGACGTCGAGCGGGAACCCAGTCGAACTTCTAGGAGCTGGAGGTAGCCCGTGGCCGCACAAGCGA
This sequence comes from Harpalus rubripes, assembly GCA_963082715.1. NCBI lineage: Eukaryota > Metazoa > Arthropoda > Insecta > Coleoptera > Carabidae > Harpalus > Harpalus rubripes. The sequence continues at coordinate 30,655,606 of OY720457.1, forward strand.
TACTGGGACTGGGAGACAGCCCCCGGTCGCTGGTTCGGTGTAAGTTTCACCCTGCAGTGGTGTAAAAACTAGGCGGCTTTCCACGAAGTAAAATTAAGGCTACGGCTTCGTAGTCCGGCGAATCTAATGCTCCTGACTGGCTAGACTCGTAGATAGATCAGAAGCTCCGAAATCCGGGACCAAGAGTCAGCCACCATCCACCAGAGCCACTAAGTCCCTAAAAAAAACTCTCCGCAGTAACTTGTACTTGGAGGCACAACGCGGCTTGAAGAGCCTGGGTACTTTATAAACTAAATTTACAAGATTGTGCCCCGTCCAGAAGTTATACAAATAAAAGTACTGAATTTAAATAAATTGATGAATGATTAAACACTACAAAACAAACCGGTATGACAAAATAAGAACAAGATCGAGAATCAGGTTGACTGCAGTTCCAAAAAAAAAAAATTATAAAAGCGCAAAAAAATCGCAACTAAATAATATGGGAATCCTAAAACCCTGACGGAGTAGTTTCCCACGCGAGTATGTTGCAAATCAACGAAAAATTAAATACCAAAAAAATGGATTGCAAACAACAAAAAAATGGCGTCGAGAAAAAAAAATCGGTTTATAAATCTGAACTAGTCTAAACTCTTTCCGACAGAATTACCCAAAGATGGCCGCAGTACAAACCATTCACTCCACATACACACAGGATAAGGGAGGATTGAAAAGGAAGAAAAAATTTTTAAGCAGCATTAAATATAAAGGTAAAAGCAAAATTTGAAAGTGTCCAACCTGACACTGGGAACCAAGAGCACAGCGGTTAAAAGGCTCAAAAATTATTAAACAGAATATTACAAAATGAAAAAAAAAATTGAAGGAGTTCGATGACCCCGGGGGAAAACTGGAACTATAGGTAGAATAATTCGGGCAAAAATTGAACAGAAATTTAATATCAAATAATACAAAAAAAAAATATTTCGGAAAAATTTGGACTGAATTTTTAAGTTACTAAAGCTAAACAAATTTAATAATATTTTGAATAAATTTTAATTATTAAAGCCACACAAAAATTAATAAGAATTTTGAATAAATTTTAAGATTATTAATGTCAAATAAAATTAATAAGAATTTTGAATAAAATTTTAGTTTATTAAAGCCAAACAAAAATTTATAAGAATTTTGAATAAAATTTAACGTTAATAAAGCCAAACAAAAATTAATAAGAATTTTTAATAGGTGGTGCCTGGATAGTCTGAGACATGAGATCGATGATTTAAAATAATAAAACACAACTAAGTTGAAAAATCAAAACATGTGACTAGAAAAAAAAATAATCTAAAAATTTAACCCAATTAACAGCCACAGAATCTTGGTAGCTTTCTCGATACTAGGGATCGACCGATACCGATATCGGTATCGGTATATCGGCCATATCGGTCTTTTTGGCCGATATCGGTATCGGCCGATATGTAAACCACGATATCGGGCTATATCGGTATCGGCCTAAAAAAATATAAATTGCTTAATATTTCAGTTGCTAAGGATTTTTTAAAGGAAATTAAAACAGAAATTCTAAATAAAAAACAAATCAAGTTTATTCTTATTCAAAATTTAGCAAAAAAGTCATTAAAAATGTAGAAGTAAAGTTACACACTTAGTTAAACAATAGTATATTGTGTTATTAGGAGTAAAAGAGATACTTTGTGTGGCGAGCATGGAAGTTAGCACGACGAGCGAAGCGAGTCGGCCAATTGCATGCGAGGCACACAAAGACACTTTTATTCCGAATGACACATTAAATTTTTTTTCAAACGCACTACTTTTTTTTTATTCGCTAATTCTATGTAGTTTCTATGGTTATTTATTTATTTTATTTCTACGCCGTGGGCGTAGAAATTAGCTATTTCTACTCCGGGGGCGTAGAAATTAGCTATTTCTACTCCGCCGGCGTAGAAATTTCCAACGGCGTAGAAATAAAGCTTCTACCTTGTGAATTAAGTCACAAAAATGCCATTTCTAAGACGTTTAAAAAAAATGTCTTTTTTTGCATTTGCTCTGCATTTTTTTGTAATTTATTTATGGTTAATGCGTGGATCGGTAACAGTATATCATTATAAATCACTTTTACCTCATTTATACAGCAAAAAATTTACGACAAAATTTTATGGCCGATATATCGGTATCGGCCGATATCGGATATGAGTATATCGGTATCGGCCGATATCGGTATGCAAACCCATGAGGCTACAAGGCCACGTATCTCACACTAATCAGTCTCAACCTCGGCCAAAAAAAAAACTGTCTCAGACCAGAAAAAAGACCAGGCAACTATGTCAAAAGACCAGAACAAAAAGTCTGAACAAAAAGCCTCGAGATGCCGGTTACAACCCTTTTTATTTCTCCCTACTCCCACTTTGCGAAATCAAGACAAAACTTCTACTAACTGTTGTAATTCAAAACTAAAATTTAAAAGAGGAGTAACTGTAACTGAAATAAATGAATAAATGTCACTAGAATCACCTGAATACAATATAAACTATTTATATAAAAATTTTGCAAGTTGGTTTTATGTGATGAAGTGAGCGGCGTAGATAGTAGCGATGGGGCCTACCTTTACAAAAAAATTCTCTCGTTTCACAAAAAGTTCCAGAATTTTTTAATTAATTTTAAATCAAAGGAAAGAAACCAAACCTATGATGTTGCAAAACCACTATATGAAAAGCAACCCTGATACGCTGATACTGACGGTAACCCGATCACTGCTTAACAGAAACTGCCCCGTCTGCGGTAATACGTCTAGTCTTTAAACTAGTCGTTAAAACACAGTTAGACTATAATTAGTTAAAGAGCTTTATTACAATTTGAACATAATATAATTTATTATAGAAAGTATATATATATATATATATATATATATATAAAATTGTAATGTACGTCGAATAATTTTGAAATCTCAATAGAATCCAAAACTACAAAAAAAATATAATAAAAAAATTTGTACCAAAAAAGACGGCGGCAGCACAGAAAGTCCCCTAACTATGGACGCTGGAACACTAAGGTGGTGGGAACCGAACCCTTGGCCCAGACGTCGAGCGGGAACCCAGTCGAACTTCTAGGAGCTGGAGGTAGCCCGTGGCCGCACAAGCGATACTGGGACTGGGAGACAGCCCTCGGTCGCTGGTTCGGTGTAAGTTTCACCCTGCAGTGGTGTAAAAACTAGGCGGCTTTCCACGAAGTAAAATTAAGGCTACGGCTTCGTAGTCCGGCGGATCTAATGCTCTTGACTGGCTAGACTCCTAGATAGATCAGAAGCTCCGAAATCCGGGACCAAGAGTCAGCCGCCATCCACCAGAGCCACTAAGTCCCTAAAAACACTCTCCGCAGTAACTCGTACTTGGAGGCACAATGCGGCTTGAAGAGCCTGGGTACTTTATAAACTAAATTTACAAGATTGTGCCCCGTCCGGAAGTTATACAAATAAAAGTACTGAATTTAAATAAATTGATGAATGATTAAACACTACAAAACAAACCGGTATGACAAAATAAGAACAAGATCGAGAATCAGGTTGACTGCAGTTCCAAAAAAAAAAATTTATAAAAGCGCAAAAAAATCGCAACTAAATAATGTGGGAATCCTAAAACCCTGACGGAGTAGTTTCCCACGCGAGTATGTTGCAAATATATATTGGGAAATATGTCGTATGGCAAAACAAAAATAAAACAATATTAAAAATAACAAGAACAAGAATTAACTATCATAAATGTCTTTAAATTTTGACTTATGGTCTGATATCTAGGTTCTTCAACCATTGAATAGCAGTGCCCTCGAGGCGATGTAGTTCTTGAAATATTCCTGGGAACCGTCTTAGTGGACATTCTGTCGCTATATGGTGTAACGTTTGAGGAGCATTCCCACAGTCACAGTTTGTATTATAAACTAGTCCCCATTTTTGTTTCCAATACTGACATCTACCATGATCAGTCCGAATCCGATTGAGCGTTGTCCAGGTCTTTCTAGTTATATCAAAGCCGCATAAACGTTCTGCTGGATTAGAAATTAATTAATTTCCCAATGATACTTGCAAACTCTATTAGGTAATATATATATATATATATATATATATATATATTGTGGCTATGGTCACTAGATTTGGATATAATTTTTGTCTTTAGCTTTGTAGTCTTGTGGTTAATATGTTAGTTTTTTGCTAAAGTTTATAAATTCAAATCGAGGTTCAAATCCCACCAGTAAAAATGTTGTTTTACATTTTAATTATATATATATATATATATATATATATATATATATATATATATATATATATATATACCGTGTGTCTATTATAAAGGTGTACATAGGAGATTAACATGGGAAATCAGTTTTTTGCAATTTCCTGCTCGCCTAATGATTTTAAGCAAAAATGCGTCAAATAAAGTTTTAGGGTATAAAATTCTACATCTAAAACAATAAACAAAGTTACCTTTACATGTTTTATAACGACAGAAATTAAATATGAAAATGTCGATAATTACGTTAAAAATATCGACAGCCATGGAATTGAACAAAAAATAAATAAATGCTTGACGTTTTATCTGTCACGACATAGGCTAACTTATTTCATGTTTCTGACAATTTGATTTGAACAAATATCTTTAATTATGCCAATAATAGAAATATAAAATTATTAAAGTTAAGAAAATACAGTTTTGTATAATATGAATATATCAAAAATTCAACATTGCGTAACAAAATTATATATGATGCTGTTATGTACTCTCAACTCATTTCCAATACATCTACTTTAGTACTACAGAAGGGGTTTGCACCACGGTCTACACTTATCATTCCTAACACTCTTTTTTAGAGTAACGCATGTTCTGCTCGTTCTATATTCTGATTACGTGGCTCACATGTATATTTTGAAGACACATTAGCAGCCTTTTCAAATTTTGTCACGAATTTAGCTCTTCATTCGTATAAATGTTCATTTTTTAATCATTTCAGACAATAAAACTGGAGACAAAATCAAATTGTCAGAACCGTCAAATAAGTTAACTTACGTTGTGACAGATAAAACGTCAAGCATTTATTTATTTTTTGTTCAATTCCATGGCTGTCGATATTTTCAACGTAATTTTCGATATTTTTATATTTAATTTCTGTCGCTACAATGCATGGAAGGGTAATTCTATTTAATGATTTGGATGCAGAATTTTATGCACTAAAACTTTTATTTGACGCATTTTTGCTTAAAATAATTAGGCGAGCAGGAAACTGCAAAAAACTGATTTCCCATGTTAATCTCCTATGTACACCTTTAAAACAGACACACGGTATATATATATATATATATATATATATATATATATATATACATATATATATATATATATATATATATATATATATATATATATATATATTGGTTGAAGTTACGCCTACAATGTAATTGCATGGTTATATTGTATGTCGTTTGTTGTAAAATGTATTGTTGTATTTTTGAGTAAAGTTATTAATGTTGATAAAAACAAAACAGGTAAGTGAATTTTAAATTATTACATTACTTGTTCACACACAAAAACATTACACTTGACTAGATATATAGATTTCTGATTATAACTTCTTTCAATTCTCTTTATGGTACCTTGAACTATATACCACCCTGCATAATAGAATTAGTTCAAATATACAGGACGACTTGCCCATAGAACAAGCTGGTTTCCGACCGAACCGCAGTTGCGAAGACCAAATTTTAGCACTAATATTTTTGTGCAACCGGACGCGAAATAAGTATTTCGCGGCCGCAATACAGGCCGCGAAATTAAATTTAGGAACCGTTGTTATGGCGACGGCCGCGAAATTCTTTTCGCGGACGTTGTCATGGTAGCGGCCGCGAAATTAGGTAAATAATCACTTTGACACTTAAAAATTAGATGGTTTTGTTTATCAAATATTAATCCCATAGCCACCGTGAAAGCTAACTTTCTATATACAATGAAACTTTAAAATTAATAAAATTTGCAATTATATATTTTTTACGGTTGCACAAAAAATATTGTGTACACCTTGTCCGCGAAATCCTTTAGCACACTCGACATTGTCTTGCCTCGGCCGCAAGCGGCCTCGGCGACAATTTTTCTCTCGGTACGCTAAAGAGGGATTTCGCGGCCTTGATATACAAATAACTATTATTGAACAAGGATTTGAGCACTGTTTGAAAATAGGAACAGTTTTTGCGGATCTTAAGGCAGCGTATGACTCGGTTTGGAGAGAAGGCTTATCTATTAATTCCTAAAAATTACTGGCAATATGAACTTAGTTTCCTTAGTAAATTATATGTTACCTGATAAAGTTTTAAAGTATTATTTGGAAATTCTATCAATAAACCAAAATTATTAAATATTAGGTTTTCCTCAAGGTTATGTTTTAGCTCCTCTCTTCTTTAACTATATATATATATATATATATATATATATATATATATATATATATATATATATATATATATATATATATAGTTAAAGAAGAGAGGAGCTAAAAGAAACCTTGAGGAAAACCTAATATTTAATAATTTTGGTTTATTGATAGAATTTCCAAATAATACTTTAAAACTTTATCAGGTAACATATAATTTACTAAGGAAACTAAGTTCATATTGCCAGTAATTTTTAGGAATTAATAGATAAGCCTTCTCTCCAAACCGAGTCATACGCTGCCTTAAGATCCGCAAAAACTGTTCCTATTTTCAAACAGTGCTCAAATCCTTGTTCAATAATAGTTATTTGTATATCAAGGCCGCGAAATCCCTCTTTAGCGTACCGAGAGAAAAATTGTCGCCGAGGCCGCTTGCGGCCGAGGCAAGACAATCTCGAGTGTGCTAAAGGATTTCGCGGACAAGGTGTACACAATATTTTTTGTGCAACCGTAAAAAATATATAATTGCAAATTTTATTAATTTTAAAGTTTCATTGTATATAGAAAGTTAGCTTTCACGGTGGCTATGGGATTAATATTTGATAAACAAAACCATCTAATTTTTAAGTGTCAAAGTGATTATTTACCTAATTTCGCGGCCGCTACCATGACAACGTCCGCGAAAAGAATTTCGCGGCCGTCGCCATAACAACGGTTCCTAAATTTAATTTCGCGGCCTGTATTGCGGCCGCGAAATACTTATTTCGCGTCCGGTTGCACAAAAATGTTATTAGTGCTAAAATTTGGTCTTCGCAACTGCGGTTCGGTCGGAAACCAGCTTGTTCTATGGGCAAGTCGTCCTGTATATTTGAACTAATTCTATTATGCAGGGTGGTATATAGTTCAAGGTACCATAAAGAGAATTGAAAGAAGTTATAATCAGAAATCTATATATCTAGTCAAGTGTAATGTTTTTGTGTGTGAACAAGTAATGTAATAATTTAAAATTCACTTACCTGTTTTGTTTTTATCAACATTAATAACTTTACTCAAAAATACAACAATACATTTTACAACAAACGACATACAATATAACCATGCAATTACATTGTAGGCGTAACTTCAACCAATATATATATATATATATATATATATATATATATATATATATATATATATATATATATATATATATATTGTTGTATATAGACCGTGTGTCTGTTTTAAAGGTGTACATAGGAGATTAACATGAGAAATCAGTTTTTTGCAGTTTCCTGCTCGCCTAATTATTTTAAGCAAAAATGCGTCAAATAAAAGTTTTAGTGCATAAAATTCTGCATCCAAATCATTAAATAGAATTACCCTTCCATGCATTGTAGCGACAGAAATTAAATATAAAAATATCGAAAATTACGTTGAAAATATCGACAGCCATGGAATTGAACAAAAAATAAATAAATGCTTGACGTTTTATCTGTCACAACGTAAGTTAACTTATTTGACGGTTCTGACAATTTGATTTTGTCTCCAGTTTTATTGTCTGAAATGATTAAAAAATGAACATTTATACGAATGAAGAGCTAAATTCGTGACAAAATTTGAAAAGGCTGCTAATGTGTCTTCAAAATATACATGTGAGCCGCGTAATCAGAATATAGGACGAGCAGAACATGCGTTACTCTAAAAAAGAGTGTTAGGAATGATAAGTGTAGACCGTGGTGTAGACCCCTTCTGTAGTACTAAAGTAGATGTATTGGAAATGAGTTGAGAGTACATAACAGCATCATATATAATTTTGTTACGCAATGTTGAATTTTTGATATATTCATATTATACAAAACTGTATTTTCTTAACTTTAATAATTTTATATTTCTATTATTGGCATAATTAAAGATATTTGTTCAAATCAAATTGTCAGAAACATGAAATAAGTTAGCCTATGTCGTGACAGATAAAACGTCAAGCATTTATTTATTTTTTGTTCAATTCCATGGCTGTCGATATTTTTAACGTAATTATCGACATTTTCATATTTAATTTCTGTCGTTATAAAACATGTAAAGGTAACTTTGTTTATTGTTTTAGATGTAGAATTTTATACCCTAAAACTTTATTTGACGCATTTTTGCTTAAAATCATTAGGCGAGCAGGAAATTGCAAAAAACTGATTTCCCATGTTAATCTCCTATGTACACCTTTATAATAGACACACGGTATATATATATATATATATATATATATATATATATATATATATATATATAATTAAAATGTAAAACAACATTTTTACTGGTGGGATTTGAACCTCGATTTGAATTTATAAACTTTAGCAAAAAACTAACATATTAACCACAAGACTACAAAGCTAAAGACAAAAATTATATCCAAATCTAGTGACCATAGCCACAATAAATATATATATATATATATATATATATATATATATATATATATATATATATATATATATATATATATATATATATATATATATATATATTACCTAATAGAGTTTGCAAGTATCATTGGGAAATTAATTAATTTCTAATCCAGCAGAACGTTTATGCGGCTTTGATATAACTAGAAAGACCTGGACAACGCTCAATCGGATTCGGACTGATCATGGTAGATGTCAGTATTGGAAACAAAAATGGGGACTAGTTTATAATACAAACTGTGACTGTGGGAATGCTCCTTAAACGTTACACCATATAGCGACAGAATGTCCACTAAGACGGTTCCCAGGAATATTTCAAGAACTACATCGCCTCGAGGGCACTGCTATTCAATGGTTGAAGAACCTAGATATCAGACCATAAGTCAAAATTTAAAGACATTTATGATAGTTAATTCTTGTTCTTGTTATTTTTAATATTGTTTTATTTTTGTTTTGCCATACGACATATTTCCCAATATATATTTGCAACATACTCGCGTGGGAAACTACTCCGTCAGGGTTTTAGGATTCCCACATTATTTAGTTGCGATTTTTTTGCGCTTTTATAATTTTTTTTTTTTTGGAACTGCAGTCAACCTGATTCTCGATCTTGTTCTTATTTTGTCATACCGGTTTGATTTGTAGTGTTTAATCATTCATCAATTTATTTAAATTCAGTACTTTTATTTGTATAACTTCCGGACGAGGCACAATCTTGTAAATTTAGTTTATAAAGTACCCAGGCTCTTCAAGCCGCATTGTGCCTCCAAGTACGAGTTACTGCGGAGAGTGTTTTTAGGGACTTAGTGGCTCTGGTGGATGGCGGCTGACTCTTGGTCCCGGATTTCGGAGCTTCTGATCTATCTAGGAGTCTAGCCAGTCAAGAGCATTAGATCCGCCGGACTACGAAGCCGTAGCCTTAATTTTACTTCGTGGAAAGCCGCCTAGTTTTTACACCACTGCAGGGTGAAACTTACACCGAACCAGCGACCGAGGGCTGTCTCCCAGTCCCAGTATCGCTTGTGCGGCCACGGGCTACCTCCAGCTCCTAGAAGTTCGACTGGGTTCCCGCTCGACGTCTGGGCCAAGGGTTCGGTTCCCACCACCTTAGTGTTCCAGCGTCCATAGTTAGGGGACTTTCTGTGCTGCCGCCGTCTTTTTTGGTACAAATTTTTTTATTATATTTTTTTTGTAGTTTTGGATTCTATTGAGATTTCAAAATTATTCGACGTACATTACAATTTTGAAGTAGACATTAATTAATTTCTAATCCAGCAGAACGTTTATGCGGCTTTGATATACCTAAAAAGACCTGGACAACGCTCAATCGGATTCGGACTGATCATGGTAGATGTCAGTATTGGAAACAAAAATGGGGATTAGTTTATAATACAAACTGTGACTGTGGGAATGCTCCTCAAACGTTACACCATATAGCCACAGAATGTCCACTAAGACGGTTCCCAGGAACATTTCAAGAGCTACATCGCCTCGAGGGCACTGCTATCCAATGGTTGAAGAACCTAGATATCAGACCATAAGTCAAAACTCAAAGACATTTATGATAGTTAATTCTTGTTCTTGTTATTTTTAATATTGTTTTATTGTTGTTTTGCCATACGACATATATATTGGGAAATTCTATCAATAAACTTAAATTATTAAATAATGGTTTTCCTCAAGGTTATGTTTTAGCACACTGTACGTTGTCACTTCATATACGGGAACTTACTGGCCGTTGTGACTTCATATATATCGTTGTGACTTCCGAAAATGGAAGTGACAACGTTTCCTATGTAATTTAATTTTTTCTACCACTACAAGGCTAAACAAGTGTAAATACGAAAATTGTGTTGGAAGTCAAATATACCCCCAGTACCCTTAAATTTGTCACTTTAGTTCATGCGTTTACCGCTGGCGTTGTAATAGCTATTAGTGTCAGGTATACACAATACGATGTTACTTTCGACGTGTATTGGCGAAAAAACTGAACTATAGGTGGCAGGCCGGACGGTAGCAAGATGGCGGAGGAATAAGGAGAGTTCCCTCATTCCTTATTGCTGGGAATATGCATTTCAAAGTGCAAAGTATTTAATATGGAAAAAATTAACATAAAGTTAGGTGTTATTTTTTTTAATACATTGCTTCTGCACGTCCTATAAAGGAAGGCGAAGTAATTTTTAAGGCAGGACATGTATTGCTTTGTGGAATAATAGTTTATAGATCAGGTACAATACTGGGATCTTGTTTAAAAAGCAGTCATTTGTGTGGAGATCCTCATATAATTGAAATTTTATTAAATGAGACTATAAATTACTGGAAAGCAAAATTTAGTTGTAGAGCAGGATTGGGAGGTAAATGTGAACATATTGTTGTAGTTTTGTTCCATATAAACAGGTTAGTAAAAATAAAAACTGTATTTATTGTTTTACAACAAAAGTTATCATTATTATTATGCTATTAATTTATTTGTTTATGGGTTTGTGTATTACAGGGTAGGAGAATTAGAAAAATCAAGTTGTACCGATTTGGAACAATTAAGGGGAAAACTTCTTAAAAAGAATGATAAACAGTGTATAGTTTGGCTATAAAACTAGAAGAATTTTACCATCCTGTTTTAAAAAAGAAAAAAATTGAACCGATTGGGTACGTCAAAACTATATGGGAAGTAAATTTCAAGATCATATTTTGTCACGGGATATAATGTAAACTTACACTTTTTGACTTGTAATTACTGTATTGTGGCACTGAGCAGTGTCTATGACATTTACTGATCATTATTTAAATCTGAAAATGTAATATACCCTATATATCTCACTTTCTTTTACAACAAATATAAATTAAACATGTTTAAAATTACATACGTTTCAATGTATGCTATCAACGTTTCCTTATTCCTCTAGTTCACAAATCTGCCGCTAGACGTCACCCACTTTGAATTTTTTCGTCAATATAGAATCTGGAAGTACTTAGTCACTGCCGAAACTTGGCAACAGTGTATTGTAGTATGTAATTGTAGTTTTGTTTTTTCCAAAGATGAGTGGGACTGGAAACACTATTTATATAATAAATTTTTATTAACAATATACACATAAAAAATATCATATATTAATAATGGGTGAAAAATTCACAAAAAATACCACTGTTATCTATAGCACGTACGGAGTATTTCTGTGAATTAATGATTATTTTTAACACATATTTAAAAATTTTGGCCAATAAGTATTAATAACAATTAAATTTCTTTTTATATATCAAAATTTTTCAATGTGTCAAACGTTACTAACTTAAAATTTTTCTCTAGAATAAAATTAGATTTTCCAATTTAGTAAGATATACTGTCAACGGAAAAATATTGTAACTGACACATGTGTAAAATGGCCATCAGTGATATTAAAAATTAAAATGTCTCTATCATTAATCAACCTTCTTAACATACGTAATAGTAATTATCATCCCTAGCTAATAAAGACTTCATGGAAAAACGTTGGCAAAAACCACTACTCTTGCCTCTAGTAGAGGACATAAAAAATTTAGGGATGTAACTTTAGCCTTGGCAATAGCAAATTTAAAAATACTGCTATCTGGGAATAAAAATGAAAATGCATATAAATTATTATCACAGTGTACATTGGCACTTTTCATCATGTTTAATAGACGCAGAATAGGGGTCATTAATGCATGATAATATAACCTATTAATAAACTGTCAACGGAAATAGTAAACAGTTACCTTGCATGTGATGCCCAATATTTTACTTGTTACTCACGTGCAAACTAGATTAAAATAAAAATTTGACAAATATTGTCTGATTGTTCAAATGACAGCACGATAGTTCTATCACATTTGCTAAGCAGCCCAAATAAACAACGTTTACAAGTCAGTAACAAGTAAAATGATTTTAAAGAGCAGTACAATAGCGAACTCTAGGTGAAACAATGTCCAATAAAATTTTATTTTATTATAATTGTATATTATACAACGACGCTATAATGAATGCTCTTATTACCGAGGATGAAGTTTGCGAGCGAGCGGAGCGAACAAGGGTTCTAATCATCCGAGGTAATAATAGCTATTATAGCGAGTTGTATACTATCTACGATTAATGTATTATATACAAGATTTTCTATAATTCCGTTTCATAACCCCAAACTAAATAATCCACATGACGTATTTTTCATTGAAATTAGTTAGATTAACACTGCAATGTATTGTGATGTAACCATGGTGAAGATATCTCTTGTTGAAAATTCATTTTTTTGCATATGTATTTTGTTAAAAATATTTTGATTGGTACCTCAAAGGAAATAATGACTATCATTTCCGGGGCATTCTTCCCTGCGGGATTTATACTTAGTATTATGTAGCCAAAACCACATATTTAATGTACATATTATTTGTTAATCGTAGATAAAATCATTTTACCTACGACTAACTAATAATATGAACATTAAATATGTAGTTTTTGATATATAATGCTAAGTATAAATCCCGCAGGGAATAATAACCCGGGAATAATAGTCATTATTCCCTCTGATGGACCAATCATAATATTTTGAATAAAACAAATATGCTAAAAAATTGAATTTTCAACAAGACATTTCTTCATTACAATGGTTACATTACTATTTTAATAAAATTAAGTAAAACAAGTTATGAATTAATTATTATACAGCTAATACAAAAAAATTATTAACTCCCATAGCAGATAGAAAACCTAAAAAAATAATTTGGGGTTCCCGTATGTTTCCAGTCCACAGTGGATAAACAGGGTGACTTTTTTCAAGGTGTACATTAACATCGGAAATCAATTTTTTGCAAACCGTCGCCCCCATTTTAACTTACGGCAATGATTGTGGTCTCAATACAAAGATAAAATTCCTCATCCGAAAATACCAAATATGTGGAAACTATCCAATATTTTAGGCCCATAAATAATTTTTAAAATTCACTCATTTTCCTATTAATAGTAATAGCCATGCCCAATTTGAACAAAAAGATAAATAAATGCTTTTTATCTGTCAGAATAGGTTATTTGACATTGACAAGAGACATTAACCTATTCTGACAGGTAAATTGTCAAGTATTTGTTTATCTGTTTGTTCAAATTTGGCATGGCTATTGCTATTATAAATAAATTTTAAAATTAATTTATGGGTCTAAAATACTGGATAATTTTTACTTATTTGGTATTTTCGGATGGGGAATGTTTTTATCTTTGTATTGACATCACAACTATTAAAAAAATATTTACATTTCTAATTTGTTATAATGTTGATTAAACAGTACCGTAAAAAGTGACATTTGTTTTTTGTTATCGCATACAACGGATTGATTTTATTTCATGTTTTGTTATTTAAAGATATGCGGATCAAATATTCTTCACATTTCATATTTTTAATATATTAGGACGTTTCGGTGGTCAAATTGCCACCATCATCAGCTATTAAAAAAATCTGATGTGGCCAGCACATTACCTTCCGTCAGTTCTATGTATTTTTTATAAATGTCATACAGAAAGTTCCTTGCAAAAGATTATATTTCTTGTACATTACCTTAAGGCGGTTGTATGTATTTTATACAAATTCCATACAGAAAGTTTCTAACAAAAGGTCCTATATTTCCAGTAAAATTATAACATAAACATACTGTCAAATGCACTTGCCACTGACACCTTTCAATCAGAATTTTCTTAATGTAGCAGCTGTTTCCAGAGTTATAGCAAGGCTGACTAATATATATGGTATTTAATTTCTTTATAATTTTTTAACTCTATGTCCATTTAATATAAAGTATAAAATGCATTCAAATCGTATAGAGAATAAATAATTCTTTAATATTTATAATAACATTAAATGTGAAAAAATGATATTTAACATCGTTTTTTCAAGAAAAACTGTTAAAATCTTCAAATGAGGGTACTTCCGGTTGACCAATTATAACCAAAATCTAATCAGCTCTTCACATGGATGTAACGAAGAGGAATACGAAAGAATTATAATTTTTGGAATTGTAGTATTAGAGTTATCGCATTAGAAAATTTTGTCACACACAGACACACACACACACACACACACACACACACACACACATACATACACACACACACATACAGACATCATCGTAAAAATAGTAAAATCGTATTCTAGGGACCCTAAAACGTGCTTATTCATCAAAATCTCACCACCGAATTTTTTGACCAAAGACAATACCTTCCTTACCTAAAGGTGACGGAAGGTAAAAAAATGACAGTGTACAAAAAAGTTACAATATTGAGTTATAAATCAGTATTACCTTACAAAATCATTTTATGGTATAAATTTAGCAACTACAAAAAATTTATTTACTCAACTAAAAGACAAAGAGGAACTTAAAAATAAAAAGAATGTAATATAGCAAATTGAATGTAAAGGATTTAGCAAAATTTATATAGGGGAAACATCCCAACCCTTACACAAAAGAATTTACCAACATATTACCATTGTCAATTATTAAACCCACACCATAATGCATTAACAAAACATCACTAAGAAACAGGCCACAAATTCGATTTTCAAAACACTAAAATCATAAGTAGTGAAGCAAATAAATACAAAAGGTTAACTTTAGCAACTATTCATATAAACATTCATAAAACTAAAACCGTAAACCACCAAACAAATTTCGACAACATTTTGAATTTCGCGCGGCCCGTTATAAATAATCTACAATAGTTACATTTCATATCAGCTGTATGTTTTGTTGGTACAATATAGCTACAAAAAAATTCCAAAACTATTAAAAATTTTTCACTTTGTAAACCTCCACCGTGGAGATAGTATGTTTCTCAATGTAAATGTAAGTTAAGTTTTTCTTTATTTGCGTGTTGCGTTTGAAACCTAATGTCGATCTTATGTTCCAGTTATAACTACCAATATTATGTAAACTTCATATTGTAAAACGAAATTTTTCGTCGTGCTTGATTTGCATTTATACCATAAAATGATTTTGTAAGGTAATACTGATTTATAACTCAATATTATAACATTTTTGTACACTGTCATTATTTTTATTTTTTAATAGCTGATGATGGTGGCAATTTGACCACCGAAACGTCCTAATATGTTAAAAATATTAAATGTGAAAAATATTTGATCCGCATAACCTACAACACAATCCTTTGAAAACTATTAAACAAGATCTACAAGAAGAAAGAAAATTTAAATATATGCAAATAATAATAATAATAATAAATTTAACATACAGGCTGATTTTTTTCAAGGTGTACATAGGAGATTAACATGGGAAATTAGTTTTTTTGCAAACCGTTGCCACCCGTTTTAACTTATGGCAAAAAACTCAGAAATTAACTTGCATGGTTTGCAGCGGTTCTACAGAGTTACAGCTAGGTCAACAAAATAAAGATTTTTTAAACAGAGATAATAGCTTAAAATTCGCCATTATGGCGGTTCGTGAACACAGAGTGAGACCTTATTCATCATGTACTTTATTTGATGTTTTGCTGGTATGTGGTTTGGCTGATATGAAATTTGGCTACGTTGCGAAAGTCAGTCATACGCTTCAATATCTTGTACACAATTACAATGATGGAAGTGACTTTATATTTTAAGTATATACAATTGTATATTAATTTTTAAAATAATATTTTGTTACCCCTCTTTTGAAAATCTTAATATAGAAGTTCCCCTAAGCCTATATATGTAATTTTTAATAATAATAATAATAATATATATATATATATATATATATATATATATATATATATATATATATATATATATATACAGGGTGATTCATCGGTCTGTCCTCTCATTATAACTCTTTTATTGTAAGTCAGATAGAAAAACTCTTCAAATATAATTTATATGATATAGTATAATCTATCTACATACCATATCCATTTGTATACAGGGTGCTCCATTTAAGCGCAACAATATGTAACTTTATATTTCTTAATGGAACACCCTATATTTATTTATTTATTCTTATAGTAAATTAGATTACCTTTAAAAAAGTATTAAGTAATAAGGGGTCTAAAATTATAAATTAAGAAGTTATTTACCTTTATTCGTTGAATGATATGTTTCTATTATGTTATTATTAACAAAGTAAGCTATGGATAATTTGATCAATTGTTTCGAATTTAAACAAACAACTTGTCCAAATACTTTTAGTTTATCATTGTTGATGTTGATGTGAAAATGAATAATACAAATTTTAGTAAAGATGAGATGGTTAATATAATATTTATAATAGAAAAATCTATGAAGTTGAAGGACAAGTTTTCGAAAATTTATTATAATTTTGCATTATTTAGTCTCACTAAATTTTAAAAGCTTCTTTGGAATTAGTGTAATGTTTAAAATAAGTATTAATATAAAAGGATCAAAATTTTGTATTATATTATGGTTTTTTCCACTCTGAAATACTATTTTTTATGAACGTAAATAACTTCTGAATTTATAATTTTAGACCTCTTATTACTTAATACTTTTTTAAAGGGAATCTAATTTACTATCAAAATAAATAAATAAATAGAGGATGTTCCATTAAGAAATATAAAGTTACATATTGTTGCGCTTAAACGGAGCACCCTGTATACAAATGCATATGGTACGTAGATAGACAATAATATATCATATAAATTATATTTGAAGAGTTTTTCTATCTGACTTAAAATAAAATAGTTATTAGGAGAGGACAGACCGATGAATCACCCTGTATATATATATATCCATTAATTAATATGGAAGTCAGGACGCCTTATAAACTTCACGAAAAAGACTCCTTAACAAATGCCAATATATATATATATATATATATATATATATATATATATATATATATATATATATATATATATATAAGTTAAAGAAGAGAGGAGGTAAAACATAACCTTGAGGAAAACCAAAATTTAATAATTTTGGTTTATTGATAAAATTTCTTTATGATACTTTCAAACTTTATTAGGTAACATTTAATATACTAACGCCCGATATTTCAATCTCCTAATAATTGTTCCTAACAACTATTCGATAAACAAATTTATTAGGTAGATTTATTAGGAAGTTAACAAATTTCGGTATTTCAATGTAAAGTTACTAGGCAAATTGTTATTAGATAATTATTTGGAATCTAGTTATCAAAATATAGAATAAATTAAAATAATATATGACACTGACATTTTCGTCACATCTAAATATTTATAAGTTGTTTGTGTATGTAAGTAATATCTTACAAATATGGACAAAAAACGGGCATGAAACTTTTGAAGTTCGGTTTTTCACGAATTTAGCATGATTGCATCAAAAGGACATTAAAAAAAACTGCAAATAAATTTGTATTTTAGGTTAGTACTTCTACAAGCACTCATAAGATTTCTTAAATTTGTTACTGCTCTAGTAATTTTTTTGATTTTCCTTGCTGTGGATTTATGTATACTCCCCAAAAGCTCCAATAATTATATATAAACTCCTCATAGCTTAAAATCTTTAAGTTAGTAATAATTGGTATAACGGCGAAAAACTTGAATATCTAAAATGAAAATCTGTTACTGAATAAACAAACTATCAAATTCTAAATAAGAGCTACTTATTTTTTTAGGACTAAACATTTTTATGTGTGTAGTATCAACTTCTCAATTTATTAAACCTTTACTAGAGAATTCAAACTATAAACTCGCGCGAAAGGCAAATTCTAACATCACTTTTCTGGTCTATATTGAAAAATCATGCTTTGTAAGTACCACTATTTGAAATTACCTATTTGGGGGATATTTTATATAATTTTCTATTAATTCTAAAATATATTCTACGCTACAGGTTTTGATAGCTGGAATCTCCAAAAAAAAGTTCTTCATTGGTCCAAATATTTAAATTATCAGGTCTTTGTAGTACAGTATATAATATATTTTCCTTCAGAAATTATTATTTTCAATAATTTCAAGTCCTTCCTCTTCCAATATATAATCAATTTCATCAAAATACATTTCCATCTTACAATATTTTATATTTCAAATGGAAATGTGTTAACAACTGACAATGACATTCGTTTTATTAGGTAGCTAACAAATTTATTAGCTACTAGAAGATCCTCTCAAATTTGTTAGCGAATAAACAATTTATAGGGTACCTAATAACTTGTTTGGACATTGAAATACGCAAAAAATGGTTGTTACGTAAATAATATTTATTAGGAAGTTGTTAGGAGATTGAAATACCGGGCCTAAGGAAACTAACTTCATACTAATCCTTCTCTCCAAACCGTGTTATACGCTGCCTTAAGATCTGCAAAAACTGTCCCTATTTTCAAACAGTGCTTAAATCCTTGTTCAATAAATATTGTTAGTGCTAAAATCTGGTCTTCGCAACTGCGGTTCGGTCAGAAACCAGCTTGTTCTTTGGGCAAGTCATCGTGTATAGTTGAACTAATTGTATTATACAGGTGGTATATAGTTCAAGGTATCATAAAGAGAATTGAAAGAAGTTATAATCTGAAGTCTATATATCTAGTCAAGTGTAATGTTTTTGTGTGTGAACAAGTAATGTAATAATTTGAAATTCACCTACCTGTTTTGGGTGAATCATACATTCCTCTGTAAAATTCAACTACCCACAATAAATTACAGGTCGTAAGGTTTTACTTAAAGCTTTAAACGTTGGATGTTGTAAACACCGACTTGTTTATCTACGTCATCACATATTAAATACGATTAAACCCCGTGATTCTACTGTCTTCATAAGGTCCCTTATAAAGTAGAAATAATTTTCTTATAGTCTGATCCTCTGCGGATGATTTGCGAAGACTCCTTAACCAAACCTTATCCCCAGGGTTAAGTAAGGTAACCTTGTATCGACAATTATACCGTCGTTGGCGTTGCTCCGCCTTGGAAATTAACTTTTCTCGGGCTAACATAATTATGTGCTCATGATTCATTTCTTTATTTGATTGTGGAAACATGGCCTCAAACCAATGAATAAGTGGTTCTTCTCCCCAATGGAGTTCGTTCGGTGTAAAATCAGTACTTCATGTACCACGTTGTTGAGACATTTCTCGACATCCGTTAAATGACATGCCCATCAAGTATGCTTCTCATAACACCAGATTCTCAGTAGTCAACCTATTTCCCGGTTGACATGTTCTGCTGGGTATCCCTGTGGAAAATAGTAGCATATGTGGTATACCTTTATATCTTCTTTTTCGAGTGCCGCTGTCCATCTAGTTTAGAATTGGGGACCACTGTCTGTCAAAATTCGTTTTGGTTTTCCAATCTCAATAAAATAATGTTTAAACAGTTTGTTTAATATAACAACTTTTGTATCTTTTTTTAAACACATATAAGGTGACTAATTCCGAAAAAATATCAACCAATACTAAAATTTGCGTCACCCCACTTCATGATTTTTGTAGCGGTCCCACTAGATCTAAGCATACTAATTCATTTGGTTGTTCCACTAGAACCTATACATTTTACTACAATGCCTTACCGAAATTTTCGTCTGTTGGCATAATTGACATCCGGCTACAGTTTCATTGATCATTTTCTTCATTTTTGACCAGAAAACGTATCGTTTCAATACTAAATAAGTTTTGTACTGCCCAAAGTGACTATTAGCTTCGTGCTGAGATAATACAACAGCTTTAACATGTTTAGCTGGGATGCAAATACGAACTCAGTCATCTGCTTCCGTACCCTTGCGGAAAAGAATACCCTTATATAACATAAAACATTTAGATAACCCATGTTTTTCGCCTAATGATGATCTAATGTCCTTTAAATACGGATTAGATTCTTGATCAGCTTCTATATTCTTCATGTTAACTTCCATTGATTTGAAACGATTCGATACCTATAGAGCAGCAATTAGGAAACTGTCTTCTTCCTTCACGACTATACTCTCATTTGTATTTATTTCCAACTGGATATCTGGAAAGGGCGTCGACTAACAAATTTTCCTTTCCCTTGCAATGCCGAATCTCAAATTCATATTCTTGAAGAAACTAAATTCATCTAGTTATTCTTGAACTCAGTAATTTACAACTCTTTAAGAACGTTAATGCCTTATTGTCTGTCCACAGAGTAAAATTATACCCCAGTATAAAATATCTCCATTGTTGAGCAGCAAACACAATTGCTAAAGCTTCTATTTAGGTCACCGTATAGTTTTTTTCCAGGCCTCTTAACACTGTACTAGCAAAAGCTACAACCTTTTTTACACATGTCCATTCATAAACTTGGACCAAATAAGCCCCTAGCCCTACATACGAGCTATCAGTTATAATATGATACGGTTCTGTTGGATTTGGATGATTTAAAAATATTACCCCAAAATATTTTGATTTGATCTTCCTCCTATGTCCAATGCCAGACAACCTCTTTCTTCAATAATTTAAGTAGTGGCGCAGTGACTGTTGCATAAGCTTCACAAAATCTCCGATCATAATTGCACAGTCTAAGAAATGATTGTAAATGTTTTATTATGCTCAGTTTTGGAAATTCTTGTATGGCTATAATTCTTGCTGAGTCAACTCCCTTGAATTGTCACAATATGTCCCAGAAAGTTAACAGATTCTTGGAAAAAAATACATTTTCGAAATTTTACAGTCATATTGGCTTTTTGTAGCCTTTTTAAAATAAATTTTAAATAATTCAGATGTTCTTCCTCGTTTATTGAATATATTAGCAAAATGAGACGACTTCTGGTCCCAAACTTTTTCAAGACAGCGAATAAAACTGCTAACAGAAGTTAACAATCCAAATGGTAGTACGCAAAAAACATAAGTATGACCTTCGAATGAAAATCCTGTATATTTTTGGTGCTTCTTCTTTATCGGTACCTGCCAGTATGAACTTGTTAAGTCCATAGTACTGAAAACCTGTCCTTCTTGGCATTAATATAATAACTCTTCTGGGTTTGGAGGTGTCACTTGTTCCTTCACCATCCTCTTATTCAAATATCTCGCATCAAGACAAACTGACAGTTTTATTCTTTTTCTTCACCATTACTAATAGACTCACGTATTCGGTTACCTCTTCTTTAATAACCTCCCACTTTACCATATCTTCAATTTGTTTTCGTACTGTTTTTTGTACGCCACTGGAATCGGATTAGATTTCTTATGAAATGGTGAGTAGTCTCTCAAAATTATTTCATGTTCATATTTACTTACTAATCCCAGGTGTGTCAGGAAATGTATTCTGAAACTCTCTTAAGACGTCATTTAGTTTTACTTTTCTTTCTTCAAATGAATTTTCCATTTCCGCTATAAATTCTTGATCTTCTTCTATATTTTTGGGTGCCACTGGTTCCACAAAATCTTTTTGATCATTTTTATTAATAATCAATTCTTCCGCCGATAATGTTAGTTCGGCTGACGTTTTCTTACTCACCACCATCGATATTTAAAACACAGGTGAGTTTTCTACGAAACTTACAATATTTCTAGCGAAATCTAAAACTCCTTCATATTTTTTTTAACTAGTCGCTACCGATAATGACATCCCTAACTAGCTTTGGACATACTTAGCGGACAGTTTTTAATTTACAACCGCCTATATAGTATGCTACTAAAATTTGTTTATTTATTCTCTGTGTTTGCTTGAGCACACATGTGATTGTTGCGCCTATGATTGGCAAACATGGGATTTTAAGATTTCTTTCTTCAATTTCTCATAAAAACTTTGCGATACACAAGTGATTCTACTTCCTGAATCAACTAACGCATGAGTTTTTACGTTATCAATTTTAATTTCAATAAATGATATAGTATTGCAGTTTAGTTCTGCCTCCGTATATTCTGTATCGCTCAGTAACTCTTCCGGTTCCGTTATAAAAATAGATTCAACCGATCTTGTTTTCGGTTCATCATTATTAGAGCTATCTATCGATCTATTTGGTTGGTTGTTACTATTATTATTTTGTATCGCTCGATTCTCACCACTACTAGAGCTATTTATCGATCTAGTTGTTTGGTTAAAATTTTGGATCGGTCAATGCTCATGATTCAAATTTAGATTAAAGTTTTTCGATCGTCCTGATATACACTTTCTTGTTGTTCATATGTTTTGTCTATCTTCCGTAAGCAACTCTTTACTTCATCTATCGCCTGTGCTCCCAACATAAGAATTCCACTTTTTATTTCAGGTGAAAAATAATTACTGACTAATTCAATAATTGTTTCAGATAGATAGGTTGCTTCCCTGGAAATCTTTAAAAAATAGTTGGCCATATTACCTTTCTCGTATTTACCGAATTTAATTTTTTCATGTGTCATCTTCATTCCAGTATCATGTTAAGAAACATTGTTTAAAAACTTTAAAATTTGTAAAATGATTTCTTTTAACATCGCCCAATCCAAAGCCGAACTCCGAAGACAACCGGTAACCATTGAAACTTGTTTTTTTTTCGGGTATTCCGCGTACTCTAGCATAGACGATATTTTTTTGATAAATGCAACAGGATGAATATTACCACCAGACGCAAAAGTTAAATTATATCGCCCCCCCCCCCCCATCTTTCCATAGAGAGATATATGAACGATTTTCATTACAATAAACATGTTTTCGAGGTTCGGTGTTGCAATAATTATCCGCCATTTTCACATTAGCCTGTTTTTCTTCTACATGTTCGCTATTTTTATCCTTACCTACCGTTTTACAATCGTCATTATTATTATTTTTAACTACTTTGTCATTATTACTACTTTTCATCACACTTGTTATACTATTTTGCATAACGCACATGCTCTAATAACATTTTCTCCATCTTATCTACTCTAGCCTTTTGATTATTAATTTCATCGTCTCCCTCTTCATCTATTTTTTTTTTTTACCACGAGTACGGGTTATTTTAATAATTACATAGAAAGCGTAAAACAAACCACAGTGTATTGAGCCTGCGAGTTGGGCGCCAAATGTAATGGCCCGTATTCTGAGCGCATTTTTATAATAAAAGCGCTTTTATGGAGCGCGCTTTTACATTATATTCTTATGAGGAGTTTGCTCCATAAAAGCGCTTTTATTATAAAAGTGCGCTCGGAATACGGGCCAATGTTTTTGTGTGAACAAGTAATGTAATTATTTGAAATTCATCTACCTGTTTTGGGTGAATCATACATTACTATGTAAAATAAATAAGGAAACAACAAATAATGTTTATTCCATGATAGGTTCTTAATAGTCTGTGATTCGTTGTATTCGTATAATTATTATAATAACGTAATTACAAAAACATACAGTTATCTGCCTTAATTTTAAACTAGGGTTATCAGAGTCTCTCTTCGGTCTCGGCACGCAGTCTTCGTTGTCGGCAGGACACCTGGCGTGGGCGTATCTGGGAACACGATATGCTCCTAACTCTGTCCCCGCACTTCGTTTTCACCTTAATAACTCGGATATTATTCAAACTATCGTGACTTTTATACACGACTACTGGTATCGGTAGACGTGCTCTCACCTCGTCAGTTGCATTTCATCTGACACGTCCACCTTGTCCTCGTTCAGTCCAACCACACCCTAGTCTTGTCGCGCATCACTTCTGCACACAACATCTCGCACTCACACACATTTCCACATCTACTCAGGAGTGTATTCAGGTCCATTATATCATTCCCATAGTTTAATTACGACAGGTTCAAACCTTACTAACTATCTGGCAAAATTCAACTACCCACAATAAATTACAGATCGTAAGGTTTTCTGTAAGGCTTTAAACTTTGGATGTTGTTTACCTACGTCATCACATATTAAATACGAGTTAGACCCCATGATACTACTGTCTTCATAGGGTCTTTTATAAAGTAGAAATAATTTTCTTATAGTCTGATCCTCTGCGGATGATTGGCGATGACTCCTTAACCAAACCTTATCTCCAGGGTTAAATATTGTTAAACACCAAATGTTACTTACTAAAGATGACCGGATTTAGCTCAAAACGTCCTTAATAAACATAAATAAAATTAACGACAAACAGGAGAAGAAAGACAGGAATAACATTAAGGACGAGAAAGACAGAAAAGACAAGGTGTACAGACTGTACAGGGAGAATATCAAGGGCAAGGAGAACTGGGAAGACAAGAGGTTTGTTAAATTATGTTTTATTTTGTATATAGATTTTACAAAGGACATCAAAACGTGTTTAAAGTTCTATGTTGATTGCAGTGACATAAAATTGAAACAAAGCGATAAACGTAAATGGAAAAACTGTACAGCTTAACATAATGAACAATAAACCCAAATAAACATTATGTGAATATTATTTGTAATATTTCTTATTTTAGAGAATAGTAGTTATTAGGGAAAAATCAAAGTAGCTGACATCTGGTGTGAAATTTGTAAACGTAGAGAATGGAGAAAACGTCATTTATTATGTTAATTTTAAATAGAAATGATATTGCCTATTAAAAGACAAGAATTACCATGATCCTTATTGTAATACGAGTATAGTTAGTGTAATCGAGTCGGAAGGAAAACCCAAACGTTTAGAAAAACGAAAGCAAATAACTGTAAATTGCATTCAACGCGAAACATCCAAAGAAAAAGCGAATGGATTGAATAAACTTAAATTTAAAGAATAAAACAGCTGAGCAAAAAGCAAAGTGATTAGAAAGATATAATAATAATTTCGCGAATATAACTAACGACGAAATTGATGAACAAAAACAAAACAGGTTATTAAATTAAATAGAAACGATATAGTATATTAAAAGACAAGTATTATCATGATCCTTATTGTAATATGAGTATAGTTTGTGTAATCGAGTTGGAAGACAAAACCAAACGTGTAGAAAAACAAAAGCAAATAACTGTAAATTGTATTCAACGCAAAACATCCGAAGAAAATGCGAATGGGTTGGATTAACTTAAATTTAAGAATGAAACAGCTGAGTAAAAACAAAGCGATTTGAAAGATATAAAGATAATTTCGCGAATATAATTAATGACGAAACTGATGAACAAAAACGAAATATTAAAATATAATCAAGTAAATAAAGATAAAGTAGTTGTAAAGAAATACAAAAATAAAATCACAGAAACGTACATGTCACCAATTAAAGGTTTAAATTTACAAATAGAGTCACACAGTTTGGGTCCAATGACAGTTCTATGCAAAAGATTGTTCATCCAAAAACTATGCTTTTGAAAAAACTCCAATATGGCAAGTTCACTCATTGCTGTCGTAAGGGCAATTTACATTCGGATCAGTTATCAATAATTTCATGATTAGTACCCAGACATATTCTGGGAATATTCTCCGATTATAAGTTTCAGTATATTAAAATATTCTCAGGAAATCCTTACAATCTCCATAGATATTCTCAGGTTATTTTGAGAATGTTATAATGTCCCCTTAAACAATGTCCTATAAATATTCTCATATTATCCTAAATAATATTCTCAGATTAACATATAAATGACCTTATAATATATTAAGAAATAATTTTGGAATATCCTATAGATGTTGCAATCATATTACTCCTAGATTATTCTCAGATTATGTAAGGGTAAATCAGATAAAATTTAATATTTTGTGTAAATATATTTATTTTTATTACAAACATAATTATAATGCATTATAGAAAATGGTACACACAAAGTTTGGAGTGAAAGTTGAAAAAGGGGGATAAATAAAATTTACTTTGTCTTGCGATTACACTGAGCCAAAGTATTTTAAATAATTTTTATTTAAATAAATTAGAGCAGTGTGTTCACGACAATAAAATATTATTGTCCCTCTTTTTCATAATTATAATGCATTTAAACAGTAAATAAAAGTGTATTGCATACATCATAATAATTCGTATTTATTTCGTCGATATCTTCATTCTGGCGCCCCGGTTTTTTTTTATTTGTTAGCCTTTCATTTGCTTTTGCTTACCATTTAGATGCATTGGTTTCTATTTGCTTGTCGGTCGTTGGATTGTTTCGTTGGACGGCTTCTAAAAAAATGTTAAAATAAGACTTGGTTCCGTGTGTTACGAGCTCATTTTTATAATAATATCGCTATTATGTAGCTCATGAGTTTACATATTATGCTTATGAAGGTAAGCGGTATTTTTAATTAAAAGCGGTATATAAAAAGTGTGCTCGTAATAGAGGTTTTGTTAACGCTTTAAACATTTTATAATAAAATATCAATTAAAATTTTAATACTGATGTTTGAATTTTGATATACATATCTTTGTTTAAGCCCAGCTTATAAACATAAGTTTAATTGATTCAAAAGGGCATATTTAACTTTAAAAATAAAAATCTATTGAATATTTCACAATAATGGAATCTTTCAATTTGCCTTATTTACATGTTTAATCAAATTTGAAAGTTTTGAGTTTATTTTAAATTGATATATAAATTCTTTAAAAAAAATACTTATTACAACTGTAACAAGTTTAAAATTTGAAAAATTATTTTTGCCTTTGTGACGAACCCAACTGTATTTAACAGTTTAACATTTTCGGATACACTGTCACCTCCGAGGCGAGCAATATGATCAATCTAAAATCGGTAATTTTATTTTGAACAATATCAAAATGCAAAATAATATTAAATTATATAACAAGAGTTCAAATATACTCACCAAGCCTGCGATTTTTTTTTCGTATTTTAAAATATCTTCCATATTGTCTATTTCTTCTAAAGAAGTCAATGGAAACTTTTGGTAGATCTGTAACTGCAAATTTTTTTTTATAAGAAGCATATTACATGCCTATGATAAGTTAAATATTTCGAAACAGCATTATAGAACAGACAAGATGCAAATTAGGTTAAGTTTAAAGTTTAACATGTTATTTATACGGATATTATCAAAACATATATTACAATATAATAAATGGGTAAATACTTACATTATCATAAACACTATAAGCGTACTAAACTACAAAAATGAATTCTGATAAAAATATAAGCAACAAACTCAGCTGCTTGTTGACACAGCAGAACTAAAACCAGATACTACAAGTATACGCTTGCGCCTTGCGCTACACTCGCGCATGCGTTATACACTGAACATCTGGTAGGGATGCCGCGCGAAGTTAGCTGTAAAATAATTTAAATACAAGAAGATACAGAAAAATAAATTTTTTTTTTGGAAATACGTATATTTCACCATTTTTAATATCATATATTAAGTAAAAGTAAAACAATAAAAAATATTACTAGAATATACCAGGAATAAATATAATTAAATATTCCACACAGAATATTACAAGATTATAATACCAATAATTTTCTTCGAATATACTTAAAAGAATATTCCAAGGATATTCATATTCGGTATATATATTTTTATAATATTCAAGGAATAATTGGAATATATAAGTGCAATAAAGAGATTGAGAGAATATTGCGAGAATATCCTGTGCTATCTGGGTAATAATTCATAATAAAATTTTTAAAGAAAATATCAAAAAATACAACAGTCCTTTGGCTTTTGCTTCCATGGGAGCAAATATTTCACCACCACCAGGATAATGCACATTATCTACATGGTTGCCTTACAAGACATTTAAATTTAAATAGAGTGTACAAAATGTCTTGAGGTTCATATTACCGACAAACTGCTTTTGAAAAATCCCAAGATCGCAAGTTCACTCATTGCTGTCGCAAGGGCAAGTTCCATCCGGATACGTTAGCTGATTTTCCTGATTACATCATGAATCTTATGTTTAGTAACAATGCAGATAATAAAATTTTAAAAGAAAATATCAGAAAATACAGCAGTGCTTTGGCTTTTGCTTCCATAAGAGCAATTATTTTACCACCACCAGGACAAGGTTCATATTGTTTTCGTATTCATGATCAAATTTACTATAATATAAACGCTTCATTGTATCCCGCAGATGGTAAGACCGAAAAATATGCCCAGTTGTACATTACTAATTCAGCTGATGCGTTATAGTAACGCATGAGTCTAGAATATAATAAACAATGCAAACCGGAAATAATGAAAGTTAGATAGTATAATGTAACATGAGGGGGGTACGGAAGATGATAATACTGCTTACTGGTTTCCCAACGATGACACTTTTTATTCTGACTGGTTGGTGAAAAAGAAGAACACACACACGCGCGCGCACGCACACACACACACACACACACACACACACACACTTACACTTTACACTTGATGAACACTTAGAATTTATGGATATGGATATTACTCAATATTTACTGACTAACTAAAGTTTAATTTACATAGTAATTATAAGTACCCTACAATTTGCACTAACTTATTTAACTTATTCTTTACTAATTAATACCAACATAACTAAACACTAAAGTTTCTGTTGCATCCTTAGGCAAAAATACTAGCGTTGCGCAGAACGCGAACCAAAACTTAAACTCTTACTTGTTTACTATTTGAGTACAGACATCTTCTCGACGTGCCAAACTAATACCGACTATCTAGAAAACTATAAATCTTATCTATTCTCTTCCGTGAGAGGCTAGAGGATGAAAGGTAAAGGGCGTTAAAGCATAAGGCAACAACAGTCAAGGTGGCTTTAGACGATCAATTAAATTGAACTTTTTATTTGTCAAATGTTAACAACATAATTTTTGATCAAATGGTTCCATTTTACACGTTCAAATTATATGAACATTTTTTGCTTACAAGTAGGCATACCTACCATAGTAAGAGAATGAAAATCTAGATTGGTAGCACTGATATTTTTAAATAAATATACATAATTTCATGTTTATTTAGGCTTGACCAAGGCTTGACATTTGACATATTTGAATTGTGCATTTGATGTGCAAAGATGGAACTTGTCAAGAAGACTTTATGCCAACATTACAAAATATAGCGCATGCAATCTAGGATAATATAATCCCCAGAAGTAACTAAAATTTGAAGTAAATGACCTTGATATTTAGAACATGCCCTAAGTTGGATTTTTTTGACCAAATGGTTTGAACATCGAACGTTCAAATTTCTTTGAATGTGTAAAGTTTCGGAATCGTATTGAACAATATGAAGTTGAAAAAATTGATGTAAGTATGTGATCGTCTAAAGCCACCTTCACGCACGTGTGGATATATTAAGACTTATCAACACATAACTCTCAAAGATCGGAGACATTCAGACTAAACAAAAACCCTCGATAGGAAAAATGATAATTATTTCTAAACCGAATTTTGACTAATAAAGATAACAAATTGACATATTACTCCTGAACTATAATTTAGAAAAATTTATAAAAAGTTATGTATCTGTAATTGCCCTTTCTCTCGTCTTATCACATTATGCCCCCCTTAAGACAAATATATTGTAAAATCGATATATTTTCTTAAGTCCTGCTCACTGAAGATAGCTTTTAAATTCTGCAACCACAGAAAACGTAAAACACATACATAAAACTAATAAAACATCAACCATATTACAAATATGAGACACAAAGCATAAAACATAGGATAGGAAAAAATCGCAAGACATAATTGCAAAACATAGGTACAAATGTGAATATGCTATGAATATTTTTTAAGAATATATGAATATTCCAGCATTGACCTATTTATAAACTGGAATATATAGAGAATGTTCAAGGAATATGTTGATGTCACCAAAAAAAAAAAATCCCTGATGATCTGCACAATATCTTATGGAATATTTTATATATGTTCTGAGAAATAAACATATTCCTCAGTCCTACATAATATATACACATTTATATATGCATATATATATATATATATATATATATATATATATATATATATATATATATATATATATATATATATATATATATATGCATTAAAATAAAAATTACATTCGTATTTCGTGCATTTATATAAAAAATATATATTTTCTTACTTTTTCATGGAACCCCCAGAGGTAGACATCTACGTTCAATGTTTTTGTGGCTAATAAATATACATACATATTTACAATGTTAAAGTCGCAGATATGGATGGCATAGCTTACGTATTATTTTTATGATTTACATTACTTTTTCTGGAGCAGTAGTGTCACGATATGTTCATACGAATATGTACATAATTACGGAAAATATACAACTTTACCTTTTTATTATGTCGCTAATTTTGATGTGCTTTTTTTTGCTCTAGGGTGAAGCCAAGGTGGTCGCTAGTCTAAAATAAAGACATAAAAATTAGTTCATTCAATAATTGTTATAATAAAGTCGCCAAGGGCTATAAATATAGTAAAATTACTTACATCTGTTTCTCTTGTTCATTCAATTCTAAGCCATCTTTCAGACATAAACAGTTTTTTTCAGTTTTTTCTATATTTGGACACCTAATCAACAAATTATACAAGCAGTTATGCAGTTTATATACAGCATATGTAAACGCAATGTACTTGTTTTTTTTATCCCAAATTATTGCTAAGTACTCAGAATGTCAGTGTCTAAATTTGTGATTTATGTTGAGTAATCAAACGCTGTGTCTCGGGCGGGCTGTAGATGTGATGCAGAAGCTGCAAACGATACAAACAAATCAAACCAATTGAAATATGATGAAACTTCTAACATAGCTTCACTTGGTTTAGCGCCGCTATTTCAAATTAAAGCCAAAGAACAAGTCAGCATGGTGATAGCTAAAATACTATTAACGTAAATAACGTGAAATGCAACAAATTAATTCTATATACATATTAAGCCTATTTCGCATTATGAACGCAAAAATAGCTCCAAAATAAATATTTCTTCAACGTTGATTTCAATTTATTATTCCATATATTCTAGAATAATATAAGAATATCTTGCTCATATTAATAGCTCGAATATTACACTAATATACCAATATATTCGTAATATTCTAAGGGCATTTCTAAAATATTTGAAATATAGGAGACATATATAGTACTTTGTCAGAATATTCTGAGAACATTTGTGCTATCTGGGATGTTGAATACACACAAAAGGTATAAAACCTAAGGCATTACAAATGCGAGAAGCATACAAACATAAGACATTATAAACACAAAATGTAAACACAATAAAAACGTAAAACGTTTTAACAAATTGCAAATTTAAATCTCACAAAATTACTAATCCAACATTCAACTTAACTAGCCAAAAAACAAAACACTAACAAAAATCGCCATGTAATCGTCATAAAAGAAAACAACACAAAGGTCATTTCACTGCACGAGCGGGTAGCGGCTCTTCACACTAAAGCAGTGTAAGGGATGGCACTACAAAAAATTTAGAAACGCTGTTGTAAGCGATAACGTCAATCCTGCGGAATGCAAGGCGATATGACCAGCTGCGTGCTGGCTGAGTAAATCTTGTACAGGTGGGCATACTAAGTTGTCCTCTCCAATGTTCATGCCCACATCGCCATTCACGATGTCCTCTTCGTTGACCATATGCTGATCAATTTCGTGCAGGTTGTCGTCATATACTGTGTCCATGTCCTCATGTTCATCAGTTACTTTGATGTGTTCTTCCTCAGTCTCACAAATCGCTGTTTTCGCCGACAGGCTCTTCTCTTTAACCATTTTTCATTTCTGTACGCCCTTGTCACTCGTTGTGACGGCTATTGTCTAACTTTTTTGTCGCGGTATGTCTACTACAGCAAAACAATCCTCTATTGCCAGCAAGGACTCAATTTCTTCCACACTGATCCGCCCTACTGGCAAGTCGTGCACTCCAGGCATGGCAAAAGAAGCGTTGCCATGTGCCACCGACGGGTGCCTTGGAGGCACCGAGTCTAACGGCGCCTGCGGTGCGTAAATCTGGTGAATCGCATCATATTTGTGCAATTAGTAGGCCGCTTATACATTGGAACTGCACAATACAATTTCTTTGCCTCACCACAGAGCCTGAACACTATTGCACTGACGAGAAAAATTTCGTCCCAACCGTGTCTTCTACTAATTGCTACCATGTTTTGGATATATTCTTCCACGCTGCTATCACCAGAGAACGTATTTATTGCAAGCAATACGTCAAGCATATTTTGTGACGGTTGATACGGCCTGGGTTGCTGTGTTATCACAGGCGTCGTGGTCGCAAATGTGTACATATTATGCACTAAGTACTCTCTCTTCGGTCACAAACTAATAACTTCAATATTGATGTAGGAACTTCTCGGATGAATATGAATTTATCTGTTATTGCTCTTACCCTCATCTTATCACAATAATGAGAGGTTAGTCCGAAATATTACTAACAACTTTATGCAAAAAACGGTAGCCGATCGATCTGTCGTACTTTTGACATTTCTTTATGGCATCCCTTGAGAAAACATTTCTTATTTTTCGTATAAATATATCAGAAATATATTCTGTTTGGTATTTAATAAAAAACATGACTAATCTAAAGGAGTTTCAAAGTTCAGGCATCAACTCGATCAGCTTTTTTTGCTAAAAATTGTCAGAACCATGTTGTGTTTGGTATGGAATGAAATTTTTTCTGTAGTGCTACACCATAGAAATGTCAAAATTAGCCATCTTGATCGGCTTATTTTGTTTGTATAATTATACCGTATTTGGTATCAAATGAGATGTCTAGTTAAGGACTGTTAGATACCTTTGTCAAATTTTCTGACAGGTTCATTGGCTTTTGTTTTTTGCATAAAGTTCATTCGTTTTAGAGAGAAAGAACTTGGGTATCTGACAAGAATATCGGCCTTAGCACCTTGGTTTTAAATTATGCGTAGATGAATTGGATGTACGTATAGTCTATCGTAAAACACTCTCGGCGGAGCCCTAGAGAAAACACGGCGAAACCTGGGTTACGCTAGTTCTTATTACTAAAAGAGTAGATTCACTATAGTAATGTAGTTTCTTTAATCCCGACGATCGTTCAACTTTAGATAATGCTACAGCTTTAACGGTGGGACCAATTTTCGCGAAATTTACACCAAGTTGTAGGTAATGATTGACTTCAGAGCTCTTCTAATGGGTCGAATATCTGTAGGATGCATAGTTTTTGTGTAAAAAGTTATTAAATGTAAATTGAAACAATCGATCGAAGAGTACATGTAAAAAATTTGGATGATAAAAACGCTGTTATATGTAACATTTGGCATGTTAATATCAATAATAACAAATTATGAACGTCGTATGAGTTGTCGACCTTTTCAATGCTAAATAATATGATATATAAATAATAAGTAAAATTGAAGAGAGCAATATAAATAAAATTTGTGGCAGGTAATTTATGAATTTCAGATATGTTCATTGTTAATTTATAATTTATTTTATAAATAGAGATTTTTAAATCATACGAAATTGACGACAAATACAAAAAGAACATCAAAGACGAGAAGGATAAAGTGTACAGAGAGAATGTCAAGAATTGTTTTTTGTGCCGGTCAGTGCATTTAAGACATTTATTGTTTATTTATATTTCACAGCATTTTGAGAGTGCGGTATAATACGATATGAAAAGACGTAGAGACGCAAAAATGCTTCTTCCAAGAACGACCTGACACTTGGCAGGTATAGGAATCATATGACATTTTAAGGAGTTTATATTTTATATAATATACTTTATTTGTGTATGTACCTATACTTATAAGCATATCCTGTACTGTAAATTATGCCACCCGATAAATTAATAATAATAATAATAATAAATAATAATAATAATAATATTAATAATAATATTAATTAATTTATTTATTTATTTATTCAAAGTAACCCATCCATCCCACAGGATCAAGATCCCAATTACGGGGTGGATGCAAAATATATACAAATCCATTTACAATAATTAATGTTTCAACACAAGAAAGAATGTAAATTAAACATAAAGAAAAATAACAATGAAATAATACTACACAAATATATTTATCAAAGCTTGCTTGAAGCGTCCTAGAGTTAAATGAAAAATATCTATTTCAACAGATAAACTATTAAAAATATAACATAAATGCCTGATGGGCGATCTAGCTTCATAATTAGTACGTACAAATATACATCTAAATGTATTCTTGTTTCTAGATGGTAATCGTGGAACGGAGAATGGAATACTACCTAAAGAAATGGAATCGTCTATAAAATTATTCACTATCTTATATAAATAGATAGAAGATTGCATTATTCTCCTATTTTCTAACGAAATCAGATTGAAAGTCTGTAGCAAGTAATTGTATGATGTCTCATGTGTAGGGTAAACACCGTAAATTTTAAAATAACAATACTTTAAAAATTTGTATTGTATCTTTTCGATAATATTGCTATGAACCTCATATATAGGATTCCATATCTGTAAGCAGTATTCAAGTTTTGAGCGTACAAAGGAGAAGTACAAAGTTTTTAAGGTTTTTAACTTACAAAAAGAACGACAATTTCGAATTATGAAACCTAGTGTTTTGTAAGCAGACTTTACAATGTAATTTATATGTGGAATGAAAAAGAGCTTAACATCAAAAATGATTCCTAGATCTTTAAACTCAGTGACTCGATCTAGCTGATGGTGATCCATTTTATAAGTGTAGGATGTAAAAGAGTTTTTCACAGAATATGTCATAATTTTGCATTTTTGAAAATTGAAATATAGTTTACAAGATTTGGACCACAATAGAATGCTGTTTAAATCATCTTGCAGCCTAAAACTATCCTCATGTGAATTTATTATTTTAGATATCTTCATATCGTCGGCATAAAGAAATAAATCAGAGTGTTTAACACTGGTAGTGATGTCATTGATGAAAAGTATAAATAGCAAGGGTCCAAGGTTGGAGCCCTGTGGTACACAAGAAGTTGGCGTGTATGTGCTAGAATAATAGTTATTATAATGCACTTGCATTTTTCTGTTTGAGAGATATGAAGAAAGATAAGCTATAAGATTAGGGGAAAAGTTAAAATTATGAGA
The DNA here is from genome assembly GCA_963082715.1 of Harpalus rubripes. Lineage (NCBI taxonomy): Eukaryota > Metazoa > Arthropoda > Insecta > Coleoptera > Carabidae > Harpalus > Harpalus rubripes. The sequence goes on from OY720457.1 coordinate 30,691,233, forward strand.
AAGTTTATATAGGAGGATATTATGGTTAATCTTGTCAAATGCTTTGGCGAAATCGGTGTAGATTACATCTATCTGCTTATTGTCACGAAGTGCTCTTGTAGTTTTGTCAGTAAAATTCATAAGGTTTGTAGTAGTCGATCTACATTTCATAAAACCGTGTTGTTGTGGAGCTATGTATTTCTGCGTTTCGTTATATATATGATTATAAATAATAGATTCAAAGATTTTAGATATATTGGAAAGTATGGAGATAGGTCGGTAATTGGATATATCAGATTTGTCGCCAGATTTAAATACAGGTGTAACAAAAGAAGTTTTAAGAGAAGAAGGAAAGGTATTTGTAGTTAAAGAGAGATTAAATAAGATGTAAAGAGGACGAACGAACAGAGCACGACATCCCTTTAAAATATAAGCGGGAATGTTGTCAGGACCAGGAGTACGGGACGGTTTGATATCATTAATAGCCTGAATAATATCTTCGTTAGATATATTATAAAGATTTACAAAACCACCATAATCGTGCCTATTAATAGATAAGGGGGATGAAGCATCATCAGTTTCAAAAACGCTAGAAAAATAACTCGAGAATCCTTGTACAATGTCAGGAGTAGAATTATATTTTGTATCATTTAGATGCATTGTACCAGGTAAGCGAGTATTATTTTTCTTTGCATTTATGAAATTCCATATGCTGGCAGGATTGTTGCCAATTTTGTTTTCCATGGAAGAAATGTAAGTTTTGTAGGCAATGTGTATATCTTTTTTCGTAAGAGCACGTAATCTCTTATATTCGGAATTATAAAATTCAAATTTATTTTTTAAGTATAGTTTGCGATAGTGCTCTTTGAGTTTAATATTCCTAATAATTGATCGCGTAAACCAAGGAGGAAAGTTAGTAGAAGGTTTGTTGCAGGTTTTAGGTACGGTTTGGTCAAAGATGTCAAAAATAATTTGATAAAATTTATTAAACGCATCGTTTACATTATCAAAGTTATTTAATACTTCCCAGTTAGAAATAGAAAGTAGGTTATATAGAAGAGGAAAGTTAGCAGATTTGAAATTATAAGTAGGGGAAGAATTAAATGAAGAATTGTTAGATTTAAGATTTATAGGACAGGAGAGATGAATGTCTAGAGCAGGGTGATTTGGGTCCTCCACAACAACAGGATCAGTAGAGTGCGAGACGTTACAAAAAATGTTAGATACAACTACATCCAGAATTCTAGCGTTAGAGTTGGTTACAGAATTATATTGATGCCCACTTACAAAGCTTAAAAAATGTTTGAACCTACGTGACAAATGGCAGCTAGAATTAACATCATCAGCATTGACAAGATTTGTTATGTTAATGTCTCCAAGAATAATAAAATGATTGTCAATAGAAGATAAAAGAGATTCTAACGTGTCAAGTAAATATTCTAACTGAGTTAAAGTAACAGGAGGAGGACAGTAAAAGACAAGAAGAAAGATATAGTTGGTAGGAAAGAGAAAAATTTTTATACATAAGATATCGGTAGTAGATGAGAGATGAAGATTAAGATTAATAAGTGTAGATTTAAATTTAGAATTAACAGCACAAAGCACACCACCACCAGTTTTTTTACCAGTTAAAACTCTATTTCTATCGTGACGATATACATCATATGCTGACGATAGAATTTCAGAATTGGATACGGCGGATGTTAGCCAAGATTCACTTATTGCAATTATGTCATAGTTTAAGGAACTACAATTGTTATAAAAACATTCTAATTTTGTGTTAAGCCCTCTGACATTCTGGTAAAAAATATTCATAAGATTGAATATACTATATACAACTGTACACTACTAATTTAAACAAACTATACAAGATCGCACGCAATTTCAGACAGCTCAAAGCAAGTATACCAAATAACAAAACAAAGACGACGGATAAAACTAAAACTAACAGAGAAAAAAACCAGTCAAATACAGTAAACAGTGGACAATGTCGCTCCAGAACAATGAAAAAGCGATATATTCATAACATTTAGCAGAGAAAGACAATAAAAAAGTTAGAGTTCATCGATATTCGTGGCCAGAGACAATTTCTTAATAGTACCATCACAACACTTTGCAAAAATATTACCGTCATGAGTCCAGACACTTTTATTACTAAGTTTTTTGCATGCAGCTTTATACAAATTATGTCGGGGCTTGGTAAGATCTTCAGTTATAACAATACCGGTACCTCTAAGTTTACTCCTATTTTGTAGGAATAATTGACGCGTTTTATAAGAGGCAAATTTTATAATAATACCACGAGGTCTGGGAGGTAAAGCACTAGAAACACTTGAACTTTTCGTGGGGGGTTTGCCGACACGATGACATCTGTCGATGGATTCAGGGGTAACACTAATACCCAGTTTGGATTTACCAATGTCACGCACCTTAGATTCTGGATCCTCGGAAGATTCTTCAGGAATACCGAAGATGCGGACACAATTCCTTCTGGAATACTGTTCCAGTCTGTCGATCGCCTCCTCCAGATGTTGATTTTTGCATGTAAGCTCTTCAATGATTTTTTCGTAGTGCTTTTTCTGCTCCTCAAATCGCTGGTCGAGCCGAGCAAATAGTTTGTCAGCCAGTTTATTGATGAAAGATTCATCGTTAAACAACTTAGATGCCTCGGTTTCAATGGCATTAGCGTTTTTACTACGCGTCGACATTTTCCGAAGAGAAAATATAGCAAAATTTACTCAAAAATGCAAAATAGTACGGAGCAACACAAAAAACCTGCTTACTCGTGTCGAAACATAACAACATAATAATAATAATAAATAATAATAATAATAAATAATAATAATAATAATAATAATAATAATAATAATATGCATTAATTATAAGACCTTCAAGTTTCAATGTTTATTTAATTTTTGTGTGGTAAGGACGTTTCGAGCTAAGTTTGCTCATATTCAGCAACTAAGATTTAGTGTTTAACAATAATATTACATATAAGTACATAAACAAATGCTTATAGGCTGTGCTAGCGGCATGTAACGTGTATTTTTACAACATTGTAATTCTGCATCAACGTATGTACTATTATTGTTAAACACCAAATGTTTGTTGCTGAAGATAAACGGATTTAGCTCGAAACGTTTTTACTAAACAAAAATAAAAAAAATATTGGAACTTGAAGGCCTTATAATTATTAATGCATATTATCTACATGGTTTCCTTACAACACATTTAAATTTAAAAAGAGTGTACAGAATGTCTTGAGGTTCATAATAACGACAAACAGCTTTTGAAAAATCCCAAGATCGCAAGTTCACTCATTGCTGTCGCAAGGGCAAGTTACATCCGGATCAGTTAGGTGATTTTCCTGATTACATCATGAATCTTATGATTAGTAACAATTCAGATAATAAAATTTTAAAAGAAAATATCAGAAAATACAGCAGTGCTTTGTCTTTTGCTTCCACTAGAGCAAATATTTCACCACCATCAGGATAAGGTTCATATTGTTTTCGTATTCATGGTCAAATTTACCATCATTTAAACGCTTCATTGTATTCCGCAGATGGTAAGACTGCAAAATATGCCCAGTTGTACATTATTGATATAGCTGATGCGATACAGAAACTGATAAGTCTAGAATATAGTAAACAATGCAAACCGGAAATAATAAAACAGTTAGACAGTATGATAAGAGAGGTTAATCCGAAATATTTCTGACAACTTTATGCAAAACCTTTACCCGATCGGGCTGTCGTACTTAAGATATTTCTTCATGGCAGCCTTTAAAAAAATTCTAATTTTTCGTATTAATGTCAGAAATATATCCTGTTTGGTATTAAATGAATTTTTTTTGCATGGCTAAACAAAAGAAGTTTGAAAGTTTAGGCATCAACTCGATGGGCTTTTGTTTTTCGCAAAAAATTGTTAGAACCAAGTCGTGTTTGGTATCAACTCAAATATTTTCTGCAGTACTACACCACAGAAATGTCAAAATTTAGACATCTTAATCTGCGTATGTATAATAATGTCGTGTTTGGTATTTTATTAGAGGTCTGCTTAAGAACTGTTAGACACATTTGTCAAAATTTCTAACAGGTGGATTGGCTTTTGTTTTTTGCATAAAGTTAATTCGTTTGAAAGAAGAGAGAACTTGGGTATCTGACAAGACTGTTGGCGTTAGCCTCTTGGTTTTAAATTGTGTGAAGGCGGATTGGATGTACGTATAGTTTATCATAAAACACTATCGGCGGAGTCCTAGGAAAAAATCGGCGAAGCCGTGGTTACGCTAGTTTACACACTAAATCAAATAAGAAAAAGAAAAATTATACGCTATGTTCGTAGACCTGAAAGTAGTATTTGATAATGTCAACAGAAATATTCTTTCCCAAACTCTTGAAACAATGAATATAGATAAACAATTACTGGCGGCTTTAGAGAACATTTACAGAGAGACATTTTGGTAATAAGAATAGATAACAAATACACAGATGAATTTTGGACAGAAAAGGGTTTAAGGCAGGTATGCCCTTAAAACCTGATATTATTTTCACTTAACATAGCAGACGAATTTCTTAGTAAAGGACCAATGGGCGGAGGAGTCATTGGAAGAAAAAAGATATGGTCATTAGCTTATGCAGACAATATAGTAATAGTTACAAAAATCCAACAAATATGAAAATAATGCTAAAAAGCTTACAACAATACTTAACTAAGAAAGAAATATCATTAAACGTTGAAAATACAAAATTTAAAATAGGCGGATGGAGAAGAAAAGAAGTTTGGAAGTGGGCTGATGAAAATATCGAAGAGGTAAAAGAATACAGATATTTAGGATATACATTTCGGAGAAACAACCAAGCTACAAAGCACATAGTATATCAAAAAAATAAAGCAATTGCCTTTATGAAACAATGTAGAGTTTAGGGAAAGAAAATTCTAAAGAAATATCAATAGGATAATCGACGTTCGAAGCCGTACTCAAAAGTATATTACTCTACGAGGCGGAAATATACGGATTGATAGAAAATGAGCAAATGGAAGACATGCAAGTACGGTACATAAAGTGAATTTTGGGCCTGGGGTGGAATCCCAAGACTACGTTATGACAGCGTAACAAAAAATACCCCTTACGTTTCACCTTTCTTTCCCGATTAACTTCCACGGTTGTTAAGGAGACGATGTATTACGCTATCATAGCGTAGTCTTGGAATCCGACCCCCCGATAGATGCACACTAGAGTATTTAGTAATGGAAAAGATAAAAGCAGTATAAATTAGAGTATAAACAGCAAATAGAGCAGTAAAATACAACAAACAACATCAATTCAATTCTGCAAGAATACTAGCGGTTAATAAAATAAAAAGAGGAAAACAACAAACTAACAAAATGGGGGCAAGGAAGAAAAGCTTATTACGAAAGAAACGGATATTCCACAGTACAAATAGAGAGGCTACGCATAAGTAGATAAAACACATACTACGAGCAATATCAGAGAGATTGAGACACAACAGCAATATAAGATCAACAATTCGAATTATTATAACAATCTATATAAATAAATCCAAACGACGTATTTACTGGACGTGAAGAAAAATATAAAGATGATTTCCAGGTTCAGATGTGGTAATGAAGAGAGAAACAACAAATACTGGTTATTAAGTAAGAAGAAAAGGCGCAGGCTATGCGGGAAAGAAGAGGAAACATATAGGCATCTAAGAACATGACGCAGAGAAGGTTATGGTAAGCGACTTAAGGTCAGGACAAGATTCGATGAAAGGAGTCATCAAGAAACGGGAGGATATTTTAATAGGATGTATGATTAATAGAGTATTCTCGCATATTTTTTAATTTTTTTTTCTTAAAGTACAAGTATAAGAGTACCTGCGAAAACCCGATTTAAAATTATTTTTTTTAATAAGCGAGATATTAATTTTTAAAATTTGATTTTGTTGTGTTACGTGATAGTGACGTACTAGTACAGTACCAGCGGTGTACAATCAGTGGTTCATGGGTATTCGAAGTGTTCATAAAGGATGAAAATGATGGAAAATAAAACATATTTAATTGTAATCTTGCAACAATCAATTTATAACAGGTTTTTTTGATTTTTCCCTCTGGTTTACCAATCAACTTTAATATTTTTAATTTTTTAATATTTGTAATTATGAGAGAATACCCTATTGTAAAACGTAAAATATAAAGTGTAGATTCCAAGCCAATTTGGCAAGAATGAATATAACCTAAATTAAATAGATAATAAAGTTGAAAAGAAAATTATTATCTGAAAGCAAAAAAGTTTTATTTTCTAGTTCAATTTAATGTCGAATATTTCAATCCTCTTAAGTTAAGATGAAGATTATCCAATTTTGATTTACCAGTTGGAATGAATCCTATCCTGTTATTTGCAAGAGTCTTTATCTAAATTCCTTATCTCAGCCACGTTCTTAATTATTTCTTGATATATTATTAATAGTATAATGTCCAATGTTTTTGATGAAGCTTGCATTCCAGTAAGAAATACGTACGCTAGACAATGAGCTGTTTGAGTCATGATTCAAATGCAAAATGCAATGAGTGCATAAAGGATAAAAGATAGAGTGTGATCTTCTACTGTACATTGTTGCTAGTCAGATTAAATGTTTGGAGTGTATTTTGTAACTCGTCAGGTTAATTTTAACTATTTCACTAATAGTAATAGTAGACACTGAATAAAAAATTTAAAAGACAGATAATAAAAATGTTTCTACTAGCTACAAATTTTACAGGGTGTAAAAATTAACATGGTACGATACAGAATACATAAGTGCATATTTATATAGCATTCGTACATCGAACTTAAACAAAACCCTTCTAGCATTTTTATTGTAATGTAACGTAGGCCTTGTTTAATAGTCGCGCTATATTGTGTCGTCTTTAGACTTTGGACAGTTTATCCAGGTAAGTCAACAATCCGTTAAATATATTCACTTTTCTAAAATGTTCTGTGGTCTGGCAATTATTTTTATACATGATAGGGGGAAAATATGCAGCTTCATATTCCTTTAAATATGTAACTTTCAATTATAAAGCGTTTGACCTTGAAAGAAAAAAAATAAATTTAATAACAAATTGGAAGATTCTATTATGTTATATCTACACGTAAAATACATAAAATCAGAGATTATCGGCTGGGCATAAATGAAACGATCGTAACGATTAATGAGGGATAGACCTGCGAGTTTGACATCTGCTTCTTACCTCGAGACTGTTATCGAGACTGAGTTCTCTTGTATTGTGTTGTGGTATACAAGGTTTATTATGTTTACCAAGATATCAATTAAGAAAGTGATAGTGAACAAATTGTCAATCCTACCGAAACCTCTGGTAATGATCTGTCTGATAATATTATGTTATGCAATAAAGATACTGTCTATAGGGATCATTCGAATATACTAATATGTCCTAAATGAGGATCTACCTTATATAGACAACTATAAGATATATGAAATCGATTAAATTAAACAAAAAAATCGCATTCAAGACATTTTATGGTCATATTCTGTTTAAAACTGTAAGCCCTACAGATCTGTAAGTCCGTAAATATTGAACAATATCGGAACGAAAATTTCCACTTTCGTGTATAACTTTATATGAATCGATAAAAATGCATGTGTTTGTGTCGTCAGATTTTACATATTTGTAAGACTTACAGTTTTACATAATACGGCTATTAATTATAATGATGAAAATGCAAATTACGCAGATTTTTGCAAATAACATTAAAGTATGAAATTAAAAGCAGATTTTACACTTTTTTATACATTATTTGGAATGCCGATGCTTAATTTTTCATCATTATATTACGATTTATGTCAGTTATAATCTAGTACCACTGGAACGGCATATTTTCACTATTCAATGAAGTTAAAATAACACAAAAATTCACTATACATTTTATGTTATGACTATTTTTTGGTGGTTCTGAAACAGGAAGATATTCTGTCAAAATATCTAAGGGATAAATGTGGTAAATTTATTCCATTATATTTTTTATCGCAACTAACGTTTGCTTAAAAAATAAATGTAGGAAAAAAGTAATGGACATATACAATTAATGACAATATTATAAAATAATTTTACTCTGTCAAATGAAAAGTATATTGTGCAGATAACTGAATCAAACTCGTAATGAAATATGACAAACACGAATATGATAACTTAATGATCAATAAATCCTCCAAATCTCACAAGCAACACTCGGGTAATTTATGGCACAATTTACAACGTCCCGTAATGAAACTATAAAAAACTGGTTTCCGGCAACAAGTAAACATGGATGAAAAATCGTTTAGAAAACTATACGCAGGCTGCGAGGTTGTTATAGAATCGATCAGACTCAGCTTCACGCGTTGGATACGTGCCGCCTCGACTAATTCCCACTAGGCCTACGCCATCTAGAACCCTAGCCATTTTTTATAACTTGGATCGATAGCGGATGAATAATCGTTCGGAAACAGAGGAAATCCACCTGATGTCACGAATAACTATCTCGAGAGGAGCAAGTTTTTTTCAAGTCTATTTTGGTCTGATTTTGATGTGACGTTTCACATTTCTCAGAAAATGTCTCCCCAGAATATCGAGTTTAAATATACATGTTTATTTAAATTAAGGAAGTAGGAAGAAAATATTATTCTTTAGCAATATAATTGACTTCGTTCAGCGAATTTCCTGTTCTTGAACTTTCTCCCATAATAATTATTATTCAAAGAAACTGGTGCAATTTTATATAAGTTTTTGCAGGATTGGTTTTTTTAATTATTTACCGATAGGGTATCCAATGCTGTAGGTTTTATTTACAAATTGCAAATCGGTAGGTAAGTAATGTGAATCACGTACCGATCAGGAGACGGAGGCGATAAGTAAAATAACAACGATCAAAGCTTACTTCAAAAATGACAACAAACTTTTTTTTATACGTCAAAATAATTTCTTAATCTTATTTTTAAAAAAATTTGTGCACCGATCTTGCATAAAACGTAATAAGCATTGCAGTCAGTAGACCGGTATCGGATATATTAAAGTCTTAGACTTCGTCTCCGTGTCCAAAATCATCCTCAACCGGAAAGAAGCACTTACTCTCTTTACTACTTAAATAACTATTTCATTTTACTTATCAGTAATATATATTTTGCCAATCGTACGTAGTTGATGTTATTATGTCACTAATTTTTGTAAAATGTGGGCTATTTAGGTTTTGTTTAAACCACTATGGCAATTGTGCAAAAAGTAAATAATTTTTTGGACTAGTACGAAAAATACATCGATATTATTCATATAAATAGCAGCAGATTAAAAATATTAAATTCCGAAGTAACTTTATCAATAAAAATGAATCAAAAACGTAAACAGTAAGGTTAGTATTTTTTATTAAATTTGTTATACAGGCTGTTCGTTTTAGATAGTACACTATTGTTATCTTGAAAACTATAAAAGCTGCAAAGTCGGCTAAAATAGCAAACAATTTCTATTTTACAAGATTATTTTAATGAGCGTAAAATTAATTTTTTTTTTCAATCGGTGGTTTTCAAACTGTCGGGACCAAATTTGTTACTTTATCATATATTTTTATTTATATATTAAAGAGAGAATTTTATTCTGAACGCAGTTATATAATATTTTCATACTATCGCATAACGATTTTTTGAGAAATATACATATAAAGTTTTATATTAATATGATAAAAAATATCACTATAATAATAGACCCAGAAATAGAAAAATGGAATACATGTTATTTTTCTTACATGAGTAGAATGCCATATAAGAAATACGTAAACATGTTAACATTTATGATCAATTTAAGAAGAAAATATTCACTACATTCTGCCACGGCACTCTAATTCTATGTAAAAAATAACATGTATTAATTTTTTCTATCCATGGCACTCTCATAATAATCATATTTTATTCATATTATTATAAAACTTTACATACATATTTCTTTAAAAAATCGTTGTGAGGGTATGAAAATATTAAATCCCTTAATTTAGAATAAAATTATCTAATAAGTAAAGAAAAAATATATGATTTTATTAAAAATAACAAATTTGGTCACCACGGTTTCAAAACCACTGGCTGAAAAAATAATTTTACGTTCATTAAAATACCCTAGTAAAATAGAAATTGTTTGCTAATTAAACCGACCTCGTACCTCTTTCATAGTTCCTGGGTCAGCAATATTGTACCACTTAAAATGAACACCTGATATATATATATATATATATATATATATATATATATATATATTTAGATCTTAAAATATCAAGTAAAAATGATAACGATTATACAAACTCAACTATATCTAAAAATACTTACATAGTAATTGAAAATAATAACCCTCATGTGCCTCAAGATATTTCATTAATTGCACCAATTGAACAATAACTCATGATACTAATTAGCCTAAGTAATATTTTCGAACTAGGTTTTCTATTATATATATATATATATATATATATATATATATATATATATATATATATATATATTTTCTTTAATCACGACTATTGCCCAACTTTAGACAAGGCTACAGCTTAAACGGTGCGACAGATTTTCGTGAAATTTGTACCAAGATGTAGAAAATTAATTCCTTCAGGGCCCTTCCAATGGGACGAATTTCTGTAGGATGTATAGTTTTTGTGTAAAAAAATATTAAACGCAAAATGAAACAATTGATCGAAGATTACATGTAAAAATTTAGAAGATAAACGCTGTCATGTGTAACATTTGGCAGGTGCTCCTTGATTTGGCATGTCAACGTCAATGATGACAAATTGTGAACGTCTTATGGGTTATCGCTCTTTTAAATCTTGAATATAAAAAAATAATGTGTAAAATTGGAGAAAAAAATAATAATTAAACGACATAGGTGTATGTAATGAATTTAAGCAATGTTTATTGTTAACTTATATTTTATTTTGTAAATAGATTTCGCGAAAAGTTTGAAGTTACTAAAAACTACGAAAACGATAATAAAGACATGAAGAGTAGTACAATCCATCGAAGAGAACGTGTACAAAATTAAAAAGATAAATATTGTCATCTGTCAAATTTGTTATTGACAAATTATGCACTACATAAATAATCGGTTGTACAGTGCACAGCGAGAATGCCAAGGGTTGTTTTCCGTGCCGGTCAGTGTATTTAAGATACGTTTATAGTTTATTTATATTTTATTTTGAAAATAGATTTTACAAAACGGACATGAAGAACATCAAGGACGAGAATGACAGACAAGACAAGGTGTACAGACTGTACAGGGAGAAAAGCAACAGCAAAGAGAGTGGGGAAGACAGAGAGGATAAAGGGCTCCACACACATAATTATTTTTGCACGGTTTGGAACGTAGCTTGTAACTAAAACTTAGATTTTTTGCAAAATGCACATTTTTCATATTTTACCCTGTTTCTTGCATATTTTGTAAAAAAATTCTACTACTTACGAAGAAAGTACGGGGATGGAATCCCAAGAGTACGATAAGATAGCGTAGTGACAAATAACACTTTGTTTCCCTAACAACTATGGGAAAGGAACGTGAAACGTAAGGGGTATTTTTCGCTACGCTATCATAGCGTAGTCTTGGAATCCCACTCCTGGCCAGTCTAGCAATAAATATTTCTGCCGATTCCGTAGTCCAAGTCTAGTCTACAAAGGGAGGGGATCAAAAATGTATGTCACTTTCAATAGGGGATTCCGATTAAGCGAATTTTAAGCGCCCCGTCGCGGTATTTTTATGAACTATATGGACATACAAGTAACTGTCATCGTGCAGTCAAGTTGATAGCCTTGTGAAATTTGTGTTTTATATTAAAAATACGGGTATTAGGTGCGCGTATGGCCTCTGTAAGCGTAATTACAGGAATAAATATAAAAAATGAGAAGAATTAATTTTATGCCATTTTCCAAGCCGATCTCATTTCTCATGATTTATGCGTAACTTCATCTAACTAAATGGTTTCGTGGAAGTAGTGGTATATGTGTCCGTAGTTAAATAGGTTTGATATGTTATTACATGAAATTACTGTAGATACCCATTTACCACAATCAATGCGAGGTAATATGTTATCACTGCGTCCCGCATTCATTTCTGAAAACGTTGAAACATTTTGAGTTAGTATAAATCAGTAAATAGCCAGTAACTAATCGGAACTAAAACCTTAAAATAAGATCGCTCTTTTTCCGCCTTTTTTCAGACCACGACACTAACAATTTTTTTTTAGGTCATTCACAGAATGATTTTCAATACTTTTCTTTTTTAATTTCGCCCCTGGCACTAACTCTACACTAAAAAAATCATTTTCATCACTAACCGAACACATGTCAACAGAAAATGTCTATTTCTCCACATAGTTCAAGATTTCACCGCAAATGGCGCACTTTGTGGCGTCACGATCGGAATCCCCTATTATATTTTCAGTGACATTTTAATTTTATGGAAAGTCGGTAAGTCGTTTAACGTATACATATAAAAATGTATTTCATAGTAAAAAATTGTAAGTTTATGTAAATACTTATGTTAAGTAAATATAACTGTATTTATAAACATATAAATATTTTTAAAACATATTGTTCATATTATGCATATATTTCTGCATCTTTTGGACACCTTGCTACATATTTTCTAATAAAATCCTGCACATGTATGCGCATATTCCTCCTATTTTTCTTGCATATAAATCCGAACTCTAAATATAAATTGCAAAATTTGTAGTCTTACGAATGATAGAACACCACATGGCACAGGCGCCGACTTTTCAAAATTTCCTTGGGGGCACAAGGCTGGTGGGTTTTTAATTATTTTTAGATCACTACACTAAAATAAAATAAAGGCGCCTGGCCCTAATATGATAAAATATTGGGCGCCTCAGACATCTGTGCGCCGTAGGCTGTGGCCTGATTAATAACATAAAAAACGACAGGACAGCGCAGCTTTTTTTAAATCAGTATATTTTCCTTGGGGGCACTGCCCCAGGGAAAATTTTTCTTGGGGGCATGAGCTCCACCTGGCCGATCGACGACAATACAGTGTTTCATTAAAGTACCTATGGAATAAGGCTGAAACACGTCGATTTTAGTTTTTAAAAATACACATTAATATGTGCGTTTCACCCTCCGATTTTCATTTGTTTTTTTAGTTATGACGGTATCACAAAAAAAAATTAAATGGCAATATAGATTTTTTGTATTAAAATCCGGTAGTGATTTTTCTTCCCTTTATGATTATGCAAATAAATCATAAGGTCGCATAACAGAAATTCTGAGACAAATCGAACTGAATATTTAATAATAATGAATAATCAAGATAACTTAATAATTTTTAAAATCTTTAAACATTTAATGGTACCTACTTATAACTTATGAAACATGATAAACGAAAAATTCTAAACTGAAAATGAAATCTAGGTGTCATGATTATTCATTATTAATAAATGTTCAACTCGATCTTTCTCAGTATTTTTGTAATGCAACCTTATGATTTCTTTGCATCATCATAAAGGCATGTAAATTTACTATCGGATTCCGCTACAAGAAATCTATATTGCCATTTAATTTTTTTCTGATGACTTCATAACATAAAAGGCAAATGAAAGTCGTAAGGTAAATCGCACATGTTAATGTGTTTTTTTAAAAACTAAAATCGACGAGTATCAACGTATTTTTTTTAAATCAATCATTTTTTTTTAAATATTCAATACATTAATCCCACACTATACGAACACACGTACTTTTCTTATAGTACGCAAAAAATATTAGGTATTTATTTTCTTCGTATTACTAAACATAAATATCATTCGGCAATTACTACAGTTTTTTTTTCATTTTGTAATGCTTTGATGACGTGCTTCCTATGCATAAATATTCTTACTTTAGTATGTGAGGCTGGCGGTCCAGCGTATTTTATACGCACGGTTTTAACCGTATAAAAAGAACGAGGTGTGTGGGGGCTCTTTAAGGTAGATTGCTTGCGCAGTTTGGGTGGGCTGATTGCGTAGTCAGTTTGGTGAGCATGTTGCGTGAGTAGGTTGAGTTGGTATTTTAAGTGGGCATTTTGGGTAGGCATATTGCGTGAGCAGCATTGGTGGTCCGGACAGAATTCAAACACTTTGAAAGTCTGTTAGCGTTAGCACTTTGGATTTAAAGTGTGCCTAGACGGATTGGATGTACGTATAGTGTATCGTAAAACACTATCGGCGGAGCCCTAGGGGAAGCTCGGCGTAGCCGAGTTTTCGCTAGTAATATACTATTTTGTATTCAGGGAGTGTGTAGTAATGACTGGTAGTAATATGGTTTTTTCATAGCTTTTAGTAATTATTATTTAAATAAAACTTTGGAATAAGAATAATTCTCGTTGCTTCCGAGTTTAATCTTATATAATTAACCGTTATCCCTCGAATAATTTAATCATTTTTACATTTTTGTATTCAGGGTTTTGCAATAATAACTTTGGTTAATATGGTTCTCCCACGGCCTTTATTTTAGTGATAAAGAGCATTTTAGTTTTGAGTCTCACTATATTTGATCTTTATGTTGTTTAATAGTTTAAATTGTTATTTTTTATTATTTATTTATGAAAACATTGAATATATACTTTGTTCTATATTTTTTTAAATATTTACATGTTAATATTTGTTAAATAATATTCAGTATGTTATGTTCTTATATTACTGTCTTCATCTCTGCATTGTGGATGTTTCGTCCGTGGTAGGGTTGTCCAAAATATTTTTCATTCGAATCGGCTGCTGCGAATCGGTTGCTGGGTTCACTCTGATACCAATCTTCCACGAAGAGTTGGTTCAAATTCTCAAATCACTATTGTTGGGTGGTGTTTGATGACGCTGGTGGGATTTTTCCAGAGACTGGTGGCCTGCGTGCGAGACAAGGATGTACGTGCATTAAACGTCCAGTACTCTGAATTCGGGATATTTAAGGACATAGTCTTGATGATGACCATTCCTGGACCTAGGTATTCTCTGCTAATGGGTTTATTAGAATGGCAACAAAATTCAGTCTCTTGGTACAATATTATATTTACTGCACATTGTGTAGGGGAATTTCTTAAAATCTATTTAACTAATAAATGTTTAATGGCTCTGTCCTGAACATAATTAATTATCTCCACAATAACAATAGATATAAATTTGTATTATACGGCAATAATTAGCAATAAATTAGCACTAAATTACTGCGTACAAAATATTGTGGTTTATTAATATGGTAGCTCCAGCGTGAACTTGGAGCTACACTTATAAATTAGTTATCTTAATAACAACAATAGCAATAAATTTGTAATATACGGCAATAATTAGCAATAAATTACCACTAAATTACTGCGTACTAGTTTTTGTGATTTATGAATGTGGTACCTCCAGCGTGAATTTGGAGGTACACTTATAAATTAGTTATTATCTTAATAACAACAATAGCAATAAATTTGTGTTATACGGCAATAATTAGCAATAAATTAGCACTAAATTACTGCGTACTAGTTTTTGTGGTTTATTAATGTGGTACCTCCAGCGTGAACTTGGAGGTACTCTTATAAATTAGTTATTATCTTCATAACAACAATATCAATAAATTTGTGTTATACGGCAATAATTAGCAATAAATTAGCACTAAATTACTGTGTAAAATTTTTTGTGGTTTATTAATGTGGTACCTCCAGCATGAACTTGGAGGTACTCTTTTAAATTAGTTATTATCTTCATAACAAGTATAGCAATAAATTTGTGTTATACGGCAATAATTAGCAATAAATTAACACTAAATTATAGCATATAAATCATATCGTTATTTGAAAGTGGTACCTCTAACTTCACGCACCTTTTAATGAATATATATACTAAATATTGAAAATAATATATCACATAATCCCACTAATATGTACAATTACATACGAAGCAAAAAGAAAGTCGATGTTCCTACTATCATGCATCATAGTGATACAGAATTTGATAATGGTTCATCCATATCTCAAGCTTTTGCTGATTATTTCTCAAACGTTTATTTACCTCAGGTAGATATAACAATATGTAGTGCAACACACTCTTCGAATGTAAAAAGAGAAATATCCAGAAAAAAATATATTACGAAAGATGATATTGTTGATGCCATTAACAAATTGAAATCTAAGCCCAGTTCTGGTCCTGATCAAATTCCTTTTTATATTTTGAAAGGTTGTAGGCATATACTAGTTGAACCTATCTGTCAAAACCTGTATCATTCCTAAAGCTTTGAAAGTAGCAAGAATCTGTGCTGTTCTTAAAGCTGGGGATCCATATAATATTTCTAATTACAGACCGATTGCCATACTGTCAAATATTACTAAAAAATTTGAGACTGCTATTTATAAACAAATTTATAATGCAGTGTATAAGTATTACACTTGATCAGCACGGTTTTGTTAAAGGAAAATTCACTGTTACAAATTTATTAAACTTTACTGATACTGTATAGAATTATTTGTCTAATAATACACAAGGTCATGTTATATATATACATACTTTGCTAAAGCGTTTGACAAGGTTAATCATAGTTTATTAATAAACAAACTGTGCAATAATTTTAATTTCTCTCTACCACTTTGTCAACTACTTGCATCATATGTCACAGATCGATATCAGTTTGTTGAAGTTAAAAGATTTGAATCTGATATGTTTTTGGCAAGCTCTGGTGTACTTCAAGGCTCCAGTCTTGGACCCTTACTAATTTTGCTATTTATTAACAATATCACTGAATTAGTACAACATTCAAGCATTATAATATACCCATGTACGCAGATTATATCAAATTATTTAAAAAACTGAACTCAATTAGTGATTGTTTAGAACTTCAAAACGACATTCATAATTTATTAACTTGGTCAGAAATTAATAAATTATATTTCAATATTAATAAGTGTAAAGTAATGTCATATTCAAAAAAATAACATTTCCCACATAATTATCAAATGTATAATCAAACATTAGAAAGAGTAACAAAGTTCAAAGATTTGGGTATTCTGTTTGACACTCATTTAGACTTTTCAAAACATATCAAGTAACCTGTATCAATAGCATACAGAAATTTGAACTTTGTTCTAAGAATTTCTAAAAACTTCAAGTAAGTATCTACTTTAATTTCGTTATATAACTGTTATGTCCGACCGTCTTTAGAATATTGTTGGCAAATTTGGTCTCCTGTCTATACAAAATATAAAGTTAATATTGAAAGAATACAAAAGAAATTTGTTAATTATTGCTGGTACAAAAAGTTTAAATCATTATTTACATTATGAAACTGGATTAGCCACTTTCAATCTAATATCTCTCTAAAATAGACGAAATATTATATGCATATTATTCATCCATAAAATCATTTATAATGTAGTTAATGATGCTAATATTTTATTTAAATTAAACTTTTATGTTCCACGAATTAATAGTAGATACCAACAAATTTTTTACACCAAATTCGCTCGAACAAAGTTTGATTGTAATACTCCATGTAATAGAATTGTTTATTGATCAATGAACTACACCTAGATTTCGACATTTTTTCCGATTCTCCTTATTCCTAAAGAAACTCTTTAGGAATAAAATTATACAATATTTTCTTACACAAATAAATTGAAAATAGAATAATATGTAATATTGTAATGTTACCATAATTTAACTTCTTATGTAAATCTTGTATTACTTTAGTTTTTGTTTTTCTCACGGCATACTACAACTTTATTAATGTTGTTATATTACTTATTGTAAACTCCTACTGTAAATGGATTTTATCCTGTAGAGTCATTTTGCAAAAGCCTTTGACAGGATTGATCATACCATTTTGCTTAATAAATTGCACCTTTTCTCTCTATCTGCATCTTTAATTTCTCTTCTCTCTTCTTACTTACAAGATAGAGTACTTTCTGTTCACTTGCTAGGATATAATTCATTTTCATTTACTGCCACCTCTGGTGTACCACAGAACTCCAATTTGGGTCCATTACTTTTCCTATTATTTATCAATGACATCACAGATGTTATCCATTGTGGTAAGTTACTCTTTGCCGACGATCTGAAAAATTTTCACCCAATTTCTTCACCTTCTGATTGTGACATTCTTCAACGTGACCTAATTAATATTTCCAACTGGTGCTTGTCCAATAATTTGTTTTTAAATCTTGATAAATGCCAAATAGTTTCATACTACAGGAAATTCTCTCCAATTTTGTTCAATTATTCCCTAGATAATAAAATTCTAACCCGTAATGATCTCGTTACTGACCTTGGAATAAAATTCGACAAGGAATTAACATTTGTGTCACACATAAACTTTATCTGTAATGCAGCCTTACGCTTACTAGGTTTTATCATTCGCAATACACGTTCCTTTACTAATGTAAATGCAATAGTTTGTTTATTTTATTCCTTAGTACGATCAAAATTGGAATACTGTTCTCTTATTTGGAGTCCTTCTGCTGAAGTTCATCAGGATCGCATAGACACTATTCAAAAAAAGTTCCTTAAGTTTTTATTTCTTAAAACATATGGAACATATCCCGACCGTTTCATGTCTTATCACCAGTTGCTACTTACATTTAACTTTTTAACTCTTTGCGAGCGACGTAATATTTATTCTGTTTACCATCTTTCTAAGATAATCCACAACAATGTTGATGATCCACAGTCATTAATTCTTATTAACTTTCACGTACCCATGTACCTCATTAGATACTCATTTACTTTTTATTTACGATCAGCACGTACCAATATTTTCTTCTCTTCTTGTATGAATAAAATGTGTCTTTTATACAATTCTAAATTTTCGTCTCTAGATATCTTCCTTCTATCGTCTAAGCAATTTTACCACTGTCTTCTGAAGTTTTCCGTTGGTCAAAACCACAACCCCTCGTTAAGTTATTTCTTTACCCACCTACTTTGTTCTTCAACCTAGTTTTCCTCTGTACTGTAATTGGGCTCTGCCTGTTGTATGGAGTAGTTAATAATAATAATAAAATAAAATAACTGACCATCAACTACATAAATGGCTATTTTCCAACATGAATCCACAAACACATTTGGCAAAATGGACGCTTATTCTCCAAGAATACGAGTACAAAATTGAACAAAGAGCTGGGAAGAAGCATATGCTGAGAAGAAGCATGTAAACGCAGACGTATTTTCAAGAATACCAATTAATGTTGTAGAAGTCGAAGAAACATATAAATAAATCTAGGATAGACACATGTCACATGATATCGAATAAACAACGTCAAGCTGCAGCAGTGCTACAGCTCTCCAGCAAAGAAGGGTATTGTATGATTGACGAGGTTTTAATTTTCAAGCAAAAATAAAAAAATGAGGGTCTTCATCAACTTGTAGTACCATGAAATTCAAGTTAATACACGATTTCCACAACCTACCATATGCAGGCATCAGGGATTCGAGAAGGCACAATCGTTTTAAGAAAAGATTATTTTGAATATCGATGGCTAAGAACATGAAGATTATTGCTAAAAATGTCACTCATGCAAACACAGGAAAATATCTCCGCATTACAAACCTGTCCTACTTAAAAAATTAAATGAATTTAGTAGGTTAATGGAAAGAGTCTCAATGAATATTATTGGTCCATTACTAACAAACAAGGGGAACAAATATGTGCTGACGCTCCAGGGCCACTTCACGAAATTTTTAGTAAATATTGTCGAAAGAAGTCAACTGCTAACGGACCAAGGCGCAAATTTCACTTCGGAAATTTTCATATAAATCAGCAAAATATTTAGCATTGAAAAATTACAAACACCTGCGTACTGACTACAAATTAATGGGATGATAGAGCGAAGTCATCGCGTCTTCAAGGATATTTTGTCTCATTTCTTAAATCAAGACCAAAACGACTAGGATGAATGGCTAACATATGTGCTATTTCCATACAGAAGTAGTATGCACAGTAACACAAACGAAATTCCCTATTTCATAATGCACGTTATGTAGAGTTATCTTATTACGATATAATCGGACCACAAGATCTACGGTATGATTATGCAGATAACTAAGCCTCCGATTTAAAATAAAGATTGCAAATTGCTTTCAACTCTATAAATCAATATATCAAAAAGCAACGGAGAAAACACATAGACAACAACATCAACAAAAATAAAAAGTCAGCAAAATATAAAATCAAGCAATAAATGCAGGAACGCCACGATAGTTTCACAAGCCATGGGCAGGACCGTAAACCATCACAAAAATCATGGGACCCGTGAGATACAAAATTCGACAACTTAAGTCTGACAAAATTTTGACGGTTTATGTGAACTGTTTAAAACTTTTTACGAATGGTATTCTTTTAAAAGAAAATTTAAATGAAGACATACATATGTCGAATTGTGAAACAGTAGAGTGCACACAAGAAAATAAAATTGATCTTAAAATGTTACAAAATATAGTGCAACAAAATATGGTAAATGAATAGTTCCATAATTTACAAGTAGTACCACATTATTATACTCGCAGTAAAGGTCAAGTACCACAGTACCCATGGATTATGCGTCAGTTAATGCTCAATACCAGGTACCAATTAAACGTATCAGAGCTCGGTATCTGGATTCTAGGAAATATGGATATTTATGAGAGAAGACTGTTTTTGAGTGTAATGCAACAGTGAAATGTCTGTAACTTATAGTTACCATCAAATATAGCAAATATATAAACGAAGACGGATTTGTGAAAAATTCACGGACCCCAGCGGGATTCGAACCCACGGCCTCCCAATTTCTAGTCGGGCGCTCTGCCTACTGAGCTACAGGATCCCATTGAAGTTCGTGAATTTTCACATGTCATAAGCACGTTGGATATGAGAACGGTCTTCCACATGAAGTAACGTTACCCGCACAACAGTGAGACATCACCCGTGGTAGTGAATAGGCACTACAGTATTATGTATGAGAAGACTGTTTTTTAGTGTAATGCAACAGTGAAATTTCTGTAACTTAAAGTTACTATCAAATATATTAAATATATAAACGAAGACGGATTTGTGAAAAATTCACGGACCCCAGCGTGATTTGAACCCACGAATTTTTCACAAATCCGTTTTTAAGATCAATTTTATTTTCTTGTGTGCACTCTACTGTTTCACAATTCGACATATGTATGTCTTCATTTAAATTTTCTTTTAAAAGAATACCATTCGTAAAAAGTTTTAAACAGTTCACATAAACCGTCAAAATTTTGTCAGACTTAAGTTGTCGAATTTTGTATCTCACGGGCCCCATGATTTTTGTGATGGTTTACGGTCCTGCCCATGGCTTGTGAAACTATCGTGGCGTTCCTCCATTTATTGCTTGATTTTATATTTTGCTGACTTTTTATTTTTGTTGATGTTGTTGTCTATGTGTTTTCTTCGTTGCTTTTTGATATATTGATTTATAGAGTTGAAAGCAATTTGCAATCTTTATTTTAAATTGGAGGCTTAGTTATCTGCATAATCATACCGTAGATCTTGTGGTCCGATTATATCGTAATAAGATAACTCTACATAACGTGCATTATGAAATAGGGAGTTTCGTTTGTGTTACTGTGCATACTACTTCTGTATGGAAATAGCACATATGTTAGCCATTCATCCTAGTCGTTTTGGTCTTGATTTAAGAAATGAGACAAAATATCCTTGAAGACGCAATGACTTCGCTCTATCATCCCGTTAATTTGTAGTCAGTACGCAGGTGTTTGTAATTTTTCAATGCTAAATATTTTGCTGATTTATATGAAAATTTCCGAAGTGAAATTTGCGCCTTGGTCCGTTAGCAGTTGACTTCTTTCGACAATATTTACTAAAAATTTCGTGAAGTGGCCCTGGAGCGTCAGCACATATTTGTTCCCCTTGTTTGTTAGTAATGGACCAATAATATTCATTGAGACTCTTTCCATTAACCTACTAAATTCATTTAATTTTTTAAGTAGGACAGGTTTGTAATGCGGAGATATTTTCCTGTGTTTGCATGAGTGACATTTTTAGCAATAATCTTCATGTTCTTAGCCATCGATATTCAAAATAATCTTTTCTTAAAACGATTGTGCCTTCTCGAATCCCTGATGCCTGCATATGGTAGGTTGTGGAAATCGTGTATTAACTTGAATTTCATGGTACTACAAGTTGATGAAGACCCTCATTTTTTTATTTTTGCTTGAAAATTAAAACCTCGTCAATCATACAATACCCTTCTTTGCTGGAGAGCTGTAGCACTGCTGCAGCTTGACGTTGTTTATTCGATATCATGTGACATGTGTCTATCCCAGATTTATTTATATGTTTCTTCGACTTCTACAACATTAATTGGTATTCTTGAAAATACGTCTGCGTTTACATGCTTCTTCTCAGCATATGCTTCTTCCCAGCTCTTTGTTCAATTTTGTACTCGTATTCTTGGAGAATAAGCGTCCATTTTGCCAAATGTGTTTGTGGATTCATGTTGGAAAATAGCCATTTAAGTAGTTGATGGTCAGTTATTTTATTTTATTATTATTATTAACTACTCCATACAACAGGCAGAGCCCAATTACAGTACAGAGGAAAACTAGGTTGAAGAACAAAGTAGGTGGGTAAAGAAATAACTTAACGAGGGGTTGTGGTTTTGACCAACGGAAAACTTCAGAAGACAGTGGTAAAATTGCTTAGACGATAGAAGGAAGATATCTAGAGACGAAAATTTAGAATTGTATAAAAGACACATTTTATTCATACAAGAAGAGAAGAAAATATTGGTACGTGCTGATCGTAAATAAAAAGTAAATGAGTATCTAATGAGGTACATGGGTACGTGAAAGTTAATAAGAATTAATGACTGTGGATCATCAATATTGTTGTGGATTATCTTAGAAAGATGGTAAACAGAATAAATATTACGTCGCTCGCAAAGAGTTAAAAAGTTAAATGTAAGTAGCAACTGGTGATAAGACATGAAACGGTCGGGATATGTTCCATATGTTTTAAGAAATAAAAACTTAAGGAACTTTTTTTGAATAGTATCTATGCGATCCTGATGAACTTCAGCAGAAGGACTCCAAATAAGAGAACAGTATTTCCTGTAGTATGAAACTATTTGGCATGTATCAAGATTTAAAAACAAATTATTGGACAAGCACCAGTTGGAAATATTAATTAGGTCACGTTGAAGAATGTCACAATCAGAAGGTGAAGAAATTGGGTGAAAATTTTTCAGATCGTCGGCAAAGAGTAACTTACCACAATGGATAACATCTGTGATGTCATTGGTAAATACAACGTAATCAAGGATTATTTAATATCTTAAGTTTTTTTCTTACTTCAAATAGATATTGCTTATATTTTCATTGATCAAATGATCAGAGAGCCCTAAACAACCGAGTGTGTGGCGCTGTCTGATAAGTACTCAATGTTCCAAAAGGAGAGTGTACCTACCTCAGATTATTAAGACTGGCGAAAGTTTCATTGGCTTCAGAGGGATTTCATACCTCACCTGGTTAGGGTTAGTAGGCTAAGCAATACAAAATTTTGCCTTGAAAAAAATCCAGGAGTTTTGCAAATTGGCATTTTAGTACAGTATCATATCCTGAATCATTAATACTAAAAGGGTAGATTCACTATCTATAGTTATATATATATATATATATATATATATATATATATATATATATATATATATATATATATATATATATATATATATATATATTCTTTAATCACGACGATCGCCCAACGATAAACACTGTCATGTGTAACATTTGGCATATCAATGTCAACGATGACAAATTATGAATGTCGTGTGGATTGTCGACCTTTTCAATGCTAAATATAAATAAATATATTGTGTAAAATTGAAGAAAAGAATATGAATTAAAGGAGGTAGGTATACGTAATGAATTTGAGCAATATTTATTGTTAATTTAGATTTTATTTTGTCGACCTTTTCAATGCTAAATATAAATAAATATATTATGTAAAATTGAAGAAAAGAATATGAATTAAAGGAGGTAAGTATACGTAATGAATTTGAGCAATATTTATTGTTAATTTAGATTTTATTTTGTAAAAAAATTTTACGAAATGTCAGAAGTTACTAAAAACTACGAAAACGTTGATAAAGACTGAAAGAATATCACAATCGATCGAAAAGTACATGTATAAAATTAAAAAGATAAATACTGACTTCTGTCACATTTGATATGTTAATGACAAAGTATGAACTACAGAAAATAATCGGTTGTTCTTTTAAATATTAAATATAAATAAATAATGTCTAAAATTGAAGAAAAGAATATAAGAATTAAACGACGTAAGGTACGCTATGAATTTAAGATGTGTTTATTCTTACTTTATAAATTATTTTGTAAATAGATTTTTCAAAATGTCCGAGGTTATTAAACGACGAAACGAACGAGAAATGTAGGAAAAGCATCAACGACAATAAAGACTGGGAGGACAAATTGTACAATTTACAGTGTACAGAGAGAATGTCAAGGATTATTTTTTGTGCCGATCAGTGTATTAATCTAAGATATGTTTATTTATATTTTATTTTGTAAATATATTTTACAAAACTGACAAGAAGAACATCAATCACAGGAAAGACAGACAAGACAATGTGTACAGACTGTAAAGGAAGAATAACAAGGACAAGGCGAGCAGGGAAGACAGGGAGAGTAAAAAGCCCCACACACTTCCCTCTTTTTTCACGGCTTGGAACGTACGCTTATAACTGTACGTTCTAAACCCTACAAAAACCGAAGTGTGTGTCCGCAAGCACCCCTTTTTAACAACGTTCCAAATTTTAACCGTACAGTTTGACCTGTACGTTCTAAACCTAAACCTTACACAAATAACGGAGTATGTGGGGCGTGGGGCGCTTTAGAGCAGATTGCATGGGCAGTTTGGGTTACCAGTTTGGGTGGGCAAGATGCGTGGGGAGTTTGAGTGCGCATGTTGCGTGGGTAGTTTCAGTGAGCATGTTGCGTGGGCAGTTTGGGTGGGCATGTTGCGTGGGCATGTTGCGTGGGCATGTTGCGTGGGCAGTTTGGGTGGGCATGTTGCGTGGGCAGTTTGAGTGGGAATGTTGCTTGGGCATACCACGTGGGCAGTTTGGGTGGGTATGTTGCGTGGGCAGTTTGGGTGGGTATGTTGCGTGGGCATCGTAAAACACTATCGGAAGAGCCCTAGGGTAAACTCGGCGAAGCCGAGGTTACGCTAGTCCTTAATACTAAAAGAGTAGACTCACTATAGTTTTATTCTTTAATCAAAAAGCCTATCGCCAAACTTTAGACAAGGTTACAGCTTAAACGGAGCGACCGATTTTCGTGAAATTTGTACAAAGTTGTAGGTAATGATTGGCTTCAGGTCGCTTCTAATGGATCAAATTTCTTTAGGATGCATAGTTTTTGCGTAAAACATTATTAAAGATTGAAAATTGGGACAGAAACAATAGGTCACTGTACCGATCACAGTTCACCTTGAAAAAATTAAGACGAAGAACGCCATGTTTGAAATGTCAATTTGAACCTTTAGAAGGAAACATTTATGAAATACACACAATTTGAAAGAAGTATAATTCATAATCATAAATTTTGAGAATGGGCAATTATATCCGCACAGGTAAAAAGGCCTAAAACATTTTAATTAAAATTATAAATTTTGACGGTTCGTATGTACTTGGAAAGTGTTGCCAAATATGTCATAAGTAACTAGGTAAAAAACAAATATTCCTAGACTAGACTAATGCTAAGTCCGTACACAAGTGTGTATTTTCCACACCGCAAAATGTGAAAAAATAACAGAAGATGATAAGCCGGTAACCGACAAAAAAAATGTAATGTTTTAATATTTTGTGCACCACACTATAGTTAATAAAAATTAGTATAGGAGATAAATACTGTACCTAGAATACATTTTTGAAGTCGTAAATGATATATTTTAACCGTGTCCGAGGTAATTTACAATAAAACAAATTTTATTACTATTTCTTTATTCTTATATTCTTTGCTAAAACAGAGTAAACAATGTATGTAGAATTTAGTTTTTAAGTTAAAACTTCCATGAGTGAGTTAAATATACTATTTTAAATCAGCCAGGTGCCAGGTAACTTAAGTTTGGACACGAAAAACGCGGGACAATATATTATACTTACTGGCAAAGATTATATAACAAAGGTAAGTGTTCACTGAATAACTTACTGAATAGCAATACAATATTTAAATAATTCAAGAGGTTAACAACAATCAAAATATTTCCTTTAATGTTGTGGTTAAAAAACAATGTAATTTACATATTTATTATGTAACATGTCTTGATTACAACAATGCTTTATAAAATTATAATCACAACACAGCATTTATATAAAAACATGTGTTGATTACAACAATAATATAGGAGCTCATTTATATTTCGACCCCATACATCACGATTTTTGTGCCAATTTGAAGATATTTCAAACAATTCAAGAGTTATTGGCCCCCAAAATGCATGTACTCTTGATTAGTTCGGTAAAAATGTGAGATTAAAAATAATTCAGTCTCAAAATTTCTGTTGCAAATATAGTGTTTATTCTTACAAAAATTAATTTTAGAGGGTTGATTTGTATATTTCCGATATAAAAGTGGTTAAATATCGGATTAAAAATACCTCACGACGGGGTTTAAAAATATGGGCAGAAATATGTATACAATATTCAAAATTTAGTAACTTCGACTTTTACTTTTACTTTCCCCATTTTGAAATTATGAATTTTTAAAAACAGGGCTAACATTGAAAAACAAATATTTGTATTGACTAACAAATATATTAACTATTACTTTGACAGGGGTGGTTAAAAATGCTTTATTCAAAAACGGGGAAAGATATTTCAAATCTGTTTAGCCGAATACACAGGGGAAAGGTTAAATTATATTTGAGACAAATGGATTGGATAAAGGGTGTTAACTTGTGAACGGAATAAATATGAATGAAATAAAAATTGTATATAATTTGTTTATCGCTGAGCCGTTTGTTCAAAAATTACTATATTTTGGTATAAAATTCGTTTGGATCTGATTTTATAACTTTGAAATCTACTACAGATTGAAAACTATCAGTTTTCAATTAATAAACAAACAAGAAAACAGTGAACTTAGCGAGCGACGTTTAAAATCTGACCTATATTACCAAAATAGCAAGCCAACCAAATCACCCATGTTTTAACCATTTCTTTAATCCTCTGTCCCCTATAACATCTTACATCTATACAAAACCATTCAGTTTACCAAAACCATATCCTCAATTCTATTAACCACAGCATACCTAATATTCACAAACATAATGTTTCAAAAATACCGCCCATGGTATTGAAATACCCAACATAAATTTAGATCTCAGTCAATACAAAAAAATGAGAAAAAATCATTTAATAAGTCCTATTTACCTACCAAAACCAGTATATTTACAACCGATATATGTGGAATATACAACTGTCTCGTGAACATATTATAGTATATTAAAACACAAGTATCATAAGGCAATCTGTTAACGTACGAGTCCAAGGACGAGTGCGTCAACAGGCCTTATGATACATGTTTTTTATACTATTTTTTCTATTGAGGTAATTTTACAATTAGATTTTAAAAAAAAGGAGTTGTCAAATATATGAGTTGGTGTTTTTTTATCAGTTATGTTGGTAGCGGTTCCCGGTAAAAATTGAAATTTCACATTTTGACAGTTTGTGTATTTTGTGATTTTGTCTGATTGTTTACATTAAAACATTGTATCAAGCATTATACAATTATGAAAGAGGAAAACCAATACATACAATGAACTCCAAGGTTATTAATGAACCATCCTAATTTGACATATCGGTGGTTCGTGTTGGTTATTATCATAAATAAAACTTGAATATGGGATTGAAGGACGTTACGTGGACCATCAAGCCTTTTTATTGAGAAAACAACATATAAATAAAACTCTTTAAATAATGCAATACTTTAATGAACAATTTATTGCTCTAGACTTTTACTTTCCACCATTTTTACAACACTCACTGCTCAGTTGCACAGATAACGGCAACAGCTTTTCTTACAATTTTTAATACGAAACATATATGGCATATATTCGATAGTTCACCACGTGGAACTGCAAATCATGGATTAAAACGTCAACTTTTCATACTTGTTTGCTAGTAGCGGCCACAAATTGAGTAGACAGTGTTAACATTTTCAAGTAACGTGCATCCTACATTTCATAACCTGCCTGGAATAACGATACATTAAATTCAAAATTGCATTACCATAAATTTAAATTGCAATAAATAAAACTTACCGTTTTAATTATTTTGACAAAGTAAACCTGAGCGCATTGTTTCTTGTTTCATAATTTTTTAGTTGAAATTTTAACTTCACAGATTCTTATTCTTTCTTAACTAACACAGCTATAGCTATAAATTTCTTTTCTTTCTAGTCCTTTCACCTAGAGAGAGGATAAAAATCCACAATTAGAAATATTATTTCAACACAAACAATTTACCAATTTAAGGTTATCTGTCAGTTATGAAAGCATGACTACCACCTCTAGAACATGAAAGGCGCCAAAAACAGTACGTTTATAGATTTTCTAAACGTCGTGTTTTCAGTGATAAACAGTGCTTTTATAGAAACATAAGAACACCGAAATAGAAAAAAAAACTTTAAACCATAACATATGCACCAAATGCTTTTGTTCCCTCAGAACGATCTAATCTATCAAAACAAATGATGCCAAATCCATAATCAAACATAAAATATTTAATGATTGGAACAAGCACTGGAAGAACCAAATAAGAAACAAACTCCAAAAAATCCAAGAGAATATTGAGATAAGAAGACAAAATAAAAACTGTACTCGAAAAGAACAAGTTATACAGGGTGTCTCACAACTCGCGCCCCAGACGAAACTGACACTTGCCAACGACAATAGGTTGCCAACAAATAGAAGAAAATAATTTGCGGCTGCTTGCATAACGGAGTTACAAGACTTTTTAATCCATTAATCCCGGAAGGATATCTTGAGGTGTGATGATATTATTACAAAATAAAACTGGTTGCTAGGTTTTAAAAATACTACTAGTGAGTTACAAAATTTGTTTGACTTACTGTAATTTTGACACTTTTAGAGTTGACTTTTCACTGTCAACAAATTTGGGTTAGCGAAGGTATCATCCGAGATCATCATATATATCGTACAGTGCAACGTGTTGTAGCAGCTGTGTAAAATGTGTTAAACGAAATTATTATTGTCATTTGAATTCTTTGAGATTAAAACAACAAATGGTGGTTCTAAATTTAATATGACACTGACATTTTTCGAAAACTACAGTCGTGTACACATTTTAAAGAAGATTTGATTTGTGTAAAACCCTAGTAACGTAAAATTACGGCAAACACACGTTAAAGGTGTAGGTCTCAGATTGGTCAATTTTAAGACATCTTTACTCGAATATCTTTTAAGCTAGATTTTTTTCTTCAAAATTACACATCTGAGTGCAGTCTCGTGTTTCCTGATTTGCTCTGGGGCGCGAGTTGTGAGACAGATACACGAGAATGAAAATAGGCCACACAAAAATGACTCACAAATATTTTTCTGATAAAGCTGACCCGCCAATCTGTGATAGATGTAACGTTTAAATAACCATAGAACACCTGAAAATACACAGCATCAAATAGAGCGATGAGAGACGGAAACACAAAATACCAGAAACCATCAAAGATACACTAAATACAAATAATTATAAATATATTTTGAAGTACATTAAAGTTATCAATTTATACCAGTACTTATAAATATAATTGTATTTATATCATATAAGTCATTGTAACTATCTATGTATAATGATAATACCCATTGGGAGAAAGCTAAATTAACATAAATAATTTTTTTCAACTATATTAAGAACTGTGAAGAACATATTTCCAAATTCTTCTAGCAGCTGTGTAAAAATTCACTGGAATGCTTTCAAAAAAGAGCAAATCGAAATATCTCCTGATATTCCAGCAAGTTAGTCATCTCCTAATTAAAAAATTTAAAAAAGAAATGTTTTTGGGTTGACAGGTTATTAGAGATGGAGCCAAATGTCATAGTCTATGAAATGCGCAGATTAAGAGGATAGATAGCTAGAAAAATGTCAGGCAAATAAAGAGAGAGAAAGAAAGAGTTTTGCTTTCTGCGCAACAGCCTATTATCACTTTTGGCACGGATTCTACCTGTAAAACGAGTATAACGTCCCGAGTTCTGTGAGCTGGATTAAGTTAGGGTTGATTATTTTTTAAAAAGTTTTTAGCAAAAAAGTATTGACATTCTAATGCTCGGTTGTACCGCTGACACTTAAATTTTAAGTTTTCCTTAAATTGACAAAATCAAAACAAAACGTTAAACGAGTGATTAAATATTGCTGTAAAATTTTCGATCTAAATATTTTTGTTTAAGCCTAGCTTAAATTTTAAGGGGTAGCGGTGCAATTGGTCATAACTGATGAAAAATTGTGTATTTTATAAAGTATAAAATGAATTTAAAAAATCTGTTGAGGCCAGCACATTACCTTCCGTCAGTTCTGAATATTTTGTACAAATTGCATACAGACATTGATACGGACATCTGTGAAGCAGAATTTTCTTAATATAGTGCCTAGCTGTTTCCTTGGTTATAGCATATTTGGCTGCTCTAAGGAATTTAATTCCTTTATAATTTTTTAACTTTATATTCAATGAATATGATTGCATTCCACCAAGTTTGTCATCCCCTCATTAAAAATTTTTAAAAAAATGTTTTTGCGTTATTAGAGGTAGTGCCAAATGTCATGGTATATGAAATGCGCAGATTAAGAGAATAGATAGCTAGAAAAATGTCAGGCAATTAAAGAGAGAAAGAGAGAGACATTTGCTTTCTGCGCAAAAGCCTAGCATATTGCGTAGACCGTTTGGGTGGGCATGTTGCATAAGCAATTTGGATAGGCATGTTGCGTGGACTGTTTGAGTGGGCATGTTGTGAGGGCAGTTTTGGTGGTCAGGATAGAATTCAAACAATTTGAAAGACAGCGTTAGCACTTTGGGTTTAAAGTGTGCCTCGACGGGTTAGGTCTACGTATAGACTATTCTAAAACACTATCGGCGGAACCCTAGAGGAAGCTCGGCGTAGTCCTTAATACTAAAATTGTAGATTTACTATAGTTCTATTCTTTAATCAAAAAGCCGATTGCCAAACTTTAGACAAGGCTACGGCTTAGACGAAGCGATCAATTTTCGTGATATTTGTACCAAGTTGTCGGAAATGAATGGCTTCAGGGACCTTCTAATAGATCGAATTTCTGTAGGATGCATAGTTTTTGTGTAATTTTTTTTAAAGGTTTAAAATTGGGAGAGAAACAATAGGTCCCAGTGACGATCACAGTAGTTCTCCTACAAAATTTGACAATGATGATAAATTATCTGTTTTCATCCTTTTAAATGCAAAAAAATGCTTAAATAATATCTAAATTTGAAGAAAAAATGATGAATTAAACGAGGTAGATATATATATATATATATATATATATATATATATATATATATATATATATATATATATATATTTATATTAAGCCATGTTTATTATTAATTTATTATATATTTTATTCTGTAAATAGAATTTTTAAAAATGTATAAGTAAACACGACGAAAAGGATTAGAAGGGCAGCAATAATATCATAATCGCTGGAAGAGTACATGTGTACAAAATTAGAAAGATAAACATTGTTATCTGTCATATTTGATATGTTAATGAGAAAAAATTATGCATATTGTATCGGTTGTCTTTTTCAATGATAAAAATATTTAAATAATATGTAAAATTTAAGACAAGAATGTAAGAATTAAACGGGGTAGGTATATATAATGATGTTAAGCCATTAATTTATATATTTAATTTGTAAATTGATTGTAGAAAATATCCGAGGTTATTAAACGACAAAACGGACAAAAAATGTAGAAAAAATATGAACAACAAGAAAGACTGGAAGGAAAAATTGTACAATCTGCAGGGAGAATGTTAAGGATTGTTTTCTGTGCCGGTCAGTATATTAATTTAAGACATGTTTATTGTATATTTATATTTTATTTTGTAAATTGATTTTACAAAACTGACAAGAACACAATCAAAGACGAGAAAGACAGACAACACAAGGTGTACAGACTGTAAATGAAGAATAGTAAGGGCAAGGAGAGCAGGGAAAACAGAGGATTTATTTTGCAGTTTGGAAAAAAACGACGTGTATGGCCGAAGTCCGTCCGTGGGTTGTTTAGGTGAGCATGTTGCGTGGATAGTTTGGGTGAGCATGTTGCGTGGAAAATTTAGGTGGGCGTGTTGCGTGGGCAGTTTGGGTGTGCATATTGCGTGGGAAGTTTGAGTGGGCATGTTGTTTGGGCGGTTTGGGTGGAAATGTTGAATGGGCAGTTTGGATTATTATTATTATTATTATTATTATTATTATTATTATTATTATTATTATTACTATTCTTACTATTATTATTATTATTATTACTATTATTACTATTATTATTATTATTATTATTAATATTATTATTATTATTATTATTATTACTATTATTATTACTATTATTATTATTATTATTAGTATTATTATTATTATTATTATTATTATTTATTATTATTATTATTATTATTATTATTATTATTATTATTATTATTATTATTATTATTATTATTATTCGAATGAGAAAGGAATTTCGGCCTTGGGAATCCATGTAGTAATTTTTATTTTGTATAAAAATTCATTTATTATGATTATAGGACGTTTCGGAACTGCAATTTGTTCCATCTTCAGCTATAAAATAATTACAACAATTTTATATATATAATTTTTAAAAAGTCAGAAAAATAAAATTCTTATCACATACCAAAAAGTGTTAATTACAATTGTCAATAAATTTTGTATTGTATACATGTCAGAATTTCGTTGGGTTTTACACTTTTTAAATAGTGTTTGACGCTAGTCAGGTCACAACTATCACTCACACCATCCACAACCTATAAAGGTCAAACAAACGGAAACGAAACGTATGAGTTTTGAGAAAGAAAAAATGTGTGAAAAAAAATTCAACGTACCAACATTGTTTGGGGAGAAAAAATAATATTTTTTAATTATTTGTGATGATGACTAAATTGATTTATGTATTTTAAATTATTTTTAAAATCAGTTTGAAAGTTTTATTTTTTCTCCCCAAACAATGTTGGTACGTTGAATTTTTTTCACACATTTTTTCTTTCTCAAAACTCATACGTTTCGTTTCCGTTTGTTTGACCTTTATAGGTTGCGGATGGTGTCAGTGATAGTTGTGACCTGACTAACGTCAAACACTATTTAAAAAATGTAAAACCCAACAAAATTCTGATATGTATACAATAGAAAATTTATTGACAATTGTAATTAACACTTTTTGCTATGTGATAAGAATTTTATTTTTCTGACTTTTTAAAAATTATATATATATAATTGTTGTAATTATTATATAGCTGAAGATGGAACAAATTTCAGTTCCGAAACGTCCTATATCATAATAAATGAATTTTTATACAAAATAAAAATTACTACATGGATTTCCAAGGCCGAAATTTTTTTCTCATTCGTTTAATTTAAGGATCCAAAGTATAACTTCAATTTAATTATTATTATTATTATTATTGTTATTGTTATTATTATTATTATTATTATTATTATTATTATTATTATTGTTATTGTTATTGTTATTGTTATTATTATTATTGTTATTATTATTATTATTATTATTATTATTATTATTATTATTATTATTATTATTATTATTATTATTATTATTATTATTATTATTATTATTATTTTTATTATTATTATTATTATTATTATTATTATAGTCTTTTAAATCTCTTTTACCCTTTCAGGTGTCGAGATTCTTTTTTGATATTATGTTATTATAATTTACTTTTGATTTTACTTTATATTTTTTATTAATTCTTTCCATTCTTTTCTGTTTTTAGCTTTCCTCTTTGCTTCTTGACCACTAATTCCGTTTCTTGTTAGTATTTCTTCTATGTTGCTTTCCCATGTTTTCTTGGGCCGTCCTTTTTTTTCTTTTGTGTTATTCTCGCATTCCATACTACCTTTGTTTGTCTATCTTCCGGCATTCTTATCAGATGTCCGTACCATGTTAGTTGTTTTTTCTCCACCGCATTGTGTTTACTTTCTACTTGTAGGTTATTTCGTATGTTTGTATTTTATCTATCCTCCTAACTCCTTCTACCTTTCTTAAATATTTCATTTCTGTGGCTTGTATTTTACTTTTTAATCTATTGTTCAGTAACCACGATTCAGTATTTAACTTTATTTTTGTATCACCATTACTTTTGTTTTTTCCGTGTTTATCGTCATATTGTGAGCATTTCATTCTTCTTCCCATATTTCTAGGTTGTATTGCATGTCTTCCTTATTTTTTGCTAGTACTGCTAGGTCGTCTGCAAATGCGCATTCTGAGACAGTTTTCCTTATAAAATTGTAATAGCCAATCTCTGCTTTTGTAACTTTATTTTTGATTTTCTTCATGATGTGGTCTAGGAATATTATGAATAATACGGGGCTTAAAGCTCCACCTTGTCGTAGCCCAATTCTTCTGATCTTTCGTTATTAGTTCTTATATAGTTGGCAGTTGTTCTATATATACTTCTTATTGCTGTTAGTAGTTGTTCTTTTATTTGTTTTTTCTTTAATATTTTGCATATAGTATCTTTCGGTACTCGGTCGAACGCCTTCTCTAGGTCTATAAACGTGATGTATAGTCTACTCTCTTTCTTGATTACATTTTCGATCAGCGTTCTTAACGTGAATATATGGTCCTGTGTGGAGTATCCTCTTCTAAACCCTTTTTGTGACGTCTCTATTGTTTCTTCTACTGCTAGTCTTAATTTGTTTTCCATAATCGCTTCATATATTTTTTTCTGTAGTGCATAATAGTGAAATCCCTATGTAGTTGCTGCCCTCCTTGTTGTCACCTTTTTTATGAAATGGAAATATGACAGCCTTCTCCCAATCCTGAGGAATTTTGCCTGTGGTCTAAATTTTGTTAAGTATTAACAGCAAAAGATCTTCTCCTTCTTCTGCCATATATTTGAGTTTTTCTGACTTGATATTGTCGTGCCCTGATGTTTTGCCATTTTTTAAGTACCTCTCTAAGTTCTGTTCCTGTAATATTTTCTGGATTTTTATTTTCTTCTGTGTTTATTATTTCCATGTTTTCATCTTAATAAATTTCTTTGGTATTTGTCTTTTCCTCCAATAGTTCTTTTTCCTAACTTCTTTTTTAACTTCCTCGTTCCACCAGTGCGTTTGTTTCCTGTTGTTTCTATTTCTCCATATCCCGCATGCTCTCCGAGACGCTTCTATTATGATGTGTTTGAACGTGTTCCGCATGGCTTGTATATCGTTTATATCTGGTTTTGGTAGATCGGTTATTAGTTTATTTATTTCTTTTTGGTATTTCTCTCTAGTATGTTCCTCTTTTAACTTGTTTACTTTAATAGTTACGTTGTTTTACTTCTTACTTGTTACCTTCTGTTGTTTTACTTTGTGACGAAGTGGCCCTTTTTCCACTAGAAATACTTGGGTGAACTATTTATAAACCATCAAGCCACAGTTGACACTTGAAAACCCAAATCCAGTGTTGAATGTTTCATCCAGTTGTTAAAGCTGGTGCGAATGATTTTAGTGATTCAGTCACACATTTCGCTGGTAAAACCTATAAAGTATAACATTAGTACTATCGTCAAATAAGAACAAGGTACTTACCTGTGTTTTAGTCATTCAAGGGATAAGGAAACAATTGTTGTAATAGTTCAACCTGCAAAGTTAATCTCATTAGCAAAGTACAACGAACAGTTTTGTGTAACTTACCGATAATGTAATGAAAACGATGGGCCGTCAGCCCACACGTTTGGCACAATGTTTCCTGGTATTGTAATTGTTTTTGTAGACACTTGGTTATAACAATGTAAAAACAATACGTTTGTTTTGTACTACGACTTGTAGATTTGACATTTGACAATTGTACTTGCAAATGTCATCACGTTTGGCAGCACTAGTAATTTTGTAAATTATTGTAAAATGTAATTTATTGAAATGTAAATTGTATGGTTATGTAAATATTGTAACTGCAGGGAAAATATGACCATCTATTATTTTTGCACATTTTAGTAAATTAAGTATTTTCTTTTTATTGTAAAACGATCACAGCGACCTCAAAGTTTTACAAAAGACATCCCCACTAGTACCCCACCTTTTGAATTTTGGCATTTCCACCTCCACCAAAATACGATATAAAAGTCAGCGCATCACACAGACAAATCAGTCTCCCAGAGGCAGTTCAGCTCCTGACTTCTCTGGTACTAGAGTACTACTCGAGCCGACTTCTTCCCTGTCTCTGAGCTAACCCGTCGCCGCCGAGAGGTAGAGAATTTTGTCTCTGAAGTATTTCGCCGCTGTCGAGTGATAGAAAAGTTTTGGTGAGTGTAGTCG
Source organism: Harpalus rubripes (assembly GCA_963082715.1). NCBI lineage: Eukaryota > Metazoa > Arthropoda > Insecta > Coleoptera > Carabidae > Harpalus > Harpalus rubripes. Next base: position 30,727,794 of record OY720457.1, read on the forward strand.
TCCGAGAACGACACTTAGTCTCACCAGCCGTCCGCTCTGAGAATAAACGTAAAGTCAATTTTCAAGTTGAAGAATTCTATTTCATTTTTGTTACCTCTGTCAAGTTCGGGTCGCTTCACGGCCCGTAGTCACTGTCACGATAATATGGATGGTCATAGGGTCTGGTTTTTTCTATTTCTTTATTATTTTCTATACATGGTGTTGTATGTAACATTTATTATTTAAGAACATTAAACAATTTATATTCTCCACGTGTTTCTGTGCAACCCCCTGGTCCTTTCTCCACTTCGAGCAATCCCAGCACCCAGCCGTCTTCTTTTCAGACACCGCCGCCGCAATATTGGCGCCCGAGCAACCAAACCGCCGAAACAAAGAAGACGACGTCAATATGACGCAACCGCCCCCGGGGGTGGCGTCACAACTTCTCCTTTGCTTATTTTTAATTTTTTTACTGTCAAGTAATGGTCACTTCCGATTTCGCTCTCTCTTTTCACTCTCATATCGTTTACTATATTCCTTTGTGTTTTATTTGTTACAAAGTAGTCTATTAAAGATCTTTCATTTCTGCTTTTAATTTCTCGAGTAAATTTGTGTATATCTTTGTGAGTATACAACGTTTTTAATATTAGTATGTCATTAATAATACAAAAATCTATTAGCCTATTTCCGTTATTGTTTTTAACCTGTTCGTCATTATTCCTCATTACTTCTTCTATTCTCATATTATTTCTTCCCACACTAGCGTTGAGGTCACCCATTAAGGATATGGGTTCTTCTAGTTCCTCGTACTCCAGCTGTAATCTATCCCAGAATTCATCTTTTTTTGTTTTACTTTCATTTTCATCTGGTCCATCATTATATTTGCAGTGAAATTACTATCTTCTTCTAATTTTATTATCAGCATTCTTTCATTCACGTATTTCCATTCTTTTAACGACTTTTCCAGTTCTTTATTGATTATGCAATCTACTCCCGCTTTTGCCGTTTCATTTTCTTCGACTGCACTAAATATAAGAATGTGTTCATTAGCTATTCTTATTATTCCTTTACCTTTCTTTTTGGTTTCTGTTATGGCTAGTATTTTTAATTTCGTATTGTCAAATCCTTCAATTAGTTCATTTTCTTTTCCCTTTATACTTTTAATATTCCATGTTACAATTTGCATTGTCCTCTTCAATAGCTTGTCTGCCTTAATGAGTTTTTTATAGGTATGTTGTTTTCCTATTAGTTTTTTGACTCCTTCTCAATTTCCTTTACGATTACCTCGTTTTCTTGTTTATCCCACACGCACATTTCTTTATCATTAATTTCTGGTATCCTATTTTTATTAGTTTCCCTTTTCCTTTCTCTGCTTTAGCTATACTTTTTATTTCCTTTTGTATGTTCCTCTCGTCCTAAGTCAAATCATTTTCTATATAGATGTTAGTACCTCGTAATTTATTTTTTGCTGCCATTCCTTTTGTTTTTCGTCCCATGATTTCATTTCCACTAATATAAACTCTTTTCTTAGATTAAGTATTTGGTTAGTTTCTGCTTCCACTTTTAGTTGCTTTTCGAGTAGCTTTTTGACTTCGTTTTCAGGTTCGAGAGTGTTTCCTAATCCTTTTATTGCGATATTATTTTTTTTTTCTTACGCTTTTCATCGCTTTCTATTTTCTATTTCAACGTCTCTATTCTGGCTATCAGTCCCCCTTTTTTCTTTTTTCCATGTTTCTTCTTTTTTATTCATCTCCATTTTTAGTATATTTATTTCTTGTTTTATTTCCCTGTATTTATCTACACTATGTTTTATACGAAATCTTTAGGCACTTTATGTTTAGGCACAGTTTTATGCACTTCTTAACTTCACATAAGTTCACGATTTTTAAATAAAACTAGGTAATAAGTCCCGAAAACACGAGATTCTTAATGACCACTTCAAACACGACAACTATATATAACACACAACGTATAACAAAACCTGAACGGCCTGTATAATTTAAAAAAATAATTTGTAAGAACATAGAGTATAGTTATAGTATATCGGTGTTAAGCAAATGACACTAACGATTACACCAACATCTTATTTCAAAAATATGCACAAGCATATAAAAACAATTTTCAGAACTTGCGAAACATGTTTAAAGAACAAAACAAGATTCGGTAACTTTATTGCTCCGCAATCGCAGTTAGGTCCAGCATCAAAACCACTAGAAATAGTAGCGCTAGATACAATAGAAGGCTTCACAGAAAGCAGATCCCCAAAAAAGTACTTGCATCTAATGGTAGACCAATTAACTCGGTACGCGTTTATGTCCACATCAAAACCGCAGGTAGCGAAAGATTTCATAAACCTAGTAAAATCGATTGAGAATAAAGGCAACATTAAGACGATTTTATCCGATCAATATCCGGGAATTAATTCCACGGAATTCAAAATTTATTTGAAAAGCAAAAACATAAAACTGATTTTCACAGCAGGAGACTGCGTATTTTCCAATGGACAAAATGAGCGAATCAACCAAACATTAGTAAATAGAATACGTTGCAAGATATATGAAAACAAAAATAAACCCTTGTCAGTGATCGCTGAACAGTGTATTCATGAATACTATAACCAATACACAGCTTAACGGGTTTCTCCCTTAAACATTTATTAAAAGAAATTGATAAATCAATTATTCCAAGTGAAATAAACAAAGATACGATTGAAAACCTAAATTTTCATAGATCTGTAGCAATACAAAATGCTAACAGATCACATAATGCAAACAAACAGTAAAAAAATTGAATACAAAGAAAACGATTTAGTTTATATGCAAAATGGTAACAACCTAAATAGAAAGAAATTAGATCCAGTTCGGACGGGTTCGTTCAAGGTTATAAAAAGCTCTCTAAATCCATGTATGGAATAGATACTGGCGAAATAAAGAAAGCCTGAATTTTTTTCATAAGAGTAAAATGATCCCCTATTACCCGGATCCTAATGAATCCTCTCGGGGAAGGGGTGATGTAAGTTTGTCGCTATCTTCACACAAACTCAGCCCCCTAGATCCCCGGATTTCAATCCGTTAGATTTTTATTTGTGGGGTAATTTTAAATCCCTCGTCTATGATAATGAAGAGGCACCTTGAACCCTTGAAGAATTACGGCAACGAATTGAAAATTGTGCTGAAAGAATTAGACAAGAGAATGCAATTCATCGGACTTGTTCAATTTCTTTAATTCAACGTGCTGCATTATGTTTAGCTGTTAATGGAAATAATTTTGAACAGTTTTTGTAAAAATAAAGTAAATAAATTGATTTTTTTTCATTACATACATATCTCCCAAACTTTTATGTAATAGTTATAACTAATTTCACTATTCCAAATATTATAGTATCCAGGGGTGCAAAAAATGTTCTTCTTAAGTAAATTACCCGTAATTATAGGAATTTAAAAAAAAAATCTTTTTTTCCGTAATCAGGACATTGAGAACTATATGCCCTTCTAATATGTACCTAAAGTTATGGGACATCCTGTATATCTAATTGGAAAGAATAATATATAATTTTCTTCATTATTTTGAATAGTCGTAGAAAAAATGGTGTATACAACTCGTGTATATTGATTATTAATACACTAGTTGCATAATATATACTACGTAATTATAAAATTCTTTATAACATAACATGTTTTATAGTTTTGTCATAATTGTTAACATGCCAACTAGGTTGGTAGAACTACACTAGGAGCGTAAGTTAATAGACGTGTAGAGACAAAGCGAAGTCTGAATGAAACAGTATTATTACATTAAATTGTGTATTAATTAATACTGAATAATAGATATAACATTGGCCAAAGGGTAACTCCAAATTGAAAAAGATGGTATCAAGCCATTTGATCCGTTAAGAAAAGAATTCGCAATCTCGCAAAGGTGGGTCAGATCGTAAAAATAATTTGAATTATGAGACTTTATTGAAAATTTACCATTTTTACAACACAATAATTTTCTTATTACGGGAGATTTTAACATCCCTGAATTGTCATTTCTAATGTTAATTGTAATGTTACTCGTTTAACTGACCATATATTTGATAAAGAGTACGCCCATCATCCGGTTCTTAATATTGTTATCAATTTTAATTTAGAGAACCATGTGAAACCGCGTGCCAGTTCAATTTTCTCTTACAATTTCAAAAAAGCAAATTACGTTAAATTATATAACCTAATAGATCAATTTGACTGGAACTGCCTTAACAATTTTTCAGATGTTAACCTAGCATATAATTTTTTTTACACTACTCTGTATTCCTTCATTGACCAATGCGTTCCTGTTAAATTAGTTAAGACCAAATCTTTTCCTCCATGGTTCTCTAAAGAAATTATCACTAAATGTAAGCATAAAGATCGTTTTAGAAAACTTTCGCACAAATTTCCTCATAATCCGACTTATCAATCTAAATTCCACTCTCTAAGAAAAGAATTAAAGTCACTTATTAGAAAATCTTACGCGGATTATGTGAATTCTTGTGAGTCAGCCATTACGAGCGATCCTAACAAATTCTGGAATTTTGTGAACTCTAAAAGGAAAAAATCCACTAAATGTAGCTCGATGATTTCTAATGACAAATTGTTGTCCACACCTGATGATATTTCTAACGCTTTTGCATCTTTTTTCAGTCTGTCTACTCATCTCCTTCCACTACGTTTCAAAACTCTGTCTCTAATTCTTTCTCATCATATTCAAATGTTACTTTCTCTTCTGTATCTGTTCCTGAAGTTGAAGCCTCTATTAAACATCTTAAATCTTCTCTTTCTTGTGGACCTGACCAGATCCCCAGCCTCTTAATTAAAGATTGTTCTTATCCTCTGTCAATTGCCTTGCATTATCTTTTTAACTTATGTATCTCCACCAACACCTTTCCAAACATCTGGAAGGTCACGCGTATCACTCCAATTCATAAGTCTGGCGATGTAACTAATATTAAAAACTATAGACCGATTGCTATATTCTCTAATTTTAGTAAAGTATTTGAGCGAATCATTTATAACACAATATACTCTAAAGTTAAAAGAAACATCTCCGTGTGCCAACATGGCTTTATGGAGAAAAGATCTACAGCCTCTAATCTAATGTACTTCACTCACTTTGTTGCCTCTGCACTCGAGTCGAAGGGTCAAGTTGATTGTGTCTACACCGATTTTGCTAAGGCATTTGACAGAGTTGACCACTCAATCTTGTTACGCAAACTTCATTCTTTCTCGCTGTCCCCTTCCCTCATTTCACTCCTTTCTTCGTACCTTCATCACCGTGAACTTTTTGTACAATACCAAGGTCACATGTCCAATCCCTTCATCGCTTCTTCCGGTGTTCCTCAAGGCTCGAATTTAGGCCCCTTACTCTTTCTTCTTTTTATCAACGACGTTACAAAAGTCATCAGCTGTGAAAAACTGCTCTTCGCAGACGACCTTAAAATTTTCGCATCTGTAAACTCAATTAACGAATGCTTCTTACTACAAAATGACCAGAATAGTCTTTCTCAGTGGTGCATAGACAATAACATTGGCTTAAACCTAAATAAATGTTCGGTAATGTCCTACACTAAAAAAAATTCTCCACTGCTGTTTGACTATCCAATTCATGATGAAACTTTGGCACGTACAACCACTTGTGATGATCTTGGGGTCAAGTTTGACTCTAAACTTTCTTTTGCTAAACATATTGATGTCATCTACAAATATGCAGTTAGAATGCTTGGCTTCATTATAAGGAACAATCGTTCGTTTAATAATATTTTTGCTATCTGCAGTTTATATTATTCTTTCGTACGTTCTAAATTAGAGTACTGCTCTATCATATGGAACCCTTCTTATGAATCACATCAAGATTTAATTGAGTCAGTACAGAAGAAATTCTTAAAGTACATTTATTATAAAATTCACAATTCCTATCCAGCACGAACTGTTTCTTATGCACAGCTGATTCGAGAGTTCAAATTCCTCAGTCTAATGGAACGTCGGGAGAACAATTCTGTCTTCTATCTATCCAAGCTTATTCATGGTGGTGTTGATGATCCCCGCTGCCTCTCCCTACTTAACTTTCATGTCCCTGCTATTAAAACCAGAAACTCTACAACTTTCTACCTTCCTACTGCTCGTACTAATCTTTTTCTTGCTTCCCTTATTCATAGGATGTGTTCTCTTTATCAGTCTAAATTTCCTAGCCTCGATATTTTCCTTCTAGAGTCCAAAAAATTTATTAAATACGTCAAACAAATTTCTTTTGCTTTCAGCTAGATATGTACTATGTTCTTTTTTATGTTTTATTGTCTGTAATTCATTAATGCTTTTTATTTTTGTACTAAATTATCCTTGTATTGGGCACTGCCTGTTGGATAATTAATGAAATAAAGAAATAAAGAAAGAAATTATTTCTGGAAGCAAATCCAAAAGCATAAAAGACGACGAGCACTTCTTCACCACGCTGGTGAAGGCGTACAAGTATGGTAACCATTCCTAGAAGGTTTGCGATATCTGCAAAAAGGCCTTAACAAATACCTTCAAACCAAACTGAAATTACACTTATGAAAGACATCTATTTTGAGCAATGGCGCAAATAGAAGGTAAAGGAATATTTCAATTTGTAACTCGTCTTAATATAAATAAAAATGGTAAATAATCAAAAGTTTGATGATACATATTTTAAAATCTATTTATGTAATACCAAATTGAAGAATGAAACTATTTTCGCACAAAATTTCGAATCAATAAAAAAATTGCATTTGAATTTAAAATACATATTATTAAACAGTATTTCTTAATACAATTAGTTTCATTTACAAAAGAGCATAGTTGTGTTTTGTAAGCTCAAACAAATACATATACTGATAAACAAATACATAAATTAATAATTATATTTGCAACAGTATGACTTTTGTTTTAGAATGTATTTTGATTTCATCTATATCGTTAGTATTTGCGTTGCAAATACCACAGATAAAAATGAATACTGTCATTGTCATTGTTTTGAAATACTATTTTTAAATTCAAGCGCCAAAATTATCGCGCCCGTAAATCCACACTGGCCGAGGTAGGGTAAGTGGTAAATGCTGCAGCTACTACTATGTACATAAAATTAAATAAACGAACGACTTTGGTGTACAAGGTGTGGAATTACCGAACGCACCTAGAACCTATTTAAGCACCAGTTTCAATTGCGAACTCAAGCGCGTAGCAAGGAGTGCGCGAACATAAGAGGTTGCCTTCTGTTTTAATGTACATGCTGTAACAGGACTAGAGTAAACGAATTTAAGAGCGTATTCCTTAGATTATTTTGAGTAAAAAAATGTGTCATATGAACATAGATCCTTTTGGTTACGGAATTACAAGAAATAAATTTTTTATAAATAGCAGCAACTTAAAAAACTAATCAAGATACATACTTTTAAAACACAAGACCAATATATAGAAACGTTATACATATATATATATATATATATATATATATATATATATATATATATATATATATATATATATATATATATATATTTATATATATATATATATATATATATATATATATATTTTATTTCTTAAAATAAGTATTCAAATTGAGCCCCATAAGCTCCAAAGCTGACATCGACGAATTAGAGAATTATGAATTCTATAAATTGTACTCCGCAGCGCTAAGCACAATCATTTCAAATTATAACTCAGGTAAAAAAATGTTCCTTTCAGATTAAATTAGCATTGTTTTCATTGTTTTTTGTTTTGTTTTCAGAGTTCGTATCTTAAATATATATTTTTTTAAATGAAGCTAATTACAAATCTAATTTATTTTAATTCTCTAACCAAAAGTAATATTATCTATGTTCATATGACATTGTTTACTCAAAATTATCTCAGGAATTTTTTACACTAGTCCTGATACACCCTATAACGAATTGTCTTTTTTGACGTAACGCAATAGTGATACAGCCAATGTGGTGTGCCAATTTTTGCTTGTAGGTTCGTAACCTTAAATACCTATTTATTAATAATTATTGTTACTTTGATAACTAGGCTAACAGGCCCACGCAAAGAGATACATTGAAATTACATGTAATTATCACAAACAGTTGGTATTAGACAACAACATAGAACGTTTGTGGTTGCGTTTCGGTTCTTGATTCCAGGATAGCAGTGTCAGTTTCATTGACAAGTTTGAGGGTATGAGTCGCGTCATAATAAATACGTGCTGCATGCAAATTCACCCATCAAATCACCGGCTATGCAAATGCCGCTAATCTGCCACACAGGTTCTGCTAATCGCAATGTTGTGCGAATTATTCACTCAAAGAAATGTGTGCGTGATTTCGGTTTCAGGTTGTTTTTTAAATAAACAAAAATAAACAAACATGAAAAATATTTATTTGCCTGTTAACCGAAGTACATAGACATAGTCACAAAAAAGGAAAAACCATAATGATAGAAATATTTCACATTGGTACAAACACATTAATCTTGTATAAACATTTACGTATAAGAAAATTTTTCAATTGCATTTTCAAAACTTTCAAATCAGATATAATTTTAATATCATACGGTAAAGCGTTATAGAACAGGATAGCTTTGTAATAGGCAGTATTAGCAAAGAAAGCAGTTTTATGGAGTGGAGTACTTAAAATTACGCCTGGTTTTAATATTGGAGAACACATCCTTGTTGACAGTGAACAATGAAAGATTTTTTTGACAAAAATAATGTCTTCATAAATATAAAGACTTACTACAGTCATTATTCCTAGTTCAACAAATAAGTGTCTACAATGAGCTTTTGACGAAACACCAGCTATACATCTTATTATTCGTTTATGAAGTACAATAATTTTATGTACATTTGGACTGTTACTCAAAAATTATACTATACATATTTCTACTTTGTATATATGCAAAATAATAAATTTTAAGGTTGATTATACTGGTAATGTTTCTAATTTTGTATATAGTATAGAAAGCAACATACAATTTCTTGTGCAAATCATCAATATGATTTGCCCATTTTAGATTAGGAGCTACGGTTAAACCTAGAGATTTATTACTTGGCGCAGTTTACACAGATTTGTTGTTTACTCGTACAAGTGGACTGGAATTTATATTACGTATGCTAATGATCATGAGACATGTTTTATTGCAATTTAGTACTAAATTGTTACTACTACACCAATCTGACATCTTATTAACAGTGCATGTGGCCAGAAAGTTGAATTCTTGTACAGATTCCGCACCAATAATACATGATGTGTCATCTGCAAATTGACATAGTTTGTTACAATTTATATAATTTTGCAGATAATTGACATACAAAATAAATAAGATTGGGCCAAGAATTGATCCCTGGGGAACACCGCGCGTTAAAGATTCCTTTGCAGAATTTATTCTTTCAGTGCAACCATCTACAACGCTATGAAGAGAAACAAATTGTTCGCTGTTATTTAAATAGGAGCGAATCCAATCACATCCAGTTCCTCTTACTCCGATATTAAACAATCTCGTAAATAGTAAATTGTGGTCTATAGTATCGAAAGCTTTACTTCAGTCAAAGTAAAGAGCACCCACATTTTTTTTGTTATCTAAGCAATGTGATACAAAATTTGAACAATTAAAAATTGCATCAGCAGTATTCTTGTTTGGAATGGAGCCATACTGGTTCTGTGATAAGATATTATGCTTAGTAAGAAAAGACATTAAACGTGAATGATAAATTATATCAAATATTTTGCTGAATGAGGATAGAATTGATATTGGGCGATAATTAGTAATATTATCTTTCTCTCCTTTTTTATAAATAAGAACTTTCTCTTTGCAATTTTAAGTTTATCTGGGTAAACACCAGTTTCAAAAGATGCATTTATGATGTCGCATAATGGTTGCACTATAAATGGTCTCGCAATTTCCAGTAGTGAAAAGGGTATCTCATCATAGCCAGCATAATGTTTATTACTTACACGCAATATTGCAGATGACAACTCACGCACATCAGTAGGCAATAAATACATTGTATGAGGTTGGTAATCAATAGGCTGGATATTAGATTTTGTATTGTTAACACTTGTTACATTGGTAACATTTTTAAAGTGATTTAAAAATAAATCTGTCATTTCCTTGCAGTTATTAGTTTCATTACCTGAAAGGTCTTTTAATTTATTAATAAAAGAGTTATTATCACCGCACTCACTCTTAATGATTTTCCAGGCGGCCCTGGATTTATTTGTGGAATTAAGTATGATATTATCATTGAAGTCTTTCTGAGCTTTTTACGGCATTGCGATATTGCTTTCTTCTTATGTTGTATAGCCGAGAAAGATCTTCAGAATTATTTGTACTAGATAGCATACGTAAGTCATACAGTTTTCTAGATTCTTCTTTAATGTTTTCAATGACCCAGGATCTTTTAATACTATTAGATATTTCATGTTTCAAAAGCGGAAAGGCTGTTTTGAAGTAATGTAAGAAGTGGTCATGGAAAACATTAAATTTAGAGTTAGCACTGGTCTCATTATCAACATGCCATGATTCAGTAGTAAGTAAATACAAGAAAGAGTTATTGTTTCTTTTACTAAACATTCTTTTATAAATAAATCTTCTAGGCTCAGAAACAATACTAGCTACATATAAAAGCTGACTTAAATGATCAGAAAGAGAATATATAATCTCTCCTACAAGTAGATTTTTGTTTATATTAGAAAAAATGTAATCTATTTTCGTTTTTATGTACTTGTTATTCTAGTAAAAATTTGCAGTATTATTTATTGGGTCAATATTAAAGTCCCAGCATATAATGCCATAGTTGATTGAACATATTTCGCACAATAAGTGTGTTAGCAATTCGAAAAAAGATGTATGTCACCTGAAGGGACTCAATATATACTTACAATAGTATAGTTGTTATTTTCTAAGTGACATTGAGTACAAAAGTATTCAAAATGCTGTTCTACATTTTTATTATTAAGCGGTCAAATTTCAGCAGTTACATTGCTAGATACGTAGATGGCTGTACCACCACTTCTACAGTAGTTTGCTACTAAATTATAGTTTCTAAAACAATAATTGTCTATTTTATTGTTGCGCAACCAATGTTCAGTAACGCACATCACATGGGGTATATAGTCTTGTAAGAATACTTCAAATTCAAGGCTCTTATTTCTAAGGCTCTGAATATTCATATTAACAATTTTAAAAACATTTTTGTTAGCACTATTTGATGCAGTATTACTTATTAAGTTAATACAATTTTTTCGCGCGATCCTCCAAAAAAATATTGTCACGCTGCTCTTTCTTAACGTAAAATTTATTTAATAGTACATCACTAGGCCAGTTATCTGGATTTACAGTTTTATTGTAGTGAACTTCACGAATACTGATTTTAAAGGATGCATAAGTATTATACTTTGACTGTAGAGCTACACAATTATAATTTAGAATTTCTAGAGATTTCAGGTGATTTTCAATTTGTTCAACAATTACAGCAGGAGCAAGCCTAGCTACAAAAATATGTTCGAATTTGGAAACTGCAACTAACTCAGAGTTCTTTAATTGATTGTAGCCGGAACCATATACAATGTTTTGTTTTCTATGTTTTTTTCTCCGGTTTTCTACGATCGTGAAAGGTTCTTTATTATTTTTAGGTGCACTGGGAACTGGAGCACCTGATTTTTTTTTACTTTAGATGCGGATTTTTTCCGTAGCTTGGAAGCGAAATTCTCGCACGAAACTACATGTTTATTTGGTTGTTGAGTTGGATGGATATCGACATCTGTCGCACGATTATTTATTTTTTTATTTACAACATTTGCCGGTAAAGTCGACTTAACTTGTGTTTCATCGTTTGTTAGAGTGTCAACGTTTACCGATAAGGTAGTATTTATCAGTGATATATTTGAATTTATTTCATTTATATTTAATTTTAGGAACTCGATTTCACTGTTTAAATTTTGTATTACTTTTTCTTGTTTGCTAAAAATTTCTTCATATTTATTAAGTATGGTAAGAAATGATTCTTCATTTGCATTTAATGCACTTGCACTACATTGAATGTGGAATTCTTTGCGATATTTATCACCCGCGCAGGTGACAAAGAAATTATCTTCAGAACTTATAATTTTCTTACACTCATCACACATTGAAGTTTGTTGATTTGCCATGTTCGCCAACTTTTGGGCTACTGTGTAGATACCTACACATATAGAAAAAGGAGCTACTATAGTTTGTAAATAGCTATTTTTATGTTTAGTTGCAACATGGTTGTGTTTTTCGCACTCGACGTGAAGATTTCTGAACAAACACTATTTTTCAACGAATCGCATACAAGGTGTTCTGTAATTATTCCATTTAGTTTCAACAATTCAAGAAAAAAAATATTATCAGATGGAGGTTAGTTGTCATTTTATATAGTGCATCGCTGTTGATTGATTTGGTCATTATTTCTTTAAAGTGATAGGTGAACGCATTAGTTTGATAAAAATGTCTTTTTTGACATTGAAGCTGACAAACAAAAGATGACATTATGATACGGAATTACAAAAAGTAATGTAATATGTTATCCAGAATCTTGAACTAGCGGTGTGTAAAACATATGTATAAATAAAAGAAACATTGAGTAGTTTTGACCCGTTTATTGCGTTATATATATATATATATATATATATATATATATATATATATATATATATATATATATATATATACAGGGTGTGTGTGAAATAAGTGCATTAAATTTAACCAGTAATGTAACTCGATGAGAGCAACAATATTTCTTAATAACTTTTTTTTCTATCTTTTAGATTTTGAGTTAAAATTCTTTAAAGATTTACTGCATATTTCGTTACCCGCCCATGTAGAACAAATGGCTGCTGCCGTGTTCAAGTGGGATACAAACAGCTCAAAAATTGTCGGTTATCGGTTACACTTACAGTCACAGTAATTAATAAACGAATGAAGGGAAATAACATTATTATTAATTAATACGTAATAGTACAATTTTTAAAATAAATAAATTTAAATTTTGGATAACTAAATTATAAAGTTGTGTATTAAACCAGATTTTTAATCACCTGTGAATAGAGGAAGACAAGGAAGAACGAGGGGTACGAGGTATCAAGGAAGAGCAAAAGCATAGTTATTAGGTTATGAGATGATTATTTATTGTGGACAAATCATAATAGTTTAAATACGTTATTCAACAAATGTAAGTACAAACTTTTGTCCATTTAAAAGAGGTACATGAGTACCAATAATTAGTCGTCCATTTATTGTTCCCGCCCAAACATTTTTTAATGAAAATTTTTACAGTATTTTCGTCTGTCGAGATGTGTATTGTGCATAATAAATACACCTTCCCAAGTAAATTCAGTCTCATTAATGAACATTATGAGGCATTCCCAAAATTGAGGTCTGTTATGTGCTGAAAACATAGAACTTTTTGCACATGTTATGGATATAACTGCTGCTTTTTTAAAATTGTCATATGTGACACACCGTTTTGTGATGTGATAAAGATGTACAAGATTAACAAATGTGCGAATATTAAGAACAGAATGATTTGGTGATGATTTATGTCAACCGTGATGTCAAGTAATATGTAGTACAGACTGTCAATTACTAAAACAAATTTTTCCATAGCTATTGCTACTGCATTCAATTATTACAAAAATATTTGGAACGACTCGTCAATTTACGGGGTGGTAAAAATGCTAAAAAAATATGCGATTTCGAGAAAAAGTTATTAAGAAATATTGTTGCTCTTGACGAGTTATATTACTGGTTAAATTTAATGCACCTATTTCATTTACACCCTATATATATATATATATATATATATATATATATATATATATATATATATATATATATATATATATATATATATAATACAAAGTAATTGACAAATTTAACAAGAAAATGGAGGAGCAGAAGACTTTTTATGAGGGACTAATCGGCGACATGAATGCTGAAATAATAATCCTAAAAGACCGGCTCGATCAACAGGAGCAGTATTCCCGGAGAAATTGCATTCGGGTGTTTGGGGTTCCTGAAGAAGAGAAAGAAAAAACTGAAGAAATAGTGTGTGCTGTGTTCAAAGACAAGTTAAAAGTAAGTGTAACATCCAATATGATTGATAGATGTCACAGAACCGGCAAGAAACAATCGAGTGTTAAAGGTGTGAGTGAATTGTCTAAATCTAAACCACGGCCGATAATAATTAAATTTACGTCATATAAATACCGTATGACAGTTTTACAAAATCGTAAAAATTTACGTGGATCTAATATAAGTATCAAAGAAGACTTGACTAAAATGAGATTAGAACTTTTACAACGAGCGTCAAAGAAATTTGGTTACAAAAACGTGTGGTCTAAAGATGGTGTTATTTTCTCTAATTTTGGTGGTACAATTAGAAAAGTGACACATCTTGATTTAATTTAACATCTGTTCAATTTTTTATTTGGAGCGTCAACTATTTCACATTGTTTGTTTTAGTAGTTGCATTATATTCTTTTTTAGATATATACATATATATTTAGTATTCATACATATGTTTTTTTAATTATTTTACACTACGCTGTTGCGTTTTTCTGCAAGTTATAACCTTCCATGACTTTAGTCAGTTGAACACAAAAGGTCAATAAACCCTATAAATTTATAATTTTATTATTCACTTTTTCTTTTTTGTTAAAATTCATTTTTGGTTTTTTATAGTAATGTCATCATTTCACATTTACTACCAAAATGTTAGAGGTTTGAATACCAAGCTAGAAACTTTTTACAACAATCTTTCATCTCTTGACTTAGAAATAATTTGTCTTAGCGAAACTTGGCTAGTTCAAAGTGTAAATTCTTCAGAATTACATCTCAATATAGTGTTTATAGAAAAGACAGAGACAATTCTGGGAGTGGCAAAAAAAGAGGAGGAGGAGTCTTATGTGCTGTTAATAACAAATACAAATCTGTCCCCGTCAGTTTAACTCTGCCTCCTGCCTCGCTGTCCGATCTTGTTTGTGTCAAAGTTTATTTATCTCCTGTTCTCTTTGTCTATGTATTAGTTCTATACTTGCCTCCACCTATCTCTCTTCAACAACAGAATCATATTTTTGACTCTCTCGAGCCATTTCTTTCAATGTCAGATAACAAATTTATTCTTGTGGCAGATTTTAATATTAATAAACTTAGCTGTCAATCTCTACAATTAAATACTGACAAGTTAACAACAAATTTTGAGAATTTTGTATTATTTGTAAATGGAAATCAGTACAATAATATCACTAATTCGTTCGGTAGATTGCTGGATGTGGTTGTATCTGATATACCCTGCTCTGTTTCAAAAGACATTGATCCCATTGTTGATGAAGACGCGCATCACCCAGCTCTTTCCATTTCCTTTAACATCAACTCCAAAATTTCACCTTCTACTTATAATCCCAATTCTTCTTATAAATTTTCTTCTGCTAACTTCGACCTGCTTTATGAGCTTCTTTCGAAAGTAGATTGGAACGTACTTAAAAATTATAATGATGTAAATGCTGATTTTAAAATATTTTATGATATTATATATAGTATTTTTGATAAATGTATCCCAATTTCTATTCGACGTCCACCTAAATATCCTCCGTGGTTCAATTCTGATATTATTAAGCTTATTAAAGAAAAAAATAAATACCACAAATTATATAAAATGCATCATAATGAACATTTCCTAAATGAGTTCAAGCGTCTTCGGATATTAACGAAGAAAAATATTAAATCTGAATATGAAAAATATATAAATAATATCGAGGTTACTATGTCTTCAAATCCGAAGAATTTTTGGAAATACATTAGTAATAAGAAGCGTACTCCCATAATCCCCGGTACCATGCACTTAAATGATCAAACTTTTACCACCACTCCATCCATAGTTCGAGCCTTTGCCGAGTTTTTTTCCAATGTCTATGTTAAGCCCAGTGATTCTTCTTCGAACACTGTTTACAACAACTGCCTGAATAATCCCATCCATATTACACATATTTCTGATGATGACATTTTATCTGCAATTAAAAAATTAAAACCCACTCCCAATACAGGTCCCGATAATCTCCCGTCTTACATTATTAAAGCTTGTAGTCATTTCTTTGTAGAACCTTTAAACTACTTATTTAATCTTTCACTCCAAACTAATGTGTTTCCCGAAGTCCTTAAATTCTCATTTATTTGTCCTATACATAAATCTGGTGATATAACTGATGTATCCAATTATCGACCAATTGCCATCCTCTCTAACATTTCTAAAAATTTTGAATCTATCCTCTACAACCATATTTACAATAGTGTCAAAAACCTTATATCTGTTCGTCAACATGGTTTCGTTAGGGGTAAATCTGCAACCACAAATTTAGCAAATTTTACTGAATATGTTCTCAATTCTCTGCATGACCATTCTCAGGTTGATGTCATCTACACTGACTTCAAAAAAGCCTTTGATACCGTTGATCATAATGCTCTTCTTCAAAAATTTGGTGTCAATTTCAATTTTTCTCCTAATCTTGTTTCTCTTCTCAAATCTTATTTACATGCTCGCAAAATGACAGTTCGCGTTAACAGTTACAACTCCGATACTTTTATTGCCACTTCCGGTGTGCCACAAGGCTCTAATCTTGGGCCACTTTTATTTATACTATTTATTAATGACATCGTAGATGTTATTAAATATTCTGAAGTTTTACTGTATGCCGATGATCTAAAATTTTTTAAAACTATCAATTCTGTACATGACTGTTTTCTTTTACAAAAAGATGTTGAAAATCTTCTAACTTGGTCTCAAAATTCTAAATTATTTTTCAACTTCAGTAAGTGTAAGTTAATGAGTTACTTAGTGAAAAAATTTGTTTATACTTATTCTTATATTATGGAAAATATTTATCTTGATCGTGTATTTATGTTCAAAGACCTTGGTGTTATTTTTGATTGTAAGTTTAATTTTCACTTACATATTAATTACATCACTAAGTCATCCATTAAAACTCTGGGTTTTATTATACGCTCATGTAAATCTTTCAATAATATAATAACTTTAAAACGTTTATATTTTTCTCTTGTGAGATCTAAATTAGAGTACTGTCTTCAAGTATGGAACCCAATTTACAACAAATACATATTACAACTTGAATCAGTACAAAAAAGATTTGCAAAATTCTGTTATTTCAAAACTTTTAAACAGTACCCTAATTTCGATATTAACTACAACTTACTTTTGTCTGAAGTTAACTTAATTTCGTTACACTCTCGGAGAAAAATACAGTCATGTTTATTTGTGTATAAATTGCTAAATAATATTATTTTTGATAATACACTGCTTGGTAATCTTCCTATAAGAGTACCCCGGTTAACAACTAGAAATAACGTGACTTTTCAACTTAATATTGTACGAACTAATTATGAAATGAAATCCCCAATTTATCAAATGTGTTCTATATTTAATAGCATTCCATTTAACATTGATGTATTTTTTTCTTCATTTAGGGTGTTCAAACGTAATGTTTCAAATTTTTTTCGTTATGAATAATGTTTTATATTTTCGTATATATTATTTCTTATTTGTTATTATTAGTTGTTGAATGTTTATATCTTAATATTATGTTCTAAAAAAGCATATTATTTAATTAGTTTATTAACATGTATTTTTTTTATTGTTTTTGTGTACCGTTACTATGCAAGGTTTATTATTGTATCATTCTTTTTTGGTGTAAAATCCTCCTGTAACTGGAACTTTATGTTCTGTAGGACTGGTTAAATAAATAAATAAATAAATATATATATATATATATATATATATATATATATATATATATATATATATATATATATATGTTAGCATCTCGGATGCTAGGAGTTCGGAAGAGTCGTAACTTCCGCAGGATTATGTAACCTCAAACTGCAATTAGCCACACGAATAGTTAATTATATTATTTTGTTGTTGTATGTAATTGATTGTATAATTGGTTGGTAATATTTTATACGGGAATGAATTCTCAGAATCAGTTTGTTTTAAACCGTCGTGTTGAATATTGGAAATAAATCAGTGTTGGTGAAAAGAGTATAGTGTTTTATTTTACTATTCTTTTACAGCTCTCGGTATTTTATCTTATTTTTACCTTTACAGTTTACATCAGAAGTGGGATCGTGCCTCAAAATGTCGCGTGAGCTAGGTGACGGTGATATAGAAAATTTACTGGAATTCAGTGAGCAACAACATGTGTAGAATTTGAGTGTGCACGAAGATAACGCATCTATGCCCAGCGATGCACCGCTATTAGCGAACAATGAACAGCAATCAAATAGCGCTCCTAATTTTCAGCGATGCATGGAATTATTTTTCAATCAATTGACTAAAATGAACCAACCTACTGTTTCCAATCCGGGACCAAGTGTTAGTGATGTTTCTCTTTCAGTTTGGTACGTTACGATCCTGATCAAAGCGATTATTATATGGAGGAGTGGCTTAAAGATGTAAATTATACTCGAAAAAAACTGAAAGTTAGTGATCAAATAATGATTTTAAAGGCAGGAGAAGCACTTCAAGGTAAAGCCCGTAAATTTTATGAGGGATGGAGACCCCTTAACAAAAACTGGAGTAACTTCGAAGACGACTTACTCACTGCTTTTCCTGATTACGAAACTTATCATACCAAGCTATTGCGTGCTGCTAATATGAAAAGTTCTCATTTCCAAAGTATTAGTGAATATGGACGAGAAAAGATACGCAGTCTATATCGATTCTACCCCGATTTACCGTGGGACCGAGTATTGTATCCTGTTATTGGAGGCATTACTGTAAACTCGATTCGAGAGGGCATACGTTTCCATAAACCAAAAGATCAAAAAGAACTCATGCTACTCTTAAGACATTATGAAGCGGAATCAAACCCGAGTGGACCACCAGCCAAACGAGAACATGGTTTAGACTTACAACACAGCACTACAATACCTGTTACAATCCGTACTATGAATTTAAAAAATAAATGGTCAGGATTGGACGAGCAACAACAGAAGCGATTATATAATATGCTGGAAAAAGTACGGGCCCAAACCGCGAAAGTTGTTACCACTGGTAAGCTTAGAATACAATTGAATGATGAAGTTCCTGTTGCATTTCGTCCTAGACGTCTAGCACTCGCTGAAAGAATACAACTTAAGACCATTATTCAAGACATGTTGAAAGAAGGAATTATTAGGGAAAGCACTTCACCGTATGCGAGCCCAATAGTCTTAGTGAAAAAGAAAGATGGTTTCTTGCGATTATGCGTTGACTATCGAGAGATTAACAAAAAGGCTGTCAGAGATAGATATCCAATACCCAACTTACGGGATCAATTAGATGCTGTAGGGAATGCAGTATATTTCACAACTTTGGACATGAAAGCGGGTTTTCACCAAATTGAGATCGAGGAATGTACAAAAAAATATACTGCGTTTGTCCCACCTGATGGACATTTTGAATATAACCGTATGCCATTTGGTTTTGCTAACGCACCATCATGTTATCAAAGAGCGATCAATAAGGCTTTGGGTACGTTAAAAGATAATCTTGTTCAGGTCTATCTAGATGATATCATGATACCGTCCAGAAATATAGAAGAAGGTTTCAGCCATTTGGAAAGAACGCTGGAGGCTTTGTATTTGGCAGGATTTTCAATAAATCTTAACAAATGTACCTTTTATGCTTTAGAAACCGAATACCTAGGGTCTATTGTTGGAAATGGGTCCATCAAACCTAGTCCAAGAAAAGTTCTAGCGTTGGTAGAATCACCACCCCCAAAAGATGTTAAAGGTGTAAGACAGTTTATGGGCCTAGCCGGGTATTTTAGACGATATATTGAAAAATTCTCAATCACTACCGCACCTATAAATAGACTCTTACAGCGAAATGTAGAGTTTAAATGGACGCACGAACAAGAAAACGTAAGACAACAAATCATCCAAACTTAAGTATCGGCACCTGTACTAAGAATTTTTAATCCAGTACTTCCAACTGAACTTCACACGGATGCATGTTCCGTAGGAATCGCAGCAGCCTTGATGCAGAAGGAGAATGGTTTCGTAAAACCTGTGGCTTATTTTAGTAGGAGAACTAATCAATTGGAATCGACATATCACTCCTATGACCTAGAAACCTTGGCCGTTGTCGAAGGAATGGAACATTTTCGTGTGTATTTGTATGGTTTGAATTTTACTGTATACACTGATTGCAATTCCGTAAGAGCCACTGCATTGAAGAAAGATTTACATCCAAGAGTTGCCAGATGGTGGATGAGACTACAGGATTTCGATTACAAGATCGAATATCGGCCCGGATGTCGAATGGGACATGTAGATTATTTAAGTAGAAACCCAACAATCCGAGTATTAACAAAAACAAAAAAACCATCGAGTATACTGGAGTTCCAAGCGGAAGATGAATTCTGTCAGTCATTAAGTACTGCACCTAATAGCTCGTTTATCATAAGAGAAAATGTCGTCTAT
Source organism: Harpalus rubripes (assembly GCA_963082715.1). Taxonomy (NCBI): domain Eukaryota; kingdom Metazoa; phylum Arthropoda; class Insecta; order Coleoptera; family Carabidae; genus Harpalus; species Harpalus rubripes. The sequence continues at coordinate 30,748,289 of OY720457.1, forward strand.
CATATTTCAAAAATTAAAGGAAAAGAACTCATCGGATGCATGTTCCGTAGGAATCGCAGCAGCCTTGATGCAGAAGGAGAATGGTTTCGTAAAACCTGTGGCTTATTTTAGTAGGAGAACTAATCAATTGGAATCGACATATCACTCCTATGACCTAGAAACCTTGGCCGTTGTCGAAGGAATGGAACATTTTCGTGTGTATTTGTATGGTTTGAATTTTACTGTATACACTGATTGCAATTCCGTAAGAGCCACTGCATTGAAGAAAGATTTACATCCAAGAGTTGCCAGATGGTGGATGAGACTACAGGATTTCGATTACAAGATCGAATATCGGCCCGGATGTCGAATGGGACATGTAGATTATTTAAGTAGAAACCCAACAATCCGAGTATTAACAAAAACAAAAAAACCATCGAGTATACTGGAGTTCCAAGCGGAAGATGAATTCTGTCAGTCATTAAGTACTGCACCTAATAGCTCGTTTATCATAAGAGAAAATGTCGTCTATCATATTTCAAAAATTAAAGGAAAAGAACTCATCAGATGTTTCATTCCAAAAGCAGCTAGATTAGAAGTGATGAAAGCAAACCACGACGAAGCTGCTCATATTGGTTGGGATAAGGCTATTGCTCGCATGCGTGAGGAGCTGTATTGGCCAAGAATGGGACAAGTCTTGAAAAAGTACATTAAAAATTGTAGATCCTGCACTATGGGAAAATCTCATACTGGTCCAAAACATGGAGTTTATCAAAGAGGGACCAAAGCAACCAAACCATTCCAGGTGTGGCATATTGACCATGCGGGTCCGTTGGTAAAATCAAATAACTGCACAGAAATTTTTGTCATCATCGATGCATTTTCAAAGTTTTGTATGTTCGTTCCCATTGAAAACAAAACAGCAGCTTGCTCAATTAGCGGCTTGAGTAATATTTTCATTCGTGTAGGTAAACCGAAAATGATAATAGCTGACAGAGCAAGAGCATTTACATCTTCAAAATTCAAGGAATTCTTACTGGAGAATCGTATAGAGTTACATTTGATAGCTACTAGAGTCCCCAGGGGTAAAGGACAAGTAGAGCGTGTCATGAGAACCTTATTTAACTTAATGAGAAGTATACTAACGAACAAAACAGAATGTAAATGGACAAGTGTTGTACCACAAATCGAAGAAGTTCTTAATGAAACGGTGAATTCTACAACAGGGTTTACACCTGGGGCATTAATGTTTCGCGAAAAGCATCTTTTACCTGCAGAAAAGAAGTTATTAGAAGGCTTGCCGTATAAGAAATGTATGGATGCCAATTATGTGAGCGCTATGAGATCGATCGCCAATAGGAAAATGGAGGAAAGTAGACAAAGACAAGAAAGAGCATTTAATGCTAGAAGGAAAAACGCTATTCGTTATAAAGTCGGTGATAAAGTTGTTGTGCAAGACACACAGAAAGCAGGTAGTGGTAAACTAGGTGACAAATTTATAGGACCCTACCAAGTTTTCAAAGTTTTAGCAAATGATCGTTATGTTCTGAAGCGTTTGAACAAGACAACGCAAGTGACTAAAGTTGCTGCACATGAGCAACTGAGGTACTGGCCTCAAGAGAATAGAGAAATGACAGTGACTTCAATCTAGAGAACTTTGTAGCAAGTACTCATTGTGTTCTGTGTTGGACCTTAAATGGTCGTGTGTTGGACCATAAATGGTCTTGTGTTGGACCTTAAATGGTCATGGACCTTCAATGGTCGTTGTTTGGGCCTTAAATGGCCATGGACCTTAAATGGTCGTGTGTTGGACCTTAAATGGTCATTGCGTTTCATTGGACCTTAAATGGTCAATGTCTTGAATGTTAAGTAAAGACGTTCCATAGTTGTCATATTTTCGATACTTGAAGTTTTATTGTTACAACACATAATTTAGCACGCGAGGCCGCGGTATACCCAGGATGGCCGTGTTAGCATCTCGGATGCTAGGAGTTCGGAAGAGTCGTAACTTCCGCAGGATTATGTAACCTCAAACTGCAATTAGCCACACGAATAGTCAATTATATTATTTTGTTGTTGTATGTAATTGATTGTATAATTGGTTGGTAATATTTTATACGGAAATGAATTCTCAGAATCAGCTTGTTTTAAACCGTCGTGTTGAGTATTGGAAATAAATCAGTGTTGGTGAAAAGAGTATAGTGTTTTATTTTACTATTCTTTTACAGCTCTCGGTATTTTATCTTATTTTTACCTTTACAGTTTACATATATATATATATATATATATATATATATATATATATATATATATATATATATATATATATAATAATAATAATAATAATAATAATAATAATAATAATAATAATAATAATAATAATAATAATAATAATAATAATAATAATAATAATAATAATAATAATAATAATAATAATAATAATAATAATAATAATAATAATAATAATAATAATACGAGACACGCTAACCGGTTAATCTAAAGATATATAGAAAAAAATGCGTGTGCGTGTGCTCCATGCTCCATTTAGAAATATTACGTACATGCTGATATATACAGACTGAACACTGAAAATTGTGATATAAACGTTTAACATTTGAAATAGTTTTATAACGAATTACATCTGTCCCGTAAGGCTACGGTGAGGGTTTTTGATAGGCTTAGGAAGATTATTTAATTTAGCACGAAACAATATCTAAATACTCCGAAATTTTTGAAATATTTTCAAATGTTTAATGCTATTTGACAGTTACTACTTATAATTAATTAAAACGCATTCAGTAGCTAAATTGGTTAGATTCGTTGGTATTTAACACCGTAATAATTTTGGTGCGATTCTGAACTCGAATGTAAGCGCTGTAAGCACTTTAAGTAGTCAAAGTTATAGAATATATCGAAAACGGTATTCTGCACATAAATTTTACCTATGTAGAGATACAATAATGCTGTAATATTTACGTCGAGTGAAACAGACGACGCATCTTTTACAGCGACTTAGTAAATTCTTGTAGAACTTATAAATTCATTTTAAAAACCTGATTCCATGATTAAAATAGCAATGAGCTAAGAGTAAAATATCACGGTCGGTTGATGTTTCAAATTATATACGAATTTTAAATACCAAATTTGAGAACTTTTGGATCATATTTTAATATATTTTTTCTAGAAAACCTGTTTATAGCTTTAAGTAAAGTACTATTTCCGGTTTATAAATTTTTGAAAAAATCTAATCTAATATTTCGTTCTTATTAATACAAAAGTCTTATAAACCAAATGTGAAAAGTTTTGAATTATATTATCGATATATAAATATATATATATATATATATATATATATATATATATATATATATATATATATATATATATATATATCACGAAAATCTGTTCAGACCTTCAAATAAAGTAGGTATTACTTGCGGTTTATCAATTATAGCCAACATCCAATATGTTGTTTCCCTTCATATAGAAGTTTTAAATACAAAATTTAAAAAGGTTTGGAATATAGCATAATATATTTTTTACGAAAACCTGTTTAGAACTTCATGTCACTTTTCAATTTTAGTATTTAAGACTTTTATATCAAGGAGACTAATTTATTAGATTTTGGCTAAAATTAATAAAACGGAAGTGGTACTTTACTTAAAGCTATAAACAAATTTTGTGAAATATATATATATATATATATATATATATATATATATATATATATATATATATATATATATATATATATATATATGTATATTCCAAAACTTTTATTTTAGTTTTTAAGATTTACATAAATGGGACCAACATATTCGATTTTGGCTAAAGTTGATAACCCTGAAGTTATACTTAATTTGAAGCTCTAAACAGATTTTCGTGAAGAATGTAACGATATATCCCAAAACTTTTTAAATTTGGTATTTAAGACTTTTATATGAAGGGGAAGAACATATTGCATTTTGGCTAAAATTGGTGAACCACATGTGATATTTTATTGGAGCTCTGAACAGATTTTTTGTAAAATATGTTATGGTATAATCCGAAACTTTTCAAATTTGGTATTTAAGCCTTTTATATTAATGAGAACGACATACTAGATTGTTTCTATAACTCATAAACCGGAAATTATACTTTATTCAAAGATATAAACAGATTTTCTACAGAGTGATTAAAACCAACTGATAGTCACGTGACCCGCAACTTTCCTCAATTACATCAAACCAGAGTGCTAGGAAGAAAAGTTTAGTATCCAAGTTCGTGGACGTGCGAATTTTTATTATAAAGAATAAGCTTCGACAATAAACTTGTGGTGCTCGTCTGTTAAAACCTTTTCTGGTGGTAACAACCTAAAAAAATCATTAATTAAACTATTAATTTTTTTGTAAATATCTTACTACACAAATAACGACATACACTAATAAGATTCTTGAAAACTACTGTTGTCGATAATGTAATTATAAAACGCAAATAATAACGGTAAAAAGAGCGTAACGAATATTTGAGCAGGTATTTGACAGAGTGGATTTGGCGGGATGTTATGTGCTGGCCATATCAGATTTTTACAATTTCTGTATATTTACGCAAAGCTTCATACTTACTCCGTCAATTTCTAATGAAGAAGATATATATTATATCTTCATAAAGTAATGTTACAGGAACACAACATTAAAATTACATAATTACAAAAGATAAAAAATTAATATCTCTTGTTTTACGGATTTTCAAACAGTATTTGCAGTATTACTCTTAGTTTTTGAAGTGCGTTAAAAAATATATTTTAAAAAAATACCTATAAAATAAATAATTTTGACGAGATTTTCATTTTGTTTATCATTTAATCAAAGTAATACATACAGAGATTCAACTAGAAAAAGTGTTTGAATTAATTTTTGTATACAAAACTAATCTATTTATATTTACTACAGCTACTAGTATATCTAAGCTTTCATTTCTAAAATGTGCTTTTCGTCTACTAGAATTATATCAACTAATTGCATTATAGGTTCATTATACGTATTTTATAATATTGTAAAAGTCACAAGATTTTAAATCTTGTAATCATATAATTTTGACGAGATTTTCCTTTTTGTTTGTCATTTAATCAAGGTAATAGAGATTTGTTATACAAGAAAACCGGCTACCACATATATTATGATTAGGTATTGGCGACCTAACCAATCCCAAGGAATTTAAAATATTAAACTCAAAAAGTTTTAATCTTTGCGACGGTCGCTTTGATGTGAAACAAAAGTAGCTTGTTAGGGAAATTAAATATACGCTCGAAGAAACTTCCAAAGTAACTTTTAACTCATTCCGATGAGATGGAGATGAGATCTTGTGACAATGTGTGTTTCATTGAATCTCGCTAATGGTAGTAATTCAGACGGCAGCCCTAGCCTCAAACACATTTATCTGCTACAAATATTTACCATTAACAAACATTTCAATTATTCATATTACAATTTTGCTAAGTTTCCGTGTAATGAACATCACACGAGAACAAGAGTAATACTTCTTACACGCTAACTAGAATTATTACACAGATAACAATGGCATTTAAATTTATTTACGTCTAAATCTTCAACATTTGTATTCTCATGAGGAGCCATTACCAATAAAGGTTTTTGTTGATTGTTAATTATTCTATATATATATATATATATATATATATATATATATATATATATATATATATATATGTCGGAGATTGTAATATCAAAGCATGTCGTAACGATCATTTAATGAATCAAGTATTACATGAATCACTTATAATCTTTTAATTGTATTGTCGTAATCGAAACGTCAAGCATTCTTGGCTATAATGCTTGGATGGAATCAGTGTGTAGCGGTGCTCAGGATTGAGTGCAGGTCCGCCTCGCTGAGATCATCACGTTATATTATCGCTGTGGTTCTGAAATAGTGTTGGTCGACATAGAGTTTGCCAGTGATAGTACCCCGCGACATCAGAAGTGGGATTCGCCTGCGATCCACAATATTGTATGTGGGTTTGTGTTCTGTTGGTGAATTATAAAGTGAAGTGTAGGGCCAAGCAGATTAAGATGGAAAGGCCGTCTAGCAATTTTTGCAGGTTTTCAGCATAGGGCATTGACCAGTAACAAGGATTCCGTCTGTGTCCCACCCAGAGAGTAGTGACGCAATTACAAGAGCTCGTTAAGTAGAACCGTGAGTAATGAGTACTGAATTTATGTTATGCGGTCTTCCAATACTGGTAAGAGATTTTATTACAAAGCTCAAGATATCGTTGTAAGCTATGTTGATGGCAATTGGGTTGCTGTTGTAATAAAAGCAATTCGGTCAGTTGCTTGCTGAGAAACGAGAGACGAAGTCGAGTTTGTTGTTTATGATATTGTGATGGCCGATGATCCGGATTACCGATCTCCATATATGTTATTTAAGATATTATTCATTACAGTAGGTGTCCATGGCAGTTATATTTTGATTGATGTATTGTAATTGAGCTTGTATGACATAATCAGTATTTCATTTTTGGTAGCTTGATTCTACTCCTTTACATCGTCTGCGACGTGACAATATTATTAAACTGAATGTAGGTCAAGTAGTCACAGATCGGGAGTATCAACCAGTTTGCGATTTAGTTAGTTATTTGTGAAATAACAAACGAACTAATACAAATTCCTTAAAGATTCGGTATGTCAAGAAAGAATGTAAAATGTTTTCATTGTACAAGTTTCGCAAACTAACAGACACATTGAGTAGGTACACTGCAACCTTGAGGCACCTGATATATCGTTACTTACTTTTTATCCAGATATGACCGATGCGGGTGCAGAACCATGATGTACCGAAATAGAAACTATAACATGAAAATTTCACTGGAGATCTTCAGGGTAGATAGTTAAAGGTGGAAATATGTTAGGAAACTATGCTAAAGATTAATATTTTATTAACTGCAGATAAAGTTTACTGAGCTACAAATTGTAGATAGATGATATTGTTATTATCATTATTAGGTTGAGGGCTTTAAGCGCTGGTGACTTTTGTCACCGCGACCAGTAAGATCTGCTGTAGCGTATTTTGACTGAATGTCTGGAAGCCACTCCAAAGTTTTGATGAACTGAAATTTGGTATTTTATAGAACAATGACTAGTATAGATACTTGTCATAATTCAAAGTCCCTTTTGTTGAGAGCTAATAGCAGTTTAACGTTTATCGTCGAGGGTGAAATGAATATCTCCAGGCTATGAATTATGGCTTTTCAAGTATTCACAGGAAGTGCCTAAGACTCACTTATACTACGGTACCCATTTTAGCTTTGATTCACAAGTGAAAGCAGCCTGGTTATCTGACGTTATGTAGATTGCTTCTCCTTTGAGAGCTTGTTTAAGTTTATTGAGCACACAGATTTATTGCTTGAGATATAATGAAACCGTTGTGTATGGATTCCTTTATTTGGCAGCACGGACCAAATAAAATCGATCCAGTTTCTGCTGACTCTAGTTTAGAAATACCTGTAAACCAGGACAGAGAGTCTATTTGGAAGAGTTGCCTTACTACTGTCCACCGAAGGCGATTACCAAAAACTCTCTTGTGTAGCTTTTTGTTTTAGAAATTATGAGTGGCCTACGAGATCTCCAAGCTTGAAGTGTTTTGTCTTGCAGAGTGCAAAGACGTTGGCCTCAGAATCAATTCCATTACTGCACTTGGACAGGTATTCATAGCGCCTGTGGTATGTGATCTTCCGCAAAGACGCTTGTGCTGTGTTTTGTTACATTTTGGCCGCCATACTAACGATGCATGAGTGATCATTGGTCCAAATACGGTGATGTATGGCCAGTGGTTCGTTTCTGCCTGCAGTCTCTAGTTTTTGCTAGAAGAACAGCGGCTTGTGTCCGAGGCTGCTACGGGATTTGTTTTGATGATTTTGTTAATGTATAAATTGCATGTGGACTTTTTAGTATTCAGGTTTCAGGTATCTGCATTGACATTAAGGGTAATGTGATTGAAGTGAGAGATCGATGCATTCGATCAGTTACCGTACGATGATGCTATTTGGGAAAAATATTGTTGACAGTGGCGGGAGAGCTGTAATTATGGACGAAGTCTGTACCAGTCTGTCTTGAAATAATAAGCCAGAATGGGCGAGCATCCTGCCCGAGATCTACGAATGAGGCGATGTGTAGCACTGATAGTGAGAGAATGTATTGGATGTACCGTGTTAGCGTGAATAATATAGCGCTGTGCAGACAGTTCAAATCTGAGTGAACTTTTATCAATTGTTCATGGTATAATTTGTATGAAGTTATTCAAGTTCCTGCACGTCCATGTTCCAAAACCCTGAGTCGTTACGGATGGAACTTTCATGAATATTGAAATTTAGGTACAAATATGGTAGTGGTTTGAAATAGTCCCTGAGTCTATTCCCAGAACATACTATATGACTTTATTAAATTTCCGGTGAGCATGGTCGTAGCTATAAAACTTGGCGTTTTGGTTTTGATGGGGCTGTGGCCGATCAGGCTCCTCGTGACCGTTTTCGGGGTGACCATGCCAGTTTTGTCAAATTGTGAATTTGTTGAATGTTTAAATTGTGGCAAGCTAGATCATCCGCAGAGGAGTTGCATAGGACAGCTGGTGCCCGGACTGGAGCCTGCCACGGTTGCGAAGCCGACTGTGTTACCTGAAAAACAATTGAGCAACAGAAATCTGTCAGCCATTGGAAGCAGAGAAGTCTGACAAGACGGAACTTGCTTTTCAAATGTTTGTCTTAATGTTTGGGACGCCTAAGTGCAGCGTGATGGACGCTGGAACAAATTGCTTTAAAATATTTTCATCGTATCCAAGGATAAATTTAATTGAAGAAAGTTCATCGGATGATGGATATAAAGGAAGATAAAAAAATATTGTTTCTACATCTCCTCTTGCAAACGTTTCGGTATATTATTTTACCTTCATCAAATGCTACAATAAAAATATTTGACACAAATCAACAACAGTCGTTTTCCAGAGTATAATCAAGTAATAATAAACAACAAGTTTAAATAAACAACAATTTTTTTTTATAAAAATACCTGTGAGATATGTAGGCCAAACGAGAAACATTATAAAGGACAGCATCACCTGTGACAGTGTAAGATCAACTGACTAAAACTTACTAACCTCCAATAAGAGCAAAAACCAACTTGTCAAAAAATTAAACTAAAAAAACACTAAGCCAAAATACAGTTAGGAAAACGAAAAGAAGAACTATCTGTTTGAATTATTTAACAAATTTAGAACATTTTGATAGCTTTCAGTATTATTTACATAACACATGAATCCATGTTCTAATTTTTAAGTAGAGCGGTTCATGCGTACAATAATGAACCTTCTGGAGGTTGAGACCACAATTTAGTTAGGCTAATCGAGTGGATCGTTGAAAATCCACAGGGGTGACTAATACTTTGAAGAGCCGACAAACTTTTATAACAAAAGTGGCTAAGGAGCAATTGAGGCGTTGGTCTGGACATTGGACATTTTCGTTAAATTCTTTAGAATTATTAACCGTGATGGAAGATGACATGCTACGAGATGCCTCTGTCATGGTGTTTCGGTATGCTACTGTGATACCTCTGCCGAAGGTAACATGCTAACTAGGTGCCTCTGTCGTGTGGTTTTCCGAGCTGATTAAGCGATGACGGAATAGTGTTCCATTGCTGGGTAAGCAATGACGGTGTGGTTTTCCGAGCTGGTTAAGCGATGACGGAAGGGTGTTCCATTGCTGGGTAAGCAATGACGGTATGGTTTTCTTGCGCTGGTTAAGCGAAGATGGAATAGCGATCGATTGCTGGTTAAGCAATGATGGTCTGTCGCTGTTGGACAAGCTATAACAATGCTTGAATACTGATATTGGTAGTCATGTATTTGCTGGTGAAATATATTGTCACATAATTATGTTTTGTTTGACGCCTTGTAAAAAAGGCGCCCATTAAATAATTTAGTGTACTATAGCTAAATTTTGAGCTTAATATAAATGTGAACAAAGTTGTAACTATTTGAGCACTTATTGGTCAGAGATAGCCGAGCGAAAATACTGTGGATAAATTCTTTGTTTTCAGATAGTTCACACGAGGACGTGTGAAACGTCAGAATGGCCGTGTCGGAGATTGTAATATCAAAGCATGTCGTAACGATCATTTAATGAATCAAGTATTACATGAATCACTTATAATCTTTTAATTGCATTGTCGTAATCGAAACGTCAAGCATTCTTGGCTATAATGCTTGGATGGAATCAGTGTGTAGCGGTGCTCAGGATTGAGTGCAGGTCCGCCTCGCTGAGATCATCACGTTATATTATCGCTGTGGTTCTGAAATAGTGTTGGTCGACATAGAGTTTGCCAGTGATACTACCCCGCGACATATATATATATATATATATATATATATATATATATATATATATATATATATATATATATATATATATATATATATTTGTATGAAATTCACAACTGGTATAACAAGTAATTCCTGGACTCAACTCCTTTGTAATGCAAGAAGTATTTTGATAGTACTGTGTTCCACAGTGGATCTCAAATCATTCGAACCCAGTGGTTTTCTCTATAAAGTTATAGTGGAAATGTATTATTCGCGCGACATGATACAAAGGTGAATTGTTTATGTCTATGTACTAATAATTATTGTACTTATTAAAATTATAATAATGAAATTTTTGAGTGGTTCGTTGTCCGGATCCGGATTTATTTTGGAATAAAGTGCCATCCGAATTCATTTACGTCGCCCAGTCACCGGACGAATTTAGTTAGTTTTCTAAATAGTTCGGGTGGAATATTTGAAATCTAATATTGACTTATTTTTTATGTTACCGTTATGGCACAAAATCAGTTATTTGTTAAAAAACTAGTTATTTTATAGTATACCAAAAATATTAAAATTCCACGAACTGTCCACAAATTGTCTAGGTATTCCAGCAAGTAAAATTATAGACGCCCTTTGAAATACGACTTTGCGTTCAATGACGTCCAAATAAAATATTAAAATTAATTGAAATATACAATCCTTTTAGACACCGATATTTGAAAGATCATAAAAATTATTCTAGAGAGATGCAAACCAAAAACGAGTATAATTTCACATTTTTTTAAGTAATTAGCAAAAAATACTGCAAAATTTATATTTGTGCTTATACGAGTAAAGGTAGAGGTGGTCATGAGTTATGATATGCGCAGATCAAGAAGAGAGACATCTAGAGAATGGTCAGGTAATAGGAGAGAGAAAAAGAGAAAGAAAAAGTTTTGCCTTCTGCGCAACAGCTCATGACGTTTGGCCCGGGCTATACTTATGTAGCCACTTTGACCTGTTTAAGAATAAAAAGAGTATGCGGCCAATATTGCAATGTTATTATATAGTTTTGTTTGGTTACTATTGATAAGTTTAGTTTCAAAAATAAAAATATACGTCTAAATCTTATCCTTATATATAAATCTTTACAATTTAACTTAAACTGTATTTTTACACTAGTGACCCTGAGTACAAACACTCACACCTTACTTTTACTCTATGGCTCAAACACAAAAAAGTGCTTCACCTAACAATAGTGCAATAGAAATTTCAACCCTTTCAGTTGCGACAACTAATCGGTAATGAATCTCTCGACAACACAATCCTTGAAGAACTCTTCCTTCAAAAACTACCAACAAATACCCAAGTTATCTTTTCCTCGCTAGTAAACTCTTCCTTAGATGAAAAAGTAGAAGTTGCTGACAAGGTCGCCAAAGTACTCCAACCTTCAATATCTTCAATCAAACAACTCTGCAACAGCTTTCGCAAAAACTGAAAGAACTTAAACATAAAGTAACCGGTCTAGCTCTACCATCGTCCTTACTCTACTGGTACCATAAAAACTTCGGAAACAAGGCAAGAATATATGTTCCCTTTTGCTGAAGAGGAACCAACTACAAAAACAAGAAGTATAGACGAATCAAACAGCATCCAACTTCCCAACTAACTTATCTGTTTTACCTTTAATTTCTATTAATAAAATTAGAAACAAAACTGCCAAACTACTGTACCTCACAGACAAAACTCTTGGAGTTCATTTTCTCGTTGACAGTGGCGCTCAGGTAAATGTCGTCAAAAATACTTCAAATTCCAGACCCAAATCTAATTCATTCTCTTTGCATGCTGCAAACAACACAAACATCAAAACATACTGTTTCAAAACTCTGACATTAGGTTTCGGCTTATCAAAAATTTTCAATATGAAATTCATTGTCGCCAACGTTCAACACTCATTATTAGGAGCAGATTTTTTAACTTATTTCAAGCTAATCATTGATTTATCGGTGAAACCTGTTTTAGAATCCAGTCATTTCTAGTACAATATTTGTAAATTTCACTAAATGCCCAAATTACACGCACTAACAACCTTTACAGAATTACTTTTACAATATCCAACACTCTCTGACACATAAACTGTCAAACGTCAAATTAAACACAAAATCAAACACACTGTGATAATCTAATTACCAACCTTTTCAAAACTGCACCTTCTATCTCCCAAAAAAGTATTCGATAAATTGCTTGAAATGGAAATGTACGCCCTTGTTCTAGTCTTTGGGCCTCACCACTTTATTTAGTAAAGAAGAAAACGGGTGAGTGGCGTTCTTGTGGTAACTACGGAGCTCTCAATTTACAAACGATTCAAGACAGATAGAATCTCCCAAATCTATAGGACTTTACTTATAATCTACAAAACATTATTACTTATTCAAAATTATATTTAGTAAAAGCATACAACCAAATACCAATAACCACGGCCTTTTTGAATTTACCGTTATGCCATTCGGTTTAAGGAACAGCGCTCAAACCTTCCAACGTTTCATTGACGAAATTTCTAGAAGCCTAAATTTTTGTTTCGCTTATATCGACGACATACTTATCGCAAGCAACATTCTATAAGAACATTACAAACTCTTACAAATCATTTTTGACAGATTGGAAAAGTTTGTCATATTACTTTACATAGACAAATGTCAATTCGAGCGAAATCAAATAAAATTTCTCGGTCATAATATCTCATCTTCAGGAATCAAACCAACAGAACAAAAATTATACATAAAAAATTTCCCTCAACCTAAAATACATAAACAATTAAAATAATTTTAGGCCTAGTAAATCTTTATCATCGCTTCATCAAAAACTACGTAACTACATCCCATCAACAAATTAATTAATAACACTGTAAACAGTCCAAAAGAAATAATCTGGACGACGGAAGCATCAAAGGGGCGTTCACTCGTATTAAACATACATTAACAAAATTGACTAGACTATCTTTCCCAAAACACGACGCAAGAATTAACATCATGGTCGACGCCTCAAATGTTGTAGTAGGCGCTGTCCTCTAACAATTTACAAGAAATCAGTGGGAACCAATATCCTTCTTTTCTACTACCTTAAAAGACACACAATTTCTATCGAATCGCTATATAAACACGAACGTATTAATTACAGCGAAAGCACAAATAAACGATAACAAGTTAAAAAACTTAAACGAAAACAAAAACACAAATTGAATATTTATTGACGTTCCATTACCAAATTCCAACCTAAAATTATGTCGTGACATTTCAACACAAAATTATAAACCTTACATACCTGAAGAATTCCAAAATATAATATTCAATCACTTTCATTCATTCTTACATGCTGGTATTAAAACTACAGTCAAATTAATTTCCTCCAAATTTATATGGAAAAACATGAACAGAGATATAACTACCAAAACTAAACAGTGTTTACAATGTCAACAATCCAAAATTGCGGTTCTACTCAATACATATCGATATTGTTAAATTACCATTGTCAGAAGGGCATTCATACATTCTAACTTGTATTGACCGATTCACAAAATGGTCAGAAGCAATACTCCTAAATTATGGTAAACTGTTGGAAATCTAGGTTTGGCGTACCAGTAACAATCACAACTGACAGAGGTCAACAATTTAACTCATTTCTATTCCAAAATCTACTAAAATTATTAGGAACGTATCATATCCAAATTACAGCTTATCACTCTCAGTCAAACGGAATCTAAAAACAATTCCACAAACAATAATTAAAATCCTCTTTAAGAACCTTCACCAACTCATTACAATGGTTCAACTTCCTTCTACTGGTTTTGTTGGGAATCCGACCTCCAGTTAAAGAAAAAATTAATTGCAGTTCAGCTGAACTGGTATACGGAACCAATCTCAAACTACCAGGAGAATTCATTCCTGAAGCAAATACAGACATTTTACAGCATAAAAATATACAACAATACTTAAGCAAATCTAAATCCGCAAACCAAATCCTACAATCTTTCATTTCACGTAACCAAACGTCAACACCTACTCACATTCCACCCGATTTATTTAGAACTTCCAATGTTTTCGTTAAAAACAATACAATCGAACCGATTCTGAAACAATCTTTCATCGGTCCATTCAAAGTAACAAAAATATACTATCACCACTATAATGTGACCATTACTACGCCAGTATGCCGCATCGCAACGTACCGTGCGTGATTCGTAATAAGAACGAATACCCGGCCGCTGTTGCTTACGGGTGTGTTCGCAAGCATTTCGAAGACAAAAATATTTATATTACCTATATATTAACAGAATAAATAAATTAAATCAATAAAATTAAAGTGTCATATAAATTTATTAATTTGATTTATGTTTATTTTCATTTTATATATATGAGATAAATTTTAGTGGGTATATCAGTGGGATGTTTTCTGGGCTTAAATTTGTTTTAGTCCCACTGATATACCCACTAAAATTTATCTCCCTAACTAATCGACAGTGACGATTACACTCCATATATATATATATATATATATATATATATATATGTATATATATATATATGTATATATATATATATATATATATATATATATATATATATATATGTATATATATATATATATATATATATATATATATATATATATATATATATATATATATATGTATATATATATACCGTGTGTCTGTCTTAAAGGTGTACATAGGAGATTAATATGGGAAATCATTTTTTTGCAATTTTCTGCTCGCCTAATTATTTTAAGCAAAAACGCGTCAAATAAAAGTTTTAGGGCATAAAATTCTGCATCTAAATCAATAAACAAAATTACCTTTACATGCTTTGTAACGACAGAAATTAATTATGAAAATCTCGAAAATTACGTTGAAAATATCGACAGCCATGGAATTGAACAAAAAATAAATAAATGCTTGACGTTTTATCTGTCACAACGTAAAGTTAACTCATTTGACGTTTCTGACAATTTGATAAAACGTCAAGCATTTATTTATTTTTTGTTCAATTCCATGGCTGTTGATATTTTCAGCGTAATTTTCGACATTTTCATATTTAATTTCTGTCGTTACAAAGCATGAAAAGGTAATTCTGTTTATTGATTTAGATGCAGAATTTTATGCCCTAAAACTTTTATTTGACGCGTTTTTGCTTAAAATAATTAGGCGAGCAGGAAATTGCAAAAAACTGATTTCCCATGTTAATCTCCTATGTACACCTTTAAGTTAGACACACGGTATATATATATATATATATATATATATATATATATATATATATATATATATATATATAAATCAATCAATTGATTTCTACGCGGGCCGGATAGAATTTAGTAAACGGGCCGGATTGGCTCGCGGGCCTGAGTTTGTGCATGACTGTTTTAAAGTGTATTTTCTTAATTTTCATGTATGTGATAATATTATATAGGTATATAAAAGAAATATTTTATTTTGATGTTAACAACATAAATTATATTTACCGGTTTCAGGATATTAATCCATTGTTTACATACACAAAAGTAGGCTGGTAACTAAATAATAACTGTATCTGTGTATGGTAATATTATTACCATACTAACTTCTCAACAACGGTCTACAAAATAAAAATAAAATAAAAAGAAAGTATAATGCTTTTCATTAATACATGCAGATAGGTAACGTTTCTGTATCGTTCTAAATACGGTTTACTTTATTTTAAAATAATAAACGCAAGGAATAAAACACATAATTAGAGTATTCGTCATATTAACATTAGTCAAAAAAATTGTTCTGTTAACCATAGCATTCTGAAAGTAGCATTAACGAGAGAATTTAAAAAAATAATAATTATTAATATAGTCTCCATTTTTTGAAACCGATAAACTATTGAACAAACCACGGATGTTATGAATTATAAGCCTTAGATGTCTTAAACTCCGAGCTCGTAGAGCGAGGATTTTAAACTGACATCTGCGGCAGTTATGGTATGCATAACATTCCCAGGTATGTTAATAGCTAAAAACTAATTATTGAAAAAAAAAATTTGTATGTATATTTTACATTAATAATAATTAATCAACAACGATATCATCATTACTGTCTATATATTTTAATTTACCAAACTATACGGGAATGTGAAAAAGGTGTAGTATGTATTAATTTAATAAAAAGTAGGCGACCCGAACTTTTGTCTCCAAATCGAATCAGCAGACTCATTTAAAGTTAGAACGTCATCGAGCAAATTAACATGACGATTGAAATTTTAAAGATGATTGTTAGCAGAACTTTGGTCAGAAATGATTTAAAATTTCGGAAATGAAATAATGTAACCAAATAAGACAGCGTCCCAGCTGCAGCGAATCTTCAGATGCAGCAGAGTACTCATAAAAGCCAACATTTTATAGAAAATTATAATCCCCTAAATGTTTTTCGGGTGCAACGGATTGAAGACGTTTGGGAATTTTTTAGCAGAAAAGTATACAATAATTGCTGGGAACAACAGTTACAAGATTATTTAATTAATTAGATTTCTTTTCCCCATAGTTTATAGGAACTACCCCTTACGTCAACGTTTCAATAAAAATTTGTTTCTATTTGATGTACGTTAGTGTAAATATAATAATTTATAGCCCGTTCCTTACTTCATAATAAATTATGAATCAGAATTCCTTAGTCAAAATATTTAATTCATATTTTTATACTTAAAAAATATTTATATTTAAAAATAACAGAAAATTGTACTAAAAATTTGTTGCTGTTTGAGTTTTATAGGCGGCAGAAGTAGGTAATATACAGTAAAGTGAGTGGGTAGACCTCTATAACACTTGGTCTGCGAGCCCCGGCCAGCGCGTGCGAACTGATGCCTATGAATAGAAGCGTTCTAGTAGGTAGAAGGAGCCTAGGTAGGCGATCGATAACATAGTGCAACGCGCGATATGCGGTCGACGTGAGGCGCGCACTTACATAAACAAGAGGAGAGATATGGGTAATTACTCGCGTATTATTGTGACCTAGAGTTTTCTAGAAAATATTAGAACAACTATACAGGTTGCTCATTTAAAGTGAACACCCTGTCCTGTATAAGCGACGTACGTGTGTGCGAAGACAGTCACATAGAGTGTTAGTCCGTGAGAAGGACAGTTATATACATAGTAAAAGAAGTAAGGAGTCAGCAGTATCTTGGTGAGCGTATGCAGTTTAGTGTCGAGTGGAGTACTCGGGACGGAGAGTTACATAAAGAGTCAGTCCGTCACAAAGAGAGTTAGTCATTTAGAAGGACAACTAGATAGTTAGACAGTTAGTTACATAAATAGACAGACAATGAGGTGAAAGGTGTGAATTCTGTCCGGGCAGTTGAATATACAGGCACTGTTGAGTCAATTGGGTATATAGACGCTGCGGAGGTCGGTAGGTCGGACAGGTAAACGTGATATAAATAAAGAGTGACATAAATAGACGAAATACATAATCAGTAATGTCGTGTAAATAAATAGTCGTGTTATTTGTTTAAATAAATAAATAAATAGTGTTAGTGTTTAACTAGTTAATTGTATTCGTAGTCTTAAATTAGTTTTTAATATTTGTTTAATATTAGTAATCGTCATTGTTATTACCTTTTAAATATTTATCGTTTTAATAAACATCTATTTTAATTAATAGTATTTCTAAGATTTTTACACTTCACCCAAATAAATGAAAACGATACCCATGAAAATGTCCAAGTTAGCGTGCGGAATTTCGTATGTACAGTAGGGCCGGTCTGTCCACTTTCGGAAAAAGTCTCGGATAAAGTTATCTGGTGGATAAGTAAAAAATGCGTCTTTCTACATTCGGATAAGGGTATCTGTCAGATAAACATAGCCTATCCGACAGATAAGTTATCTGGAACTTTTCTACTGGATAAATATGATATCTAGTAGGTATAATTGAGGGGTTCTGGCTCAGTGACGTCACAGATAAGAGAGATGACGTCACAGATAAGAGATGACGTCACAGATAAGAGTAATGACATCACAGATAAGAAATTTTAAAGATAAGCATTGATGACGTCATATGACGTTACAGATAAGAGTAATGACGTCACAGATAAGAATATTTTTCCCTTATTTTAATTTTGTTAAGAAGAAGAATCAGAAGAATTAGAAGCAGAAGAAGCAAGAAGAAGAAGCAGAAAGAAGAAGAAAAAGAAGCAGAAAAAGAAAAAGAAGAAGAAGCAGAAGAAGGGAGAAGAAGAAAATTTTTTTCTCAAGAAAAAGAAGCAGAAGAAGAAAGAAATAAGAAGAAGCAGAAAAAGCAGAAGAAAAATTTAGAAAGAAGAAGAAAAAATTCTTGTTTACAAGAAGAAGAAAAAAGAAAGAAAAAAAAATAAAGAAATACTCCATATAAATAAATAAGTAAATAGACTCCATACATCAATGTAATATTAGTTGCATAATTGTATTACTTTTTAGTTAAATACCCATTGCTGGGCGTGTTAATTTGCTTTGTACGCAGATATCGGTAATGATAATAACATATCTGTACCCGTGCGGACGTTTACCAGGCGTCACCTCACTACCACTCATTGCTATTTTATGTATGCTTTATTGTTTCAAAACATTGGAAATACGCATCTGGCATCCTCAGTGTGTTTGTCCCGAGTGTGTATTTCCAACAATTAAGTTTAATAAAAATATTTTTATGTATGCTTTATTGTTGCATGTTTTTCATTTGAAATACGCACCCTGGCATTCTCAGTGTGTTTGTCCCGAGTGTGTATTTCCAACAATTGAGTTTAATAAAAATATTTTGTTGTATGCTTTATTGTTGCATGTTTTTCATTTGAAATACGCACCCTGGCATTCTCAGTGTGTTTGTCCCGAGTGTGTATTTCCAGCAATTAAGTTTTAATAAAAATATATTATGTATGCTTGTCTTGTCTTGTCTTGTCCTGTCCTGTCTTGTCTTGTCTTGTACTGTTTTGGGGTAAAAATAAAAGAACACATAGTTTGGTTCATATTTTTTATTTATTAAGTATCTTTGCTACATTATGATAAATATTTTTACGAGCATGTAATAAATGTATAGGAGATTTAGCATTTTATTCTTGCGATTGTTTGAAATCCCACGATGATAAAACGCAATCAGGCCTATTCTACTAAAAATATGTATAACGATATCGTTACCATACGACTGTCGCTAAGCATTTGGTTGAACGACTTTAATAACGACAAATGCCAGAAAGGTATTCCACTAATCATATCGTTATCGAGTTATCATTATTATGAGTTTAACGATAATATCTAACTTCATGTTGATTTTGACAGAATAAATATATATTTGTTTTTCAATTCAAATTTGACATTAATTCAAATTTGAAATTTTTATCGTACATAAAATTATTTATTATTCTCACCCTGTTTTACATATTTACTTGCGCCGTATAAAATGTGATATAATAATATTGCAGATTTCTATTAATAATAATTATTAATGATTGAATTAATACCACATATGAATCCTTTTCTACTGATATTCTCCTTGCTACTGATTTCTGATCGCTTCCTTGAATAAAAAAATGCAAAGCTGCCATCATCTGAATTGAAAACAAAATATTAATGTGCATTCAAATAAAATAAATAAATAAATAAATATATCACGGAAAATTACCCATTGCGGGTTGTGCAAATCTGGTTTGTACGCAGATATCGGTAATGATGATGACATATTTGTACCGTGCGGTCGTTTACTAGGCGTCACCTCACGGGCACTCATTGCTAGCATGGAGAGTGCGCCACAGGGGTCAATTTTGTGCCATTAAAATTCGAAATATTTGGTCGGGTTCCCCAGATTCGCGATCTGACACTCAGGCACGCGGCCACGAGACTCCATATGTAATGTAATACGCTTAAATAATAATTTATAAATAATCTAGAATTTTTTGGCAGACCATCACTTCAACGAGTTCCTCATATATGGTGATATTTGCGTAAATAAATCTCTACATGCTTCTTTACTCATCAAAAAAAATTCTCAAATTTTCCTCCCGAACAGTAAACGGACGATTATATAAAATGTCATATTAAAAAATGTAATAATATAATAATAATAATAATAATAATAATAATAATAATAATAATAATAATAATAATAATAATAATATTAATAATAATAATAATAATAATAATAATAATAATAATAAAATAATAATAATAATAATAATAACAATAGTAATAGTAATAGTAATAGTAATAGTAATAGTAATAGTAATAGTAATAGTAATAGTAATAGTAATAGTAATAGTAATAGTAATAGTAATAGTAATAGTAATAGTAATAGTAATAGTAATAGTAATAGTAATAGTAATAGTAATAGTAATAGTAATAGTAATAGTAATAGTAATAGTAATAGTAATAGTAATAGTAATAGTAATAGTAATAGTAATAGTAATAGTAATAGTAATAGTAATAGTAATAGTAATAGTAATAGTAATAGTAATAGTAATAGTAATAGTAATAGTAATAGTAATAGTAATAGTAATAGTAATAGTAATAGTAATAGTAATAGTAATAGTAATAGTAATAGTAATAGTAATAGTAATAGTAATAGTAATAGTAATAGTAATAGTAATAGTAATAGTAATAGTAATAGTAATAGTAATAGTAATAGTAATAGTAATAGTAATAGTAATAGTAATAGTAATAGTAATAGTAATAGTAATAGTAATAGTAATAGTAATAGTAATAGTAATAGTAATAGTAATAGTAATAGTAATAGTAATAGTAATAGTAATAGTAATAGTAATAGTAATAGTAATAGTAATAGTAATAGTAATAGTAATAGTAATAGTAATAGTAATAGTAATAGTAATAGTAATAGTAATAGTAATAGTAATAGTAATAGTAATAGTAATAGTAATAGTAATAGTAATAGTAATAGTAATAGTAATAGTAATAGTAATAGTAATAGTAATAGTAATAGTAATAGTAATAGTAATAGTAATAGTAATAGTAATAGTAATAGTAATAGTAATAGTAATAGTAATAGTAATAGTAATAGTAATAGTAATAGTAATAGTAATAGTAATAGTAATAGTAATAGTAATAGTAATAGTAATAGTAATAGTAATAGTAATAGTAATAGTAATAGTAATAGTAATAGTAATAGTAATAGTAATAGTAATAGTAATAGTAATAGTAATAGTAATAGTAATAGTAATAGTAATAGTAATAGTAATAGTAATAGTAATAGTAATAGTAATAGTAATAGTAATAGTAATAGTAATAGTAATAGTAATAGTAATAGTAATAGTAATAGTAATAGTAATAGTAATAGTAATAGTAATAGTAATAGTAATAGTAATAGTAATAGTAATAGTAATAGTAATAGTAATAGTAATAGTAATAGTAATAGTAATAGTAATAGTAATAGTAATAGTAATAGTAATAGTAATAGTAATAGTAATAGTAATAGTAATAGTAATAGTAATAGTAATAGTAATAGTAATAGTAATAGTAATAGTAATAGTAATAGTAATAGTAATAGTAATAGTAATAGTAATAGTAATAGTAATAGTAATAGTAATAGTAATAGTAATAGTAATAGTAATAGTAATAGTAATAGTAATAGTAATAGTAATAGTAATAGTAATAGTAATAGTAATAGTAATAGTAATAGTAATAGTAATAGTAATAGTAATAGTAATAGTAATAGTAATAGTAATAGTAATAGTAATAGTAATAGTAATAGTAATAGTAATAGTAATAGTAATAGTAATAGTAATAGTAATAGTAATAGTAATAGTAATAGTAATAGTAATAGTAATAGTAATAGTAATAGTAATAGTAATAGTAATAGTAATAGTAATAGTAATAGTAATAGTAATAGTAATAGTAATAGTAATAGTAATAGTAATAGTAATAGTAATAGTAATAGTAATAGTAATAGTAATAGTAATAGTAATAGTAATAGTAATAGTAATAGTAATAGTAATAGTAATAGTAATAGTAATAGTAATAGTAATAGTAATAGTAATAGTAATAGTAATAGTAATAGTAATAGTAATAGTAATAGTAATAGTAATAGTAATAGTAATAGTAATAGTAATAGTAATAGTAATAGTAATAGTAATAGTAATAGTAATAGTAATAGTAATAGTAATAGTAATAGTAATAGTAATAGTAATAGTAATAGTAATAGTAATAGTAATAGTAATAGTAATAGTAATAGTAATAGTAATAGTAATAGTAATAGTAATAGTAATAGTAATAGTAATAGTAATAGTAATAGTAATAGTAATAGTAATAGTAATAGTAATAGTAATAGTAATAGTAATAGTAATAGTAATAGTAATAGTAATAGTAATAGTAATAGTAATAGTAATAGTAATAGTAATAGTAATAGTAATAGTAATAGTAATAGTAATAGTAATAGTAATAGTAATAGTAATAGTAATAGTAATAGTAATAGTAATAGTAATAGTAATAGTAATAGTAATAGTAATAGTAATAGTAATAGTAATAGTAATAGTAATAGTAATAGTAATAGTAATAGTAATAGTAATAGTAATAGTAATAGTAATAGTAATAGTAATAGTAATAGTAATAGTAATAGTAATAGTAATAGTAATAGTAATAGTAATAGTAATAGTAATAGTAATAGTAATAGTAATAGTAATAGTAATAGTAATAGTAATAGTAATAGTAATAGTAATAGTAATAGTAATAGTAATAGTAATAGTAATAGTAATAGTAATAGTAATAGTAATAGTAATAGTAATAGTAATAGTAATAGTAATAGTAATAGTAATAGTAATAGTAATAGTAATAGTAATAGTAATAGTAATAGTAATAGTAATAGTAATAGTAATAGTAATAGTAATAGTAATAGTAATAGTAATAGTAATAGTAATAGTAATAGTAATAGTAATAGTAATAGTAATAGTAATAGTAATAGTAATAGTAATAGTAATAGTAATAGTAATGCTAATGCTAATGCTAATGCTAATGCTAATGCTAATAGTGATAGTAATAGTAATGCTAATGCTAATGCTAATGCTAATGCTAATGCTAATAGTGATAGTAATAGTAATAGTAATGCTAATGCTAATGCTAATGCTAATGCTAATGCTAATAGTGATAGTAATAGTAATAGTAATGCTAATGCTAATGCTAATGCTAATGCTAATAGTGATAGTAATAGTAATGCTAATGCTAATGCTAATGCTAATGCTAATGCTAATAGTGATAGTAATAGTAATAGTAATAGTAATAGTAATAGTAATAGTAATAGTAATAGTAATACTAATGCTAATGCTAATGCTAATAGTAATAGTAATAGTAATGCTAATAGTAATAGTAATAGTAATAGTAATAGTAATAGTAATAGTAATAGTAATAGTAATAGTAATAGTAATAGTAATAGTAATAGTAATAGTAATGCTAATAGTAATAGTAATAGTAATAGTAATAGTAATAGTAATAGTAATAGTAATAGTAATAGTAATAGTAATAGTAATAGTAATAGTAATAGTAATAGTAATAGTAATAGTAATAGTAATAGTAATAGTAATAGTAATAGTAATAGTAATAGTAATAGTAATAGTAATAGTAATAGTAATAGTAATAGTAATAGTAATAGTAATAGTAATAATAATAGTAATAGTAATAGTAATAGTAATAGTAATAGTAATAGTAATAGTAATAGTAATAGTAATAGTAATAGTAATAGTAACTAGCCTAACCTCGGCTTCGCCGAGTTTACCCTAGGGCTCCGCCGATAGTGTTTTATAATAGTTTATACGTACATCCAATCTGTCTACGCACAATTTAAAACCAAAGTGGTAACGCCAACAGTCTTGTCAGATACCCAAGGTCCCGTTCTATCAAACGAATTAGCGTTATGCATAAAATAGAAGCCAATCAACCTGTTATAAATTTCCACACTTGTGTCTAAAAGTTCGTAACCAGACCTCTCATTTGATACCAAACACGACATATTTCTAGCACCTTTATACAGAAACAAAAGCCGACCGAGATGTCTATTTGTTGACACTTCTATGTTATAGCCCTGCAGAAAAAAATTCACTTGATCCTAATCACGACATGGTTCTGACAACTTTATGTGAAAAACAAAAGCCGGTCAAGTTGATGTCAAAATTTTGAAAGTTCTATTGTTTAGCCATGCAGAAAACTTTTCATTTAATACTAAACAGGATATACAGGTGTTTCATATAAGAGTGCAAGGCGTAGGAGTATGAATTCTGATACCAAAAGGGGGAAAAATCCCAATAAACATTGGTGCTATAACGCTGACTAACAGAGATACCCAGGATTTTTTTTTTAAAAAAAAAACAGGATATAGGTTAGTTTTATTTATTTTATATTGGGTCATAAATAATTATTTATAAAAAGAATCCGACAGCAAGTGTTCAAAATGAAAGCCATTACATTCAATAAATAAATCAGTATTATTTAAAAATACTACGGTAAATTATTAAAATATTACATTTTTATTAAATACAGAGAGCTTGGCAATACTTTTTTGTATTAGAAATATTATCAAAATATTAAATAATAGGTGTAATAATTAAATAATTATCGGATTGAAATGAGTAGAATTTTTAATTAATTAAATCTCATTTAAATTTTAAATGAATTAAACAAATGCCATCAGCCAACTATTTTATATTTCAGTATTACGCTTCATTTAAGATAAATCCTCGGTATCTCTGTTATGAAGCGTTCTAGCACCAATGTTTATTGGAGTTTTTTTCATGTTGGTGTCTAGAATTTATACTCCGAAGCCTTACATAGTTAATTGAAACACCCTGTATTTCTGACAAATTTATACGAAAAACAATAAATGTTTTCTTAGGGACTGTCATAGAGAATTGTCAAAAATACGACAGCTCGATCGGCTATTGTTTTTTTTTTATAAAATTGTCAGTAATATTTCGGAAATGTAGTATCTATAGCTGAGTGCACGATGTATAATGTATTACAAAGAATGGCTAAATAACCGGGTTAGTTCATACAGTATGCTGCTAGATGTCAGGTTTTTTGCGATCCGGTTTTTACAAATATTTAAAATAGTAAATTATTCCTATATATCGCACAATATTTTATATTTTCAATACATTACCTTTTATCTTTTGTCAGTTCTATGTATGTATTTTGGACAAATTCCATACAGAAGGCTTCTATATTTTCAGTAAAATTATAAAATAAACATTGTCATGTACTTGACACTGACATCTTTCAATCAGAATTTTCTTAATCGTAGTACCTGTTTCTATGGTTATAGCATGGCTGGCTGCTACAAAATTGCACATTTTGGCACCTTAAAAAGACTATGGCCCGTATTTTTACATCTTAAAGTAGCGCTACTTTCGAAAAATCGCTACTTCAACTGTTAAATGTCAACTTTAACATTAAAATTAGTGGTAGGATCTGATTAAAACATATAATAAAATGTGCATTTTATGCGAGCAAACAGGACAAAATGTCCCAATTACAGGATAAATATAAACATAATACAGGATGCCCATTTTATATGTTCCCGCCTAAAATTTTAAGAAGAAGCAAAACCAAATACATTTCATAAGCCACTTGATTAATATTAGTACTTTAAATCGAATAATCACAGTAGGTATAAGAGCAAAACAAAATTTTAAAAACCAACTCACTTATGAAATGTATCATGGATTGCCTAAACATGAATTTTCAGGCGGGAACTTTTAAAATGCGCAGCCTGTATTAGTAACAAGAATTTTAATATAGATAATTTTAACGTAATATAAGAAAATAAAACACAGATTAAATTCTGTACCGTTTTAAGATAGATATCGAATTATGTATAATCTGAAAAAAATTTAAACGTAATAAGAAAATCAATTACAAAAAAAGAACAGATTAAAACATACTATCTAAAATTATGGAATTGTCTTGTTCCAGATTTTATGATTTTCCTGTAGGATTTATTTTTTATTCTTGCCTCTAAATACGTATTAGATATTGTACATGTGTTCTTTGGCGACTGTGATGTTTATTATGTCTTTCTAAGCCTGACATTGTTAAATCTATTTACAAAATAATATATAAATTAACAATAAACATACGTCTTAAAATAGGTAAAATAGGTATAGCCTTTCTTCACTGTGTACAGAGTTCCTTTATGGTGCCCTCATTTTTTTTTATTCTGTAGTGTTTAATCCTTTGTCCTGTGTTTAGCACCAAATCTTTTTGGGTTTCATTTAAACACGTATATTCTGTTTTGCATGTTTACTTCCAGACTATGTTTTTAGTATTGATACGACATGCATAATTTGTCATTAACATATCAAATATGACCTGACAATGTTTATCTTTTTAATTTTGTACATCGATTGTGATATTATTCCTACCTTTCTGATCCTTTTCGACGTGTTTCCTTAATACTTATGACACATTTGGTAACACTGTCCAAGTACATATGAACCGTCAAATTTTATAATTTTTAATTAAAATGGTTTAGGCCTTTTTTACCTGAGCGGATATAATTGCCCATTCTCAAAATTTATAATTATGAATTAAACTTCTATCAAATTGTCTCCATTTCATAAATATTTCCATTTAAAGGTTCAAAATGACATGACAAACATGGCGTTCTTCGTCTTAAATTTTCAAAGAAAACTGTGATCGTTACTGTGTAAAATATTGTTTCTGTCCCAATTTTCAATCTTTAATAATTTTTTACACGAAAACTATGCATCCTACAGAAATTCGTCCCATTAGAAGGGCCCTGAAGGCAATCATTTCCTACAGCTTGGTACAAATTTCATGAAAATCGGTCGCACCGTTTAAGCTGTAGCCTTGTCTAAAGTTGGGCGATCGTCATGATGAATTCAAATATATATATATAGAACTATAGATAGTGAATCTGATCGTTTAGTATTAGGATAGCGTAACCTCGGCTTCGACGAGTTTTCCCTAGGGCTCCGCCGATAGTGGTTTATAATGCCCACGCAACATGCCCACCCAAACTGCCCACGCAACATGCCCACTCAAACTGCCCACGCAACATGCCCACGCAACATGCGCACGCAACATGCCCACCCAAACTGCCCACGCAACATGCCCACCCAAACTGTCCACGCAACATGCCCACCCAAACTGCTCACGCAACATGCCCACCCAAACTGCCCACGCAACATGCCCACCCAAACTGCCCACGCAACATGCCCACTCAAACTACCCACGCAACATGCCCACCCAAACTGCCCACGCAATATGCCCACCCAAACTACCCACGCAACATGCCCACCCAAACTTCCCACTCAAACTGTCCACGCAACATGCCCACCCAAACTGCCCACGCAACATGCCCACCCAAACTGCCCACGCAACATGCCCACCCAAACTGCCCACGCAACATGCCCAACCAAACTGCCCACGCAACTTGCCCACCCAAACTGCCCACGCAACATGCCCACCCAAACTGCCAACGCAACTTGCCCACCCAAACTGCCGACGCAACATGCCCACCCAAACTGCCCACACAACATACCCACCTAAACTGCCCACGCAACATGCCCACCCAAACTGCCCACGCAACATGCCCACCCAACTGCCCACGCAACATGCCCACGCAAAATGCCCACCCAAACTGCCCACTCACACTCTCCTTGACTTTTCTGGCTCATGCTGTATGATTATGTAATTTAAAAGATTTTTATTAGTACGATACAATAATTGGCACCCCCCCCCGCAATGGCCTTGAGGATATATTTATTTATAAATGAATAAATACTTAAATAAAAAAATACATAAATAAGTAAATAAATAAATAAATAAATAAATAAATATATAAATAAATAAATAAATAAATAAATAAATAAATAAATAAATAAATAAATAAATAAATAAATAAATAAATAAATAAATAAATAAATAAATAAATAAATAAATAAATAAATAAATAAATAAATAAATAAATAAATAAATAAATAAATAAATAAATAAATAAATAAATAAATATATAAATAAATATATAAATAAATAAATACATTAATAAATTAATAAATTAATAAATTAATAAATTAATAAATTAATAAATTAATAAATTAATAAATTAATAAATTAATAAATTAATAAATTAATAAATTAATAAATTAATAAATTAATAAATTAATAAATTAATAAATTAATAAATTAATAAATTAATAAATTAATAAATTAATAAATTAATAAATTAATAAATTAATAAATTAATAAATTAATAAATTAATAAATTAATAAATTAATAAATTAATAAATTAATAAATTAATAAATTAATAAATTAATAAATTAATAAATTAATAAATTAATAAATTAATAAATTAATAAATTAATAAATTAATAAATTAATAAATTAATAAATTAATAAATTAATAAATTAATAAATTAATAAATTAATAAATTAATAAATTAATAAATTAATAAATTAATAAATTAATAAATTAATAAATTAATAAATTAATAAATTAATAAATTAATAAATTAATAAATTAATAAATTAATAAATTAATAAATTAATAAATTAATAAATTAATAAATTAATAAATTAATAAATTAATAAATTAATAAATTAATAAATTAATAAATTAATAAATTAATAAATTAATAAATTAATAAATTAATAAATTAATAAATTAATAAATTAATAAATTAATAAATTAATAAATTAATAAATTAATAAATTAATAAATTAATAAATTAATAAATTAATAAATTAATAAATTAATAAATTAATAAATTAATAAATTAATAATTAATTTTGAAAGTTCTATAGTTTAGCCATGCAGAAAACTTTTCATTTAATACCAAACAGGATATACAGGTGTTTCATATAAGAGTGCAAGGCGTAGGAGTATGAATTCTGATACCAAAAGGCGGAAAAATCCCAATAAACATTGGTGCTATAACGCTTCCTAACACAGATACCCAGGATTTTATTTAAAAAAAAAAAAAACAGGAAACAGGTTAGTTTTATTTATTATTATATTGGGTTATAAATAATTATTTATAAAAAGAATCCCAGAGCAAGTGTTCAAAATGAAAGACATTACATTCAATAAATAAATCAGTATTATTTAAAAATACTACTGTAAATTATTAAAATATTACATTTTCATTAAATACAGAAGGCTTGGCAATACTTTTTTGTATTAGAAATATTATCAAAATATTAAATAACAGGTGTAATAATTAAATAATTATCGGATTGAAATGAGTGGAATTTTTAATTAATTAAATCTCATTTAAATTTTAAATGAATTAAATGCCATCAGCCAACTATTTTCTGCTATTTCAGTATTACGCTTCATTTAAGATAAATCCTCAGTATCTCTGTTATGAAGCGTTCTAGCACCAATGTTTATTGGGATTTTTTTCATGTTGGTGTCTAGAATTCATACTCCGAAGCCTTACATAGTTACATGAAACACCCTGTATTTCTGACAAATTTTTACGAAAAACAAGAAATGTTTTCTCATGGACTGTCATAGAGAATTGTCAAAAATACGACAGCTCGATCGGCTATTCTTTTTTGCATAAAATTGTCAATAATATTTCGGAAGTGTAGTATCTATAGCTGAGTGCACGATGTATAATGTATTACAAAGAATGGCTAAATAACCGGGTTAGTTCATACAGTATGCCGCTAGATGTCAGGTTTTTTGCGACCCGATTTTTACAAAATTATTTGAAATAGTAAATTAATCCTATATAACGCACAATATTTTATATTTTCAATACATTACCTTTTATCTTTTGTCAGTTCTATGTATGTATTTTATACAAATTCCATACAACAGGCTTCTATAATTTCAGTAAAATTATAAAATAAACGTTGTCATGTACTTGACACTGACATCTTTCAATCTGAATTTTCTTAATCGTAGTACCTGTTTCTATGGTTATAGCATGGCTGGCTGCTACATAAAATTATATAAATAAAAAAACGAAATAGCGCTACTTCCGAAGTAACGTTACTTCAAGAGGTGAAAATTCGGGTCTATATCTCTTTATTTGATCCATACCCTGTTGTGCATCCTATAGCACAACATTTTCTATTTAAACGCGAACTTATTTTGACCGCAACCGATACACTGCGGCACACCAACTGCCAAACGCCTGTGAAATGGTAACGGGTCGCGTTAGTATCTTTTGTACCAGCTAGTTATGTCAACGCATCTCGTACTCTCACCTATAGATACTACACCGTGGTAGGAACTGATGAAAACATATAATGAAATGAACAAATGCTGCGCATTTTATGCGAGCAAACAGGAAGAAATTACAGGATAAATATAAACATAATACAAGGTGACCATTTTATATGTTCCCGCCTGAAATTTTAAGAATAAGCAAAACCAAATATTTTTTATAAGCCACTTGGTGAATATTAGTACTTTAAATCGAATAATCACAGTAGGTATAAGAGCAAAACAAAATTTTAAAAACCAAGTCACTTATGAAATGTATCATGGATTGCCTAATCATGAATTTTCAGGCGAGAACTTTTAAAATGCGGACCCTGTATTAGTAACATGTATATGAGTACACAATACTAAATTTAAAGATAAAAATAAATCAAACAAAACTAAAAGATGTGATATTTTAATTCTATAGTAAACAGTTAGTTACAAACTGCAGAAAAGTAAGTACTTACATTACATTAGATCTGAACTTTTACAACGAATTTGAAAATATATCAATAAAGTTTGGATTGTTAAAAATGATAGGTATTAAAGAATACTTTTCTGGCTCATGCTGTATGATTATGTAATTTAAAATATTTTTTATTAGTACGATACAATAATTGGGAATAAAAGAATTTTAATATAGATAATTTTAACGTAATATAAGAAAATAAAATACAGACTAAATTGTATACCGTTTTAAAATAGATATCGAATTATGTATAATCTGAAATAATTTTAAACGTAATGTAAGAAAATGAATTACAAAAAAAGAACAGATTAAAACATACTATCTAAAATTATTGAATTGTCTTGTTCCAGACTATGATTTTCCTGTACACGTCTTAAAATCATTACATATACCTATATATACAATCGGTTTATAACGTTGTACCATGTCTTCCGATGCGAATTCTCCACTGGTCTTGCCATAGATCTTCATTCTCTCTTATTTCTTCTTGGATTCCTGCTACCCAATTCCTTCTAGGTCTCCCTCTTTTCTTTTTGCCGCTAGGAGTTTACTGTGGTATGTGTTTTGCCATTACTCATTTGCTGTACGTGATCGTACCATCTTAATTGACTTGTTTTTATATCATCGGTTATAGTAATTGATACATGCATAATTTGTCATTAACATATCAAATATGACATGACAATGTTTATCTTTTTAATTTTGTACATCGATTGTGATATTATTCCTACCTTTCTGATCCTTTTCGACGTGTTTCCTTATACATTTTCCAAAATTCTATTTACAAAATAAAATATGTAACATAATAATAAACATGGTTTAAAATCATTACATATACCTACCTTGTTAAATTCATCATCTTTTCTTTAATTATTACATATTATTTTAACATTTTATTGCATTTAAAAGGAAAAAAACTGATAATTTGTCATCATTGACATTGACATAACAACGTTTATCGTCTTAAATTTTCAAGGAAAACTGTGATCGTTACTGTGAAAAATATTGTTTAGTTAGAAATATTTGTTTTTTACCTAGTTACTTATGACACATTTGGTAACACTGTCCAAGTACATATGAACCGTCAAATTTTATAATTTTTAATTAAAATGGTTTAGGCCTTTTTTACCTGTGCGGATATAATTGCCCATTCTCAAAATTTATAATTATGAATTAAACTTCTATCAAATTGTCTCCATTTCATAAATATTTCCATTTAAAGGTTCAAAATGACATGACAAACATGGCGTTCTTCGTCTTAAATTTTCAAAGAAAACTGTGATCGTTACTGCGAAAAATATTGTTTCTGTCCCAATTTTCAATCTTTAATAATTTTTTACACGAAAACTATGCATCCTACAGAAATTCGTCCCATTAGAAGGGCCCTGAAGGCAATCATTTCCTACAGCTTGGTACAAATTTCATGAAAATCGGTCGCACCGTTTAAGCTGTAGCCTTGTCTAAAGTTGGGCGATCGTCATGATGAATTCAAATATATATATATATATATATATATATATATATATATATATATATATATATATATATATATATATATATATATATATATATAGAACTATAGATAGTGAATCTGATCGTTTAGTATTAGGATAGTAATAGTAATAATAATAATAAATAATAAATAATAAATAATAAATAATAAATAATAAATAATAAATAATAAATAATAAATAATAAATAATAAATAATAAATAATAAATAATAAATAATAAATAATAAATAATAAATAATAAATAATAAATAATAAATAATAAATAATAAATAATAAATAATAAATAATAAATAATAAATAATAAATAATAAATAATAAATAATAAATAATAAATAATAAATAATAAATAATAAATAATAAATAATAAATAATAAATAATAAATAATAAATAATAAATAATAAATAATAAATAATAAATAATAAATAATAAATAATAAATAATAAATAATAAATAATAAATAATAAATAATAAATAATAAATAATAAATAATAAATAATAAATAATAAATAATAAATAATAAATAATAAATAATAAATAATAAATAATAAATAATAAATAATAAATAATAAATAATAAATAATAAATAATAAATAATAAATAATAAATAATAAATAATAAATAATAAATAATAAATAATAAATAATAAATAATAAATAATAAATAATAAATAATAAATAATAAATAATAAATAATAAATAATAAATAATAAATAATAAATAATAAATAATAAATAATAAATAATAAATAATAAATAATAAATAATAAATAATAAATAATAAATAATAAATAATAAATAATAAATAATAAATAATAAATAATAAATAATAAATAATAAATAATAAATAATAAATAATAAATAATAAATAATAAATAATAAATAATAAATAATAAATAATAAATAATAAATAATAAATAATAAATAATAAATAATAAATAATAAATAATAAATAATAAATAATAAATAATAAATAATAAATAATAAATAATAAATAATAAATAATAAATAATAAATAATAAATAATAAATAATAAATAATAAATAATAAATAATAAATAATAAATAATAAATAATAAATAATAAATAATAAATAATAAATAATAAATAATAAATAATAAATAATAAATAATAAATAATAAATAATAAATAATAAATAATAAATAATAAATAATAAATAATAAATAATAAATAATAAATAATAAATAATAAATAATAAATAATAAATAATAAATAATAAATAATAAATAATAAATAATAAATAATAAATAATAAATAATAAATAATAAATAATAAATAATAAATAATAAATAATAAATAATAAATAATAAATAATAAATAATAAATAATAAATAATAAATAATAAATAATAAATAATAAATAATAAATAATAAATAATAAATAATAAATAATAAATAATAAATAATAAATAATAAATAATAAATAATAAATAATAAATAATAAATAATAAATAATAAATAATAAATAATAAATAATAAATAATAAATAATAAATAATAAATAATAAATAATAAATAATAAATAATAAATAATAAATAATAAATAATAAATAATAAATAATAAATAATAAATAATAAATAATAAATAATAAATAATAAATAATAAATAATAAATAATAAATAATAAATAATAAATAATAAATAATAAATAATAAATAATAAATAATAAATAATAAATAATAAATAATAAATAATAAATAATAAATAATAAATAATAAATAATAAATAATAAATAATAAATAATAAATAATAAATAATAAATAATAAATAATAAATAATAAATAATAAATAATAAATAATAAATAATAAATAATAAATAATAAATAATAAATAATAAATAATAAATAATAAATAATAAATAATAAATAATAAATAATAAATAATAAATAATAAATAATAAATAATAAATAATAAATAATAAATAATAAATAATAAATAATAAATAATAAATAATAAATAATAAATAATAAATAATAAATAATAAATAATAAATAATAAATAATAAATAATAAATAATAAATAATAAATAATAAATAATAAATAATAAATAATAAATAATAAATAATAAATAATAAATAATAAATAATAAATAATAAATAATAAATAATAAATAATAAATAATAAATAATAAATAATAAATAATAAATAATAAATAATAAATAATAAATAATAAATAATAAATAATAAATAATAAATAATAAATAATAAATAATAAATAATAAATAATAAATAATAAATAATAAATAATAAATAATAAATAATAAATAATAAATAATAAATAATAAATAATAAATAATAAATAATAAATAATAAATAATAAATAATAAATAATAAATAATAAATAATAAATAATAAATAATAAATAATAAATAATAAATAATAAATAATAAATAATAAATAATAAATAATAAATAATAAATAATAAATAATAAATAATAAATAATAAATAATAAATAATAAATAATAAATAATAAATAATAAATAATAAATAATAAATAATAAATAATAAATAATAAATAATAAATAATAAATAATAAATAATAAATAATAAATAATAAATAATAAATACTAAATAATAAATACTAAATAATAAATAATAAATAATAAATAATAAATAATAAATAATAAATACTAAATAATAAATAATAAATAATAAATAATAAATAATAAATAATAAATAATAAATAATAAATAATAAATAATAAATAATAAATAATAAATAATAAATAATAAATAATAAATAATAAATAATAAATAATAAATAATAAATAATAAATAATAAATAATAAATAATAAATAATAAATAATAAATAATAAATAATAAATAATAAATAATAAATAATAAATAATAAATAATAAATAATAAATAATAAATAATAAATAATAAATAATAAATAATAAATAATAAATAATAAATAATAAATAATAAATAATAAATAATAAATAATAAATAATAAATAATAAATAATAAATAATAAATAATAAATAATAAATAATAAATAATAAATAATAAATAATAAATAATAAATAATAAATAATAAATAATAAATAATAAATAATAAATAATAAATAATAAATAATAAATAATAAATAATAAATAATAAATAATAAATAATAAATAATAAATAATAAATAATAAATAATAAATAATAAATAATAAATAATAAATAATAAATAATAAATAATAAATAATAAATAATAAATAATAAATAATAAATAATAAATAATAAATAATAAATAATAAATAATAAATAATAAATAATAAATAATAAATAATAAATAATAAATAATAAATAATAAATAATAAATAATAAATAATAAATAATAAATAATAAATAATAAATAATAAATAATAAATAATAAATAATAAATAATAAATAATAAATAATAAATAATAAATAATAAATAATAAATAATAAATAATAAATAATAAATAATAAATAATAAATAATAAATAAATAATAAATAATAAATAATAAATAATAAATAATAAATAATAAATAATAAATAATAAATAATAAATAATAAATAAATAATAAATAATAAATAATAAATAATAAATAATAAATAATAAATAATAAATAATAAATAATAATAATAATAATACGAGTAATAAAATAATAATAATAATAATAATAATAATAATAATAATAATAATAATAATATCTTGCTCAGCTATAATTAATAAAATATCTTCTTCAGCCATTTTTACTTTTGTTTTCAAAATATATCTAACTTTACAACTTCAAAGAGGCATGTGAGCTTGTCGTTCATAAACGACATAAAATAACGATAAGTAACGGTACGTAACGATAAATAAATTAGCAGAATAAGGTTTTGGCAAAAATCGTTATTATAACTACATGTCGCCTGGTAACGACTCGTAATGATACATATTTTTTTAGTAGAATAGGCCTGAATGTATCCAACTGTGATGTGGTTGTGAAATTAACTTGATTCGGAAAAACAAATATTAAGTATATCATTATTTTTTTCTATATAAAAGTATAATTTTTCTAGTTCAGTTATTTTTACAATATCTAATGTATTAAAAACCGTAGGAAAAAATGTTTTAAATTCACTTGTTTGAACTATTAATCGTGCCCCATATTTTGTTTGTATGATTTTTGCAGAACTAATTTTATATTTTTTCTTTTCTTCTAGTTCTGTTAAATGGATGGTTGGCAATTTATTATTTGCTGATCCTAATTAGTTCAAATGTGTTAAAATATTAGAAGCCATTTTTATTTCTAAAATAAAAAAATAATTAAAATTCCAGCTTTAATTTCAATAAAAATAAATATTTTATAAAGTAATACTTACAGCTTTTTAAACATAAAAATATAACTGCTTCTATTAAATGCAAACTTATTAATGATTTATAAAATAAAAACATGTTAGCATATTTATTTGAAAACCTTATCTTAAATAGTGATAGTAAAATATTTTCATTTTTCCTTTCACAATTATTTCATTTTTCCTCATATTTTCTTATTTTTTTCCTTATAATTTTTTGTTAGCATATTTATATAAAAACCTTATGACAAATAGTGATAATAAAATATTTTCATTTTTCCTAATACAATTTTTTCATTTTTCCTTATATAATTTTTATTTTTTCCTTATTATTTTTAAATTTTGCCCTATACTATTTTTTTTATTTCTTTTTCTTCGTTATTATATCCGCTCATTATATGCCCTAACCATTTTTCATTAAATTTTTTCTTCTTTATTTTATCCGCTTATTAGATGTCTTAACCAATGAAACAATGTTTTATTTTCACCAACAGACATTAAATTTAATTATTATTACAACCAATAGTATCTAAGCAATATGTAACTATAAATTGTGAAGTTTGCTATTAATTTTTATCATATTTATTTTATTCGTGAAGCCGTAAACATTAAACACTTTTGGAATTTGCTAATAATTTTCTATAATATTTATTTTTATTTGTGAAGCTATAAACATTAATTATGAAGGTAAGATATTAAATTTAATTTATTATGTTGTTTTATTTATAAAAAATTTTTAGCCAACAAAAAAGGTGATCGAAAACCATATCCAGCAAATACAACTCGTTCAAGGAAAAAAATAATTGAACAATCCGTAGATGCTATTTTAAACGAGGAAAATAAGGAAAATATTCCACAAATAGAAAATAATAATTTGGAAGAGGAAATAACAACAATTAAATGTGATGAAATACAAAATGATGGAAAACTGATTATGGAATATAAGTTTTTTTTGGATAATTTTAAATGGGTGTCTGTTGGTATAGACCCCTTAAATAATTATAAAATTATTATTAATTTGTATAGTAATCAATTAAGAAAATATATTTCTTTTGAAGCCAAAGAGTAATTTGAATTTCTTTTATGTCAAAATGCAATACTTTCTCATTTTAATTTCGATACTAATATTCAATCATACAAATTTCATGATATTGAAATAATATTTGACAGCAGATTTTTTAAAGTAATACAATTAAAATCAAAGTATGGTGCTTTAAATTTGGGGAGCTTATCTATGAATTATTTGTTTCAATTATCTGATTTAATAAATTGTACAATAAATTATCTTGAATCTTTAAATTTTTCTAAATATTATTACAATATTATAAAAGAATCTACTAAATATGAAGGAGAAATTATTAATAACATATATTATTTATGTAATAATAATGATGTATATAACTTTGCAATAAGAGAAATAATTATGTTTTATTCTGATGTATTAATGGAAAATATTGTTAATGTAAAATATTTATAATAAAATATTGTAAACATAATTATTGAATTATTTTAATGCATGTAAAATATTTACAATAAAATATAAAAATAATTACGTTTTATTTTAACCTTAAGTATTTTTATGGATATTGGGTTTGTAAAAAATACGTATATTTTAAACAATTATTTATTAAATTTTTTTTATTGATTCCATATATATTTTTTTTAAAATATTCACATCATTTTGTTTATTATAACTACACATTTTACTATTTTCTATATTATTTAAAAGTTTAACAATAATAATCATAATATTTGCATTTGTTTCCTTACTTGGAATATTATTAGTTGTTTTTCCAATAATAAATGGACATAGCAGAGACCAACGAAGATGTTCAAAAACTGGAATATCCCCATCTTCAAAATTATGTATTATAACATCACAAAATGGACATACTACTTTATGTAAGGTGAAAAAATATAAGTCGGAACTGCAGTCAATTAGGTTTTTTATTGGATCAAACCGACGTTTCGGTCATACTATGACCATCTTCAGGGCTCTATAAAATTATTCATATGTTATATCTACATTTTTCTTACAACAATTACTTACATCCAAAATCAGCAAATTATATAATAAAAACACATTTTAAAATTTTACATAAAATATTATCGTCAAATATAAAACAATAAATAAATAAATAAATAAATAAATAAGGTAAAAACAACGAAAATGGTATACAATTTAAAAAAATTATTATTAAAAACGGACAAGAACAATGATGGACAACTTTAAAACACGAACTAATAATCATAGTATGACCGAAACGTCGGTTTGATCCAATAAAAAACCTAATTGACTGCAGTTCCGACTTATATTTTTTCACCTTACATCATCTAGAACAGTCGATCATCGTTCCTATCAATTTCATACTACTTTATCATCCATTTTTGAATAATAAAATCCAGCTCGTGCTAAGTCTTCTACGGTAATGAAGCTTTTTGGCCACATATTTTCTTGTAAAGTGGATAGTCGCTTGCACTCACTTTCATATATATTATTGCTAAAAATATACGCATACATTATGAAATGCTAAAAAATAAATTAACTTAATATTAATTTTTACCTTTTAATGCAATTTATATTGTTTTTGTTGCATGAGCAACAATTTTCAATATTTGGAGGTGGTCCATCAATATGAGTTTTATTAGTTGGTAAATTCCAATGTTCCACACATGGTAATTTTTTTATAATATTAAAATTATTTTAGTGGAAGTTTTCCCCAAATATTTAATAAGATACTTCCATTAAATGGACTTCATATGTGCTCAAATTTTTCTTCATCAATTTTTTGACAAATATATGCTAATGATGCCAATTTTCCAATTATTAATAGTATACTATTATTATCGCAACTATTTTGTATTTTTAGTTTATATTTATTATAATTATTTTCTGAGATTAAATTTGTATTATAACAAATGTTTAACAAATCTTGCACTATTATTTGCAATGCCATTTCCATAATAAATTATATAACAACTTTAATAAATTACTTTAAAATACTAACATTTGTTTTACAAAAAAATTGTTTATATATGCTTAAATAAGTAGAGGTGGGGGTAAGAAAAACATATTTTAAACATTTATTATTTTCGATAATAATATGTTTAAGTGTTCATACATACCAATGTTAAGACAATCAATATTAAATAATGAAAAATCAAATTTTCCTGCTTTTACTAACGTATTTGAAAATTCATTAAATTCATAATAATAATCATTTAGGAAAAAATATATTCGACCCTTTGTATATTTAAAAACTGAATTTATATTATTAGGAATACCCGGAAATTGTGAATCAATAGCTCCATATTCTGCAGTGTTAAATTCACATTCATTAATTAATATAAAAGAATCATTATTGTGAAATATATATATGTTTTTCCCATGTTTGTAAAAACAGCTCCATTATTATTTTGTATAACATCTGTATATGGATTCGCTGTGTTTTCTAATTTTAAAGTTGGAAATTTTATATTATATGTAACATGATCAATTATAAATACGTTTCCATTTGGTCTTAAATAAACAGCATTTATTTTATTAAAATTTTTAGGTAAAAAAGGTAACCATTTTGTTATAAGTAATGGTTAAAAAATTGAAATTTTTTTCATTTAATTTTTTATTCCACACCCATTTATCATAATATATATATATATATATATATATATATATATATATATATATATATATATATATATATATATAATTTATTTTTTAAAACTAAAAATGTAGTTACATTTTTAATTCACATAAATTTGGATAAAAAATTATTGTTTTATTATCTTTAGTTTTATTAGGTATAGTAGCTTTAGTTGTTAAACTTTCTTTTGCTGTTAAAGTATTATCTGATTTAACTCCATATAATGTTTAAATAGCTAATATATCATCCAAATGTAAATCATAATAATTTTTGTTTTTAATTACATTATTAGAATAGACTGGAAACATTATTGCATAAAAATTATTACTATTTATTTATTTATTTATTTATCAATACAATGCCCAACAGGTAAAAACCCAGTAAGAGGGCAGGCAAAAAAATACATGAAAATGAGTAAATGTCTGTACAACGATCAATGAATAAAAATAATAAAAAAGAACAACATGCAACGATGTCACTTGTGTTTAAGAATATTTATGAATTTTTTGGGGG
This sequence comes from Harpalus rubripes, assembly GCA_963082715.1. Classification (NCBI taxonomy): domain Eukaryota; kingdom Metazoa; phylum Arthropoda; class Insecta; order Coleoptera; family Carabidae; genus Harpalus; species Harpalus rubripes. The sequence goes on from OY720457.1 coordinate 30,789,260, forward strand.
AGTAACGGAATACATCGATATTTGAAAATTTTACTGTATAAATTTGACACATTCGGTGTATAGGAGAAAGAGATAAGGCATTATTGCGTGGAGTAGGAAGATAGAAGGTTTGAAAATAGCGAGTGTGTATGAAAGGAGTGTGGAAAGGAAGTTGATTTAAGCAAGTAGGATCATCTATTTCACTGTGGATCAATTTAGAGAGATGATGAACAAGTTGGAAGTCGCGACGCTCTATTAGGCTATGTATTTCAAATGTTCGTAACAACTCTAAGTATTTATATGAATAGTCCGGATAACTTGTATTAATTTTGAAATATATATATATATATATATATATATATATATATATATATATATATATATATATATATATATATATACATATTTTAATTTTTTTTTAATAGATTCAATGTGGTCCTGATGATTTTCATAAATGGAATTCCAGATAATGAAGCAGTACTCTAGTTTGGAGCGGAAACAGGCATAGTAAAGTGAGAAAATAGCAGTAACATCACGGAAGGAACGAGTTGTACGAATAATAAAAACTAGCATACGGAGGGATGAGTTGCAAATACGATTAATATGACTCACAAAAGTGAACTTAGAGTCAAATGTAACGCCTAGATCATCAAAAGAAGAGCAACGAGTTAGAGGAAGGTTATTAATGCAGTAAGAAAATAAAAGAGGAGAAGATTTCCTAGTATAAGACATGACTGAACATTTATTTAAATTTAAGCTTAAGTTATTTATTGAACACCAACTAGATAAATTATTAAGATCGTTTTGAAGAATTTGAGAATCAATAGCGGAAGAAACTGGATCAAATATTTTTAAATCGTCAGCGAATAGCAGTTTATTAGAGTGTAAAATATGTGTAACATCATCAATAAATAATAAAAACAACAAAGGGCGTAGATTAGAACCTTGGGGAATACCAGAGCTAGAAATGAAGGGTGAGGATTTGCGACCAAGAAACTGAACAAATAACTGGCGATGAGACAGGTCCGACAAAAGAAGATCAATTAATGATGATGATAAAGAAAAGTCATGGAGTTTCTTGATTAAAATAGAATGGTCTACCTTGTCGAATGCTTTGGAAAAGTCTGTGTACATGCATTCAACTTGGCCTGTGAGATTTAGAACAGAAGAAACAGTATGCGTGAAATATAGTAAATTGGTAGTTGTCGATCTTTTTTCCATAAACCCATGCTGAGAGCATGAAATAAGATTTTTAACTTTGTTATAAATAGTTGTGTATATTAGTTTTTCAAATATTTTACTGAAATTCGATAATTAGCAATGGGACGATAGTTTTTAATGTCAGCTCTATCACCTGAATTGTGAATGGGAGTGATTCGTGTAATTTTCCATTTATCAGGAAATGTATTTGTTTTTAATGATAAATAAATGGGAAAGAGCATTCGACAGCGGGTAGGCGCAATCTTTAATAAGGAAACTTGGAATGAGATCAGGACCACACGAAAAGTTAGACTTTAATTTTGAAATTGAAGATTGAACATTGTCTCTACTCACATGGTTAAGTGAAATGAGGTTTTGTGAAATAGTATTGGATGAACGAGGAGGATTAGTCGAAGGCATTGTATAGACCGATTAAAAATGAGAAGCGAAACCATTTGCTATATCTTCAGATGTTGAAAATTTAGAATTGTCCAATGACATATTTTCGGGAAATGTTGACGTATTCCGTTTTGAATTTACAAATTTCCAGAAAGAACTTGGATCGTTTTGAATATTACTCTCACACTGCGCAATATAATCATTGTAAGACTTCTTGATATTTTGTTTAAGTTTAGCATGAATTTCGGAATAACAGTTGACATAGTATGCATTATTTTTGTGTTTATTGCTTAGCTTGCGGAAATCTTCCTTGCGACGAATATCAGCTATAATTTCAGACGTAAACCAAGGTGGAAATCGTCTTTTATGAGATTTTTTGAGTGGGACACATTCATCAAAAAAAGTGTACAAAGTGTTATAAAAAAATCACAAGCTAAGTTAACATCATTATATTGACTAAGAATGTTGAATACCTAATGAATGATCAATTTCATGAACTATTACATCAAAAAAACTTATTTGATTTTTAAAATTAGGTTGAGTTAAATCAAAAAACCAATTTTCTGTCACATTCAAATGCATTTCCACTGGATAATCATTTGGCGAAAAAGCATGACCTAGTGTATCACCTGGTACATCAAAGAAATAATTACAAAATTTTTTTTAGTTATTTTAGAATGGCGAACTAACACCTTCAAATGATATTACAATATCAATATTGTTTATTGATGATGCTTGTAAAAAAACTAAATTTGTATATTTTGACCATATATTAAAAGCTTATTGTGTAATATTTTTAATTTTATCAGATGCGTCATAAAAATACCAATAAATCGTGTTTTTATTCCATTTTTCATTAGAAACTTGAAAATGTATATCTTTTACACCACATCTTGGAGTTTTTATAAAATTTATAATATTAGAACTGACATTTTTTTATATTTTTGTTCAAATAAATTTAAAGCATTTATATAATTTCTACTATTCTTTGTTAATAACATAAATTCATTTTCACTTACATCTAAATATCCATAATTATATAAATAATTTGATATTAATGTAAAATCGCTTATATTTAAATTAGCATTGACATTTAAAATTAATATAAAAAATAAAAAAACACATTATTTGTTAATTTAAAATAGAGTTATAATAATACATAAACTTTAAATATTTATTTGTTTATATAATTGTCAGTAACACTGTTATATTCAAACTAATTTTCATTTGTATTATAACATCAAATACAGGGTGGGGCAGAAAAACCTATCCGATTTCAAATCCCTTTTTCCCAGAAGAGGGAGCAGGTAGAGTAGTGGGGTAAAAACCGTTAGAAAGCCGGTTTTATGCCATTTGTCAGTAGTCAACATGCCTTGGTCTGGTGAACATCGTGCTTTTGTTATTGAGCGGTTTATCGAATGCGGCGGTTCGATAATTGCTACACAACGTGCTTTTCGAATTCATTTCGGACTCGGGCGTCATAATCCTGTTCCACATCACGCTACGATTAAAGTGTGGGTGTCAAATTTTAGACAGACGAGTTCAGCATTGAAAAAGAAGTCGCCTGGACGTCCCAGGACAGCAACAGGACCTGAAAACGTGGCCAATGTGAGAGCCGCGATTGAACGTTCCCCGCGTCGTTCGGCGCGAAAACATTCGCTCGCTTTGGCGATTTCCAACCGCAGTATTCGGCGCATTTTGCACCGGGACCTCAAAATGCATCCCTACAAAATGGTTGTTGCACAGGAATTAAGTGAAAGGGATTTTGAAACCCGTACGAACCTGTGTCGCGATCTCCGAGAACTCCCAAACGACGATGTTGTGCTCTTCACGGACGAAGCCCATTTTCACCTTTGTGGTGCCGTTAACAGGCAGAATTTTCGATATTGGAGTGACGAAAATCCTCGAGAAATCCATCAGGAACCCCTCCATAGCCCAAAAGTGACTGTGTGGTGTGCTCTTTCCCGCCTAGGCGTCCGGGGGCTTTACTTTTTTGAAGAAAATGGGCAAACCGTAACGGTCAACAGCGAGCGCTATTGTTTCATGCTGGAAAATTTTCTTAGACCCAAAATGGAAGAAAATGGCGTGGAAAATGTGTGGTTTCAACAGGATGGTGCAACCGCCCACACATCGCGACGATCAATGGACATTCTCCGGGAACTGTTTCCCGGTCGCCTCATTTCCCTGAGAGGTGATCTTGGCTGGCCGCCGCGCTCACCGGATCTCACTCCATGTGACTTCTTCCTTTGGGGTTACCTCAAATCGAAGGTTTACCAGCATCGAACAAGGACCCTTCTTGCTTTACGAAGGGAAATTGCTCGGGCAATTGAAGAAATTCCTGTGGAAATGACGGTGAAAGTCATGGAAAGCTACCGCGAGCGCCTAAATCAGTGTATCCGCTCCCAAGGACGACATTTGAGTGATGTGCTTTTCAAAACTTAAATTTAAAAATGGCATAAAATTTGCGATATGTTAATAAAAATTTTTTTTGACAAGTTGAGTGGTTTTAATTTTATAACGTTTTGAAATCGGATAGGTTTTTCTGCCCCACCCTGTATATAGCAAAAAAATTATGTTTTCACATGTTATCATCTAAATAATTTTTTATTTTATATACATTACTTATTGCACAATTATTAAAATGATTAAAACATGTTTTACGTGAGATAAAATGTTGAAGCGATTTGCAATCTTCTATTGATATAACATTGCGATTTAAATTGAAAGATGCAAGAAAAGATTTTTTATTTCACCTTTAACATACATTTTTGATCCCCTCTCTAAAATTGGTAAAATAATATTACATAATTTATTATATGGTATATACCCATCATCCCATTTTATCCCATGATGATTATAATAAAGCCATGTACATTGTTTTTTATATTTATATTCTAATATATTCCATGGAAATGGTGGTTCAAATAAAAAATGATTAAACACACCCCCATCACTTGATATAATAGCAATTTCTTTCGGTACTATTATATAATTTTTTGCATTGAAACCTTGAATTTCAACAATTAACTCCATTTTAAATTTTTAGATCTCCTTTTTAACAAATACAAATTATAATTGATTATTAAAACATGAAAAAATAATATTTATATATATATATATATATATATATATATATATATATATATATTAAAATAATTTAAATAGATAATCTAACTTCACCAGTTAATGGATTATATTGAATAATAAAGTCATGTATAATAAGACAATAAACCCATGTGTCTTCAGGAAATGGATCACTAGATTCAAAATCTAATCGAATATCTACAGAACTATTTTTGACTGTTTCATTTTGATTAGAACAATCAATAACAATTAATGGGGCAATTTTATTAAAATTTGTTTTACTTAAAACAGGACCAGTATTAACATTATTGTTATTATAATAAGAATTTGGAAATTTTGCATACATATCATATAAAAGTGCAAACTGATTATTTTTAAAATCGAGATTTAAATCACCATATGAATAACAAACTGAATTTAAATGTAATTTAATATTAATTAAATTGCAAGAATCAAAATAACTACTATCTTTAGTAATTGAATATTTACGAGCAGTTTGAAAACCAACAATTACAAATCTGAGTTTTTCTAATTGGGTCGACGATTTTATTGGCCATGAATGCTTTTTTCCAGTTGTAAGAGCACGATATTTATACAAATCCCACGAACGAAAAGCACACGGTAAAAATTGATTTGAATTTGTTATTTTTAATAATCGTAATCTATATTCATCATTAACAGAAACATGTGTAACTCTCCAAAATATTTTGCTTAATTTAAACTTTAAATTTTCCGATGATGTATAAGCATCATTATCATTTCTTGCTCTTATTAATACTAATTCTTGTCTTACATTTACTAATATATTTTTATAATCTTCAAAAAACCCTAATAAATTTTTTAAAGGAATGGATACGTTAAAATTAGCATTATTATCTAAAATATTAATATCAAACCCCCAACCAGCATTTTCAAGTGTATCACTTTCAAATTTATTTAAAGAAGCATAAGCTTGTAGTGTAGAAGTAGCTCCCACATTTTTTGTTTTGTCAATTTCTACACTGTTAATTAAATACTTAATTTCATCAAATAAATATGCAATTCCATTATTTGTTATTTTTGTACCAGCAGGAGGTGCGGAATTATCTTCTTTTAATAACTTTCCTTCAATATATAAAAAACTTTCATGTGGTAATGTATATAAATCTTGTTGTTGAATTTGAATTCTAATTTCATCGCTGCTATTAAATGCAGATATTACAATTGGATGTTGGCTATGTACTTCTTTTCGAGTTACAGCATCGGTAAAAACAACACTTGATGTAATATTTAATATATTATTCATTCGTTTTTACACGTACACGTAAACCAAGCGATTTTAAAAATGCAATATTTTCTCTTGTTAACAATTTCTTGGATGTTGAAAAACTAATTTGGTTTGTTGTTTCTTGTGTTCTTTCATAATCTATACCCATTGCTACAAAAATTAATTATTTTACTTTGTTAATTAATAAAAAACTAAGATATGTTTTTTGTTTTTCTCCTTTTATATTATTTTTTTTAAATGTAATCGAATAGTTATTTCTTCTTCTTGAAAATTTATAAGTTTTCCTTTTTGATCATTAATATTTATACTAAGGTTGCGTATTAGCTAAATGTTCACAGGTAAGTAAATAATATTTGCCGGTGTTTCATTAATCTTATATCCTGGATCAACTGCTGGATAAAATTCATATAAAATATGTACGGGAGACTCATTTTTATAAGATCCTGTTATAATATTACATTCTATTTGAATTATAGTTACATTCATTATATTTACAGATAAATCGCTTTCATATAATGCTTCACTATCTAATATTCGTTCTTTAAAACCCAATAAAGATCCAATGCATTTTTTTTGTTTAAAATCAATAGTAACACTACTTATGAGTTCACATTTTAATGTATTATTATTTGCTTTTAAGCTTATAAAAAAAATTCATTATTTTTTCTTTTATTATTTTATTAGTATAAAACTTGTTATTAGAAACATATGTGGGATCACAATTCTTTAAAAAAAATCTATGTCCTCAATTTCATATAATCCTACTGGTATTGTAATTATTTGAAGTTCTTTATTTTCACCGTTTTTATCTCGATAATAAAACTTATTATTAGTTGTATCAATATTTGGAATTGACATATATCCTTGAAAATTAATGAAATTTAATTCATATTCACTATTTAACAAGTGATATTGTCATCGAATCCATGATTTAACTAAATTAAATAATAGTTATTTTGTGTATTTATTTTAAATTTTTAAACATAAATGACCACAATTGTAAGAATTAAAATTTTGATAACGTTTATAATTATATGTAATTTTATTAGCTTCTTTTAAATAATTTATTAGTTCTATTGGTGGTGGTAAATTTCCAAAACTATCAAAATATTTCACATTTTTATTTTGTTCTATGTATGCCACCCAATGTGTCCCGGAACCTTTTTGAGTATCTAAATTTATAATAGCACACTAATTTTTTAATGGTTTTTTTGATAATTTATTTCGCTTATAACAACCACGAAAAAACTTTATATTATAAATACGAGCATATTGAATTATATTATCACTACTTAATGCTTTTTTCGGTAGTTTTTTTGTTTTTTTCTGTTTTTTTAATACCAGCACCACGTTTATACGGTTTTAAATATAAACCTTTGCCCATAAGTTTTTTAACACCATATGATGCAGCAGAACTTGCAGCACCAGCTGTTAAACCTTTTAAAATAAACGGTGTAATTGCTGCTACTAATAGCAAAAAGCCACCATGTTTAGGTGTTTTTATTATGCGTTGTTTTTTTACAATTTTTTTAATACCCATTCCAAGTTTTCTTTTTGCTTTCATAGCGTTTGTTATTGTCCAAGCAGCAACTTTTTCACCGAATGATGCGTCCTTTGAATTTACTCTTTCCCACGTTTTTTCCTGTAATATTTTATCAGCAATGTGTCTATCTTGTATATTATTATTTTTTAAATATGAAATATCATGTTCACGACATGCAGCATCTAATTTATTTATACGTGTATCACCCCTTTTTAATCTTTTTTCTAATTTAGTTCCAGGCCCACAATATTGATAACCAGGTATATGTAATTCTATAGGTAATGAATTAATTGCTTTATTTAATAATTCACCACCATACGTAATCATTGAAATTTTCTTTAAGACTAAGTATGTATATTAAAATTAAACTGTTTTTGCAGCAAATCCAAAACTATATTTCACTCTAACGTCCAGTTTCCTTTATTGAAATTAAATAGAGTAATACAATATAATTATTGAATTTTGACGCTCAAAATTACCTAATAAATAAATAACTTTATTAAAAAACGGTCGCATGAATTTTATATTAGTTTACTTACGGTGAATTCCTCAAATTTGTATTTTATTTGGTTTTAATCGTTTACGGTTTTGAATTATTTTGTTTTTCGTTGCATATGTCATTACTCTCGTTTGTTCAAAGTTACTATGATCTAAGTATTATTTATTAGGTAACTTTGATTTTACTAAAATATTATTATTTTTAACAATGTATATAAAAGAGGTATCTTTATATATTAAACTAGTCATCAATATGAAATTTGTAAAACAGGAACAACGTTTTCGCGTCAACAACTTTGATACTATACAATTAAATAAAATAGTAAAAAAACATGGTGATTTATTACCAAATAGTGTTAGGTGTATAATAGTTGGTCCTAGTAATTGTGGAAAAACAAATACTTTAATTAGTTTGCTTACACATGCAAATGGATTGAAATTTAAAAATATTTACTTGTATTCTAAATCATTACAACAACCAAAATATAAATTTTTAGAAGAATATATATCAAAAGTAGATGATATGGGTTTTTTTCTTATAACGAAAACAGCGATGTTATAAAATCATCTGAAGCAAAGCTATTTTCAGTTATAATTTTTGATGATGTAATATGTGATAAACAAGATTGTATGAGAGATTTTTTTCAACGGGAAGACATAACTGTGTTGATTCATTTTATCTTGCTCAAACATATGCAAAAGTACCTAAACATTTAATCAGAGATAATACCAATTTTATTATATTATTTAATCAAGATAAAACAAATTTACAACATATATATAATGATCATGTAAATACAGATCTGTAGTTTATTAAATTTCAAAATTTTTGTATAAATTGTTGGAAACAAAAATATGGATTTGCAGTTATAGATAAAGATAGTGAAAAAGAAGGTCATTATCGAAAGGGTTTAGATAAATTTCTTAAACTCACTTCTATTTGAAATAAATTATAATAAATCACTGCAATTGATTTATAAGTTATTTGTAAACAATTTTTTGTTAATATTTACTAATTATTTTATGTTTATACAGGAAGAAGATAAAACTAACAAGATATCTTGCAAATTTTATAAAAAAATTATAAAATATATTTAATTATATTTATAATAAAAACTATTTCATTTGTGCTGATATTACACATTCAAATTGTAATTGTTATTAATTTTTTATTAATAAATAAAAATATAATAAAATGAGTAATAAAGAAACTATTAAAGAAATAATTAAAGTAAGTAAAGTACTAAAAGAAAAATTTAATGCCTTAAAACATAATAAAGTGATTAGTGAAGCATTATTAGTAAATACTTTTAAACCTATAACAAATCCGCTTAAAGAATTAATATAAAATTCAAAAGAAAATGAAATAAAACATAATAATAAAATAAAACATAAAAAATATAACGAAGAAGAAAATAAAACCCCAATAAAAAAAAAAGAATATGTAAGAAAATTTCTAGATTATGATTTAGAGAGTCCGGAAAGTTCAAATATTAAATTAGAAAATTATGAAAATAAGGAAGATGTTTATGAAGCAACTCCAGATATTTCTCCTATTTCACAAGCAAGAGAGGCTTTTAATACTCCTCAGGGGCAAGAAGAAATGAAAAATTTAGAATTAGAATTTGGAAATTTAGATAAAGAATATATTATAAAAATTTTATATAAGGATAAAGATTTAGATGAAAATTATGGTGTGAAAATTGCTAAAGATGGTACATTTAAGTTGGGTAAAAAAAACAGAAATAGATAAAAATGACATTAATAGATGGAAAAGAATATATGGGTACAAAAGGTCTTTATGAATTAATCTTTAGAAAAAATCCTGTAAATTATGATGATGCAGATAAAAATGAGTATTTTAAAATTTTAGAGCAAACAGGTGCTCATAAAAATTCAACAAATAATTTAATTAAAATAACAGCTGCCCTCAAATATTTTAATATAATAAAACCACATTTGTGGATGATATAACTAGACGATCATCATTAAGAAAAGAAAAAAAACGATAAAATATTCTCCTTCGGGTACGGGATTATTACCCTCAACTTTAAACGTTTTAAATTATAAACGTAAATATAAATATATATATATATATATATATATATATATATATATATATATATATATATATATATATATATTGGGGATGATCCTAATGAATTAGTTAGTAGATTACAATTGTCATTAGCATATAAACAAAGCGGCCATACAGGTCATGATAATGAAATAATTTCAATTATCGAAGAATTAAAAGATGCAAATATAATAAATTAGTTATATATTTAATTTAAAAATATGAGTGTTGACAAATTTGGACATTATTCATTGAAAAGAAAAAAAGTGGGGATAATGAGATAATACGGCTTAATGAAGATAATTGAATTGATTTCGATGGAAGACAAATTATAAATATAGGTAAACCACAAATTTCTACTGACATTGTAACTAAAGAATATGTAGACAAAAGAATAAATGAGGATGAAAACTTCATGCTTTAAAATAAATGAATATATTTTTGATGCAAAAATGAATAAAATTGGTAATGTACAAACACCAACTAGTTCTATTCAAGCAACCGATAAATATTATGTCGATGCTTTAGTAAATAATATTGAAAAAACAATTAGTACTAAAATGGAAACACTAAAAAATAATTTAAATAAGTTAATAGAGGAGAAGAAGAAACAATCAAACATTAACATTGAAACTAAAAGTTTAGAATTAATGATAAATAAAATATTAGAAGAAAAAATTGACCCATTTAAGAAAAAACTTAAAACAGAGCAAGAATTAATTTTTAAGTGCTATAACTTTTTACAAACAAAAATTGACAAATAAAATGTCTAAGCAACAAGTAGTAAAAGAACTTCATAAACCAGCTCGAAAAAACTATCCAAGACGTAAAGTAATAACAAAAGGAATTGATGATTTGAGGCAGGCTGATCTTATGGAATTAATACCATATGAGAACGAAAATAAAAATTATAAATATTTGTTAACAGTAATAGACACATTTTTTTAAATATGCGTGATCAAAATCAGTAAAAAATAAATCTGCTCATGTAATCACAAAAGCATTAGAAAACATACTTAAAGAAAAAATAATCCCTAAAAATTTGCAAACTGATAATGAAACAGAATTTTATAATAGCAATTTTAAAAACTTAATGTTAAAATATAAAATAAATCATTATTCAACTTTCATTCAACGAACATTAAAAAATAAAATGTGGCAAGAATTCAGTTTACAGGGTTCATATAAATGGATTGATATTTTACCAAATTTAATTAAAACATATAATAATACTATACATAAAACTATTAAAATGCGACCTATAGATATAAATAATAAAAATAAAAATTTTCTATTAAAAACTCTATAAAATAATATAAAAATTTGTGGTCGTGGAAAGTTAAAAGTTGGTGATTTTGATAGAATATCAAAGATGAAAAGTATTTTTGAAAAAGGTTATACTCCTAATTGGTCGACTGAAATATTTACACTTACAAAAAAACAAATAACAAATCCTATAACTTACAAGTTAAAAGATTATTTAAACCAACCTGTGGCAGGAGGATTTTATGAATATGAATTACAAAAAACAAAGATATTTATTTAGTGGAAAAAGTTTTGGAAAGCAAAGGATTACAAGTATTCGTTAAATATCTTGGTTTCGATAATAAACTCATGGATAAACAAAAAAAAATATGTTTTTTATTGAAATATTTTTTTATACAATATTTATGTATTAAATATAATATTATGTAAATAAATACAATATAAATTATATTTTATTTAAAATAGTTTATTTACAAAAAATCCTAGTCATTAATTATAATGTCTGAGTCCGGTAATGTAATCAAGTAATGCCCCCATGGTATGGTATCTGTTGTTCCTTCTTGTATGTAGCGTTTATCGTCATCAGCATTTAATGCTAATTAATTTTTTTCAACAGAAAATATTTTATGATTTTTAGATATAATATTATTTTGTTTTTTAAATATTTTTGTTTGATTAAAAAGAGTATTTTTGTAATCGTCTATAGTTAATTTTTTTGTAACAGTACCTGAAATTCCTTTTGCCTTTGAAATTGAAGTTTCGTTTTCTAAAGTAAAACAATACATTTTTGAACGCAATCCCGCAAATTCAGTCATGATTATTCCGGCATTCTCATCTTTAAATAATCCCACTACCTTTTTATTAACTTGTGGCATTGAATATATATTATTAGGTGCTTAGTCGAATGTATGAAAAAGGTGTATATTATCTTTAATATATTTGTATGGGATCATTGTTAATAAATTTGTAAATAAGCGAATCTGTGTCCATATATAATAATTTTGGAGAAGAGAATTTTTTGTATCTAATTATAGTGAAAGTTGTAAATTAAAGTTTTTGAAATGTCTAAAATTGCCATTCTTATATAAATTGGTTTATTAAATATGATTTTTACTTTACTTAATTCAATTGAAACTAAATTTTCAGTAAATAAAATAATTTTTAAAAATTTTGGTTTTGCAACCAATTTTCTTACACCTCCTTTCCCATCCCATTTTGATACTAATTTTATATCACGTCTATTACGAATGTTTTCCATTGATTTGCCAAAAACAGCATTATTCATAAGTTTAAAGAAAAAATCAAATTCATTTTTTGCATATTTTCTAAAATTCGTATTTTTGTCAATATATTCCTTTAGCCAAAACGATTGTTTAAATTTTATAACCCGATGAATTTTTAATTATTTTTAACCCAATTGTAAAGCCTGCTTTAAATTTGTATGATGTAATACATATTTTTTTTATCGTATAATGTAGTTAAAACTTTACTTGTTTTTGAATTTGGAGGTGTACGTTGTTCAGAACATAGTGGAAAGTCTTTGTGTGCGTCATGTAGGTATGTGGGATACTCCAAGTCAACTTCAAAAACATAATCATCATGTTCATTGTATTGTATAGTCATAAAATCAAGAGTTTGAATTTCTTCATTGGATAACCATTCAAAACTGCCATATGGTAAACACTGTGTCATAGCCCATCCATACAAATTACATGCATCAAAATACATAAGATAACTATCCGGCTCTTCTGGATTGTATGATGGCCTGTCCGGCTCTTCTGGATTGTATGATGGCATATATTTATTGTTGGCACTGGCATAACGATTACAGCATTGACTTATACCTCCACGTATCCCCCCTTCAAAAAAAAGTATCATGTCTATATCTGTTAGCAACTCTAGTTCAACTCCAGTTATTTTCAACATGGCAACCTATAAAAATATTTTTTAATATAATATATAATTTACAAAAAAAAAATTATTTACCTAGAGTTGTATAATAATGTACTGGGTCTAAATTATATGCTTTTAAACAAATGTTTCTAAAGTTTTCAAAAACATCTGCTAACAAAAGTACATCAGTTTGTATATATAACTCCATATAATCTCCCAAAGTTTCACATTCAAATGTTTTCCATACATTTTGTGCGTGCTTATAGTTTTCTTCGCTTATATTTGTTCCACTTAATTTGGAGTAAAATAATTCTTGTGATGGTAATTTAATTTCTTCCAAACATTCCCAGCTATTTATGTAATCATACGGAAAAATACCCTTTCTTTTTAATAAATTAAATTTATTGCTAAGTGGGTAATGTTGTCGCAATAATTTACATTGTTCTGGTTCCATATATTCAACAAGTTTTTCTAATGAATTATTAAGAAATCTAAAATATATAAAATAATTGTACATATAAGTTTTGTGGGAATTAAATTAATTCTTTCCTTATATACTCCAAATTCTCTAATAAATAAGTGACTATCATAGCCACTTAAATTGTGGAAAAATATAGGTATGTAATTAGACATTTTATAATTTAAATTGCACTCATTGTGTGCAGCTCCGCGATATTTACCTACAATTATTAAATTATTTAATTATCATTATTAAAAACAATTTATAAATTTACCAGATAAATGGCAGTGATCTCTAACTTTTTCCTCTGCATTATTAATTTTTTTCTGGCAAATATGACAAATTTCAGTTTGGTTAAAGTCTTCCCAATCTTCATCAAGCATGTCAATAAGTGCACTGTTTTTATAAAATGTTTGCACCATTTGCACAACACCTTTCAAACGATTCATAAACAATGTAGATACTTCGGGACAACGAAATGATTCATAAAAAGATAGGGAATCATCTTACGAACAAACTACTTGATATGCAACAGCATATGGAACGTGGTTGTGATATGCATTTGTGTAAGAACCAGCTGGACTTGGTTGGCAAGTATCAACAGGAACCATCAAACACTCAAAATCTGCATAAATGACAAAAGAATGACGTTCTTTATTCATAAAATTTTTAAATTTTAACCATTTTTCAGCTTCACTTGGCAACTCAATTTTGACAGCATCAACATAAACACAATCTTCCTCATAACGATTTAAAAGGTTTTTTGTACCAAAATATTGCAAACACCGCTCGCAAATTTTACGGTTTGATAATTGTGATGATAACAGCCGAGATAGTGATTTTATCCATGCATAATGTGATTTCTCCCCTTCTTTCCAAAATAACAAGTTGACATGTCGTTCAACTTTATTTTTTGTAAAATATAGAGTCCAACAACGTTATCCTTTTTCAATTTAGAATTATACTCTAAACCATATACATTTATTGAAACATTATTTTGTTTTTCAAATTTTTGAATATCTGCTAAAGGTGTGGGGAAATGTATGCCGGTTAAATTAAAAATTTCATTGTGGTTGGATGGATATTTAGAAGGACGATTTGCATTTTTCTCGGTTGGATACATAGCGGAAAGAAGAGCCCATACAAAACATTTTTCGTCATCAATTTGGACATTTACAACAGCTTTTTTTGTTTTTATATTATCAGAAAGATTAATGTATGAAGAACCACCGCTATTTGTCGCATCAAATTTTGAAATATGTACCTAATAAAATAATTTATACTAAAATATATATATATATATATATATATATATATATATATATATATATATATATATATATATATATATATATATATATATAAAACAAAAAATATAACTTATTTGCAAATATAAAATTGCATTTAGCGCTTTGCCGCTATCTCTTTACTGAAATTCTGACATATGCACAGTTATAGGCTCTTCTACATTTGTTTTGAACCATGTTAAAAAATCATCCGAAAGAGTTATTGGTGCCATTTTAGATTGGTGGCTAATTTGTATTAAAACTTCTTTTTCACCTTTTTTAATTATATATTCACACACTAAATTGGCGTTTATTTTTATTGGTGATTTATAATTGTGCATAAATTCACCCACTTTTGCTATGAAAATTAATGAGCACGCATATAAAAATTTAGTGGGTTCCAAATAATTTTCATTATTGGAAATTTTTCCACTAAATACTCGTTTTTTAAATGATGAAGCGAGATTTTCCCAAACAACCATTTTTAAGTATATATTAAAACTGTATTACTGTAATAAGCAGCGCAACACGTTATGATAATTTAAAAAATACGTTTGGTTTTATATAACACACAGGGTACGTAATTAAAATTAAAATAAGGAAAAATAGTATGAGAAAAAACTGAAAAATAATATAAGGAAATAATAAAAAAAATTGTATGCGGAAATAATTAAAAAATAATATAAGGAAAAGATAAAAAATGGTACGCGGAAAAAATAAAAATTTGTATAAGGAAAAATGAAAAAAACAGTATCAGGAAAATTTGTCAAAAATAATTATTCTTTAGTCAATATTTGTACTAAGCAGACATATCAGCATGTCTAATTTCATGCGAGAATACGTTCACTTAATCTAATTAAATATTGTATTGAACAAGAATTTATTCGGGTAAACTACAGTGGTGTGTGTTTCGCAGGAAGTTTAATTTTCTTCGAAGTAGCTCAAAAATATGGAATATTTACAAAAATATGTGTTGGTACTAAGATTTACTCAAATGGTACTAAGATTACACCACATTTTTGGATAGAACATAATAATATAATATATGATCCTACTCTTGCAATTACTCAGCACCATCTACCACATGATTCTAATGTTACCCATACAAGTGAATTTGAGGTAAAAACTGTTAAGGACATAAAAATAATGGAAGTTTTAAATTATTCGAGAAAAGTAAGTGTACAGCTGCATACTTTGCTAAATCTCCTATACATTTATTACATGTTCGTAAAAATATTTATCATAATGTAGCAAAAATACTTAATAAATTATAATAACAAACAATGTGTTCTTTTATTTTTACCCCAAAACAGTACAAAACAAAACAAGACAAGACAAGCATACATAAAATATTTTTATTAAACTTAATTGTTGGAAATACACACTCGGGACAAACACACTGAGGATGCCAGAGTGCGTATTTCAAATGAAAAACATGCAACAATAAAGCATACATAAAAATATTTTTATTAAACTTAATTGTTGGAAATACACACTCGGGACAAACACATTGAGGATGCCAGGATGCGTATTTCCAATGTTTTGAAACAATAAAGCATACATAAAATAGCAATGAGTGGTAGTGAGGTGACGCCTGGTAAACGTCCGCACGGGTACAGATATGTCATTATCATTACCAATATCTGCGTACAAAGCAAATTAACACACCCAGCAATGGGTATTTAACTAAAAAGTAATACAATTATGCAACTTATATTACATTGATGTATGGAGTTTATTTATTTATTTATTTATTTATTTATTTATTTATTTATTTATTTATTTATTTATTTATATGGAGTATTTCTTTATTTTTTTTTTCTTTCTTTTTTCTTCTTCTTGTGAACAAGAATTTTTTCTTCTTCTTTCTAAATTTTTTCTTCTGCTTTTTCTGATTCTTCTTATTTTTTTCTTCTTCTGCTTTTTTTTCTTGAGAAAAAATTTTCTTCTTCTTCCTTCTTCTGCTTCTTCTTCTTTTTCTTTTTCTGCTTCTTTTTCTTCTTCTTTCTGCTTCTTCTTCTTGCTTCTTCTGCTTCTAATTCTTCTGCTTCTTCTTCTTAACAAAATTAAAATAAGGAAAAAAATACTCTTATCTGCGACATTACTCTTATCTGTGACGTCAAATGACGTCATCAATGCTTATCTTTAAAATTTCTTATCTGTGATGTCATTACTCTTATCTGTGACGTCATCTCTTATCTGTGACGTCATCTCTCTTATCTGTGACGTCACTGAGCCAGAACCCCTCAATTATACCTACATATGAATTGATACAATAAATTGGAAAAAATGTTAAATACATAATAGAAATTTTACTATTTCATGATGATGATTCTTGACAAAGTATAATTATTATTTATTTACATTTTTATTTTGTTCTTTTTCTTTTTATTCATATAATTCCAATATTTCACTTTTTAAGCATGCGTTGCCGAGTTCTTGTTTTTATGTAAAAAAATAAAACATTCTACATCTAAAGGTACTTGTTCCATTCCATCGTCCTTACACTGTAGTTAGTCTATCCCTGGCTACTTAATCTTACTGTTAGCTTAGTTAATATTGTTGTAATAAAATTTTATCATTGTTGTAATCTAGTATAAGTTTTTCAAAAACAAAACATTTGCTTTATTTTTTTTGTCGACCCAAGGGGTGGGAGTAACTGCCTCTTCTTGATACACCCCTCCTCCCTCTTTGGCGGCTCCCATTGGTATGGATTTTTATCTTCTCACGTTCCTTTTCATTTTCATCGTCACACATTTCAAAATATGAACAGAATACGAGTATATTGCATATTTATCCAAATTACTTTTAAATTATATATCATTAATTATCTAAAAAAAAATGAGATTATAACCGCAAATGTCAAATCGCAAATATTAAGCAACTTGATCGAAACAACTTATATAGCATTTTGTTTCTCTGCCTTACTACATTTGCAATGCTGTTATCTGTTTTTAATTTCACCAGAGATTTTAGAACTGCATATATTGCACTTATTTGTCGGATAGTTATCCGTCAGATCAATTCAAAATGAAAGAAAAGTCAAGAAAATAAAATATCCGTCAAATAAATTGTCAGATAAATTTATCTGGCGGATATTTATCCAGATTTTTATCCAAAGGTGCAAAGACCGGCCCTTAAAACACAGAATCACTGTCGAAAAATACCGTTGAAGCATAATTACTTAGCAAAAAGGAGTTTTTTTGACATTATACAGTTGTCCTGCTCATCATTATAGGATCTCCGTAACGGTAAGAAATATGAAGTCGGTTAAATTGAGCAAAAATTATCTCATTAGGCGACTATTTAAGTTGTGTATATTCACTTGAGAAGAAGATGCATAGGTCACTAGATATAGGCGAAAATGTAAATTTTGCAGTTTTTATTTTTGCTAATAACTCCTAAATGTGAAATAGCACTATATTTTGGTTTGCACTTCTTATGATCTTTCGAAAGGCGATGCTCAAATGTTTTTATAGCTGCTAGGTTTTGAGTTATGTTTTAATTTTTATATTGGAAAGTAACACCATTAAAAGGATTTTTAGCTTTGCAACGATGTATAACTTTTTTTATGTTTATTTGTTTCAAACAGTGAAAATACAATAATTATTAAATTTAAAGGTTAAACACCATTGTGATTACAATAAAACGATTATTGATAAACATAATTTATAGACAATTTTATTTTTATTCATAATAATTTTTTAATTTATTTCTCAAAATTTGATATTGTTGTGCATTTTCATTAATTTAAATATTTTTATATTGACGTTATTATAGTAGGTAATAACTTGATTCAAACGAAATTTGAAACATATTTTATTGCCGATGTGCAAAATATTAATGAAAATGAAGAAAATAAACTTTAAAATAAACAACTGATATTAACTAACCGCTGATTTAATTTGGAAGTATGGCATTCCAACATCTCATAAATTTCTATAATCCTCTTGCGAAACCCATCTCCAAATTATGTTAACAAAACTATACGATGAATTGTAAGTAATAGTTCTTAGGCCGAGAATGTAGTTTGCTAAATGAGACCCTACGGGTGTCGATTTCCTAAACATCTGAGCAGGTCATTTCTATTTGGCACAAACTATAAGCAAGAACATAGAGCACCATTTGTAAAACAGGAATATCTTCATAACTGTGGTAGCTCAATATTTGTTTATTATAGCAATAATTAGCACTAAATGAGCATAATATTATAGTATTATAAAATACCGGAATTGTTACATATGGTGCTAGGCGTGAACTTAGAGAACCATTTGAAAAACAGGACGATCTCTATATATAATACAGGTAGCTCAAAATTTGTTTAACACAGCAATAATTAGCACTAAACGAACAGTGTAATATAGAATCATGAAATACTGGAAATGATTACATACGGTACTAGGCGTGAACTTTAAGCACCATTTAAACAAAAGCAAATAACACAAAAATGAGACTAACACAAAATTTGTTAAATATAGTAATAATTAGCACTAAATGAGCATAAAATTGGAGATCAGACGAACTTACCTGTAAGTGAAGTTTGATCGAAATTATATGAAGAGTCCCGTTCGAAATAGTTACAATGTAGTAACGCTAGCCGGTACGATTATGTAACAAGTTTGGAATTAATTTAAAAACAAAACGTAATCAATTACGTTCTTCTCCTAATATTCTGTTTACTGAAAGTTTCTTCATTATGTTGAAAACAAAAAAAAATTCTTTGTGTTAGGGTAGGGTAAAAACTATTGTGCCTGGGAGAGAGGTTGTAATTATTTCGAAAGAGGCTCTCCATATAATTTTGATCGAGCTTCACTTACAGGTAAATTCGTTCAATCTCCAATTATATTTCGAGCCTTGATCTCATAATTACAACAATGTAGATGTTTAGAACAGAAAAGTCATTTTTTTTGAATTTATATTGCAGAACAAAAGCCCATACAAAAAAATCTACTTAGTTCCTTGGAAATAAAAGCATGTACATTCTCTGCTACTATTACATATAGGTTTGTTATAACATTTTGCAAAAACCTTTGAATTCCGTGACCATCCAGCTGTATTTCTAAATAAACTACATCAATACTAACTCCTTTTTGAAAAGCTGCTGAAGTGGCAGCATGTCTCGTACTGTGTGCTGTAAATTCCTTTGAATTAATACCACATTCCTGGAGCACTAACTTAATTCATCTCGACATGGTTTGAGCAGAAACAGCTTTGTACGGGCTTTTCCAGGAAATAAACAAATTATTTGTGTTTCTTAGCTTTTTAGTTTTGTCCAAATAACAAAGAATGGTTTTTGCTACACATAGTTCTCGTTTACTATGAAAATAAGGTAAAAATATGAACGGCTGTTCTCTTCCCGGTCCCGATGTTTTAACTAATTTAGGAATTTTTATCTCAATTCCTGATGCTACATGTTGAATGTGATCTATTTCGATCTGTGCAAAAGTTTGAACTTTGTGTGCCGATGTTAATGCTAGTAACATAACAAATTTTTTTAGTTCGATTTTCTAGAGACAGTTGGTCTAGATTAGGCTTGCTAGCTAGATTATCTAGAACTACATTGACATCCCAAATCGTTTGATATTTAGGCTTACATGGTTTTAGTCTAAAAATCCCCTTAAAAAATCTATTGATTGTGCAACTATTTGTAAGTGATCCATCTGAACTTAACTAAATTGCCGACCTTGCTGTATTCAGAGTGTCATAAGATGCTCCTTCGTTAAATTTCTTAACTAAAAACTCTCACGTTATTTTCTGTCGGAGCATATTGGTTGAAATTATAATGTTCACAAAAAAGCTTCCAAGCCTTAAAAACACCATAATACTGCTTCATCGTTGAATCTGATATTGAGTGCACTAGTATGTCTATTGCGTTTGATGGGATGTTTCTTCTGTTATATGCTTGCCGCATAATATCCCTGCCATTAAGGACAGATTGTTTGCCAGTGGGTGGATTTGTGTTCTGCAAGGAGATAATAACTTTTGATGAGGTTGAAAAATGATGGCTTTACTTTTTAATAATCTATTGAAAATTGGGTATCATGATTGTAATGTCCAAAAGGCGACTACTGCAATACCCTCCGCATTATGCTCAATAAATTTTCGAAGTGTTTTTAAAATTATTATAAATGTGGGAAAAGAACAAAAGAATCTACTTTGCCAGGATATTGTAAAAGCGTCAACAAATAAACAATCTAGATCATTGTGCCAAGAGCAAAAGAGTTTGCATTTTGTATTTATTCTGTTTGCAGATAAATCTATTTCAGGATGACCAAAGTTATTAATTATTTGATCGTAGGCAGAATCTGCAAGTTCCCACTCTGTGTCTAAATTAAAATTTCTAGATTGTCTATCTGCAATTTCATTATCTTTTGATGCAATATAGGAAGCAAACAGCCAAATGTTTCTGTTTTCGCACCACTGCCAAATTTCTTTAGGAAGGTTATTTAGTATCGGGAATTGTATGCCACCTATTTTATTTATATAAGAGATAGCTGTTGTGTTATCGATACGTAACAAAATTTCACAATCTAATAATTGGTTTGCAAAACAGCGAAGTCCAATAAAAGCAGCTAATAATTCTAAGTAATTAATGTGATGCATTTTTTGTCATTATCCCACATTCCTTGCGTCGCGTGTCCATTGCACTATGCACCCCAATCTTGTTGGGACGCATCTGAAAAAATCTCTAACTTAAACACAAATCGTCTAATTAGATTTTTTGTTGTCATTATGTTATTAATCCACCAAATAAAGGCTGTATGTAAATTTGTTGATATGGACATGTTTTCGTCAAAATTACCCTGAGCTATACCCTGTATGCAAATTTGTTGATATGGACATGTTTGCGTCAAAATTACCCTGAGCTATACCCAATGCTAGAAAGTTTTCCCTTTCAAATTGTTTTGTATACAACCTCCCGTTACCTACAGCAAAAAAGCGAATCTTTACCACCTTTTTGTTACTAATCAACTCCGTCTTCTTTAATAAATTGTTTTTCTTATCTTCTGGTAATTCTAGAGTATAGCTTATTGAATCAATGATAAATCCTAAATATTTGCCTCGTACTAGATATTAACTTGGACTTCTTATAATTTATGATAAATCTAAGAATCTTTAACCAACTTATAATTTTTTGTACATTTTCATAAGATATTGTTCAAAGGAATTACCAAAACATAATATGTCGTCCAAGTAAAAGATAAAAATGCATCCTTCTTGTCTTAAGGTTTGAGCTACAACTTTCATAATTTGTGTAAAAACATACGGAATTTTACGTAAGCCAAAAGGCAAACAAGTAAACTCATATAATTTATTCTCGAAACTAAATCTCAAAAAATTTTGGTAGCCTTTTGCAACCGATAATAAAAATATGCGTCTTTTAAATCAATTGTACACATGTAAGCTCCGTGGGTTATTAACTGTGTTGCTGTTCTAATATCCTCCATTTTAAAATGATAAAGTGATAAGGTACATAATTTAACAGCACCAGTTTGTATTAGTTTTTGAATGGCTAATCGTAACTCTGATAACTAAGCTTGAGGTTCCTTAGGCATAACTGTGTTACAGATTTTATAGTTGGTAATTAATACCCATTAATACTTTTTAAAACAAATAAATTATTTGTAATTGTGTTCCATACATTTAAATAATGTCTAAGGCGTCCTGCACTTACCGTTGATGTATTTATTAATTGTTCTGACGACGATATCGCTGATTATTGGTTGCAGCTTTCCTGTAATTTCCTCTGCTCGGTTTTGTCGTTCTTGCTATTGTTCCTCGTGTTTCTTGCGCTGGTTTCTTTGCTTCCTTCCTGTTGTATCGCCTCCAGCCCATCTGCTTGTGTTGTTGAGCAGGTGGGCGTTTCTAGTTTAAAATTTTCCGAACTATCTGATTTTTTGAATGGGCGTTAGTTCTTATAATTTGTTGACCGGTGCGTGCAATTGTTTGCGCTTCATTAAATTTTTCTGGCAATTGATCACCAAAAGAGAATTCAGATTGAAAACAATCATTTGACAATTGTTTAAAAACAGTGCTTAGCGCTGAGGTAATAAAAGATAATCTTGTAACCAAAAATTCATGGTGCAAATCTGTTAACAATTTCCCGGCATCACTTAGTTTTTCTATTAATAACATCTTGTCCACCCCCTCCTTTTCTTTAATTACTATAGTTAAGGCGGATCCAACGGCTGACAAGACTGACCCAAGATGATGCTGAGTCCTCGTCAAATGTTTATCTCTTTTTAACATAGGTTCCCCAACTGAGGAACAAATTTCGGGGTTAAGTTTAGGAGTTTCTAAAGGACATTCCCCACATCGCGCATATTTTAATAGAAGCTATTCTTTATGTTCTGAAGATATACCTGACATGATCCACGCTGTACACCGTTTCTCTATATCGGGGTGAAATTTAACTTGCACCTCCTTAGTTACCATTGGATCTGCTCCGAGTAATTCGTTTACCATGTCTTGCATCTCTATACCAACTAAGCTAGCAGCTGACGTCTCTGGATGATTGGTGCTAAGTATGTGCTGCTCTGGAACCACAATCTCAGATTGCACCATTCCGAAAAGTAATTAGATGTTATGTAATCTTCTATGTTGAAAATAGTACTAACATCATCATGTTAAAACTTGCACAAAGTCTATCTTGCTACAATTAGTATCAGTTTTGCGTTATTCGATAAACGAATAATGCAGAAGCAGACTGGTGGCCTCTCGTGTGCACTCTAGCTACCTGCTGAACCAAATGGGAATATTAAGAATGCATATTTATTGAGGGCGATTTCATCTTTCGTGTGAATTTTTACTACCCTTAGTATCAGCTTTGAACATTTGATAAACGAATAATACAGAAGCAGGCTGGTGTCAGCTCTCGTGTGCACTCTAGCTGCAAGCTGAACTATTTTGGTATATTATGCAATGCATATTTATTTCGGACGGTTATATTTGCTACCATTAGTATCGCCTTTTAATCATTCGATAAACGACTAATACAGAAGCAGACTGGTGTCACCTCTCGTGTGCACTCTAGCTGCAAGCTGAACTATTTAGTATATTATGCAATACAATTTTATTGCAGACTGTTTCACTTTAGTGTGAATTCCTGCTACCCTTAGTATCAGCTTTCAATCATTCGATAAACGAATAATAAGGAAACAGACTGGTGTCACCTCTCGTGTGCACTCTAGCTGCGAGCTGATCTATTTGGATATACATACTACGTAGGTAAATGACTGCTCCTGGACTCTCTTCTTTTATTATAAAAAAATATAAATGCAAACTAAACATTTACCCTGATATGACTCCGAATCATCCTCTGACGATGAACTGTAGCTATCAGATACATTCTTGATCTTCTTTTTTAGTTTCCTTAACTTTTTCATAAGAGATGCTTTGTCTTTACGTTTCCTTTTTTCCACCTCTCGATGCACACACTGAAAGAAAAAAAACACGACACTTTTTCTCCTCACAATCACGATGTGACTATAATCGCACAAGAAAGCGTAATGAAGAAACTTTCAGTAAACAGAATATTAGGAGAAGAACGTAATTGATTACGTTTTGTTTTTAACTTAATTCTAAACTTGTGACAATCGTACCGGCTAGCGTTACTATATTGTTGTAATTATGAGAACGAGGCTCGAAATATAATTATTGTATTATTAAATATCGGAAATTGTTGCACACGGTACTAGGCGTGAACTTGGAGTACCATTTAAACAAAAGCAAATAACACAAAAATTAGAAGAACACAAAATTTTATTTATACAGCAAAATATAGCATATTATTAGCATTAAATTATAGAAATATACTTAGACCTATTTTTCTACTTCGAGACTACAGCTTCACGGACCTAGCTAGGCGTTCCCTACAAAAAATAAAAATTTTCAAAGAACACAAGCGTGTAGCTAATCCTCCTTTTTTAAAATGATTACTTGCAAGTATAGGCATCATATAATTTTACAAATTTAATAGCGGCGGAAAAAGATATTTTTTTTCAAAAATTCCCGAAATAATCCGTGAACCCAATATTCTTAACCACACATATATCCCATTACTTCATTCCTGTCGACTTTTGTCTTTCTCATGCAAGACAATTGAGTGTTGAGATTAGTATATTGTTAGACAAAATTGTAATTAATCATTTTGTAAAACTTTGCAATCTAAAATTTATAAAAATTTAATCAATTGTACCACCGACAGTTGAAATTTTTTTATTGCATATTTTATAATAAATAATTGTTACAAACAATACTAGTTTTATTTTATTTCAGTTTCAAAATTCAAACATTTGAAACCTGAAGTATCCCCGCTTTTTGTCATTTAGTTCAAAGCAACACGTGTACGCGGCGCTAAAAATCGTGTATCTTAAATTACTACACACTTCGCAAGTCTGATACTGTAGATAATCTGTGCTACATACAGGCTTCTGTTGAGAATAAGAAAATCGCAGTCCAGTTTTTTTTTTTTGACAAGAATAAAGCAGTTCCATCCGAAAAAAAACTGATACCACCGTCTAGGTAACCAATTTAAGTTGCAGAAACACACAAGTGAAACAGCCAGTACTGGCTGTATTTCGCGGTCAAACATAGTACATAGTACACTTAGTTCCACGCATATTCGCAGTGGCGGTAGTGCAGTTGTATTCTTGTGTGTGGTTTATAAGATACTTGTCTGATAAGTTCAACGTCGTTATTTGTGCTGTGATTGAATTGGCTTAAATTTAAAGGAAAAACAAAGTAGAATATGCATTTTTTATGTATGTCATTATCTGAGTAACTAATTTAACATAATTTTGTTACAATATTACTGAGATCTCAACCCCATTTTAACTGAAAAATTGTAAGCTTTATAGCATTATTCACTTATAATTATATATATGCATATACAGGGTGAGATAATTTAAAAATAGAAATCATTTTTAAACAAATATTATAGGTAGCTATGTGGAAATAAACAAAACGTAACAGTGCTATACAACTTAGCAAACTAAAAAAACAAATTTAGTTACAAAAACAACTTAAAACAAATGTTCAAAATTACGACCATGTTCTGTAATACAAAAATTCAAGCGTTTAATGTGATGTATTCAAATATCTGCCAGCATGTTTCGCGGATTTTTTTTTAAATTTTATTTGTATAATTAGCATTGTACTAGCGAAAACTCGGCTACACCGAGCTTCCCCTAGGGCTCCGCCGATAGTGTTTTATAATAGTCTATACGTACATCCAATCCGCCTAGGCTTACTTTGAAACCGAAGTGCTAACGCCAACCAACTTGTCAGATACCTAAATTTCTCCTTCTATCAAACGAATTAACTTTATGCAAAAAAGGCATTCCACTTGATTTTGACAAATGTTCCCAACAGTCCTTAATCTGACCTAACATATGATACCAAACACGACATATTTCTAACATTTTATATAACAAACGAAAGCCGAGATGTCTGAACTTTGACACTTTTGTGGTCTTATCAGAAGAACAATAGCTCGATCGGCCAATGTATTTTGTATAAAGTTGACAGTCATATTTCGGAAGTATCATCAAAAAATTGAATTCAATATTATTTTTTGACATTCCTTCATATACAAAGTGGTTAGTAGGAATTGATGAAAACATTTAATGTAAGTTTGTTTTTACATCGAAAATTTATCGTCAAAAAGTTACTTTCGTACGCCACTGGATAGACAATAAATATGTCTAACTTTTTTACTTGGTTCACTTTTCTCGATTACTTATAGTTTAGGATTTCTTTGAAAAGAAAAGTAAACAAAATTTAGTTTTTCGTCATTATCCTGTACCGTTTAAATTTTTTTAGAAAATCAAAAGCACATCTATTTTGCCCCCCTATAGCTACAAAATGTTTACTCTAATAGTTCTCGATATTCCAATGGTGGCAGATCTAAATGAGACACATTAAAAAAAAATTCAGAAATCTGCCAGCTCTTTAATAACTATGGAAACAGCTTTTTTTATCGACAGATGTCAGTGTAAAGTTGTCCAATTCAAAGCCAGTAGATATACTATAGTACCGACATGGCGGCCATCTTGGCCTTAAAAAGCAACAGTAATGATTTTTCGTGTCACTAGAGGCGCTTTTGTCGCAGGAGTAAATTGTCATTGTCAAACGTTAAATTATTCGTGTTGTTGTATTAAGTAATTTTTATTGTGTTAGAGGAACTGAGATTTTTCAAAACAAGTATCCGCAAACTGTACGTACCTTATTCTGAGATTATTATAGGAATGCATGTATTTGTGTTATTGCAGGGTTCTGTAATGTTGGCAATTACATTGTTTATCTACAAAATGTTTCTGTAATAATACAAATTGTTAATTTCAACAACACTATTCATATTAAATGTTCTTACTTGAAAATGCATTACATATTTCGATTAAATATCGGATCTTCCAATGTTTGTAAATCACTGATGACACCTCTTTTCAACATTTGATTTTTAAAAAATTTATTCTATTTTTATTGTGATGAAAATTAATTGTACAGCAACAAGGCATCATCCGTGGTAAATTCTCAGTTTATTTTATTTTCTTTAACACACCAAAATTAAAACTGGTGATTACCAATGTGACATTTGACACCTGTAATGGCAGTGCCTCTAGCGACACGAAAAATTATTAGTTGCTTTTTTAAGCCAAGATGGCCGCCATGTCGATACTTTAGTATATCTACTGGTTTTGGTCTAATTTAAATTGTATATGATAGATTTTATTGGAAATGTTGGAAATATTGAATTTTTAGTTAAGAGAAACTTTCTGAACGGAATTTAACAAAGAACAGGTACATTCAGTGACATGGAAGACAACCGGTTTAAAATATATTAAATGCTAATTCAATCTCTGTAAAGTGCTAGTAATACAAGGAATATTTTACTATGACATAATACACGGGACTGGTTCCACCCAAAATTCACACGGAAACGAAAACATTCACAATATCAAAATATTAACAATATGCACGTATAAAAACAAAACAATTATATTTAAATTTTTTTATTGTGACGCTCTGTACATAAGTTGCCACATTTCGGCTAGGGCCCACCATTGTCCCTAGAAACAATTTTTTACAATAGTATTTGTTTTTAAAGTATATGTAATTTATCTTACTCTTCGCCCTCGCCCCCTTCTCCCACGCCCTCTGCCCCGACGACCACCCCTTCCCCTTCCTCGCCGGCGCCCCCTAACGCCACCACTCACTCCTTCTCTTTCTTCTGCTCCTGCTGGGGTGGTGGCGGCGGTTGCGGGAGACTCTGTTTGCGGTTCTGTTAAAATAAAAATAATTATATACCTATGTGTATAAATAATAGCTGTATTCTTTTTGGTATAAATCTCAGATCATTTTAGATAATCAGGAAATCGCTTTTTTCTGACAACTAATTTGAATTGTACTGAGTGTACTCATTTCTCCCCTTTGCCGATGTTGTATCACCTGCGAAATAAACTCAAAATGATATGAGCCATGCAATTCATTGGTAGTGGTAATGGTTGACAGAAAACTGTCACGTGACTGTCCCTTGTGTTTTGAAATTGAACTGAACAAAATTATACCAAAAAGAATACAGCTAATGTCTTGTATAATTTTTTAGTACTCACTTTCTACTCCCATTTCTTCCTTCTTTGCCCCATCTGGCTGCTCCTGGGCCTCTACTTCCATTTCTGGAAAATTAAATTATATAATTATATATGAAATAATAATTATATACCTATGTGTATAAATAATAGCTGTATTCTTTTTGGTATAAATCTCAGATCATTTTAGATAATCAGGAAATCGCTTTTTTTCTGACAACTAATTTGAGTTGTACTGAGTGTACTCATTTCTCCCCTTTGCCGATGTTGTATCACCCGCGCAATAAACTCAAAATGATATGAGCCATGCAATTCATTGGTAGTGGTAATGGTTGACAGAAAACTGTCACGTGACTGTCCCTTGTGTTTTGAAATTGAACTGAGCAAAATTTATACCAAAAAGAATATAGCTAATGTCTTGTATATTTTTTTTAGTACTCACTTTTCACTCCCACTTCTACCTTCTTTGCCCCATCTGGCTGCTCCTGGGCCTCTACTTCCATTTCTGGAAAATTAAATTATATAATTATATATGAATATTGTATGAAATCATTCTTGTACTTACTTCTATTATTTTCTTTATTTTCTCCCATTTCTGAAAAAATAAATATAATTAAATATAAATAACGTCCATAATTTTTCTAGTACTTACCGTCGATGACAGAATAAATAATGTTTTTGTTTTTCTAGGCTTTCTTATATATTTAAAAATTTATTTTTTTACGGTCATTTGTTATCATAGCCGCTTTCTTTTTATCAAGAAGATCAACTCCTAGTAGCTCTCATCTACCCTAAATCGCTCTTTTTGAAAGGGGATAAATTATCTTGTACTGCCCATTTTATTCGTCCCCACCCCCGCGCTGCGCCAACTTTGAAACAAGATCATATAGATCCTGAACTGATCCCGAAAGTCAATGTCACGTCAATATGACTGACTGCTATGTATTTTTTTTTTTGTTAGTATTTGATATTAAAATGTCATGAATAGAAGAAATTAATTAGTTTGTTCATGTTTCATTATCATAAGAAATACATCCATATTTAAATACTCAAACGTAAAAGAATTTAATATGTCAAAATCAAATCACATATAACAAACTATAACCTTAAGAAAACTCAACATATTATATTATAAATTTAATGTTATATATGTTTTTATCTTATACTTCTTATTTTTTTTAAATATACTGTTCTTTTTAGGAGTAGTTCACATCAATTCAGTACAAGGTAAGATCAGTTCATTGTCCACATAAAAAGAAAGCGCCTTGTATTCATATATTATATCAAATCCGAGTAGCACACATCTACACTAAATCGTTCTATTTAAAAGGGGATAAATGATCTTGTATTGAAATAAGTGCATTAAATTTAACCAGTAATGTAACTCGACGAGAGCAACAATATTTCTTATTATTTTTTTTTCTAAATCTTTTAGATTTTGAGTTAAAATTCTTTAAAGATTTACTGCATATTTCGGCGCGTGCCCATGGAGAACAAATGAATGCTGCAGTAATCAAGTCGGATACAATCAGCTCAAAAATTGTTGGTTATCGGGTACACTTGCAGTCACAGTAATTAATAAAGGAATCAAGGGAAATAACATTTATTATTTATTAATTCGTAATAGTACAATTTTTAAAATAAAGAAATATAATTTTAGATTACAAAATTATAAAGTTCTGTATTAAACCAGACTTTAAATTACCTGTAAATAGTGGAAGACAAGGAGGGGCGAGGTAACGAGAGGAAGATCAAAAGCATAGTTATTAGGTTATGAGATGATTATTTATCGTCGATAAATCATAATAGTTCAAATACGTTATTCAAAAAATGTAAGTACAAACTTTTTTTCCATTTAAAAGAGGTACGTGAGTACCAATAATTATTCGTCCATTTATTGTTCCCGTTCAAATATGTTTTAATGAAAATTTTTACAGCATTTTCGTCTGTCGAGATGTGTATTGTGCATAATAAATACACCTTCCCAAGTAAATTCAGTCTCATTCATGAACATTATGTTATGGATATAACTGTTCCTTTTTTTAAAATTGTCATATGTGACACTCCGTATTGTGAGGTGATATAGATGTACAAGATTAACAAATGTGCGAATATTAAGAACAGAATGATTTGGTGATGATTTGGAAACGTTCCGAGTAAATGCGTTGGCAACTCCATGACACTGTCTTTATGTCAACCGTGATGTCAAGTAAAATATAGAACAGATACGAGTAAAAAAATAAATAAATAAACCATAAGTAAGTAATTATAATGTCTGTGTACTCGCATTTTGACAGAATTTTACCTTATAAACAAGTTTATTATTAATGTCAAAATTTAATTGCAACAACTGACAGGACTGTCAATTGCTAAAACAAAAATTTCATAGCTATTGCTACTGCATTCAAATATCACAAAAATATTTGGTACGACTCGTCAATTTACGGGGTGGTAAAAATGCTAATAAAATATGCGATTTCGAGAAAAAGTTATTAAGAAATATTGTTGCTCTCGTCGAGTTATATTTCTGGTTAAATTTAATGCACTTATTTCATTTACACCCTGTATATATGCTATATTATTAACATTTATATGTGTACACAATACTAAATTTAAAGATAAAACAAATGAAACAAAACACAAAAATATGATAGTTTTATTCTAGAGTAAATGATTAGTTATTTACTGTAGAATAATAAGTAGTTATGTCTAAACATATACATCGAATTTGAAAATATATGAATGCAGTTTGAATTGTTATTAAGTGGAAAGTATGTAAAGGTCTTATAAAAATTATTTTACTGGTTTATACTGTTTCATTTTGCTATTCAAAAAATTTTTATTAGATAGACTTGGCAATATTTTTAATTTAAATAGATAGTTTTAAACTTAATATTAGAATTTGATTTCCGGGTAATGTCTGTACCATTTTATGATAGGTATCAAATTTTTTTTTAAGAAAACAGATTAATACAATACCAGTTTTAAGGTATTGGATTATTCTTATTGCAAACTATGAAAAAAATGACTTTCGGGTAGGATATTTCATGTCTTCAATGATAGACTAATTTCTACCTAAACATTTGTCCAAAACCAGTCAGAATTCCAATCCAAAACAGATATTAATGTTCTTCGTTCCATGTAAAACACAACTTATTTGGATTTAATTAGTTTCTACTGAAATAATAAAATGTAAGAAAATTAAATGAAAAAACATATTAAAACAGTACTATTTATAAGGTATTGAATTCTCCCTGTTGCAAACTATAAGAAACATGAATTCCCGGCTGGATTTGTCGTGTCTCTAATGATGTATAAATTTATGCCTGGACATTTATCAAAAAACAGAATTCCAATTCAAAACAGATTAATATTATTCGAGCCATGTAAAAAACAACTAACTTGGATAGAATTTTTTTTCTACTGAATTAATATAATGTTAGAAAACCGTACCATTTTTAAGGTATTGGATTCTTCTTGTTGCAAAATATAAAGAACATGAACACCGACTGGATTTTTCATGTCTCTAATGATTGATGAATCTATGCCTGGACATTTGTCAAAAAACAGTCAGAATTCCAATCCGAAACAGATAATAATGTTCTTCGATCCATGTAAAAAACAACTTACTTGGATTGAATTTATTTCAACTGAAATAATATAATGTTAGGAAATTTAAAATATATATATATATATATATATATATATATATATATATATATATATATATATATATAAAACCGTACCGTTTTTAAGGAATTTGATTTTTTTTTGTTGCAAATTATGAAAAACATGAATTCCCAGCTGGATGTTTCGTTTCTCTAATGATTGATAAATCTCTGCCTGAACATTTGTCAAAAACCGGTTAGAATTTCAATCCAAAACAGATATAAATATTCTTCAATCCATGTAAAAAACAACTTACTTGGATTGAATTTGTTTCAACTGACATAATATAATGTTAGAAAATGTATTGAAAAAAACAGTATAAAACCGTACCATTTTTAAGGTATTGGATTCTTCTTGTTGCAAAATATAAAGAACATGAACACCGACTGGATTTTTCATGTCTCTAATGATTTATGAATCTATGCCTGGACATTTGTCAAAAAACAGTCAGAATTCCAATCCAAAACAGATATTAATGTTCTTCGATCCATGTAAAAAACAATTTACTTGGATTTAATTTGTTTCAACTGAAATAATATAATGTTAGTATATTTTATGAAAAAAACAGTTTAAAACCGTACCATTTTTAAGGTATTGGATTTTTCTTGTTGCAAAATATGAAAAACATGAATTCCCGGCTGGATGTTTCATTTCTCTAATGATTGATAAATCTCTGCCTGAACATTTGTCAAAAACCGGTGAGAATTTCAAACCAAAACAGATAATAATGTTTTCGATCCACGTAAAAAACAACTTACTTGGATTGAATTTGTTTCAACTGAAATAATATAATGTTAGAAAATTTTATGAAAAAAAACAGTATAAAACCGTACCGTTTTTAAGGTATTTGATTTTTTTTTTGTTGCAAAATATGAAAAACATGAAATCCCAGCTGGATGTTTCGTTTCTCTAATGATCGATAAATCTATGCCTGAACATTTGTCAAAAACCACGAAGAAAAAACTAACTTGTATGGAATTTGTTTCAACTGAAATTATAAAATGTAAGAAAATTTATTGATAAAAAAACAGATTTAAACAGTACCATTTTAAGATATTTAATTATTCTTGTTACGAAAAACATGACTTTCAAGTAGGATTTTTCGTGTCTATAGTGATTGACGAATTTCTGCCTAGACAGTTGTCCTAAAACAGTGAGAATTCCAATCCAAAACATATAGTAATGTTCTTCGATCCATAAAAAAACAACTAACTTTGATAGAATTTTTTTAAACTGAAATAATTTTAAATGTAAGAAAATTAATTGAAAAGAATACACATTGAAACATTACCATTTTTAACGTATTGGATTATTAATGTTGCATACTATGTAAAACATGACTTTTCGGTAGAATTTTTCGTGCCTCTAATAATTGACGAATTTTTGCCTGGACATTTGTCGAAAAGCAGTCAGATTTCCAATCCAATACAGATATCTATGTTCTTATATCGATTAAAAATACTACTAATCTGGATACACTTTGATTAAACCGAAACAATTTTAAATTTAAGTAAATTAGATGATAAAAAAAATATATTTAAACTGTACTATTTCTTAGGTATTGGATTATTCTTGTTGTTAACTATGAGAAACATGACTTTCCGGTAGGATTTTTCGTGTCTCCAATGAGTGACGATTTCTGCCTGGATATTTGTCGAGAAATAGTAAAAATTCCAATACGAAACAGATATCAATGTTCTTCGATCCATATAAAAAACAATTAACTTGGAGAAATTTGTTTAACCTGAAATAATTTGAAATGTAAAGTAATAAAATTATTTGCAATTAAACAGTAAATATTATACCATTTTAAATTTTCATGTTCAAAATCTAGAGTAACATGATTATCCAGTGTGATTTTTTGATATCGCCAATATGTGACGAATTTCTTGCTTCAGTAAAGCATCTTTTTACAATACTTCTTTAATACAGAAAAAGAATTGAATAAATAAAAATACAATAACATTGACAAATTACATACCATACATTTGTATTTCGAAATAAAATAAAATCTCCCACCCGCCAAAAAAAATTTTTTTTTTTAATTCTCCTAAATACGTATTAGATAAGTTGATCTGCAGACTAATCTGTTAAGTCTAAATGTTCTTCAGCGTAGACGCACAAGATGATATATAAATGCGATTGTTTGTGCGTTTTTTCGCTGGGACTTCGGATTTCTTGAATTTAATTTTCTAATTTTTACTGTAGTATAATAAATTATATTAATTGTAACAAAAATTTATTGTAATTATTACCTCTTATAGAAAATTTTTAAAAACTAATTTTGAATTATACTTTAAAATATAATTTTTTTATTTCTTTGTAATTAAAATAGAGATATCTATACAGCAGATTGGCACACCCAACAATGGATAATATACCATAATGGTTATATTTTTTTTTAGTTTTCAACTAATTACATGTCTTTTAAGTAAATTATATCATGAATTTTTTTTTTAGGTTTATTATTCCTTAGAAATTTACAATGATTCGAGTTGCCTTAAATGCTACACAATTATGAAAAGATTTATGTTAATTCAAAATGTTTATATTTTTATGATTTTAAAGTACAGAGACTACCGCCAAATAAACTTGTAGTTTTTTACTATTTTGCAAAAGTAATATATATATATATTTAAAAATGTGGTACACTTTTAATTTTGATTTAAATTTACAACAAAAAGACGGTGGATCTCCAAAAGTTGGCAACTCGATTTTTCAATAAGAAAAACATACATACATTTACACACACATATACATACATACATACATAAACACACACACACACACACAGACAGACAGACACACACACACACACCCACACACACACACACACACACACACACACACACACACACACACACACATTCATACTATTACGATTTTATACCCTATTTGTTTATTTACTGGTATATATCGCGGTGTGGATTTGTTTATGAAACATTTTCGGACGCGAGCTTATGTTATAAATCTCTAGCGATATTGTTTCTGTACCACACTTTTGTTTTGTTTATTGCAAAGTACAACAAGAATTCCAAATATTATTGGTATCGGGCCCAGAACTATTATGTTCCAAGTCATTGTCAGGAGCTGGGTTATAACTGATTACTTAAATAATTAAATTGCAAAGTACATGCTAAAAAAATAATTATAATTAAATTACCGTAGAAATGAGTTATTTCTATTTAGTAATTTAATATTTTTTTTTTGTTTTCTATATATTACTTGAAACAAATTTAATTACCAAGTGAATCAGTTTTTTGTATAGCTCTCATTTTTTATGAGGGTTTTTGGTCTCTTTCTTATTTTTAATTTAAAATCAGTTGCATTCGCTTATATATAAAGTAGGATTATATTTCATTCATGCAGAACTGATATTCATTTTCCTTTATTTTAGACCATTTTTACTAAAATTTATGTAACAGGGACAATGACTTGAAACATAATAGTCCCAAACCCACCAATAATATTTGAAATTCTTGATGCACCTTGCGGTTTCGTTTCATTGGAATTTTTTTTTCGTAATTTCTGTTACATAAATTTTAGATTCCCTCGTTTCAAATTCGGCATGTTGCGCTTTATTTAACGCAACCTTGCCACTTTTTCAGTCAATCAAAATTAAAGCTTTCTTAAATTTTTATTGAATATTACTATTCGTAATGCGTATAACAATAACAATATTTTAATTTTCAATTCAAATATAAATGAATAGTACTTTCGTTATATGTTTGTATTTAAAATTGGCTTTTTAATTTTACACTGAATTATATTTTTTGGAAATATTATTGCATGAACAAGTGTGCTTAAAACTACAAACTTATGCTTTACGTATTCTTTTAAACTTACATTATCAATTTTTAAATCTTAATTTAATATTTCTTTAAAGACAATATTATTTGTACATCCTTCGCCTGTCTCATTCACGCAGTCATCGGATACTTTGATTTTCAAATTCTGCATTGATCTAACGCGAGACATAGCCACATATAATTGACCGTGTGTAAAAACGGGATTTTCTAAGTTTATACCAACAAAATCAAACGTTTGGCCTTGAGATTTATTAATTGTCATTGAAAATGCCAATCGTATAGGGAACTGCCTCCGTTTTAATGTGAACGGCAAATTTGTGTCGGTATTTAAATCGAATCTAGGTAAATAAATTCGATTACCTGCACTTTGTCCTGTAAGTACTTCCAAATCTAAATAATTATTTTTCATGTCTTTGACTATTAGTCGAGTACCGTTGCACAATCCGCGTTTGGGATTCATGTTTCTTAACAACATAACAATCGCGCCTATTTTTAATGTTAGTTTATATGGTGGCATGCCGGTAGGAAGTTGGTTATTTAATACCTCTACCGGATAATTTATTTTATTGTTATCTTCACATTCGCACGAGTCAGCACTGAAATACACTCGTGGTGGCCCCGCAATTTTGTTTAAAACAATTTCATTGATGATCATTGTGTCATCATTTTTTGGTGCTAAGATAGCTCTATTTGTGAACTGATAAATATCATTAGGTGATATTTCATTAGTTCCGAATATTTCGTCTGCCAATGAAATTTTTGAAATGCACGTTGGCGGTATTGTAACAATGTCATTGTCACCATTGCCTACTTTTAACAGATATTCTGAAAATTCAATTTCATCTTTATTCACTCGCATATTTTGTTTCAAGGAAAATTTCTTGAACAACGGCCATGATGGACATTTTAATATCGAAGTTTCTATTATAACAGTTCTGTGATTGGTGTAGTTTACTACAGGTAAGCACTGTCGAAAATCACCTCCTAGTATAACAATTTTACCACCAAATGGTAATTTATTGTTCATTAAATCTTTTAATAATAAATCAATTGCATTTAGGGCATATTGTGGGATCATTGTGACCTCATCACAAATTATTACTGTTGCATTTGTAATTAGTTTCCCTGAAAGACTATTAGCTTTGACATTACACTTACAATCGTCAGTTACTGGGACTGGCAATTTAAAAATTGAATGAAGTGTTTGACCCCCTTTCAACAACGTTGCTGCGATACCTGTCCAAGCAACAGCTATAACTTTTTGCCCTTGCCCTCTTAGAACACTGATTAGTGTGTTGTATAAAAAGGTTTTGCCAGTGCCACCTGGCCCGTCTACAAAGAAATATCTGTTTTTACAATTTGCATCGTTTACTGCATTTAAAATGTTTTGTAAAATATCCCTTTGTTCACTATTGAATAAAGATACATTCTTCTCGCCCTCTAATTTTTCTGCATTTATATCTATGAAATCGTTTTCATTACTTACATCATCTATTTCTTTCGGCTGTGGCAAACCGAAATCACTAAGATCGTATCTATGAATGATTAATATTTCTTGAATATTTCTTAAACATTTATTTTGTGCAGTTTCTTTGGAATGATGTAATAAATAATCTTCCATTAAATACTCTTTGAATTTTTCCCATAATTCAACTGCATTTGTTGTTGTATGAAAACAAATTAAATATGCAAATAACTCTCGCAGTTGTTTTGGAAATTTACTTAAAACAGCCTCACTTAAACAATTTTCGGATTCTTTGTCATTTTGCAAAAGACCTAAAGCACGGGCCGCTTCCTGATATGTATTGTACAATATTCCATCAACCGTGCGTAAGTCTTCAAAACTTGTGGCGCCATTGGCATGGACCAATATTAAGCGTAAGTGAAACCGTTCAATATCTTTGGGACTAACTGAAATCATACGACCTATTGGTGGTTTTTTCTCTCTTTGTCTATCTTTCCACATGTTATTTGTGAAAACATAATATTTTGGAATTTCCATGTAATGATATTTTCGCGCATTGACATCTGTTTGATTTAACATGAACCACGCAGTTAGCGTAGTATTTTTTTTGGCTGCGCGTTCTAAAGCTTGTTTTTCTTGACCGGTCACAAAACAAACGCTCTGTTGATATTTTAAATGCACAGCAAGTTCGAAAATAGCGTGAGACTTGTCATGTAAAGGATATTCTAAAAGTCTCCAACAACATTCTGGTGCAGATACATATCTGGCGTCTAAATAACCGTTAATTTCATCCCATTGAACAGTATTCGTTTTATCAGTTTGACCTAATTTTATTGAGGCGCAATCATGGCCTTTGCATAAATAATCGCAAATGTATTTAATACTCTTAACTGATGAGCATATTTCTATATTTATGTGAGCTCGAAATTTTTTTAATAAATATGGATTATATGGGACTATCCAGCGATTGTCAATTGTATATTTAGGTACACCATTTCTCCACAAAATATCTATTGTCGCGCCATTATTCGGTCTTTTATAGAGTGGGTAACCGTTTATATTTTCATGCGTTTCATTTCTAAATTCCTTGGGGTATTTTTTAGAACATTTATTGTCACTCATACATGGTGAATTTTTGTTTAATTGACCGCATGGACCGTGTACCATATGAGATCGAACTAATTGATACAATTCCGGCTCAGCGTCCTCGTCCGGAATCTCGGCGCTTACAATAGAATTAATATCGTCTCTATTTCGAATTTTACTACTCTCAGCTAATGTTAATAGCAAATGCATGTGTGGTAATCCACGTTTTTGAAATTCAATTACATATATGAACGCTAAAACTTTACCAAAAATATCATCGTGTAGAAATTCATGCATCATTTGCTTTATTTTACCGCAAAACACTCTTGCTACAATATCTGGCCTGTCGCTAGTGGTTTGACCTTCGCGTAATTGTTGTAATATTTCCGGCCATTTTGGATTGCATGTTACTGTGATGAACAAGTCTGGCTTGCCAAATTCTCGTACGATTGACATAGCATTTTGGTACATTTTAAGCATAAATCTACTGCCGCCCTGAAATGTTGGTAAAATAACCATCGTACCGGCTTTACCGCCTTCGGTCGCGGCTATATTATTGACATGGTCCATTAAACCACTATACAGCTCTACTCTGAGTGTATGCTGATTTAAACGAATGTAAGTTAGTCGTTCGGCTTCGACTTTGACGTATGCGTCTACAATATATTGCTGAGTAAGTCTCCCAGCTTCTAAACAGGGGTTGAAATGATCTCGGACCGATAATCTATTCATGTAAAATTGTAACATACTTTGTTTTTTAACGCCATCCTTTTGTTTCAAATTCATGTTCCAACCACATTGGCCATGAGGAAATAATAATGGATAAATCATTGGATCGCAATTTTCACTAAACTGATGTATTCTAACTTGACCACCGGCCCTACGGTGAATACAAATATCTC
This sequence comes from Harpalus rubripes, assembly GCA_963082715.1. Lineage (NCBI taxonomy): Eukaryota > Metazoa > Arthropoda > Insecta > Coleoptera > Carabidae > Harpalus > Harpalus rubripes. Next base: position 30,828,732 of record OY720457.1, read on the forward strand.
TATTTATTGGTGGTGCACCGTCGTTTGATGTGAAAACAACTGCTACCTCATTACTTGTTGGTACATTGTACCTACGTTTATCTTTTGTTCTATCATTAATTATCCACAAGTTAATTTCAGGCATAGTTTTATTAGTTAGATTAGCTTTAGCAATTTCTCTTTGTTCTACTTCTTGTAACATTAAATATGCCTTGCAATATGGACTAACTTCTCTTATTATATTATCTAACTCTTTCTTATATCTAGTTTGCATTTTTTATTATATTCAAGACTCATGCGTTTCTGTAACGCATCAGCTGAATTAATAATGTACAACTGGGCATATTTTTCGGTCTTGCCATCTGCGGGATATAATGAAGCGTTTGTATCATGGTAAATTTGACCATGAATACGAAAGCAATATGGACCTTGTCCTGGCGGTGGTGAAATATTTGCTCCCATGGAAGCAAAAGCCAAAGCACTGTTGAATTTTCTACTATTTTCTTTAAAAATTTTACTATCTGAATTATTACTAATCATTAGATTCTTGATGTAATCAGGAAAATTAGCTAGCTGATCCGGGTGTAACTTACCCTTACGACAGCAATGAGTGAACTTGCTATCTTGAGGCTTTTCAAAAGCAAAGTTTTTGGATGAACAATCTTTGCATACAACTGTCATCGGACCCAAACTATGTGACTCTATTTGTAACTCTAAGCCTTTACTTGCTAACATGTACGTTTCTGTTATTTTATTTTTGAATTTCTTTGCAACTACTTTAGCTTTATTTACTTGATTATTTTTTAATAATCTGTTTTGTTTTTGCTCTTCAGTTTCCTTACTTAAATAATCTTTAAAGTTAAATTTAAGTTTTTGTAACCTAACTGCTCTTTTTTCAGGTGTTTCGCGTACTATATAACTTGAATTGATTTCTTTTTGCTTTTCTAACCGATTTGCTTTTTCGTCAGGTGTTTCATTGCTTAGATAATTTTTGAAATTCAATTTAAGGTTTTCTAATCTTTCAGCCTTTTCGTCTGGCGTTTCATTGCTTAGATAATTTTGAAAGTTGGATTTTAGTTTATTCCACCTATTTACTCTATCTTCCGGTGTTTCACGTTGAATGCAATTTGCAGTTATTTGTTTCTGTTTTTCTAAACGATTAATTTTATTTTCAGATGTTTCATTGCTTAAACGCTTGAAATTATTTTCAGTTAGTTCTCTTAAACGCTTATTGCGCTGTTCTTCTGTTTCATTCGATTTACGTTTTAAATAATTTACACGTAATTGTTGTTGACGCGTAACTGGAAAAATTGTTAGTTGCCTTGCTCGAAACATTTGCAAAACGTGAGACCTGAGTCTTGTTATATCGTACGTTTCCTCTTCAGGATTACGGTTAAATATTATACTGGTACAAAACGCAATAGCAAATAGACCACAATCATAGGCATTCGGTTGTTGTTGAACTCGCGTAAATCTAACTGTAGGTCTATATGGAAATAATCTATCTAAATATGTTTGAGCACTGGCGTGTAAACATAGTGAATTCATGCTATCATAAATTATAATATCAGTACCATTATAATATGAAGCTATCCAATGCCCCACACTACCTACGTTTGCACCTGGTACAAATAAAATTTGAAGGTGTCTAGTATTCTGTGGAATAGGAGTTATTCGATGTGGTACTTGTACGTAAGCCGTACACTGGGGTCTAAAATTAGAATTAGATCGCACTAAAGAAAAAAAATGATCGATATGTACATCTTCTAAATAACCTTGAGGATTTAACAATGTATTAAAATCATTATCTGTCAAATTACATTGAATGACATTATCTCCAACCCCGGTATTCCCTACATTTAAATTTATCATTTCATTTTGACTATGTTGTGTTTTATCAACTAATCTTATGTTAGATATATCAACTATTTCTTTCGCAATACTATCTCTTTCTTTATTTAATATGGCGATATTTAACTTAGTTTCATTCCCATTTACTGTTTTATTTGTCTTGCCTACATTTTTTTGTGTACTTTTGTCGTAATATTGCTGCCGCCTTTGACTTTTCAATCTGTTTTTCGACGGCATTTTATTGAATTTAAATTACTTACAATTTTTTTGAGTACGTTGATTTTTTCAATTTACAGCATTCAACTCACACCTCAAAGGATTACAGCTATATAGATTCTGATTTCTGGAGATATGCAGATCGTCGTAACACTTTCTAACCCTAAATTGAAAAAATAATTAGTACATATACAGGGTGTAAATGAAATAAGTGCATTAAATTTAACCAGTAATATAACTCGTCGAACGCAACAATATTTCTTAATAAATTTTTCTCGAAATCGCCTTTTTTTAGTATTTTTACCACCCCGTAAATTGGCGAAATATGCTGCAAATCTTTAAAGAATTTTAACTCAAAATCTAAAAGACTTAGAAAAAAAAGTTTTTAAGAAATATTGTTCCTCTCATCGAGTTACAGTACTGGTTAAATTTAATGCACTTATTTCATTTACACCCTGTATATATAAGAAATGTCGGCGTAGTTCGTATTAAAACTGTATAGAACCATAATTATTTTCGGGATGTATAAAGCAAACATTTATGTATACACAGAAATATAGGATGCGAGCAGTCACGAGACTTTGTTGGCCTTCGGGGATCCACGTTAAAATGGCACCAAATAATTATGTACAGGACGTAAATCAAAATGTGGGACATATGCATGTAACATGGCAAATCTGTTTTTCTTTGCGCAAACGTTACTTATTTTATGCAAAAAAGAATTCAAATAAAAGATATAAGAGATTCAATTCTGCATTTAATTTAAATCATGTGAAAACTATTATGTTATCTCTTCATATAAACGTAAAAATTAATTATAAAGTTACAGTTTTTATGAATTTTTAGAGTAGACAGTCATTGATTTATGACAAGAAATAAATAAATGCGTAATTTTTAACTGTCAATTAAGAATAAATTTTAATTTTAATAGTATATTAACACAAAACACCTAAAGATAAGTAAAGGTAGAATAAAAGCTTATGAAAACTGTAACTTTATAATTAACTTTAACGTTTATTTGAAGAGCTAAAATAATCGCTTCGCATGATTTAGATACAGAATTTTTTTTTTTAATTTTTATTTGAATTATTTTTACATAAAATAATTAGGTAACGCAAACAAAAACTGTGCATAATAAACAGATGTCAAGATTTTCTGATTTCATGTGATACATTTATTACCAGGAGTATGTAATTTAATTGTTGAGAAAAAGAAACCACATGTAATTAGGAAATCATTAATTTTTTTATGTAAAATTTTGACAATAGTAAGTCATCTAAATCCTAAAAATAGGTCTTATTGATCAAGGTAATTTTAATTAAGTCCTATATCTACGATTTAAACATTTACATCTCATCACAAATAAATATTATCAATATTTGTAAGTTATGTGCGTAATTACAAAGTGTCATTTTGACACGGGCCCCCATATTTGCTTGTCAAGGTCAACAAAGTCACATGACTGATGGCGTCCTATACAGTTGTAAATTAAACTGAAATATGTAAGTTAATATTGAGTCCTTTACCTTTAACTATTCCAATTCTTTCCACTCTGTGCGGTTGAAGGGATATTTTCTTTATTTTTCTATACGTCTGGTTTGATCTCTCAAATAATGTAGATAGGTATTTTGTACAGAAATTCAGCACTAAACTCACAATTAATAACAGTTTTTCCGCAAATATATTGGCTTGAATCACAATGGAAATTTTGCTTTTTTCCACCAAAGTGAAAAACAAACAATATTATTCTTTTGTTTGTCATGGTGTATGGGAGCTTATCAAAGAAATCTGCTTTATCGACAAGTTCAAGCTCAAACGCATATATAGTTTAAAATCATTACAAAGACCTACCCCGTTTAATTCTTAATCTTTTCTTCAATTTCACACATTATTTCAACATTTTCTAGCATTCAGAAAAACGACAATTGATAGTCTGTCATCATTGACATTGTCATGTTAAATGTGACACATGACAGCAAATTCCTTGTCATTCTCCCTGTATACACTACACTTCGTCCTTCTAGTATTTCTCGTCCGTTTCGTCCTTTAATAACCTCGCACATTTTATACAATCTATTTACAAAATTTATTACAAGTAAACAATAAATATATATTAAATTCATAACGTACCCACGTCAGTTTTAATTCATAGTGTTTCCTTCAATTTTACATAGTATTTATACATATTTAGTACGGCAATAACGATACCATGTTTATAATTTGTCATTATTGACATTGACATGCCAAATGACATTAAAGCGTTTATCTTCTTAAATTTATCGATGGGAACTGTGATCGTTACTGTGATCTATTGTTTTTGTCCCAATTTTCAATCTTTAATAATTTTTTTCTCGAAAACTATGCATCCTACAGAAATTTGTGTTATTACGAGGGCACTCGAGACAATAATTTCCTACAACTTAAAACAAATTTCACGAAAATCGGCCGTACCATTCAGGCTGTAGAGGTGTTCAAAGGATGGCGATCGGCTTTTTGATTAATTCAAATATATATATAACTATAGTGAATCTGATCGTTTAGTATTAGGACTAGCGAAAACTCGGCAAAGCCGAGTTTTCCCTAGGGCTCCGCCGATAGTGTTTTATAATAGTCTATACGTACATCCAATATATCTACGCACAATTTAAAACCAAAGTGCTAACGCCAACAGTCTTGTTAGATACCCAAATTCTCTCAAACGAATTAACTTTATGCATAAAACAAAAGCCAATTAACGTGTCAGAAATTTTGATACATGTATCTAGCAGTCCTTAATTTGACGTCTTATTTGATACTAAACACGCTTATTTCTAACATATTTATGCACAAAACAAAAGCCGACTATAATGTCTAATTGTTAACACTTCTATATTATAGCTCGGCAGAAAAAATTTCACTCGATCCCAATCACGACATGGTTCTGACTTTATGCGAAAAACAAAAGCCGATCGAGTTGATGCCTAAATTTTGAAAGTTCTATAGTTTAGCCATGCAAAAACTTTTCGTTTAATACCAAACAGGATATATTTCTGACAAATTTATACGAAAAACAAGATATGTTTTGTAAAGGGCTGTCATGAAGATATGTCAAAAATACAACAGCTCGGTAGGCTACCGTTTTCTTGCAAAAAGTTGTCAATAATATTTCAGATGTATAATCAAAAAATGCAGTTAATATAATTTTTTGATATACTTACATACCACGTGGCGCTCCAAATCCGTTACATAGGCATTTAACATAGGAAAACAGTTTTTCCTTGCGCGTTGCTTTCCAAATTATTTTAGAAAAAAAAATACTTCAAATAAAAGATGTAGATCATGAAATTCTGCTTTTGAATCAAGATATAAATTTAATTGTGTGATTTTTTTATTAATTGGCAATAAAAGAGTTTTAAAATGGGTAATTTTAAACGTAATATATGAAAATGAAATGCAGATTAAAATCTGTACCGTTTTAAAGTGTAAGAAAATGAATTGCAAAAAATAACATTAAAACATACCATCTAAAAATATTGAATTGTCTTATTCCAAACATTAAGGCATGATTTTGCTGTAGGATTTTGGTTTCTCCAATGAGTAACACATTTCTGGCTGGACTCGATGAAGAACAACTAACTAACGCGTATCTTTCTAATTTTGTACATGTACTCTTTATCGATTGCGATGTTCATATGTCTTGCTCAGCCTGACATTTTGTTATATCTATTTACAAAATAAATTACATAGATTAACAATAAACATGGCTTAAAATCATTACATATACTTCATTCTACGATGTCTTCCGATGCCATTTCTCCACTGCTCTCTACCTTGCCGTAGGTCTTCACTTAATCCTCTCTCTCTTATTTCTTCTTGGACTCCTACTATACCCAACCTCTTCTAGGTCTCCTTCTTTTCTTTTTGCCGATAGGTGTCCACTGTAGTATTTGTTTTGGAAGCCTATAGTAATTTGATTGTCCATGATAACTCTTATTCTTTCGTTCCTTGTATTTTCTCTTCTTGACTTTCCTGCTGCCCTCCTCCAATAATCCATTTCCATAGCAAGGAGAATTAATTCAGCCTTTTTCTTTAATGGTCACATATGCTTTTTATAATGGTGTTATGAATTCTTCTTTTATTTTCCTTTGAAACAATTTAATCCCATAATATACTATTTAGTTGGAATATAGCTTTTCCTCCTTGTGTACAGCTTTCCTTTATGGTGCTTATTCATAAATTGTATCCCAAGTATTTATATTCCGTAGTGTTTAATCTTTTGTCCTGTGTTTAGCATCAAATCTTGCTGGGACCCTTTTAAACACATATATTCTGTTTTATGCTGTTTACTTCTAAACCCCAGCTACGGTATTTTTCTATAATTTTTCGTGTCATGTATTCACTATCGTAGTAGTCCTGTGCAATAAGTATTTGATCATCTGCAATAATAATAAGGTGTAAATTGTTTGATCTTCCAAAGGTATACCCATATTTTTGCACTTTTTCTACCACGATTACAGTGCTTTTGTTACATATACCTACCTAATTTAATTCCTTCATTCTTTTGTTCAATTTTACATATTATTTAAATATTTTTAGCATTGAAAGGGACAACTGATACGACATTCATAATTTGGCATTAACGTATCAAATGTGACACATGACAATGTTTATCTTTTTAATTTCGTACATGTACTCCTGGGTCGCTTGTGATATTATTCCTGCCTTTCTTATCCTTGTCGACGTGTTTCCTTATACATTTTCCAAAACTCTATTCACAAAATAAATTATATAATAAATTATTAAAAAAACATGGGTTAAAATGAAAATATATACCTACCTCGTTTAATTCATTAACTTTTCTTCTTCAATTTTACGAGTACATATTATTTATGATTTTTTTACATTTTTACATTCAAAAGGATGAAAACCGATCATTTGTCATCATTGACACTGACATGCCACATGACATGACAGCGTTTCTGTACCAATTTTCAACCTTTAATAATTTTTTTACACAAAAACTATGCATCCTACAGGAATTCGACTCATTAGAAGGGCATTGAAGCCAATCATTTCCGACAACTTGGTACAAATTTCACGAAAATCGGTCGCACCGTTTAAGCTGTAGCCTTGTCTAAAGTTTCGGCGATCGTCTTGATTAATTCAAACAACTATATATGACTCTAACCTTTTAGTATTAAGGACTAGCGAAAACTCGGCTACGCCGAGCTTCCCCTAGGGCTCCGCCGATGGTGTTTTATAATAGTCTATACGTAGATCTAACCCTTCTAGGCACATTTTAAACCCAAAGTGCTAACGCCAACAGACTTTCACAGTGTCCACGCAACATGCCTATCCAAACCGGCCACGCAACATGCCCACCGGAACTGTCCACGCAATATGCCCACCCAATATGCCCACCCAAACTGCCCACGTAACATGCCCACCCAAACTGCCCACACAACATGCCCACCCAAACTGCCCACGTCACATGCCCACCCAAACTGCCCAAGCAATATGCCCACCGGAACTGTTTACGCAAAATGCCCACCGGAACTGTCCACACAACATGGCCACCCAAACTGCCTACGCAACATGCCCACCCAAATTGCCCACGCAACATGCCCACTCAAACTGCCCACGCAACATACCCAACCAATTGCCCACGCAACATGTGTTCACCCAAACTGCCCACGTAACATGCCCACCCAAACTGTCCACGCAACATGCCCATCCAAACTGCCCACACAACATGCCCACCGAAACTGCCCCCTCAACATGGTCACCCTAACTACCGACGCAACATACCTACCTAAACTGCCCACGGAACAGGCTTACCCAAACTTCCCCCGCAACATATCCACCCAAATTGCCTACGCAACTTGTTCACTCAAACTGTCCACACAACCTGCCGACGCAACATGCTTAACCAAACTTATTGAAAAAATGCTGTTAAATATCATTTTTCACATTTAATATTATTGTAAGCTTTAGAGAATATTTTATTCTCTATACGATTTGATTGCATTTTATGCAAGATATTCATTGGGTATAGAGTTAAATATTATAAAGGATTTAAATTCATAAAGCAGCCAAATATGATATATCCATGGAAACAGCTAGGTACTATATTAAGAAAATTCTGATTCACAGATGTCCGTATCAATGACTATGGAATTTATACAAAATACATAAAACTAACAGAAGGTCATGTACTGAAAATAAAATCATTTACAAGAAACTTTCTGTACGCAATTTGTACAAAATATTCAGAACTGACGGAAGGTAATGTGCTGGCCACATCAAACTTTTTTAAATTAATTTTATACTTAATAAAATATACAATGTTTCATCACTTCTGCCCAGTTGGTACCGCTGACCCTTATATTTTAAGCCAGTATTTTTGGATTGTTCTAAAATGATTTTTGATTTTTAAATGATTTCTCTTCTTTTCTTGTATTGACTGAGATTGAAATTTATGTTGAGTATTCCAAAGGACTATGGGCGGTATTTTGGAAAGAATATTTTTGTGAATATTAGGTATGCTGAGGTTAATAAAGTAGAGAATTTGAAGGATATGGTTTTGGTAAACTGAATGGTTTTGTATAGATTTTGTTGAGTATCGAAGATCAAAGATATGGGTGAAACATAGGTGATTCGGTTGGTTTGCTATTTTGGCAATATATGTCAGATTTCGAACGTCGCTCGCAAAGTTCACTGTATTTTATTGTTTGTTTATTAATAGAAATTTAATACATTCCAATTTGCAGTAGATTTCAAAGGTACAAAATCAGAGCCCAGATGACTTTTATAACAAAAGATAGTACTTTTTGAACAAACTGTGTAAATTTGGCTAAGCGGTAAAAAAATGTATATAGTTTTTATTTCATTAATATTTATTCCGTTTCCAAATTTGCACCCTTTATCAAATCCATAAAAAATTTGTCTCAAATATACCTCAATCATTCTCCTGTAAATTCGTCTAAACAAGATTTGGGATATCTTTCCTCGTTTTGAATTATGAATTTTTTCAACCACCCCTGTCAAAGTAACAGTTGATATTTTTCTTAGTCAACACAGATCTTTGATTTTCAATGATAACTCAGTTTTTAAAAATTCATGTCAAAATGGGGAAAGTAAAATTAATAAAAGTTGCAGCTACCAAATTTTGAATATATACATAAATTAAGCCATATTTTTAAACCGAGGCGTGAGGTGTTTTTAATCCGATATTTAACCACTTTTATACCGGAAATGTACAAACCAACTCTCTAAAATACATTTTTGCAAGAATAAACACTATTTGCAACAAAAATCTTGAGATTGAATAATTTTTAATCTCACATTTTTAGCCGAAATATCTTCAAATTAATACAGAAATGGTGATGTATGAGGTTGAAATATGAATGAGCTCCTATATTATTGTTGCAATCAACACATGTTTTGTATAAATGCTGTGATGTGATTATATTGTTATAAAGCATTGTTGTAATCAAGACATTTTACATGATAAATATGTAAAGTACATTGTATTGTAATTTACCTCGGACACGGTTAAAATATCTCATTTTCAACTTCAAAAATGTATTTCAGATACAATATTTATCTCCTACACTAATTTTTATTAACGACGATAGTGTGGTGCACAAAATATTTAAACATTACTTTCACCGCAAATTTGAAATTTCTTTGTCGACCACCGTCTTTTCATCTTCGGTAATTTTTTTTTTCACATTATGCGGGATGGAAAATTTTCTAAATTATTGTTCAATATCTCTAAAATATGTAGATACCTAATAATTATACGATATTATTTAAAATTTACAATTTTTTATGGACAGTATAAAAATTAATTGACTAATGTCACATTGATGCAATTAGAAATATTTGTTTTTTACTTAGTTACTTATGGCAAATTTGGCAACAATTTCTCCTCTAGTTTTATTTAAAATTTATTACTTTTTTATTGGCAGTATGAAAATTAATGAACTAACATCACATTGACGTAGTTAGGAATATTTATTTTTTAATTGGTTACTCATGGTATCTTTGGCAACACTTGTGAACGGACTTCACATTAGTCTAGTTTGGAATATTTGTTTTTTACCTAGTTACTTATGGCATATTTGGAAACACTTTCCAAGTTCATATGAACCGTCAAAATTTATAGTTTTTAATTATGTTATAGGCCTTTTGTACTTGTGAGAAATAATTTCCTACTCTCATCATTTAAGATAAGGAATATTTGTTTTTGAATTAGTTATATTTAAAATTTACTGTATTTTTAAAGGCAGTACGGAATTAATGGGCTAACTTCACACTAATGCAGTAAGGAATACTTGTTTTTTACAAAGTTACTTATGGCAAATTTGGCAACAATATCTCCTGTAGTTTTATTTAAAATTTAATATTTTTTATTGACAGTATAAAAATTAATTGACTAATGTCACTTTGATGGAATTAGGTCCTGAGTTACGAATGCTGTACCCACTTTGTTATTTATTTTTGATGAGTCTGGATATATAAATTGGTTGTCCTTATGGTCTTTTTGGATTGTTCTAAAGTGATTTTTCTTTTCTTGTATTGACTAAGATCTACATTTATGTTGGGTATTCCAAAGGACTATGGGCGGTATTTTGGAAAGAATATTTTTGTAAATATTAGTTATGCTGTGGTTAATAGAGTTGAGAAATTGAAGGATAAGGTTTTGGTACACTGAATGGTTTTGTATAGATATTGTTGAGTACAGAGAATTAAAGATATGGTTGAAACAAGTGATTCCGTTGGCTTGCTATTTTGGCAATATATGTCAGATTTCGAATGTCTCTCGCAAAATTCGCTGTATTTTCTTGTTTGTTTATTAATAGAAATCTAATAAATTTCAATCTACAGTAAATTTCAAAGGTACAAAATCAGTCCCCAGATGATTTTTATACCAAAAGATAGTACTTTTTAAACAAACTGTGTAAATTTGGCTAAGCGGTAAAAAAATTGTATATAATTTTTATTTCATTAATATTTATTCCGTTTCCAAATTTGCACCCTTTATCTAATCCATTAAAAATTTGTCTCAAATATACCTCAATCATTCCCCTGTGTATTCGTCTAAACAAGATTTGGGATATCTTTCCTCGTTTTTGAATTATGAATTTTTTTAACTATCCCTGTTAAAGTAACAGTTGATATTTTTCTTAGTCAATACAAATCTTTGATTTCCAATGATAACTCTGTTTTAAAAAATTCATGATGTCAAAATGGGGAAAAGAAAATTAAAAAATCTGATGTGGCCAGCACATAACCTCTCGCCAGATATTTTACCTGGTTGTATTTTTAAATACAAATACATATATTCATGACGAACTACAAAATAATTCTCACATATATTTGCAAAATCTGTGGGATATTTTAATATAAATTATGTACAATTCATACATTTTCTTTATATTCAATATACTGAAATTTTCTTTTTCTACTTTCCTTTTCTTTTTCTTTATATTCGTCATTTTTTCGAAAATTCCTTTTGTATTCTTTTTTACGTATATTCTCTTCATAATCTTCATAATGATGTACAAAAATTTTTGACAATGGCATACAAATCTTTTTGACAGTGACATTTATGTGTCAATTGCAAACATTTGAATTTCTTGTCTTGAAGTAGTTTGATCTGAGATTTTTTTACATCAAATTATTTTATATGCATTTCTTTATCTCTAAATCTATAGAAGATATAATAATGAATTTATATTTATCGAATAAAGAATTTAACGTTCTTTAATAAAAGTATTTACATAAATTTTCGATAAATAATATTTAGATGATTTTTTTCTTGTAACTACTACTTCCGGTTGTTCAATTGTTACCAAAACTTAATCGACTCTTCCCATTATTGTTAGATTGAGGAATCCGTAGTTAAAAATGTCTTAAGTCATAGTATTTGCGAAATTGTGGATCCAACATCCACACACACACACATCCACACACACATACGGACATCATCGTAAAAATGTTATAATCGGATTCTAGGGACCTTAAAACGTGCTTATTCACTAAAATTTGGATATGCGATTTTTAGCATGAATCCAATACCTCTCTTAGCGAGGGGTAAAAATAAAGTTGCAGCTACCAAATTTTGAATATATACATAATTCAACCCATATTTTTAAACCGAGGCGTGAGGTGTTTTTAATCAGATATTTAACCACTTTTATACCGGAAATGTACAAAACAACCCTCTAAAATACATTTTTGCAAGAATAAACACTATTTGCAACAGAAATCTTGAGATTGAATCATTTTTAATCTTACATTTTTAGCCGACACTAATCAAGAGTATATGCATTTTTGGGGGCTCTTAAATGTTTCAAATATCTTCAAATTAACACAGAAATGGTGATGTATGAGTTGAAATATGAATGAACTCCTAAATTATTGTTGTAGTTAACACATGTTTTGTATAAATGCTGTGTTGTTATTATATTGTTAGAAAACATTGTTGTAATCAATACATTTAACATGATAAATATGTAAAATACATTATTTTTAAACTACAACTTTTTAAAGGAAACATTTTAGTTGTTGTTAACCTCATGAATTATTTAAATATTATATTGCTATTCAGTAAGATAATCAGTCATCACTTACCTTTGTTATATAGGTAATCTTTGCAAGTAAGTCTAATACATTGTCCCGCGTTTTTTGTGTCTAGACTTAGGTTACCTGGCACCTGGTTGATTTAAAATATTTTATTGAACTTACTCATGGTTGAATTTACAGCTGAATTAACTTAAAAACTAAAATTTACATACATTGTTTACTATATTTTAATAACTTTTATTATTTACAGCAGATAATATAATAATAAAGAAATAGTCATAAAATGTGATTTATAGTAAATTATCTCGGACACGCTTAAAATATTTCATTTCTGATTTCAAAAATATGTTCCAGATACAGTATTTATCTCATACTAATTTTTATTAACATATTTAAACATTACTTTCACCGCAAATTTGAATTTTTTTTTGTCGGCTTCCGGCGTGTCGTCATCGGTCATTTTTTCACATTCTGCGGAGTCGAAAATACACACTTGTATACGAACTTCACATTAATCTAGTTAGGAATATTTGTTTTTTACCTAGTTACTTATGACATATTTGGCAACACTGTCAAAGTGCATATGAACCGTCAAAATTTATAATTTTTAATTCTAATGTTTTAGGCCATTTTACCTGTGCAGATATAATTGCCCATTCTCATAAATTATGATTATGCAATAAACTTCTTTCAAATTGTCCTCATTTCATAAATATTTCTATTTAAAGATTCAAAATGACATGTCAAACATGGCGTTCTTCGTCTTAAATTTTTCCATGTTTTCTTTGATCTATTGTTTCAATAATCCAATTTTCAACATTTAAGTATTTTTTACACGAAAACTATGCTTCCTACAGAAATTTAACCTATTACGAGGGCACTCGAGACAATCATTTCCTACAACTTGGTGCAAATTTCACGAAAATCGCTCGCACCATTCAGGCTGTAGAGGTGTTCAAAGCTTTGGCGATCGTCGTGATTAAAGAAAATATATATAGATAGTGAATCTGATCGTTTAGTATTAGGACTAGCCTAAGCTCGGCTTCGCCGAGTTTACCCTAGGGCTCCGCCGATAGTGTTTTATAATAGTTTATACGTACATCCAATCTGTCTTGTCAGATACCCAAGTTCCCCCTTCTATCAAACGAATTAACTTTATGCATAAAACAAAAGCCAATCAACCTGTCATAAATTTCCACACTTGTGTCTAAAAGTTCGTAACCAGACCTCTCATTTGATACCAAACACGACATATTTCTAGCACCTTTATACAAAAACAAAAGCCGACCGAGATGTCTATTTGTTGACATTTCTATGTTACAGCCCTGCAGAAAAAAATTCACATGATCCTAATCACTACATGGTTCTGACAACTTTATGTAAAAAACAAAAGCCGGTCAAGTTGATGTCAAAATTTTAAAAGTTCTATAGTTTAGCCATGCAGAAATCTTTTCATTTAATACCAAACAGGATATACAGGTGTTTCATATAAGAGTGCAAGGCTTTGGAGTATGAATTCTGATACCAAAAGGGGGAAAAATCCCAATAAACATTGATGCTATAACGCTTTCTAACAGAGATAGGTACCCAGGATTTTATTAAAATAAAAAAAAAACAGGAAACAGGTTATTTTTATTTATTTTTGTGTTGGGTCATAAATGATTATTTATAAAAAAAATCCCAGAGCAAGTGTTCAAAATGAAAGACATTACATTCAATAAATAAATCAGTATTATTTAAAAATACTACTGTAAATTATTAAAATATTACATTTTCATTAAATACAGAAGGCTTGGCAATACTTTTTTGTATTAGAAATATTATCAAAATATTAAATAACAGGTGTAATAATTAAATAATTATCGGATTGAAATGAGTGGAATTTTTAATTAATTAAATCTCATTTAAATTTTAAATGAATTAAATGCCATCAGCCAACTATGTTCTGCTATTTCAGTATTACGCTTCATTTAAGATAAATCCTCGGTATCTCTGTTATGAAGCGTTCTAGCACTAATGTTTATTGGGATTTTTTTCATGTTGGTGTCTAGAATTCATACTCCGAAGCCTTACATAGTTACATGAAACACCCTGTATTTCTGACAAATTTATACGAAAAACAAGAAATGTTTTCTTATGGACTGTCATAGAGAATTGTCAAAAATACGACAGCTCGATCGGCTATTCTTTTTTGCATAAAATTGTCAATAATATTTCGGAAGTGTAGTATCTATAGCTGAGTGCACGATGTATAATGTATTACAAAGAATGGCTAAATAACCGGGTTAGTTCATACAGTATGCCGCTAGATGTCAGGTTTTATGCGACCCGGTTTTTACAAAAATATTTGAAATAGTAAATTATTCCTATATAACGCACAATATTTTATATTTTCAATACATTACCTTTTATCTTTTGTCAGTTCTATGTATGTATTTTATACAAATTCCATACAACAGGCTTCTATAATTTCAGTAAAATTATAAAATAAACATTGTCATGTACTTGACACTGACATCTTTCAATCTGAATTTTCTTAATCGTAGTACCTGTTTCTATGGTTATAGCATGGCTGGCTGCTACATAAAATTATATAAATAAAAAATCGAAATAGCGCTACTTCCGAAGTAACGTTACTTCAAGAGGTGAAAATTCGGGTCTATATCTCTTTATTTGATCTATAACCTGTTGTGCATCCTATAGCACAACATTTTCTATTTAAACGCGAACTTATTTTGACCGCAACCGACACACTGCGGCACACCAACTGCCAAACGCCTGTCAAATGGTAACGAGTCGCGTTAGCTTCTTTTGTACCAGCTAGTTATGTCAACGCATCTCGTACTCTCATCTATAGATACTACACCGTGGTAGGAACTGATGAAAACATATAATGAAATGAACAAATGCTGCGCATTTTATGCGAGCAAACAGGAAGAAATTACAGGATAAATATAAACATAATACAAGGTGACCATTTTATATGTTCCCGCCTGAAATTTTAAGAATAAGCAAAACCAAATATATTTTATAAGCCACTTGGTGAATATTAGTACTTTAAATCGAATAATCACAGTAGGTATAAGAGCAAAACAAAATTTTAAAAACCAAGTCACTTATGAAATGTATCATGATTTGCCTAATCATGAATTTTCAGGCGGGAACTTTTAAAATGCGGACCCTGTATTAGTAACATGTATATGAGTACACAATACTAAATTTAAAGATAAAAATAAATCAAACAAAACTAAAAGATGTGATATTTTAATTCTAGAGTAAACAGTTAGTTACAAACTGCAGAAAAGTAAGTACTTACATTACATTAGATCTGAACTTTTACAACGAATTTGAAAATATATCAATAAAGTTTGGATTGTTAATAAGGGGATAGAATGCAAAAATCATAAGATGACTTTTCTGGCTCATGCTGTATGATTATGTAATTTAAAAGATTTTTTATTAGTACGATACAATAATTGGGAATAAAAGTATTTTAATATAGATAATTTTAACGTAATATAAGAAAATAAAACACAGATTAAATTCTGTACCGTTTTAAGATAGATACCGAATTATGTATAATCTGAAAAAAATTTAAACGTAATAAGAAAATGAATTACAAAAAAAGAACAGATTAAAACATACTATCTAAAATTATGGAATTGTCTTGTTCCAGATTTTATGATTTTCCTGTAGGATTTAATTTTTATTCTTGCCTCTAAATACGTATTAGATATTGTACATGTGTTCTTTGGCGATTGTGATGTTTATTATGTCTTTCTCAGCCTGACATTGTTAAATCTATTTACAAAATAAAATATATAAATTAACAATAAACATACGTCTTAAAATAGGTATAGCCTTTCTTCATTGTGTACAGAGTTCCTTTATGGTGCCCCATTCCTTATTTTTTTTTATTCTGTAGTGTTTAATCCTTTGTCCTGTGTTTAGCACCAAATCTTTTTGGGTTCCATTTAAACGCGTATATTCTGTTATGCATGTTTACTTCCAGACTATGTTTTTAGTATTGATACGACATGCATAATTTGTCATTAACATATTAAATATGACATGACAATGTTTATCTTTTTAATTTTGTACATCGATTGTCATATTATTCCTACCTTTCTGATCCTTTTCGACGTGTTTCCTTATACATTTTCCAAAATTCTATTTACAAAATAAAATATGTAACATAATAATAAACATGGCTTAAAATCATTACATATACCTACCATGTTAAATTCATCATCTTTTCTTTAATTATTACCTATTATTTAAACATTTTATTGCATTTAAAAGGAAGAAAACTGATAATTTGTCATCATTGACATTGACATAACAGCGTTTATCGTCTTAAATTTTCAAGGAAAACTGTGATCGTTACTGTGAAAAATAATGTTTAGTTAGAAATATTTGTGTTTTACCTAGTTACTTATGACACATTTGGTAACACTGTCCAAGTACATATGAACCATCAAATTTTATAATTTTTAATTAAAATGGTTTAGGCCTTTTTACCTGTGCGGATATAATTGCCCATTCTCAAAATTTATAATTATGAATTAAACTTCTTTCAAATTGTCTCCATTTCATAAATATCTCCATTTAAAGGTTCAAAATGACATGACAAACATGGCGTTCTTCGTCTTAAAATTTTCACGGAAAACTGTGATCATTACAGTGACCTATTGTTTCTGTCCCAATTTTCAATCTTTCATAATGTTTTACACAAAAACTATGCATCCTACAGAAATTCGATCCATTAGAAGGGAGCTGAAGCCAATCATTTCCTACAACTTGGTACAAATTTCACGAAAATCGGTCGCTCCGTTTAACCTGTAGCCTTGTCTAAAGTTTAGCGATCGGCTTTTTGATTAATATATATAACTATAGTGAATCTGATCGTTTAGTATTAAGGATACTTATTACAAAGTGTGGCAACTATAATAATAGTATATTTATATAATACACATATCCATATCTATTAAATGGCGTAATACATAATATTTAGGGTGTATCTTAAAATTACATGTTTATTATAAATGATCTAAGCTTGAGTGCTGATAGTGTAAAGTTATATATTTTGTACATAATGACAGGGTCTTGCACTCTAGCTAGAAGTGACGGTAGTGGATTGCTCGATTCATGGTTGGCTGGTGGTAGTAACTGCGTTCTCAGAGGTTCAAAAATTGGACACCTGTAAAATAGATGATACAGATTATCATATTCAAGCACATTACAAAGTGAACAGATTTCACTAGAATCGAAAGAATGTGTTACACCATCAGTGTATATTTTCAATCTTTTATTATTGGAAATTCTCAATTGAGAGACTAATTTTATAATTCTGTATTGTAAATTAGATGTCATGTAATCTTTTCTATTTGCATATCTTCCTCCCAGTACAGATTAAGGCTCCTTTCGAATGACGAGATTGGTGCGGTACGCACACTTTTGCTAATTTGCGTTTTCAAACTTTATTTATGGTATTATTAATTTGAAAACTTGATTTCCTTGTTATAAAAGCCTTAAGGAATGGTGCTTAACCAAAATTAAATCCGTTTACTTATTTATAACAAACATTTTCAGTGTTAAAAAGTTAGAAAAAATGCACTTTTTTATCATGATAAAAAATGATTTAATTCATAATTTTTTAATAAATTTTCAGCGTAGCGACAAAGTATAAACCTTTATCTTTCAAATGTATTTAGAAAAAATACTTAATGTTTAGAATTAAACTAGAAAAAAGCTAACCAATAAGCATCTATAATCACAGATTTGTCGCATCGAAATGTGGTGCCACCACGCGGTAATCCCTTGCAATCAACAAGCTCCGCCCATAAGCCTCTGGCAGCATGACATTCAGATAGATTTCTTAGATTTTCGATTCCTAGACCACCTTTAAAAAATTATAAAATATTTTTCCTATTTCAATTTTTTATATTTATAATTAAATATTAGATTTCAGTAAATAAATAAACACAATTCATTTTCTTCATTTAATTTTTTTTTTTCGAAATACTCATGTACATTTCATGTGTTACATCATCGGAGTACAATTTTAATAATTACAAATAAGAAACTTTATATACTTAACAAATTATTAATTATTACATCTTAAACATATTGGCCAATCCTAAAATAGTGGTTGTGGTTTACAAAAGTTGAACTTTGGTGACCTCAAGTTACGGTATTTACTTGCAATTCTATAATCTGAGCTAATGACGGGAAAGATAACAAATTCGGGTATCTTTGGCTATTTAACTAATTTTAAGAACCGTTTATCCAGCGGTGCCCGGTCAAAATTTAACAAATTATCTTTTTGTTTTTCTTGCATATAACATCTAATATATTTTAATTTTTCCTATTGTAGCAACTTTTAATCAATCAAGTTAGATTTTCAAATTTATGTCCTGTTTCAAGCTTATGGAACGCTAAACTTGACTCGAAAATAATTTTACATTTTACATGGTACATATTATGTTTTTCCTAAACCACGTTTAAAAAATTATAAAATATTTTTCCTATTTCGATTTTTTATATTTTTAATTAAATATTAGATTTCAGTAAATAAATAAACACAATTCATTTTCTTCACTTTATTTTTTCTTTCGAAATACTCATGTACATTTCAAGTGTTAAACAACCATCATCGGAGTACAATTTTAATAATTACAAATAAGAAACTTTATATACTTAACAAATTATTAATTATTACATCTTAAACATATTGGCCAATCCTAAAATAGTGGTTGTGGTTTACAAAAGTTGAACATTGGTGACCTCAAGTTACGGTATTTACTTGCAATTCTATAATCTGAGCTAATGACGGGAAAGATAACAAATTCGGGTATCTTTGGCTATTTAACTAATTTTAAGAACCGTTTCCCCAGTGGTGCCCGGTCAAAATTTAACAAATTATCTTTTTGTTTTTCTTGCATATACCATCCAGCATATTTTTTTTTTATTGTAGCAACTTTTAATCAATCAAGTTAGATTTTTCAAATTTATGTCCTGTTTCAAGCTTATGGACTTGAAAATATTTTTACATTTTTCATAGTACATAATGTTCTTTAAACCTAGTTAGATTGTTTCTTTTTGTTTGTTATAATTTAGTACAGTATGAACAAGTAATGGAATAAATTCCGAATTTCATATTCACTTCGATTTTATCTAAATTGTTTGCTATTAATTTTTTATCTCTCGCCAAGAGAGGTATTGAATTCATGCTAAAAATCGCATATCCAGATTTTAGTGAATAAGCACGTTTTAAGGTCCCTAGAATCCGATTATAACATTATTACGATGATGTCCGTGTGTGTGTGTGTGCGTGTGTGTGTGTGTGTGTGTGTGTGTGTGTGTGTGTGTGTGTGTGTGTGTGTGTGCGTGTGTGTGCGTGTGAGTGTGTGAGTGCGTGTGTGTGTGTGTGTGTGTGTGTGTTTGTGAGTGTGGATTCGATAAATATAAATTCATTATTATATCTTCTATAGATTTAGAGATAAAGAAATGTATATAAAATAATTTAATGTAAAAAATCAAGGCAAAAAAATCAAATGTTTGTAATTGACACATAAATGTCACTGTCAAAAATATTTGTATGCCACTGTGAAAAATATTTGGACATCATTATGAAGATTATGAAAATAAAAAAAGTCAACAACGCAAAAAAATATACGTAAAAAAGAATATAAAAGAAATTTGCAAAAAAAGGACGAATATAAAGAAAAAGAAAAGGAAAGTAGAAAAAGGATATTTCAGGATATTGAATATAAAGAAAATGTATGTATTTTACAAAATTTATATTAAAATATCCCATAGATTTTGCAAATATATGTGAGAATTATTTTGTAGTGAGACATGAATATATGTATTTGTATTCAAAAATATTTTTTGTTTCATGCGTACAACCAGGTAAAATCCCACATCAGATTTTTTAATTTGTAATTATTCGAAAAAACTTATTGTATCTTGTATGTTGATGACGTGGTTGCAATCATAGATAGAGATTTCAATATAGACCAGTACTTAAACTCAATTAATTCAGATTACTCTTCCACTAAATTAGAGCAAAATAATAAACTACCTGATAAAAAATTCGTATGTGGGCAGCACATTACCTTCCGCCAGTTCTATGTATTTTGTACAAATTCCACACGAAAGTTTTTATGCAAATGATTCCTTATTTCCAGTACATTACCTTCAGTCAGTTCTATATATTTTGTACAAATTCCATACAGAAAATTTCTTGTAAGATTCTATATACTTCCAGTAAAATTATAACTCAAACATATTATGTAAATTGCATTTTGACACTGACATTTGTCAATCAGAATGTAGTAGATGTTTCCATGTTTACAGCACAGCTGGCTGCTTTGTGAAATTTAATTTCTTTATAATTTTTTAACTCTATATCCATTAAATATGAAGTATAAAATGTAATCAAATCGTATAGAGAATAAAATATACTTAAATATTTATAATAACATTAAATGTGAAAAAGTGATATTAAACAGCATTTTTTCAAAATAAACTGTTAATATCTTCAAATTAGGGTACTTCCGGTCGACCAATTATAACCAAAATCTAATCAGCTCTTCATATGGATCTAAAGAAACGGAATACGCAAAATTTATTATTTTTGAAAAGGTGGTATTGGAGTTATGCGATCCGAAAAAATCATCACACACACACACACACACACACACACACACACACACACACATACATACATATTCTAGGGACCCTAAAACGTGCTTATTCATTAAAATCTCATCATCAAATTTTTTGACCAAAGACAATACCTTCCTAACCTAAAGGTGACGGAAGGTAAAAAACTAGGTGTAAAGAACATAATATGTACCATGGAAAATGTAAAAATATTTTCGAGTCAAGTTTAGCGTTCCATAATCTTGAAACAGGACATAAATTTGAAAAATCTAACTTAAAATTGATTAAAAGTTGCTACAATAAGAAACATTTAAACATGTTGGAAGCTATATGCAAGAAAAACAAAAAGATAATTTGTTAAATTTTCGATAATCGATTCTGAAAATTAGTTAAATAGACAAAGATTCCCGAATTTGTGATCTTTCCCGTCATTAGCTCGGATTATAGAATTGCATATAAATACCGTAACTTGAGGTCACCACAGTTCAACTTATTATAAATCACACCCACTCTTTTAGGGTGACGGGGATTGGTCAATATCTTTAGGATGTAATACTTTGTTAGCTATATAAGGTGACTTATTCGACATTTTTAATATTGTACTCTGATGCTGAGTACAGTTGCAATCAGGTGAAGATTTGTAGGCGCAGAACGTTCTGACTTTTCATCGTGAAGTTATTCTCTTCAATAATTGTTAAAGTCTGCGTCTTTGTGTTTTATAGATTTTGTGAACTTGCATATTTATGCATTTGGTTGTGTTCTGTGACTTTTTGGACTCGAATTGTGACCTGTGTGTTATTGTATTCTTTGACTTTTATTACATTATTGTGAGTTAAAGTGTTCCTGATTCTACTGCAGGTAAGTCAATAATTTTTATTTGTAATTACACTGTATTCTATACTAAAGTAATAATGGGACAATGAACATATCACTTGCTCTCTCAATAAACCGGATCTTTATTACAACATTTAATTATTATTTTATTTACCACAGCTTTATGAAACATACCTGACAAAAATATTTATTGCTAGGGTCGGTATTTCGAAGTTCTGATTTTTTATTCCTAAAATATATTTTATACTCGGATTAAAAATAAAATAATTATGGACAATTAAAATACCACAGGCATACATAAAACTGGGACATTTTGAAAATTATTCCATATTCTTCCAAATTTATTTTTTCTTCTAATTCCTTCTGCTTCGGTTATCGTATCCGGAAATCTGAGTATGGAAACATTCCGCCAATTGGGAACTTATTTTATTGTCTGCTTTTGTTGTATGCTTAATAACAACTCAACAATATTCCTCTAATATATGTTTATTAACTATAATATGTACAATGATGAATAATACTTGAAAAATGTTTACAACGACAATAATGGCTACCGCTTGCTTTCTGTGACAGCTGAATCTGTGTTGTCGATTGCTGTTGCCAACCTACCATAAATATAACATCCTCCTTTTTTTATAAAAAAAATAAATACAAACTATTACATGACATTTTTATTTCATTTCGAAATCTTCATATTATCTTCTTGGTAATCTTCGAATCCTCTTCGGTAATGTTTTCGATCTCTCTTCTAATATTCCCTTCTCTAATTCCATTTCTTTAGCTTTTGTACTTTTAGGTTTAAAATATTCCGATCTTCGCCTAATGTGTATTTGGTTTCTTTCATACTTTTTATCGGTATCGGTGATAATATATTTTCTTGGAGTTATTTTATTTTCAACTGTTCCTGGTGACCATATATTTTCAATAGGATTCTTCGTAAACCATACCTGATCATTTTTGCTAAACTCCGGTTTATTTGATGTATTCCTATTATAATAAAATTTCGCCTTTTCTCTTTCTTTTATTATGTCTTCATAAACATTATTTTTAATCTCTGGAATATATTTCGTTTCTTTCATTGGTACAAAACATTTTAATCTTCTGTTAAACATTCTTTGCGCTGGACTTATATTCATTTTGTTTGGAGTATTTCTTATGTGTAGTATCATTTTATAAATATCTGATTTTGTGTCTCGAGCTTTCTTCATCATGTTTTTTATGAATTTCACTGTAGCTTCGGCTTTTCCATTACCTTGCTGGTGATATGGACTAGATGTTCTGTGCTCGAAATTCCAATCTTTAGAAAATTTTTCGAATTCTCTTGATTTAAAATTTGTTCCGCCATCTGTAATTACTGTGTTGGGTATTCCATATCTGCTAAAATTTCTTTTGCATAAGTGTACTGTATGCTCTGCTGTTAAGTTTTGCATCTTGTCTATTTCAAAAAAGTCTGTATAATGATCAACAGTTATTAGATACTTTGTATTATCTAATTCGGCTACATCCATACTAACTCTTTCCCATGGTTTATATGGTACCTCATGAGTTATCATTTCTGGATTATTCTGAGATGGTCTGTACTTGTTACATATTTCACATCCATTTATCATATTCTTGATTTGTTGATTTATGTTGGGCCAATATACCGTATCTCTTGCTAATTTAGTAGTATATTCAATTCCTTGATGTGCTATATGCAGTTTCGCAAGAATTTCTTCTCTCATATCTCTTGGAATGCAAATTCGTTCGCCTTTAAAAATGATGCCATCTTCTTCGTTTAATTCTTCTTTATTTACATAATAAAGTTTAACGTCTTCTGGAACTTCTTCAATTTTATTTGGCCATCCTTCCTGAATATATTTCTTTAATGTTTGCATGTTGTTACATTCTTCGGTTGCTTTTCTAATATTACTTAATGTATCTTTGCTTATTCTCATGTCTTCCGTCTGTTTCACTTCCTCTATTTCCTTATTTATCTTATAAATTTGTACATCTTGCACTCTGTCTTCACTGCTGATGTTTATTCTTGATAGATAATCTGCAATGTGCATTTCCTTTCCTTTTGTATATTTTAAAATTATATTATATCGCTGCAGTTTTAGTAGAATGGTCTGTAGTCTCTTTGGCGATTTATGTATTGGTTTATTTATATTTACCAATGGCTTATGATCTGTTTCTACTATTACATCTTTTCGCCCACAAATATATTGATCATATCTAGTGCACGCAAATAAAATAGCTAGCGCTTCTTTTTCGATTTGGCTATATTTCTTCTGTGCCCTGGTTAATGTTTTTGATGAATAAGCGACTGGTAAGTTGTTCTGCAATAACGTACAACCCATAGTGCCTTTCGATGCATCAGCTTGAATCGTTAGTGGTTTTTGCGAATCATAAAATTGTAATACTGGTGTATTAGTGATTTTTTTCTTTAATTCTTCGAATGCTGCTTGCTGCTTCTTTTGCCACTTATACTCAGAATCCATCTTCGTAAGCTCTCTTAACGGTTCAGCTATTTCCGATAGATTTTGTATAAATTTGCCTATATATGTTATCATGCCTAAGAATCTTAAATGTTCAGCTTTATCTTTTGGTGTATTTGTCTTTAAAATGCTGTCTATTTTCCTCTGATCCGCTTGCACACCTTCTGCTGATATTATATGACCATAAAATGTAACCTTGTCTTTGCGTAATTTCATTTTCTGCTTATTTAGCTTTAGGTTTTTTCTCTTAGTCTTTCTAATAGCTTTTCTAATTGTTCATTGTGATCACGTAATGCTTCTTCATATGTGTTTCCTCTCCCAAAAACTATGATATCATCTGCTATCACTCTTGTGTTCTTTAAACCATGTATGATTTCATGCTGTTTCTTTTGATATATTTCCATAGCTGGGCTAATCCCAAATGGCATTCTAAGAAATCTATATCTACCTTTTGGTGTTCAAAATGTAGTTAGCTTGCTTGATTCTTCATTTAATTTTAACTGCCAAAAGCCATGTTTCGCATCCAACGTAGTAAAGATTTTTACTCCAACTAATTCCGGTAAAATTTCTTCAATAGTAGGCATTTGATAGTCCACACTTTTTAACGCTTTATTTAAATAGATTGGATCTAGAAAAACTCTTACTTTGTCATTTCTTTTGACTAATAAAACATTATTTACCCAATCTGTATGTTCTTTTTCTTTCTTTAATATACCAGCATTGCCCATTTCTTCTAATGCTTTTTCGAAATCTTTAGTTAGTGCTATGGGAATTCTTCTTGGCTGTTGTATTTTTGGTATCATATCATTAGTTTCCAAATTTACTTCACCTTCTACACAACCAATTCCTGAGAACACATCTTCATATTCATTTATTATTTCTTGCGTTGATTTATTACATTGTACTTTTTTGCATATTTGTATTAAATTCAATTCTTTACAGGTGCTTGCTGATATTAGCGGTTTATGTTTTTGTTCTATAACCTCAAACTCAATATAGTATTCTTTGTTCTTATGTAAACATTTAGCTTTTATTTTTCCTATAGGTTTTACTTTGTTTCCACTAAAGCATTTAAGTATTGTATTTGTTTTGGTCATTGCTTCAGTATTCTCAAATAATTCATTCGCATTTTCTTTTCCTATGACATTGCATGTTGCTCCGGTATCTAACTGACATGTAATATTCTTCCATTTGTTACGTACTTTGAAGTTGATATCCACATTTACTTCTCTATCATTTCTGTCATTTATTTTCAGAACATATTCTTCTGATTCTTGTTCCTGTTCTTCAGTGTTCGTTACTTCTTTTACTTGTTGTTTCTTTATTTTTACTTTTCTGCACGCTCTTGCATAATGGTCTCTTTTACCACATGCGTCACAAGTTTTACCTTTTGCAGGACATTTCCTTATTTCGTGGCTACTTCCACAGTATTTACAATTGTATATTTTACCACCTTGTATGTATTGCTCGTAACCTCTTGTTTCTTCTGTTTTTCTTACATAGTAATTTTTATTTTCTCTTCTGTTTTTTTACCATATTGTTGAACGTATTTGTTGCTTTCCTTCCGGATACTTTGTTTACTTCGTGCTTGTTTTCTTGTATATCCTTTAGTTGTCTTTCGGACATTTCTTTTGCTAAACATTTGTCAATAGCTTGCTCCAGAGTGATTTTTTTTATCTAACCACAATGTTTCTCTTAAACTTTTATCCTTAATCGAATATATAATTTTATCCAAAAGCAATTCTTCTTCCAATGTATCATATTGACAATTTTTACATAAATTTTTTAACCTATTAAAATAACTATGATACGATTCGTCTTCTTCCTGTTTAGCCATGTTAAATATAGCTCTTTCATATCGTATATTCACTTCCGGTGTTAGACATTTACCAATTGCTTCTAGTAATTTGTCTTATGTTGTCTTGTCAGCCTCTTTTATGTCAAGGTTTTCATATCTTTTGAATACGTCTTCACCTATTGCTGTTAATAGTATTGCTATTTTTTCCTCTTCATCTTTCTTATTTACTCCACTAGCTGTTATGTAGTTCAACCAACTACGTTTGAAATATTTAAATTTTTCATTTATATCTCCTTCTTTTATGTTTAATGGTTTTGGTAGCGGAATGTTTGAATTTACTAATACTGTACTTGAATTATCCTTCTTTGTTTTCAGCTTCTTCAGTTCTGCTTCCAATGTTTTAATTTTATCTTCCAAGTTTGCCATATTACTTGTATTTCTTTCTCTTAATTTTTCAAAACACCTGACACCATGTTTTATTTTCTGCTTTTGTTGTATGCTTAATAACAACTCAACAATATTCCTCTAATATATGTTTATTAACTATAATATGTACAATGATGAATAATACTTAAAAAATGTTTACAACGACAATAATGGCTACCGCTTGCTTTCTGTGACAGCTGAATCTGTGTTGCCGATTGCTGTTGCCAACCTAACATAAATATAACAGAGTAACAATTTATTGTTTCAGTTGGAAAAAATATTACCAATGGGCCGTTTAAATGAAAAGTTGCATAAAAAGAAGTATTTAAGTACTAAAAGGAAGAGTTAAAAAGCAAAAATGAAAAAGTAAGTACATATTCTGATCTTTTATTTAACGTCAATGCACCATAATAATTGAAATATATATATGAAACTCTATTTAAATACATTTTTATATTTCAGAATACGACAAGGCTGTAAAACTCGAGAATTTGCAGATATTAATGTTATTTTATCTTCATTTGAAAAAGAATTTAGATCCGAAAAGGATATTACTCCCCTAGATGAAATAAATGTCAGGTTAGTGCTCAATTAAATCTTTAATAATAATTTCATACTCTTTTCATGATACAAAAATATGTTTAATTAGACTGGACACATGTGTAAAGCATTTTTTTTATTTTAAAATTTAGATATCATCTTGAATTTCTTGTAGGTGCAAGTCCAGATGGTATGATTGGGAATGACAGCATTATTGAAATAAAATGTCCAGCATCCGCAGAAAAATTGAAAATTGAGGAGGCAATTGAAAAAAAAATAATAAAGTTTGCCACAATTGTGAATGGTCAATTAAAATTAAAAGAAAATGATAATTATATGTATCAAGTTCAGGGGCAGCTACAAATAACAAAGAAAAATTATTGTTATTTCATTCTTTGGACTCTACAAGATTTGAAATTTCAGAAGGTAAGTTGCATATTTTATTTATTTATTTATTCATTTATTTATTTATTTATTTATTTATTTATTTATTTATTTATTTATTTATTTATTTATTTATTTATTTATTTATTTATTTATTTATTTATTTATTTATTTATTTATTTATTTATTTATTTATTTATTTATTTATTTATTTATTTATTTATTTATTTATTTATTTATTTATTTATTTATTTATTTATTTATTTATTTATTTATTTATTTATTTATTTATTTATTTATTTATTTATTTATTTATTTATTTATTTATTTATTTATTTATTTATTTATTTATTTATTTATTTATTTATTTATTTATTTATTTATTTATTTATTTATTTATTTATATATTTATTTATTTATTTATTTATTTATTTATTTATTTATTTATTTATTTATTTATTTATTTATTTATTTATTTATTTATTTATTTATATATTTATATATATATATATTTATATATTTATATATTTATATATTTATTTATTTATTTATTTATTTATTTATTTATTTATTTATTTATTTATTTATTTATTTACTTATTTATTTATTTACTTATTTATTTATTTACTTACTTATTTATTTATTATATGAAATTGCATCATTGTTTTTATAATTATTTGTTAATTTCCGGTTGCAGAAACGTCATCAACGCTTCGTTTTATTAACGGACCATCAAAATGAACAAATTCGAATCAGTTTTATAATATTGAAATCATTGCTGCCGAAAAAATTGTTCATTTTGATGATCCGTTAATTAAGCAAAGCGTTGATGAACGTTTCTGCAACCAGTCATAATTGTTTGATTTTATATTTGTTTTCTCATGTTTTCAATAATAAAATAATTTTGTAAACTTACTTTTTTTATATTTATTTAAAAAAAGCAAAAAATAAATAAAAATTTCTCCGAGACTTCTCAATTATTCTTTAAATAACCATAATAACATGTAAGAGTCGGTGTTGCATAAAGTTTATTGTTCAATATTTCGTACATAATTATATGTCGCTGAAATGTTTTGAAAAAGTTTGTCTGGCATTTTTCAATAGCATCCAGCTGATTTATTGCCCAGACTTCTGCTCCATAAAGTAGTGATGAAATTACTACGGAATTATATAGCTTGATTAGTGCGGAGTAACTATAGATGCCGGATTTCTTCATTATATTTTTAACTGCACCAGAGGCTCTGTTAGCTTTGCTCAGATAGTCCTTTGTGTTAGTATTATACAGACCCGATGATGTAAAGGTTATACCCAAATATAGGTATTTTTTTGTATGTTGTACCTCTTCCCCTTGACAGAAGTAACGTTTTACATATTTGGGAGGGCGCCCTACATGGAAGTGCAATATTTTCGTTTTAGTTGCATTTACTTTTAGATTTAATTGGTCGCTATATTCTTCCAATGCTTTTAATTTTCTCGTCAAATCAAATGGAGTTTTGGCAAAGATGACTATATCTGCATACCGCAATGAAAGGATATCTATGTTTTGATTAATATAAATTCCTTCTAGTCCTTTTGATTTGAAGTATTCTTCCAAATCAGATATATATATATACAGCAAATAATAATGGGCTGGTGCACTCTCCTTGTAGGACACCTTTAGTGATGGGTATTGAATGTGATTTATTTCCCTGTATGTCGATGGTCATTTCAGCCGATCTATACATATTTTTCAGAAGGCGGACGAATTTTCCGCTAATGCCTTTTTCATATATTTTGTGCCATAATTTTTCATGACATACTGAATCAAAGGCTTTTTGATAATGAATGAATAGAGCATAAAAACCACTTGTGTTTGTAATAATCTCTGTTTGTACTATCGCGTTCATTACGAATATATTGTCTACACAAGACCTATTTTTCCTAAAGCCCGCTTGGGCCTCGGGTAGGATATCCTAGCTTTCTACCCAAGTCTGTAACCTATGATTTATTATATATGTAAATAGCTTGATAATGCTGCAGCATAAAGCAATTGCTCTATAATTATTTCTATCATTTACATCACCTTTCTTGTGTAAAAGGGATAATTTTATATTCATTATACTGTTTGACACCTCTTCTGATGTTAGGAATTTATTGAACATACTTAGTATGTAGGTTTTCCATATCTCTGGCAAAAGCTTCAGATGTTCATTCGTCACGGAGTCTATACCAGGACTTTTATTTGTTTTCAAGTGGTTTAACGCCGCATTTAGTTCGCTGTAGCTAATATCAGAGTCAAGGTAAGGGTGTCTTACATCTATAAATGCAGTACCGCAGGATAATCTTGTGCTATACCTTAATTTAAAATGTCGTTCCCAGGTCTCAACTTTTATTGAATTGCTTTTATATGTTTTGTTATTTAAATGTTTAATCGTATTCCAAAATTTCGCGGAATATTCTGAAAAGCATTTCGAATACGCTCTTTCATGTCTTCTACATCTGTAGGTATCTTCTGATAGACTAGATCCTTGACATATCTCCAAAGAAAAAATCCATAAGCGTAAGATCAGGAGATCTTGCTGGCCATGAAATAGGTCAACCTCGTCCTATCCATTGTTCCCTCCAATGATTATTTAAATAATTCCGAACATTACCGGCATAATGTGGTGACGCTCCGTCATGTTGGAATATTAAATTTTGGCGGACATTTAATGGAATATCTTCTAATAATTCCATTTAATGAGCCTTCAAAAAAATGTGGACCAACAACAAAATCTCCTATTATGCCACCCCAAACATTCAATGACCATACTCTCTGTCTGTCGACGTTCCGCATCCAGTGAGGATTTTCAATTGCGTAATAATGCATATTATGCCTATTAACGCAACCGTTGCTTTTAAAAGTAGCCTCATCCGTAAATAAAATATTACTTAATAGGAGCGGACTTTTTCTAATATTTTTCAACGCCCAATTTCAAAATCGAATTCTATTATCAAAATCTTCACCGTGCAATTTTTGTGTAAGGTTGATATAATACGGATGAAATTTATTTTTTCTTAAAATTCTGGACGAACAACTTTTACTAATATCAATTAAATTTGATAAATTCCTAGTACTGATATGATAATTTTCATACACAGAAGCCAAAACCATAATTTCCGTTCCTTCATTTATTATAACATTAGCTGTACTTCGTTTTGGTTTTTCAACTGAACCTGTTTCTCGAAATCGGGTAAAAATCCTTTTCAGTGTACTTAAACTTGGTTGTCGACGTCTAAGAAACCGCTCCCGGTAAATTCTTTTTGCTCTTCTTATGTTTCCGGTCGATTCATCAATTATTAGAATCATATCAATTAATTCGTTTTTCGTACATTTCAAAATGTTTTTTCTTTGTTTACAAAATAAGTTAAATTAAGTAACAAACAAATGTATACTTTCTTGACATTCATTTAATGGTTTTACATTGTTACGTTTTGTTTATTTTCATATAGCCACCTATAATATTTTTTAAAAAATTATTTCTAAATTCTCTCATTTTTCTCGAAATTTTTCAAATACATTAATAAAAAATAATACATCGTTGAAAAGAGAAAAAATGGCGGTTTCTATCTTGTTAAAATAATTACAGGTTGCCATTTGAAAAATAAAAGTTGATAGTCGTATCTTGTGAACCTGACTTTATAAACAATATCTGCATCTGCCATCAAATAGTATATGTAAGATAAAACTTTTATATGATCCATTTTTTTCTATTACTTATAATAAAAAAACTTAAGGGGGGGGGGGGCGTCTTCCCAGAATCGCCCTGTATATATATATATATGTGGAGTGTAATCGTCACTGTCGATTAGTTAAGGAGATAAATTTTAGTGGGTATATCAGTGGGATGTTTTCTGGGCTTAAATTTGTTTAGTAGATTCTTTTAAAATCTCTCAAGCTTTCGTGTATTTGGATTGTACACTTCATCGGGACGCTGAAGCTAAAATACAAACAATTTTACAATAGGTGCGTTCGATTATTCAGTTCTGTGCACACATTTTTAATAATTTGCACAGTAAGCGTTCGGTTATTCACTTCTGTGCACTCTGGGCTACACAGAACGCCCGAGCTCTGGACGTGTGGCCGATTGTGCACGTTCGAGTTAGTATGAAGCGAGAATTGATTTAGATCTGAAAAGTATGCAAATTTTCACTAATTTTGTAAATATATAAGCTATTACATTAATTAATATTTACCGGAAGTTTTCTTGGTTTTCTAAACACCCTATTAAAATCATTGCCTCTTTTTTCAAGCCATTTTCTGATGTCCATAAGTTTTTTTTTA
Source organism: Harpalus rubripes (assembly GCA_963082715.1). Taxonomy (NCBI): domain Eukaryota; kingdom Metazoa; phylum Arthropoda; class Insecta; order Coleoptera; family Carabidae; genus Harpalus; species Harpalus rubripes. Next base: position 30,860,785 of record OY720457.1, read on the forward strand.
TATATTTAATGTAGTTCGCGAACAAGAGTAATTTTATATTAGGCCCGGTTTTTTCACCTCTTGATAAAATGCCATTTAATTTATCTGCCAGATAAAAGAAAAATATCGCATCATATAATTAAGGTGTATATAATCTTGTTAATTTACGCTTTAATATCGATGAGATATTTTTGTTTTGTGTGGCAGTTAAGTTATTGACACTTTAACCACAGGTGAAAAAACCGGGCTTAATTCTTCTAAAGTATCGGGATACATTCGAAAATGAGTTTTAAACTGCCCTTCAAACATGTATTTGGTATTGTTCAGCATAATTATTTACTTTTTCTATTCTACACTATTTGAATCATACCATAATCCCCTTCTTAGTCCGACTCATCGAAAAATATTTTTAAGAAAACGAAAATCCATATTCAGCCCTCTATCAAACACATACGGTTAATATAAAATCGATATTAGTAATAATAATCTGCACTTACACAGATTTTCAATTGCTAAATCTATCTGTCACGAAAGTATCAAACGCACAGGCTGCACAATTCGTTCTTTTAATTCCAATCAGCACAGAGTACACAGTGATCACGTGACACGACTCATGCACAGCACAGCTCAAGCACAGCACAAAATAACCGAACTCACCTAATGTATAAATTAGTTTGGATGTTGTTTCATTATTCAGCAACATTTCAGTACAGTTAACTATCGATAGTATCAATAAAAAGTGGGAGACCATTGCTGACCACACAACACTTACAAAAAATGACTTCATAAAAATAACAGAATTTATCTTTGACACCAGTTACTGTGTCTACAATGGTACATACTATAAACAAACACTTGGAAGTCCAATGGGAGCAATCTGTAGTCCAATAGTGGCACAATATGTCATGGATACATTATTAGAACATAATATTCCGAAACTTGACTTTGAACTTCCATTCCTCAAGAAATTTGTCGACGACATTATGACAGCTGTACCTCGTGATAAAGTGGAACAGATACTAACTAACTTCAATAATTACAACTCGCATCTCCAGTTCACAGTTGAAGTAGAACAAAACAATACTCTACCATTCCTGGCCACATTAATAATACGAGATGAAAAAGGCCTATTAAAGTTAAACTGGCATGTCAAACCAATATCTTCCCAACGTTATATCCACTTTCACTCCGAACAACCTTTACAAATGAAAATCAACGTCGTACGAGCCCTTAAACCAAGAATATTAAAAATCTCACATTAATCGTACCATCGAGAAAATTTACAAAAACTTAAAGAAGTGTTGATCAAGAATACCTATCCAAGAAACTTACTGAACTTGTTGTTGTTCAATGAACGACACCAAATCCAAACTAATACACAACCCAATACCCAAACGAACACTAACACACAGACCGACAATAACAATACAAAATACTGCTCACTTCCTTACATAGACAAAATTACAAAGAACATAACTAATATTGTCAAAGACGACACAGTACGCATAGCAAATAAAAGTTGTCTCACAGTTAAAACATTATTTAGTAAAACAAAAGAAAAAACGCCTAAAATATAAAATTCTAACATCATATATAAAATTCCCTGTAAAGATTGCGATCAGTGTTATATAGGGCAAACTTCCAGACAACTTTCAGGCAGAATAACTTCACACAAAAGCGACATAAAACATAAACCAAACGCGACATCACTATCTCAACATTGTGTGACAAATAAACATAACATGGACTTTGACAATACTGACATATTAGATAAGAAAAATAATTACAATAAACGGTCGTTTTTAGAAATGTATCACATACAAAATACGAATAACACAATGAATAAAAAAACTGATATTGATAACCTGAGCCCGATTTATTGCAACTTATTCAAACTTGTTAATAAAAATAGATTACTTCAAAATCATGATACTGCAATTTGAGTTTTGACATGGTTGAAACTAGTTCAAATAAAATCACTTCAAATTCACCGCCCTTTTCACGCCGGTCCAGTACCAACACAATTTTTCAAAACAAAAAATATAACTTGTACTATTGCGACGAATTAAAAAACCATGTGTTTTTTGTCAAAATTAATATAAGTTTTTGTCTTTATGACATTGTAAACCTTAATGTATTTTCAAAATTCTTCTTCTTTTTTGTAAATCAATGACTTTCAAATAACTTCAACAAAACGTAAGTTCCTTTTATTCAAATTATTTTATACATTGTAAAATTATTTGTATTTTAACTTCAGCGTCCTGATGAAGTGTACAATCCAAATACACGAAAGCTTGAGAGATTTTAAAGAATCTACTAAACAAATTTAAGCCCAGAAAACATCCCACTGATATACCCACTAATATATATATATATATATATATATATATATATATATATATATATATATATATATATATATATATATATATATATATATATATATAAGTATAATTGCACATGAAATTTCTTGACTGGATGTTGTGGAAGTCATATAAAATGACTACGTTTACACGTATAAGGAAAAATTACTTTGACTTGACTTTTAAAAGGCGACTTATGAAAAGTCAATTTAATGGTGCGTTTACACATAAGGTCAAATATACTTCACTTTACGTTTGTTACTTGTCCTTCACTCAACTTTGACTTTGACAGCAAATTAAAGTTTGGTTATAATACGTGTGATGTAACAATTATCATATAATCATAAAAAGAATAAATTATTTATAGAAAAAAATGGATAGCAAACTACAGTTACTAAATTTAAGCGCGATATTTTTAAATACTGTAACTATGCAGCAACAATATTGGATGCGAAGTAGATTAAAAAATAATCGCATAAAATATTTTACAATTCGAGAATATTTTAAATTCAGATATAAAACACAAAATTATGTAATTAAATATCTAGGAATTTGTGGATGAAAACTAGATGTCACTGTTAGTAAAGTAAAGTATGTTTCGTTCGTTGGTTCACACGACTTTTTAAAAGTCACTTGTATGAGTCAAGTCTATTTTATTTTGGACTTGACTTTAGGAAGAAAAGTAATAGGCGAGAGTGTTTACACAACGGCAAAAGTCGCCTTTTGAAAGTCAAAGTCAAGTCAAAGTACTTTTTTGCTATACGTGTAAACATAGTCAATATACAGTGGCGGATTGTCGCCTGTAGTCTGATATTAGTTTACCGCCTAAATTCAACAACAATTATGATTTATTTTTATCCAATTAGTACTGTTATTTATTATTGCAATCAAGTTTTCTCTATTGTAATAAAAAATTTATGTTATAATTAGAATAAATACATACAAGAACATTTTTATTATAATCAATTTGATGTGATAGGACATTTTCTTTATTGGAATTACATTCTCATTATTACAATCAAGCATTTCTTTGTTACATTTAAAAACCAGTTAAAAAAATCCTAAACGGATATAATTTAAGCAACATTTATATTCATTAAGTTGCTACCTAAATTATTGGTTTTTGGCATGTTTAAATTTATCCTTTCGTATTTGCGAATACACACGGCAATTTTAATTCATTCAAAATTATTTTTATTTGTTGAAAATTATTCTTCGGAAATCCGCCACTGTTAATAATAATAAGCCCCAATTATTTAAAATTCTTCAACCTTTAACATGTACCGATTTCGACTCTTAGTCTTCATTGGGATGATAATTCAAGTGTAGTCGAAACCGATAAATCTGAAATCTGACTGCTTCCTAGTAAGCTTTTAATATTGTTATAATCTAAATTTACAATTTTAAAACAGAAAATATAGAAACCGCACATGTTTCTCACCCAACTGTAAGTCAGGATATTAATCTTCGAGTGAAAAAGTGTTATTATTTTCTATACTAACCAAAAGATAGTATATAATTTGCGAAATATGTTTTTAATGATGTTCTTTGTGCGTTTATTTTCATTTTGTTTTTAAATACTATAATCTCAAATTATCTACGGAATCCAGTTTCTACTAAAAATGTATATACTCATAAGTTAATATCGTATTTCATAAATTGAAAATTAAATTTATTTTTTATTATAATTATTGAAAATACTTGGTTTTAAGTTTCACAATTATATTATTTGATAACCAGTTTCACTGCAGCATTAGCATCAATAAATATAAACAAAATGTCAATGTCAATAAATGTTTTTTTAAAATAATTTTTGTTTTTTGATTTTATGAAAATTATTTTAAAAAAATTACAAAGTTCTAAAATATTAATATAAACAAATATTATCACACAAATTTTATAATGTTTCTAGAAACTTCATTAATGGTGAGTTATTAAGGCTTGTCTGTTCATTTAGAATATTTTCGTTATTCTTTATTGCTTTACCAATTTCTATAGCTTCTAAAAAATCTAATCTTGTTCCTTTAGTTTCCATATGTAATATTTCGGGATTAAAACTGCTAGTATGATTTTTTTTTATTAAATGATTGGAAAATGTTGAGTCAGACTTTTTGTTTAAATATGATTTTTTGTGTTCATTTACCCTTATATTAAAATTTCTTCCTGATTGACCTTAAAAAAATAATGAAATAAATAAATATGTCATTACGGCATATTACTCATTGCTGGGCATGCCAATCTGCTTTGTTCGCAGATATCGGTAATGATGATGACACATTTGTACCGTGCGAGCGTTTACCAGGCGTCACCTCACGGGTACTCATTGCTGGCGTGGAGAGTGCACCACAGGGGTCAATTTTGCGCCATTTAAAAATCGAAATATTTAGCGTCGGTCGGGATCGAACCCGGTTCCCCAGATTCGCGACCAAACGCTCAGGTACGCGGCCACGATACACCATTTATTATATGTCTTAATATCCCTTATTGTATTTATTTTGTTTCCTGCCCATCATATTTACTTGAATCATCTACTTTTTTACGTTAAATTGCTGAAAATATTATTAATGTTCTCTTGCTATAATATGAATTAATTTATTTTTATTAAACAGTTTTATATAAATGAATTTTATTATGTAATATATTAATTATATTGTTTTAGAAATAATACATACAATTTAAAAATCCAAGACATGTAGCGCCACAACGAGATAACGGAGAACTAAGTGTATTCCGTCTGACCGCGTTTGTAGCACAGGAAACATAGCGGGTGGTGTTACTTTAGCTTCTTATACCGTGGTATTAACGAACTAAAATGAATGCGATATGGTATAACTTTTATCCCACGGTGATATATATATATATATATATATATATATATATATATATATATATATATATAATAAATGATAATATATATATATATATATATTATTATTATTATTATTATTATTATTATTATTACTTACTTATTTATTATATGAAATTGCATCATTGTTTTTATAATTATTTGTTAATTTCCGGTTGCAGAAACGTCATCAACACTTCGTTTTATTAACGGACCATCAAAATGAACAAATTCGAATCAGTTTCCTTGCCCTTATAATATTGAAATCATTGCTGCCAAAAAATTTGTTCATTTTGATGATCCGTTAATTAAGCAAAGCGTTGATAAACGTTTCTGCAACCAGTCATAATTGTTTGATTTTATATTTGTTTTCTCATGTTTTCAATAATAAAATAATTTTGTAAACTTACTTTTTTATATTTATTTAAAAAAAGCAAAAATAAATAAAAATTTCTCCGAGACTTCTCAATTATTCTTTAAATAACCATAATAACATGTATGAGTCGGTGTTGCATAAAGTTTATTGTTCAATATTTCGTACATAATTATATGTCGCTGAGCGACATCACCCTCCCTCTTACCGATGTCTACTAAGGCCACCACCTTCAATGACATCGGCAAATGTAATATGTATTTTAAGAGTGGGGAACATTTAGCCACACCACTAGCCTCTTCAGACCTTCCTCCCCCTGCTAGCTTCCAAAACCTTAGATGGTATCTGACTGTTTGAAAGGAGCCTTAATAAATTTATCTATTATATTTGTCATCTCATTTTTTAGTGCTATAAAATCTTGACTTTCCCTTAACCAGTTGTAATCGATCTTATGCAGTATTTCAGATAGTTTGGTACACCAGTTATATTTCCGTTTCCTTGTAATACTGATATTGGTTTTCTTATGCACTTCTAGTAATTTATGGAAGTATAATTTCATATATCTATTATCAGCCATTAGTAGAATTTTGTACCACAGATTTAATATACTTTTAATAACCCTTATCTCTAATTTGTGCTGATTAGTTTCACATCTGACCATGTAGTTAGGAGATGTCGGGCTCCACTCCCAAAATGTTTTGAAAAAGTTTGTCTGGCATTTTTCAATAGCATCCAGCTGATTTATTGCCCAGACTTATTTATTATTATTATTATTATTATTATTATTATTATTATTATTATTATTATTATTATTATTATTATTATTATTATTATTATTATTATTATTATTATTATTATTATTATTATTATTATTATTATTATTATTATTATTATTATTATTATTATTATTATTATTATTATTATTATTATTATTATTATTATTATTATTATTATTATTATTATTATTATTATTATTATTATTATTATTATTATTATTATTATTATTATTATTATTATTATTATTATTATTATTATTATTATTATTATTATTATTATTATTATTATTATTATTATTATTATTATTATTATTATTATTATTATTATTATTATTATTATTATTATTATTATTATTATTATTATTATTATTATTATTATTATTATTATTATTATTATTATTATTATTATTATTATTATTATTATTATTATTATTATTATTATTATTATTATTATTATTATTATTATTATTATTATTATTATTATTATTATTATTATTATTATTATTATTATTATTATTATTATTATTATTATTATTATTATTATTATTATTATTATTATTATTATTATTATTATTATTATTATTATTATTATTATTATTATTATTATTATTATTATTATTATTATTATTATTATTATTATTATTATTATTATTATTATTATTATTATTATTATTATTATTATTATTATTATTATTATTATTATTATTATTATTATTATTATTATTATTATTATTATTATTATTATTATTATTATTATTATTATTATTATTATTATTATTATTATTATTATTATTATTATTATTATTATTATTATTATTATTATTATTATTATTATTATTATTATTATTATTATTATTATTATTATTATTATTATTATTATTATTATTATTATTATTATTATTATTATTATTATTATTATTATTATTATTATTATTATTATTATTATTATTATTATTATTATTATTATTATTATTATTATTATTATTATTATTATTATTATTATTATTATTATTATTATTATTATTATTATTATTATTATTATTATTATTATTATTATTATTATTATTATTATTATTATTATTATTATTATTATTATTATTATTATTATTATTATTATTATTATTATTATTATTATTATTATTATTATTATTATTATTATTATTATTATTATTATTATTATTATTATTATTATTATTATTATTATTATTATTATTATTATTATTATTATTATTATTATTATTATTATTATTATTATTATTATTATTATTATTATTATTATTATTATTATTATTATTATTATTATTATTATTATTATTATTATTATTATTATTATTATTATTATTATTATTATTATTATTATTATTATTATTATTATTATTATTATTATTATTATTATTATTATTATTATTATTATTATTATTATTATTATTATTATTATTATTATTATTATTATTATTATTATTATTATTATTATTATTATTATTATTATTATTATTATTATTATTATTATTATTATTATTATTATTATTATTATTATTATTATTATTATTATTATTATTATTATTATTATTATTATTATTATTATTATTATTATTATTATTATTATTATTAATATTATTAATATTATTAATATTATTATTAAGAATTTGTCATGATCCTCTTTCCCTGATTTATTAATAATGTAATTTTCTGAAACCGATTAACTATTGAACAAACCACTGATGTTATGATTTATAACAAACCTTAGATGTCTTAAAATCCAACCGACATCTGCGGCAGTTATTATTTTCATAATAATCCTAGGTATGTTAATAGCTATACTAAAATAAATAAGCAGAATAGCACGTCATCAATATGAGAAAAACCTTATGAAATTAAATATAACTTGTGGAAATTATTCATTTTAAAAAGAAGAAGAAATAAAAAATACTAGTACTAAGAAACGTATCTATTATAGTAATTAACGTATCAAGAGTATTATAAGGACAATAACGCCTGAGGTCAACAATGTACTTTTCGAGGGCCTCTGGCCTGAGATGTGTACGTTGACCGAAGGTATTATTGTCTGTTTATTTCCCGAGGTGCGTTCAACGTTTAACGTCTGACTATAATTTTTAATATTCTACGGATTAAGAATCAGAAAGTTTTAATAAAATATGCGGAGTAGATAGGCTATGCATACTTTTGCTTGTTCTTTAGGCTTTATTCCAGTATCAATATCAATTTATTGACAACATTATCATAGCAACAACTCATAACACGCTCTAGGGTGTTATTTGGTATATAACATAGCAGTCGGACGTTAATGAAATTTACCATTATTTGTAAGTCAATCCTTATTCCTTTTTGATAATATAAAATTGTTTGAAACAATTGTAGTTGATTTTCGTACCATAACGGTAGCACTACTGAGAATGTCCATGTTTACATTGAATTTCAAATCGATCAAATATCGTCACTTGATTGTCAACTCATCTCATATATATATATATATATATATATATATATATATATATATATATATATATATATATATATATATATATATATATAGAACTGTCAATAAAATATATCAATATAATATAACGTTTTGGTTTATCTACCTATTATACTAATTACAACAGTTTCTTCTGCGTTAAAAATTTTCACTTGTGCTACAGTATTACTGCAATACTCAATTATAGGCTGACTAGGCTGCAGCCTAGGGCGTACAGATTTTGAGGGCGTAAAATTTTCTCATATCATTATAGTTTTTCAGGCGCTTTTATTTGATCTAATTTTTAATGTTTCAGATTTTTTGATTAACAATTGATAAAAGTAGTTGAACCCGCGGTTTCAACCGCGTGACTCGTAAGATTATAAAACAATTTTGAAACATTAGAAATATGTTGGATCTTACTATTATGAATAGTTCCTTGGTATTGATTTTAATAAACAATGAGCGGAATACAGATAATACTATATAAAACAATAATGTAATGCATGATAACGTTTTCTTAACTAGTATTAAAACAGTATAAAAATACTTTTTTTATTATTTTAACAGTTATATTAATAAAAACAAACGGCGTTGGAAAATTTTCAACCCTGACTTATATTTCAAACTTTTACTGTATGAAAATGTGGAATTTTGAACGAACGTTAGTGGTATTATGTCTAATACTGTTAAGATAATTTTTATTATATATTTTTTATTTAATACCTCGAGGTAAATCATACTGACCAATGTTATCATATATTTAATTTTGCTGTTTTCTATATAATATTGACATGTTCTAATGCTTTCTTTTGATCTACTAGAAGACGAGCAAAGATGTCTTGCTAAGATCACAGGCAGACTAACTAGTTCCTGCTTTCGTACCTAATCATTCCACTTAATTCAGGCATAAATATGAGATTAGACGGTTTACAACTTATAATGGGTTCCAAACCACTCGAACACCGACCAATTGCTCAGCTTTTTTCATTAGGAAGTGTAGGAAATCTTAATATGTAACAGTGACCTTTTTTTCGTAAAGTTTAATCTTAAAATATAACAAAAAATTGTACGACTGTATGTGGCTCGTAATTTGTTAATTCCTGTCTTTTAAATTGTATATATTTAAAAAAATATATTAAACAAAAGTTTTAAAATAAATTTGTTAGTAGCTTTAGGGAAATGTTTGTTGAAATTTATATTATAATAATAATTCTTTATTCTATTTAAAAGTTTTTTTTTTTCACTTTATCACAGGTGATATGTGGGAGTCAGTTAATTTTCGGTTACATTTTTGTAACATCTGCGTTATATAGCATTAATGAAGATGAGATGATGAAAGAGACACATACAAACAACCGTACCTTAACCGAGATTAGAACCTGGGACCCTTGGGTTGTGAGTCACCTGCGTTACCCACTGTACCACCGGGGTCGGCGTTGAAATTAATATATACCTATTTACTGACAAAGAAAAACTAAGAAATTAAATGCCAATAATTTAATTCCTGAGGACAAGTTTTTGTTAAAGAAAACAATGTTAGTAATAGCCAGTAAAACTCCCTGCAATTTTCTGGGATAGAGTATCTTTTTATTTTGCTATTTTCTCACTTGTGTTCTATATATGGAGGTATCTAACTTCAGAACAAGAAACGATTGAGTTTTTCCTCGAAATGAACACATTTCTCTGCACTTTATTTTAAAAGTTGTAGAAATTTGTTCTCTAGTTTCCCGCAGAGTATTTATCACTTTTTTCTTATCAAAACATTCATACGGTAAGAAGTTAACAGCTAACTAGTTTTATATAACTTAGTTTTATTTCCTCGAACCACATTTTCAAGTGTTTGATAACTTAATTGGATATGAGAACGAGATAATTTCTTTAAGATGAAATTAATACTACTTGTGAAAAGAAAAGCAATATCTTTGACGATGTCTGTGTAATATATCCGTTTTCATTTAACTAAATGTCGGGATGTTTCGACTACCGCGTTTTTATTTCTCGTGGAGAGAAATGTTCTCTTCCACGATGTCACGTAGAATTTGACTCTTACGGAATTTATTTGACAGTACTTGTCAGAGCTATTTGTTTCATTCCTCGTTGCAAAAACCATGAACAACTTTGAAAGAAATGAGTTTCTTTTATGATGAGTTACTTTCTTAGTACCAAATTTAAAAACTATGGGTTGTATTAATAAAAATTAGTAAATGCTGATACTGATATTTTTTAAAGAAAGTACTTTTATCCGTATTAATAAAGTGTTAGTAAATGATGCTATGAGAAAATACTTATTTGACAAAAGTATGTACTTATACTTATAATCAAAATAAGTAATTGCTTAAAACTATTATTATTATTATTATTATAGATCGTTCATAAGTTTTATAGTAAATATCATTCAAAGCCGTGTAGCTCGATTCCATTTTTCTCGTCCGTTTAGAATTGTATTTTATTCATGTTTCTTTCTTAAAACAAAGTTAAGCCGGTTCAATTAGTAAAATCTGTATAAAAGCCAGGGCGTGTGGCTGCAGCAGACAGTTGATTGCGAGTAATCCTCTCAACTGTTGAAACCGATTGTGAGTATTCCGTCCGCATTTTTGATTAAGAGTAATCCGTCAACCCCGAAACCGTTCGGCAGGTGAGCAAAATTTTCATTTCATTTAAAGATCCGTACTGCTAGTTCTCCGTACGTTTTTCTCTATTATTGTTGTTGGTTATAAATCAATCTTAGTGTCTCGTGCGAGTTTCATATGCCCGACGTCGCCCTGCTTTTAGAAGCGTAAGCCGAAAGCATCCTCGAAAGGCATACGTGAAAACATCCAAAAGACACTACGACTGACACCGGCCGTAGTCATCTCCGTGAACTAGATTCACTCGTTGCGCGATTCAAGTCGCTTACAGTAGCTTCTTGTGAGTTTACCGACTTGACGTCTCGACGCTGCCGGCGTGCACACCCGGGCGTTACAGGCGTCTAGTCTGTGTGTTTGCCAGAGCTACTGTAAGCCGACACGTATGTTGGAAGCGTCCATCTTGCCGAGCACCGACTCACGTACGTTTTTCCAAACTCGAACGCCGCGACGCCCCTGTGCGCATGCCGGGGCAACCCAAGCCTAGGATCTACGAGTTTTGCCTGGGTCTCCTTACCGTCGACAATCCGTGTACTCCGCGACACACCGTTTACACCGGCAGCGCCGTCGCGACGCCCGGCGTCGATCTTCTGGAACCAGCGGAAAACGCGTACTTACACCTCTACCATCACTACCGCCATTACCCACCGAGTCAACGCGACACCCGCGTCGCGACGCCCGGCGTCGATCTTTTGAAACCTGCGAAAAACTCATTCTTACACCTCTACCGTCACTACCGCCATTTTCTACCGAGTCAACGCGACGTCCGCGTCGCGACGCCTGGCGTCGATTTTGCCGAAACCGGCTAGAAGTATTCTCAGACGGATCCTAAAGATCCCCGCGTCCACCGCATAACCACCACTATCACCGCCGTCGCCACACTTGGCGTCAGTCACGCCAAAACCGTCCGAGAGCATTTTCACCAGGATCCCGGAGATCCCCGCCGTCCACCAAATACCAAACCACTGTTACCGCCGTCGTTTTTCTTAAAACTAATACGCACACCCAGCACCAAATAATAACCATCAGCGACCACCAATTTGATGTGTATGCGAAGTTACAAGATAATAAACTTGCCTCGTCTGTTTTATTTTAATTGTGTTTTTATATTTCACCCTATCTCCGAACCTGCTATCGGACCGTTGGCGCCCGAGCCATCTCACTCCAACTTTCTGGCCACTATCTGCAAAATAGCGTTACAACATGGAGTTGATTCTTATAGAATTAAGTATTTACTTATTTATTTATAAGTATGATATTTGTCATGTTTATGGGGGACCGAACTAAAATTTCAAAGATTATATTAATTTAAAAAATCTGATGTGGCCAGCACATTACCTTCCGTCAGTTATATAAGGTATTTACGAAAATTCTACCGGTGAACTGTTACCGGTAAACATCTTTTTATAGCTATCGGAATCGATATTTTAAGAACACAAGTGGTAAACAGGGTAGACCCATAACCTATGAAAAAATTTGAAAATTTAAAACAGGTTAGAAATCTGATGTAGTTAACAAACTGAGCAGAGTCCTACTTTGAACACATTTCCACTTTAAACGCGCGCGCTTCGCTTTGCATCACTACCTTTGTTTGAGATTAGATTCTTCATGAATCCGGTAGATATTGAACAATTTTCGAACACGGTAACTTTTTACCACTCGTGTTTTCGCAGTCAGTAGATACGGTATCTACCGGTAGAATTTTAGTAAATACCTATGCATTTTCTATAAAATCCATATAGAAAGTTCCTTGCAAAAGATTCTAAATTTCTTGTATGTAGTTATGTTACATTACGTTTTCAGATTGGTGTTGGTGAAGACTGTGAATACAACATTCTTTCATTAATATTTTCGTCCTAGTCGCTGTTTCAAAATTAAAATTCTTTAAGATTTCAAAAATTGATATATAACTGAATTTCAGATTAATTTGTTAACTTCTAATAAAAAAATAAAAAAAAATAGTCAACAAATATCAAAAATTACATTTTTTACAAACATACGTTTTACTTCTGTATTTCTTATATAAGTACATACTTAAATACGTAAGTATGTACTATAATTATCAGCATCTGGTTATTAATATGAAAATAAGTAATTATTTGTACTTCTTGCTAATACTGATAAGTAAATGCTAGTTCTTACAAGTACTTTCTTTTAAGTATTTGCTTATTTTTATTAATACCACCCTATATGTTCCAATTTTACGTTAGTTTCATATTTTTGATAAAATAAATATATTATAATAATTAAACTCAGTGCACATTTCGTTTAGATACGTCAATTTAATGATACTTTAAAATTTAATTATCTTACTATTTTCCGTGTGCATTAATTATCATAAAGATGGCAAAACTGAACTTGCATGAAATTCTCGTATAATAGATTACTTTAGTGTCGATTTCTGAACTTTTACGACGATGTTAGAGCACGTTAGTAGGGATTTCAAGTAAAAAATATTTTATATAATTTGGTTTATACAGTTGAATTTTACATAACTGTATGGCGTATAGAATGTCACTTTTTACATAATTGGTATGAATGTGTTTTATAATAGTATATTAAAGAACGAATTTCATAATTGTCACTCTATTTTGTGATACAAACAAACGTACCTTAACCGAGATTAGAACCTTGTTTGTTACAAAAATGTAATCGAAAATTAACTGACTCCCACATATCACCTGTAATAAAGTAAAAAAAAAAAACTTTGAAATAGAATAAAGAATTATTATTATAATATAAGTTTCAACAAACATTTCCCTAAAGCTACTAACAAATTTATTTTAAAACTTTTGTTTAATATTTTTTTTTAAATATATACAATTTAAAAGACAGGAATTAACAATTTACGACCCACATACAGTCGTACAATTTTTTGTTATATTTTAAGATTAAACTTTACGAAAAAAAGGTGACTTACATATTAAGATTTCCTACACTTCCTAATGACAAAAGCTGAGCAATTGGTCGGTGTTCGAGTGGTTTGGAACCCATTATAAGTTGTAAACCGTCTAATCTCATATTTATGCCTGAATTAAGTGGAATAATTAGGTACGAAAGCAGGAACTAGTTAGTCTGCCTGTGATCTTAGCAAGACATCTTTGCTCGTCTTCTAGTAGATCAAAAGAAAGCATTAGAACATGTCAATATTATATAGAAAACAGCAAAATTAAATATATGATAACATTGATCAGTATGATTTACCTCGAGGTATTAAATAAAAAATATATAATAAAAATTATCTTAACAGTATTAGACATAATACCACTAACGTTCGTTCAAAATTCCACATTTTCATACAGTAAAAGTTTGAAATATAAGTCAGGGTTGAAAATTTCCCAACGTCGTTTGTTTTTATTAATATATTTGTTAGAATAAAAAAAATATTTTTATACTGTTTTAATAATAGTTAAGAAAACGTTATCATGCATTACATTATTGTTTTATATAGTATTATCTGTATTCCGCTCATTGTTTATTAAAATCAATACCAAGGAACTATTTGTAATAGTAAGATCCAACATATTTCTAATGTTTCAAAATTGTTTTATATCTTATGAGTCACGCGGTTGAAACCGCGGGTTCAACTACTTTTATCAATTGTTAATCAAAAAATTTGAAGCATTAAAAATTAGATGAGTCTAACGTCAGCGTTACTTTAAAGATTTCTCTGGAAGCTCCAGTTGAAATTACGAAAATGCTTCTTTATTATTAAACACTCAGAGGTATTTTTCTATTTCCACGTTTTCTCTATTTTTTTAATATAGTGACAATTCAACTTTGTATAAATTTGTACGTAACAATTTAAATTGCAATTATATATTCTACAATAAGACGGTGTCGGTAATTCAGAAGACTTTTATTACTTATTGGAAATCTGAATGCAGAATACATTCAAAGTGGTAGCTAAATAAAAACAAATAAAGGAATTTTAAAATTTAAAGCAAATGCCACATCCGAACACCAACACTGGATATATTTTGTATAAATTAAACAGTTGTTCATTCTTTATGTAAATGCACAAAACTCTTTCGCTAAACAAATAAAACACTACCATTGCGCAATTTGCATAGAAAAGGCTTTAAAATTAGACGTTACATATTTACAAATTGCATATTGCATAGTCATAGTTGTGAAAATATAAATAAAATATAATTTCCCTTGTTTGAAGATTTAATCACTACGTCGAAGTTTAAATGAACTTAGGATGCTAGTAAGTTATTTACCATAGATGACACCATCGTTATGATGTGCACATATACCCGCTAACAAGTTTTTCATTTGAATTCCCTGTGGGAAGATCGGACTTCGAAGTGTGCTAAATTTTATTCATGAAAGAGTAAACAATGAGAAAAGTTTCACACAAAGTTATTAGCTATTTAATACTTTCCCTTAGCTATAAGTTCTTGTGTGTTACTTGTGAATTATTTAATATGTAGTTTGAACAGTAAACTAACATATTTATATTCTAATTAAGAGAAGCATACAAGTCATCCCACGATGATACAGCTTGTCCGTATTTTATAATCTACTTTATATATTTACAACGTGTACTTTAAAAACAGTTTTTATTTATTAAAATTAGTGCTTTATTGATATAAAAAAATATAAGGAAGAAAGAAAAAAGTTTATAATGTGTAAATTCATTTTCAATTATTATTATGGTTACGAATGATTTTCAGTAATAATCTTGAACTTCATATAATAAATATATAATCAAGTAATCAGTAGTTTGAACAGTAAACTAACATGTTTATATTCTAATTAAAAGAAGCATACAAGTCATCCCACGATGATACAACTTGTCTGTATTTTAAAATCTACTTTATATTTTTACTACGTGTACTTTAAAAACAGTTTTTATTTATTAAAATTAGTGCTTTATTGATATTAAAAAATATAAGGAAAAAGTAAAAAGTTTATAATGTGTAAATTCATTTTCAATTATTATCATGGTTACGAATGATTTTCAGTAATAATCTTGAACTTCATATAATAAATATATAATCAAGTAATCTGTAGTTTGAACAGTAAACCAACATATTTATATTCTAATTAAAAGAAGCATACAAGTCATTCCACGATGATACAACTTGTCTGTATTTTAAAATCAACTTTATATTTTTACTACGTGTACTAAAAACAGTTTTTATTTATTAAAATTAGTGCTTTATTGATATTAAAAAATATAAGGAAAAAAGAAAAAAGTTTATGATGTGTAAATTCATTTTCAATTATTATCATGGTTAGAAATGATTTTCAGTAATAATCTTGAACTTTATATAATAAATATATAATCAAGTATTTCTTTCAAACTATTACAATTTCGGATCAAGTAAAATTATTCTATGATGCAACCGCAACTAGACAAAATACTCCATATATTAATGAAATATAAATACAGTTAACTACCTCAGTAAAATGAGTATGTTAAATATACTCTTGGCCAAAAAAATGAGCACAACCCTTGAGTGCACGCGGTAAAAAAATATAAATTATGGGATCAGCTATCAGCTTACATCTTACGACATGCATGGCTATAGCCAATAATAATGAGGTATATGACTAAAGTTTTTTTTTTGTATCATAGAGAAAAAAAAAATGTTGTGGCCAGCATAATACATCTCGTCATAACCATATTTTGTTACATATGTAAGTCTCGTACCTCGTACGTATTCAACATATTTCTCGTACCACATAAAATAGTTATTTAATTATTAAGGTCAGTAAGTGCTTGTTCCCAGTTGAGGATACCAGTAGAAGAGCACTTACTGAGCGCACTACTTATTACGTTTTTTACACGATTGGTTTGGTTGTTATTTTTAAAGTAAGCTTTGATCGGTAAGTGATACACAACACTTACCGATCAGTTGTAAATAAACCTTACTACCTTAGAAACCCTGTCGGTAAACATTTAAAAAACTCTGATGTGGCCAGCACATTACCTTCCGTCAGTTATATGAGGCATTTTCGAAAATTCTGCCTGTGAACTGTTACCGGTAAATAGATGTTTATCAGGTTATAGCTACCGGAATCGATAATTTATGAACACAATTGGTAAACAGGGTAGATCCATAGCCTATAAAAAAATTAGAAAATTTGAAACAGGTTAGAAATTATATGTAGTTAACAAACTGAGCAGAGTCATACTTAACCACATTTTCACTTTTAACGCGTGCACTTCGCTTTGCATCATTACCTTTTTTTGAGATTAGATTCTTCATGAATCCGGTAGATGGATCTGGTAGATATTGTACAATTTTTGAACACAGTAACTTTCTACCACTCGTGTTTTCGAACACAGTCGGTAGATGCGGTATCTGCCGGTAGAATTTTCGTAAATGCCAATATATTTTCTATAAAATCCATACAGAAAGTTCTTTGCAAAAGATTCTGAATTTTCGACAGTTGTATGTATTTTATAGAAATTCCAAACAGAAAGTTTCGAGTAAAATTATAACACAAATATACTACGAATATGTCTTGAATATATCAATTGACACTGACATCTTTCAATCAGAATTTTTTTAATATAGTATCAGTAGCTGTATCTAGCATAGCTAGCTAATTTATGAAATTTAATTTCTTTATAATTTTATAACTCTATATCTATTTAATATGAAGTATAAAATGCGGTCAAATCGTATAGAGAATACAATATTCTTTAATATTTATAATAACATTAAATGTGAAAAAATGATATTTAACATCGTATTTTCAAGAAAAACTGTTAAAATCTTCAAATTATAACCAAAATCTAATCAGCTTTTCATATGGATGCAACGAAGAGGAATACGAAAGAATTATAATTTTTAGAATTGTAGTATTAGAGTTATCGTAGACCAAAATTTTGTTACACACACACATTAAAATCTCACAACCGAAATTTTTGACCGAAGACAATACCTTCCTTAACTAAAGGTGACGGAAGGTAAAAACGATCGTGCAAAAAAATCTTTATACCAGGGTGTTCGGATTTCAAATGCCACCATTGGGATCTCGCAAACTATAAGATATACAACTTCCGATAAATGGGACATGTGGTGCGCCTTTGGTGGGCCATCTTAGGTAAGCTTTTGATTTGAGAAAAATCGTCATAGGTTACTAGAAAATAACGGAAAACTGAATTTGGTAAAAAATGGCAAAAATTGTATATTTATAATATAATAATAATAGTATATATATATATATATATATATATATATATATATATATATATATATATATATATATATATATATATATATGATCTGTAAGAGATTTTTTCATTTGTTTCTTAATACTTTCTAATATTTTCACCCCAATACATTAATAATTCGTATTAATGTTTAAAACAAAAGAATGTAGACTTGTTATATATCATTGAAAACCTTTTAAGTTAAGCAAAAAGACGAAACTATTTTCAACATAGGTTCCTATTTAAAAAATCAAAAGTTTTTGTGCTATATCTCGAGAATTATTTAGTTTTCAAAAAATCAAATTACGCCATTTTATTCTATCTAAAAAACGGTAAAAATTTTGTAAAACAATTTTTCTTTAATTATTTTAATAAATAAGATATGATATATTTTCAAAATGAGCGAAAAACGAGTTTTTGTCTGTAGCTCAGAAACAAAAGAAGATCGAAAATTCCTTTGGTGACTATTAAACTTTTCTCAAAAAGTTGACCCTTCAATGTGTAAACTGTTTTGATCTATCGTTAATATTACCCGAGATACCTTAAAAAAGCATCAAAAATGAGACACTCTGTACAATATAAATAGAATAGGACCTAAAAGCCGGGTAGCCGATCGTCTTGCAAAAGACGGGACAAATATACCTTTTATAGGACCCGAACCTGCCTGCGGAATAACTGCGGAAACAGTTAAGTAGGAAATTAATACTTTGCTCTGGCAATGGCACAAACGGCACTGGACAGTTATATCAGGCCAGACACTCCAAGCTCTTCCTGAATGAGCCATCCAAGAAAAGAACTGACAACTTTCCCTTAATGAGCAAGCAAGATGTTAGATTAAATAACAGGACTGGTAACAGGATACTGACAATTAAATAAACATTTGCACAGGTTGGGCCTCAAACAAGAACCAACATGCAGAGGATGTGGAGAAGAGGATGAAACTCCTCAACATTTAATATGTCACTGCGAAGCATTTATGGCAAGCAGACATAGTCTTTTAGGAGCAAAGAAATTGCATACTGAGACACTAAAGGACATCAGTCTAACGAAAATCCTGGAGTTCACAAAACAAACAGGACTTCTAGAATAGAAGTAAAACACGGAGAGTACAATAGACCAAAAAGGTCGCAAGTACAGGGACAAAGATGAACCACCTCTCGATAATAATAATAATAAAAACACTGCCTTGAGGTACAGCTATTTTATTTGTAATTAGTTCTGATGAAATATTATGAATTTTTACAATTTGTGTTCTCCCGGGTAAATAACTTTGAAACCAACGTTAAACTGTGTTTTCAAACCTATAACTGTGAAGTTTTTGTAACAAATTGTTTATATATATATATATATATATATATATATATATATATATATATATATATATATATATATATATAACTCGTGAATAATTATTACGATGCCCCGATCTAACCAATTCAGCTACAGAATACGTTTCCATGATTACTGTTTTTAATAAATTATAAGTAATAACTGTCAAACTGCATTATACTTTCGCAAATATTTCAATAATAAGCCATTGAATTAGGAGTATTTAGATACTCTTCGATGCCAAATTAAATATTCTATTTAACCATATTAAAAAATCCCACTATAGTCTTACGGGACAGACGATATTTGTAAAAAACCGTTTTCCCATGTTAACTGCTGAGTAAGAAGTGTCAAATTTGAGATTGATTTTTACCTCTCGCTAAGAGAAATATTGTATTCATGCTAAAAATCGCATATCCAGATTTTAATGAATAAGCACGTTTTAAGGTCCCTAGAATCCGATTATAACAGTTTTACGATGATGTCCGTATGTGTGTGTGTGTGTGTGTGTGTGTGTGTGTGTGTGTGTGTGTGTGTGTGTGTGTGGATGTGTGTGTGTGTGTGTGTGTGTGTGTGTGTGTGTGTGGATGTGTGGATGTTGGATTCACTATATCTCAAATACTATAAGACTTAAGACATTTTTAACTACGGATTCCTCAATCTAACAATAATGGGAAGAGTCGAGTCAGTTTTGATAACAATTGGACAACCGGAAGTAGTAGTTACAAGAAAAAAAACATCTAAATATTATTTATCGAAAATTTATGTAAATACTTATATTAAAGAACGTTAAATTCTTTATTCGATAAATATAAATTCATTATTATATTTTCTATAGATTTAGAGATAAAGAAAGGCATATAAAATAATATGATGTAAAAAATCTCAGATCAAACTACTACAAGGCAAGAAATTCAAATGTTTGTAATTGACACATGTCACTGTCAAAAGTATTTGTATGCCTCTGTCAAAAATATTTGTACATTATTATGAAGATTATGAAAATAAAAAAAGTCAACAACGCAAAAGAATATACGTAAAAAAGGATATAAAAAGAATTTGCGAAAAAATGACGAATATAAAGAAAAAGAAAAGGAAAGTAGAAAAAGAAAATTTCAGGATATTGAGTATAAAGAAAATGTATGTATTGTACATAATTTATATTAAAATAATTATTTTGTAGTGAGACATGAATATATGAATTTGTATTTAAAAATATTTTTCGTTTTGTGTGTACAACCAGGTAAAATATCTGGCGAGAGGTTATGTGTTGGCCACATCAGATTTTTTTGTTTGCAAACAAGCAGTTAACGCACTTGTAAAAATTTTCAGTGCACTCTTTCAAATTATGCTCACCGGCACATTTTGTACACTTTTTAGATTATTGTTACATGTCATGATTGTAACACTCACAATTGAATAAAATAAATAAATATATCATCACGGCATATTATCCATTGCTGGGTGTGCCAATCTGCTTTGTACGCAGATATCGGTAATGATGATGACATATTTGTACCGTGCGGGCATTTACCAGGCGTCACCTCACGGGCACTCATTGCTGGCGTGGAGAGTACACCACTGGGGTCAATTTTGTGCCGTTTAAAAATTCGAAAATATTTGGCGTCGGTCGGGATCGAACCCGGTTCCTCAGATTGACGACTAGACACTCAGACACACGGCCATGACACCCCACACTTGAAACATCTGAGTATGTTATATTCTTCAAAAACTGAACAACTTTGCCATCCATAATTTTTTTGAACGTTTCTCTATCGGTTTCAATTATTAAATTATGTTTCTGTGATATCTCATATATTTTTTTGACATTACGAGTAGATGTCCCCAAAATAATTTCTTTATTTTGCGTTCTTAAAGAATTTATTTCGGTATTAATATCATCTATTTTAAATAAAGGGTTCCCAAGTGCGCTTAGAGTAACATTATATTTAGTTCCAAATTTCTTGGAAATTTCTCCTTGAAGCTTCTTAATGTCATTTTGTTTTTCACAACATATAGCAATACCTCCGTTTTTACATTTTTTAATCCTGATATTCCAACAGATAGTTGTGGTGGACTAATATTTTGTTTTAAATCATATCTTGTTTTTGTACTTAATTGATCAGATATAGGTTTACAATAAGGGATGTATTATTAATTACGTCAGAGAATAATATTTCAGTACTTGGATTATCAACTTTTGGCTTAAATTCATTATTTGCTAATAAATTTATCAAATTTTTCAAAATATACCCACGCATTTAATGTGGAACCATCTCTTACAACTTTAATCACATCCTATTATTTTACTTTCATCGAACTCTTTATTACATTTTGCACAGCTTTTAGTATCTAAACTGTCTTCAAGATTTGTCATGGTTCCTGGTTTTTAGCGTACATCTAGATGCGCAAACACTTAACAACACGTACAAACTCACCCAAGTAATTTTTACTAAACATGAATTAGAAAAATTATATTTAATATCAAACTTTTAATAACCCTTCTTCAGATCAAAATTGACCGACAAAACTACTGTAATTCAAATTACTGTTTTCACTGAAAAAGTTCCCGAAAAAAAAACAAATTTTTAACATATTTTTACCACTAAAATAGTACATTAAAACACAAGTATCATAAGGCAATCTGTTAACGTACGAGTCCAAGTTTGGAAAACGAGCCGCCAGGCGAGTTTTACAAAGGACGAGTGTGTCAACAGGCCTTATGATACATGTTTTTTATACTATTTTTTCTATTCAGGTAATTTTACAATTAGATTTTTTTTAAAAAAAGGACTTGTCAAAAGTATGAGTTGGTGTTTTTTTATCAGTTATGTTGGTAGCGCTTCCCGCTAAAAATTGAAATTACACATTTTGACAGTTTGTGTATCTTGTGATTTTGTCTGATTGTTTACATTAAAACATTGTATCAAGCATTATACAATTATGAAAGAGGAAAACCAATACATACAATGAACTCCAAGGTTTATTAATGAACCATCCTGATTTGAGATATCGGTGGTTCGTGTTGGTTACTATCACAAATAAAACTTGAATATGGGATTGAAGGACGGTATGTGGACCATCGAGCCTTTTTATTGAGAAAACAACATATAAATAAAACTCTTTAAATAATGAAATACTTTAATGAACAATTTATTATTTATTAATTACTTTCCACTATTTTGTCAACACTCACTGCTCAGTTGCACAGATAACGGCAACAGCTGTTCTTACACTTTTTAATACAAAACATATATGGCATATATTCGATAGTTCGCCACAACGTGGAACTGGAAATCATGGATTAAAACGTCAACTTTTCATATTTGTTTGCTAGCCGCCACAAATTGAGTAGACAGTGTCAACATTTTCAAGTAACGTGCATCATACATTTCATAACCTGCATGGAATAACAATACATTCAATGCAAAATTGCATTACCATAAATGTAAATTGTAATAAATAAAACTTACCGTTTTAATTATTTTGACAAAGTAAACCTGAGGGCATTGTTTCTTGTTTCATAATTTTTAGTTGAAATTTTAACTTCACAGATTCTTATTCTTTCTTAACCAACACAGCTATAGGTATAAATTTTTTTTCTTTCTAGTCCTATCGCCTAGAGAAAGGATAAAAATTCTCAATTAGAAATAATATTTTAACACAAACAATTTACCATTTTGAGGTTATCTGTCAGTTATGAAAGCATTACTACCACCTCTAGAATACAAAAGGCGCCAAAAACAGTACGTTTATAGATTTTCTAAACGTCGTGTTTTCAGTGAAAAACAGTGCTTTTATAGAAACATAAGAACACCGAAATAGAAAAACACATTTAACGGTGTAACCAACACCTCGCGACGAAAGAGAAAAAACTATATATGCTTCATATTTTCATTTTGAAATTACTTCGAAACTACCAGTAATCGAGGAAAAATGATTCAAATAAAAAAGTTTGATATTTTTATTGTCTATCCAGTGGCGTACGAAAATTTTTCTATCGGTAAATTTTCGAGATATAACACAAACTTGCGCTTTAATAATGGAACCCATATTTGATTTTTACTCCAAAAAAATACTTATATACTATACTATATCCCGCTACCCTTGGTAAGGGAGGTATAGGGATCGTGCTAAAATTCGCATGTGGAGATTTTGGTAAATGACCACGTTTTAAGGTCCCTAGTATCCAATTTCAACATTTTAAAGATGATATCCATGTATGTGTGTGTGTGTGTGTGTGTGTGTGTGTGTGTGTGTGTGTGTGTGTGTGTGTGTGTGTGTGTGTGTGTGTGTGTTTGTGTGTGTGTGTATGTGCGTGTGTGTGTAAATTATGTACTGTTGTATTCCTATTCTACAATAATTATTACTATGTCAGCACTTCTTGCAGTAATTTTCCAGTATAACATGCTTTGTAATAAAAGCCCCTATGGGTAATTAAGATAAGTTCATTCTTTCTGTATTCTCTTATCTCAACACATGTAAAATAAAATTATTTTTACCTCCCGCTATCCTTGGTAAAGGAGATATAGGGATCGTGCTAAAAATCGCATATCGAGATTTTGGTAAATGACCACGTTTTAAGGTCCCTAGAATCCAATTTTAACATTTTCACGATGATGTCTGTGTGTATGTGTGTGTGGATCTTCCACTCTAACTCAAATACTATCATTCAGAAAATTTTGAAACCTTGTATTTCGAACTTTTTCTATAAAGAAAAGAACCCATTAGATTTTGGTGAAAATCGGATAACCGGAAATGGCACTTTACTAAAAGCTCAAAATAGTTTTTCTTCGAAAAATACCTTTAAATGTAATTTTTTCGCGATTAATGTTATTATACAAATTAAAGATTATTTAATTTTCTATAGATTTGCATTAATACTTTTTCTATATATTTTATGGATAAATTTATAAAATTATGTATAATTTAAATCCCAAAGCCTACGCTTTAAACAAACAAAACGCAGTTATTCAAATGTATGTAACTGACAGATAAATGTCACTATCAAAGAACAAATAATTTAAAAATAATATTAGTAACGTTTTAAAAAGAAAAAAGTAAATAGAACAAGAGAAAAGGAATTCAATACGGTTTAATAAAAATTAGCGATTCCCAAAAATGTGTAAGCTAATCCTCATTTTCGGATTAGTGAATTCTATTCTATCCCGGTATTAAAAATTTAATTTTTAATTTATTATAGCTCCGGTGGCTCAATGGTTAGAGCAATGCTTCATGTCATGAGGGCCCTCGGGGCTCCGAGTTCGAATCCCACTAAGGCATGGATGTGTGTAAATGTGAACCCACTCTGTAATTGGCATTTATTCCTGTTGAGGGGTTTAAAAAAAGGTAGTAACTTGGATTACATTAGACTATATTATAAGAAATAAACTGCCAGGTAATGGTGGGAGGTATTGTGTTGACATTAGATTTTTTTTTTAAATAATTTAAACGAATTTATTAATTGTCGCAGACACGTTAGGATCAGATAAATACAAAATGTAATTGTGTGGTGAATTTTAATTCTTTACTCTGATAAACCAGTCAATCAATCGCAAACCAAGAAAAATTAAATTACAATAAAATCGTCTACAACGATCTGTGAAAACTTAAGAAACGCAGATCCTTGGTAATCTCAACACCACGTCCAAACTAGACTAGGGTGCTGCCCAGGCAAATACATCGTCAGAAGAAACGTCAATCCTGGACCTCCAGCAAAACTGATCTTCGCAGAACGATGTCATCAAGAGAAAGAAAGACTTGCTGTTCGACAACTCTTCGATCACGTCTTCAAACCCAGGAAGAATCAGCGACCCGGTGATGTCCGTAAAGCATCAAATAATCTTCGTACTATAAATGAAGGCTACTCATCTGTGCCGCACATAAGTTGATTGCCTGTAACTCACGGGTATAGAGCGGAAGCATAGGTCTTGGGTCGAATAATAATTGGTGGTATAATGTAGTCCAACTAAACAATAATGACTCAGGCCAATGTCTGTGCAAATTTTTTAAAATATTACCATTTTATTCTGCGGGCGCCAACACCTTGAAAAGGGTAATGTCGAGAGGTGTCCTCGAGAGAAGGAACACAAAACAAATATAATGAAAATTCAAATTTAGGTTAAAAATCAATACAAAAGAAAATTATAAAATAATGCAATAGCAAATAATCGACTCTACAAAAAAAATTGAATAAAATATTTGTACCAAAAAAACGGCGGCAGCACAGATAGTCCCGTATCTACGGACGATGAAACACTAAGGTGGTGGGAACCGAACCCTTAGCCCAGACGTAGAGCGGGAACCCAGTCGTACTTCTTCAGGAGCTGGAGTAGCCCTTGGCCGCACAAGCGATACTGGGAAGCAACCCTCGGTCGCTGGTTCGGTGTAAGTTTCACCCTGCAGTGGTGTAAGAACTATACGGCTTTCCACGAAGTTTAAATTGGCTACGGCTCCGTAGTCCGGCGGATCGAACGCTTTTGACTGGCTAAACTCGTAAATGAATCAAAGCTCCAAAATCCGGGACCAAGGGTCAGCAACCATCCACCAGAGCCACTAAGTCCCTAAAAAAATTCGCCGCAGTAACTTGTATTTGAAGGCACGTGGCCTGAAGAGCCTGGGTACTTTATAAACAGAAATTACAAAAATGAAAAGCTCCTGTGCTCCGTCCGGAAGTTATACACACAAAATTCTGAATTTAAATTTGAAGGAAAATGATGAATGAATGGACAATACAAAAACAAAACAATTACAACTAATAAATACAGCACTACAAGGGAAATAAGATAAGGGTTGAAGGTAAAAAAATAAACTTTAATAACCGCGCTCACGGATAAAACAGCACCTTGTGGGTTGCAAGGCACCGACGAAAAATAGAAAGGGCCCTTCCTACAAGCGTACTATGCACTCGATCCACCAGACTAAATGAAGAGCGTAGTAAATAAAACTTAAAACGAAACGGTAAGTCTCTATTGACTGGCTATTCTAGAAGCACTGGCCGCCTGGCTAACAATAGGACTAAAGAAATAAAACCGCGCGACCTAAAAAGCTAACTACTCGTCAGAGCTAATTTCCCCGCTATGGCTTCGCCACGAAGCATAGGATAATCTAAAATTATCAAAACAATAGGGACTCGCATGGGCGAAAAGGTAGAGCGTAGAAAACGGATCCGGCTATAAAAAGGAAACAAGTCCGAGCCGTGACTCTAACTAAGTATTAAAAGAACTACCCGTTCCAACCCGTTGATAAACACTCATACAGGATGGGATAGGATAGTGAACGAAAGAAAGGTTTTAAACTGAACTACCATAAAAATTATAAACTGAAACAAAATGAAGTGTTACAAGAACACGGGGACCTGAGCCTGACCGGTTATCGGCTCGTAAAATAAAATGAAACAAAATAAAATAACAAGGAAGTTACATGGCCCACAAAATTTTGACTAGTCAAATAAAGCTACACGTGGCCCAAACAAATACAAAGAAAATAATACAAAGCTCGTAGAGTCGCCAATACTCAAATTAAATTATACAGGCCTTTATTAAATTACTAAATAATTTCATCAGTGCAGTAGACAACGTAGAGTCTTTACTAAGAACCGTTGTACTAAGTTCCATTCAGAAAACAAATCTTTTTAGACTTATAAAAACTAAACTAACACACAGAGCTGCCGAATTACTGTCAGAGAACAAATTCAAAGATTGGAAAGGTTTAAAACTTTACCTTACTAGAAATTTCTGTGATAAAAGAACAGCCGAAACTATATTACTGAAAATTTTACAAATGAAAAATAAAATCAGCACGAACAAAACTCTACAAGTTATTTCTTAAAATTTTTCACAATATAAATCAAAAATATTGTTAAAAGAATATAATCAATTACAGAAGAATGCATTAATAACAGAAAATCAAAAGTTAGTAGTTTCACATTTTATAACTCTCCTACCTTATCAGTGAGAGGTTCATTTATTGTTAAGCAACCTAGCACATTAGAAGAGTGTGAATGTTTATTGAGAAATGATTTAAATTCTTCACATCAAAATCCGCAGCAATCACCAATTTAGTTTCAATATATCACCCAAAAAAATTCCCAGGCCAATAATTCCCATCCAAACCAATTCAATTTAATAACAATCAAAACCAACCCAGGTGGAGTAGCGGTAGCGTTATCGCTTCCCGCTCCAAGGGCCCCGGGTTCAAATCCCGGAAATATGTCTCATCTCCCTAATATCACCGCTTATACATACACTGTAACAAAGCGTGTAATAATAAATAACTAATTTAATAACAATCAAACTCAACAAAAAGCCTTTACCCCTCGTCAAAACCTAAAAAAATTTTACGAAACAAAACTAACATTCCAGCCCAAACCAACAACATAGCAAACAAGGCTTACTACGCCTGTAAAATTACAATCTCAACGAAAGCTCAGATGACCAATGTGAACAAACCGCCGACGATTACGAATACGTAACACGACACTGAAAATGATTCTTTTTTAGAATTAAAGACAGAGATAGACAAACAAACCAAGTAATGTCTAGCCTAACATACAATTTACCGTCGCTACAAATACAAGACTATATAATTATACTAGACACATGTTCAAGTATTAACTTAATACATCCAGACTCAGTCAATTTCAAAAACATTGTAACTTATGAAGAAAAATGTATGTTTACAACCGTAAAAAGAAAATCTACTATTTCACACTTTGTGATACTCAAAATTAATAAAATTACACTAAAATATTACGTTTACAAATTTCATAAAGAATATAATATATTATTAGGTATTGAAGCATTTAAAAAATTAAATATTCAAATTGATTTCATAAAAAAATTCTATAAATATACAAGTAAAAGAAAAAGAATTACAAAACGACTTCAAAACTGGCAAAAAATAATAATATTCAAATTCGATCAGAACATTTGCATCAAATTGAAAAATCAAAATTAAAAACACTTATGAACAATTTTGAAGTCTTTTTTTTCCAAAACCAAACGAACCATTGTCTTGTACCAATTTATGCGAAAATAAAATAATTCTAAATAACGAAACCCCCACCTACACGAAAAATTACAAATTCCCACAAGTATATGAAAACAACATTGAAGAACACATTGAAAAAATGTTAAAAGAAAAAGTTATACAGCCTTCTCATTCGAGATTAGTAATCGATTTTAAGAAAGTAAACACTCAAACAAACGATGACAAATTCCAAATCCCCAATATTGACACTATTGGATCATATCGGTCATTCAAAATATTTCACAACCCTTGACTTACATCCAGGTTTTCATCAAATTCCCATGGACAAAAACGACAACGAAAAGACCGCATTTTCTACTCCATCTGGTTACTATGAATTTTTATGTATGCCCTTTGGTTTACAAAATGCCGCAACATTCCAAAGAATGAAGAACATCGCAGGAGAATTGGCAAACAAAATTTGTCTAGTCTACTTAGATGACGTAATTATTTTTGGCAAAACTCGTGAAGAACAACTAAACAATATCAAATTAGTCTTCTAAAAATTAAGAAAAGCAAACCTGAAAATCCAAATTGACAAATCAGAATTTCTGCAACCAGAAACAAAATATTTAGGATATATTATTACACAAGACGGAATTAAAATAGACCTTTCCAAAACCGAAAAAATAAAATACTTGAACATCCCCAAAACAAAAAAAGAAATTAAGCGATTTCTCTGTACAATAGGATGGTACCGCAAATTTGTCCCAAATTTTGCTAAACTCACTAAACCTCTTACCTTATGCCTAAAAAATGGTCGAAATATAGACATTTATAACGAATCTTATAGATAATGTTTTAACGAATGCAAAGAAATTCTTACTTTTCTCTCCCTTATTACACTTTCCAAATTATCAAAAAGATTTTATACTGACCACGGACGTTTCTGATTACGCTATAGGATCAGTTCTACTTCAAAAAGACGAACACGGTAAAGAAATGCCAATAGCTTATATTTCAAAAACATTAGGTAATGCCGAGCAAAATTATAGCAACGTTGAAAAGGAATGACTAGCAATGATAGAATCCGTAAAAAAATTCAGGTTGAAAATTTCTTATAAAAACAGATCATAGACCTTTATGTTGGCTATTTAATATAAAAAAAAAACCCTAACCAGAAACTCATGCGTTGGAAAATAGAATGAAATGAGTAGAATTTAGACAGAATATTTACAAGGCAAAATGAATGTAATTGCAGACAATCTTTCTCGTCAACGAGATAAAACACAAATTCACAATAAAATCGGTGACGTAACAGACACAAAAATAATCGCTCACTGTATTTCTGAAGATTTTGAAATGAGTCAAGGATTAGTAGATCAAGTTAATAGAAAATTTGATAGTAAGAATTTCTGTAAAAATAAAAACGTAGTAAATATACATATTATTATTCAAAATTGTAATAAATAAAGAATTTTCCATTTAATTACTTAGAAACTATTTTATGAGAAACCATCAATTAAAGATCTAGACAAATCATTAAAGGAACTCCGAGATAACCTCATTGTTAACCGACTTAGCAATTTTAGCTTACAACAGTACTGAACACACCATAACAAAATAAACTCTAAACGAAATACTATTTGGCAAAAATTATCAAATTCCTTTAAAAACAATCCCACACATTAACGAAGAAATACTATAAAAACAAAATAAGAATAATTATTCAAAATTAAAAGTAACAAAATAAAAACAGAGGAACAAAAACGCTATAAAAAGAATGATAATCCCTTACAAATAAAAGATACTATTTACGTAAAAGAAAATCCAAGATTAATCAAGATATTCAAAACGCAGTGTAATTAATGGAGTAGGAAGTACGTATCATCAAATCAATTTCAAGAAATTTAGACGCCTTCGATGGAGAACGTTATGAAATAAAAAATAATGAAATATTATTACAGGATCAAACTAATCAAAATTTAAAAACTAGCAAAGAGGTGATTAACAAATTTAATAATCAAATCGAAAATATCAAAAGCAATGAAAATGAGCTAAAACGCAATTAAAAGATATTCAAGAAATTTTAAAGAAAAATTTTAATTGGCAAGGAAAAATCGACGTTGAAAATAAATTTGAAACTAATATTTATAATTAAAAATTTTAATGATCTCACTAAACAAATTGAATCAGCTTTTTGCAATTTAAGGAAATTGCACACAAGTATTATTAACCCAAATAATATTAGAAAAATCACACAAAACAAAGACATTTGGCAACTGAACGAAATTATTGAAATTTACTGCCAACACGACAACGAACAAATACACTTTTTCATTAATATCCCAACAAACTATGTATTTTATAAATAATAACAATAATTTTAAGATAAATAATTGCATTTTAGTTAATATGATATATTATTTTAAAACTGAGTATATCGTTTTTAATTAATGTATAGTTAACATTCTGAAGGCCCAAACGAATGATGATTGTAAATACCATACTCTGGAATTAGAAAAATACTTGGAAGAAAATGAATTAATCATAATAAGCCCAAAGGAACAACAAATTCAAATTAATTGTGAAACTAATACATTTAACAAAATATTTAAATTAAAACTCTTTAATAAATGTGTAGTAAATAATTTGAAGTTCGATATAATTCAAGAAACTTATAAAGAATTAATATTTGAAAGCCTTAATATTAATAATACGTTTCAACAATTAAAGTCAATAAATTTAGATAAAATAAGTAAAGTAAATATAACTATTAAAGATTTAGCACAAATAAAAGAGTTAAACTCGCAAAATCAGAACAATCATCATGTATATATTATTTATACTATGTTATTTTTAATATTGTCTTATTATTTAAGTTTAGAATTTTAAGTTCTTAACAATTTATAAAAAAAATAAAAATTCCAATGATAAAAAAGAACCAATTGTTGAATTAAGCTCCATTACATAATAATTATTGTAAAATCTGAGGAGGAAGAAATGATGTACTGTTGTAATCCTATTCTACAATAATTATTACTATGTCAGCACTTCTTGCAATACTTTTCCATTAAAACATGCTTTGTAATAAAAGCCCCTGTAATTAAGATAAGTTGTTCATTCTTTCTGTATTCTCTTATCTCCACACATGTAGTCGTGTTAATAATAAAATTATTTTTTAAAAATAATTTAAACGAAATAATTTAATTAATGTGTGTGTGTGTGTGTGTGTGTGTGTGTGTGTGTGTGTGTGTGTGTATGTATGTGTGTGTGTGTGTGCGTGCGTGCGGGCGCGTGCGTGCGCGCGTGTGTGTGTGTGTGTGTGTGCGAGCGTGCGTGCGTGCATGCGTGCGTGCGTGCGTTCGTGCGTGAGTGCGTGCGTGTGTGTGTGTGTGTGTGTATGTGTGTATGTGTGTATGTGTGTATGTGTGTATGTGTGTGTGTGTGTGTGTGTGTGTGTGTGTATGTGTGTATGTGTGTATGTGTGTATGTGTGTATGTATGTATGTATGTATGTATGTATGTACATTTGACTTAATAAAAATTAAATGGCGGGAGGTATGGTACAAAAATAACATAAATTCTTGATTTTAAAATAATTCTCTACTACTCTTGAATGTGCGCCAATATTTATAGCTATTTTTCTTTTTTGGCAACAATTGTTAAATACGCAATACATACTTATTTTTTGTATTACCGACATCATACACATGAAATGATCGTTTATATAATGATTTTATTTAGATCCGAATAACTTTTATCAAATTATAAATAATAACATACCTGCCTTTTCATATAATAATTGATTTAATCAATAAAAAAATTGACAAAAATATAAATATGGATGATATTCAGTCAATAATTTTTGTGACTCGGCAAGCTTTGTCACGAAGTACTTTACAAATGAAAAATAAAATCAGCACGAACAAAACTCTACAAGTTATTTCTTAAAATTTTTCACAATATAAATCAAAAATATTGTTAAAAGAATATAATCAATTACAGAAGAATGCATTAATAACAGAAAATCAAAAGTTAGTAGTTTCACATTTTATAACTCTCCTACCTTATCAGTGAGAGGTTCATTTATTGTTAAGCAACCTAGCACATTAGAAGAGTGTGAATGTTTATTGAGAAATGATTTAAATTCTTCACATCAAAATCCGCAGCAATCACCAATTTAGTTTCAATATATCACCCAAAAAAATTCCCAGGCCAATAATTCCCATCTAAACCAATTCAATTTAATAACAATCAAAACCAACCCAGGTGGAGTAGCGGTAGCGTTATCGCTTCCCGCTCCAAGGGCCCCGGGTTCAAATCCCGGAAATATGTCTCATCTCCCTAATATCACCGCTTATACATACACTGTAACAAAGCGTGTAATAATAAATAACTAATTTAATAACAATCAAACTCAACAAAAAGCCTTTACCCCTCGTCAAAACCTAAAAAAATTTTACGAAACAAAACTAACATTCCAGCCCAAACCAACAACATAGCAAACAAGGCTTACTACGCCTGTAAAATTACAATCTCAACGAAAGCTCAGATGACCAATGTGAACAAACCGCCGACGATTACGAATACGTAACACGACACTGAAAATGATTCTTTTTTAGAATTAAAGACAGAGATAGACAAACAAACCAAGTAATGTCTAGCCTAACATACAATTTACCGTCGCTACAAATACAAGACTATATAATTATACTAGACACATGTTCAAGTATTAACTTAATACATCCAGACTCAGTCAATTTCAAAAACATTGAAACTTATGAAGAAAAATGTATGTTTACAACCGTAAAAAGAAAATCTACTATTTCACACTTTGTGATACTCAAAATTAATAAAATTACACTAAAATATTACGTTTACAAATTTCATAAAGAATATAATATATTATTAGGTATTGAAGCATTTAAAAAATTAAATATTCAAATTGATTTCATAAAAAAATTCTATAAATATACAAGTAAAAAAAAAAAGAATTACAAAACGACTTCAAAACTGGCAAAAAATAATAATATTCAAATTCGATCAGAACATTTGCATCAAATTGAAAAATCAAAATTAAAAACACTTATGAACAATTTTGAAGTCTTTTTTTTCCAAAACCAAACGAACCATTGTCTTGTACCAATTTATGCGAAAATAAAATAATTCTAAATAACGAAACCCCCACCTACACGAAAAATTACAAATTCCCACAAGTATATGAAAACAACATTGAAGAACACATTGAAAAAATGTTAAAAGAAAAAGTTATACAGCCTTCTCATTCGAGATTAGTAATCGATTTTAAGAAAGTAAACACTCAAACAAACGATGACAAATTCCAAATCCCCAATATTGACACTATTGGATCATATCGGTCATTCAAAATATTTCACAACCCTTGACTTACATCCAGGTTTTCATCAAATTCCCATGGACAAAAACGACAACGAAAAGACCGCATTTTCTACTCCATCTGGTTACTATGAATTTTTATGTATGCCCTTTGGTTTACAAAATGCCGCAACATTCCAAAGAATGAAGAACATCGCAGGAGAATTGGCAAACAAAATTTGTCTAGTCTACTTAGATGACGTAATTATTTTTGGCAAAACTCGTGAAGAACACCTAAACAATATCAAATTAGTCTTCTAAAAATTAAGAAAAGCAAACCTGAAAATCCAAATTGACAAATCAGAATTTCTGCAACCAGAAACAAAATATTTAGGATATATTATTACACAAGACGGAATTAAAATAGACCTTTCCAAAACCGAAAAAATAAAATACTTGAACATCCCCAAAACAAAAAAAGAAATTAAGCGATTTCTCTGTACAATAGGATGGTACCGCAAATTTGTCCCAAATTCTGCTAAACTCACTAAACCTCTTACCTTATGCCTAAAAAATGGTCGAAATATAGACATTTATAACGAATCTTATAGATAATGTTTTAACGAATGCAAAGAAATTCTTACTTTTCTCTCCCTTATTACACTTTCCAAATTATCAAAAAGATTTTATACTGACCACGGACGTTTCTGATTACGCTATAGGATCAGTTCTACTTCAAAAAGACGAACACGGTAAAGAAATGCCAATAGCTTATATTTCAAAAACATTAGGTAATGCCGAGCAAAATTATAGCAACGTTGAAAAGGAATGACTAGCAATGATAGAATCCGTAAAAAAATTCAGACACTGTCTATTTGGTTGAAAATTTCTTATAAAAACAGATCATAGACCTTTATGTTGGCTATTTAATATAAAAAAAAACCCTAACCAGAAACTCATGCGTTGGAAAATAGAATGAAATGAGTAGAATTTAGACAGAATATTTACAAGGCAAAATGAATGTAATTGCAGACAATCTTTCTCGTCAACGAGATAAAACACAAATTCACAATAAAATCGGTGACGTAACAGACACAAAAATAATCGCTCACTGTATTTCTGAAGATTTTGAAATGAGTCAAGGATTAGTAGATCAAGTTAATAGAAAATTTGATAGTAAGAATTTCTGTAAAAATAAAAACGTAGTAAATATACATATTATTATTCAAAATTGTAATAAATAAAGAATTTTCCATTTAATTACTTAGAAACTATTTTATGAGAAACCATCAATTAAAGATCTAGACAAATCATTAAAGGAACTCCGAGATAACTTCATTGTTAACCGACTTAGCAATTTTAGCTTACAACAGTACTGAACACACCATAACAAAATAAACTCTAAACGAAATACTATTTGGCAAAAATTATCAAATTCCTTTAAAAACAATCCCACACATTAACGAAGAAATACTATAAAAACAAAATAAGAATAATTATTCAAAATTAAAAGTAACAAAATAAAAACAGAGGAACAAAAACGCTATAAAAAGAATGATAATCCCTTACAAATAAAAGATACTATTTACGTAAAAGAAAATCCAAGATTAATCAAGATATTCAAAACGCAGTGTAATTAATGGAGTAGGAAGTACGTATCATCAAATCAATTTCAAGAAATTTAGACGCCTTCGATGGAGAACGTTATGAAATAAAAAATAATGAAATATTATTACAGGATCAAACTAATCAAAATTTAAAAACTAGCAAAGAGGTGATTAACAAATTTAATAATCAAATCGAAAATATCAAAAGCAATGAAAATGAGCTAAAACGCAATTAAAAGATATTCAAGAAATTTTAAAGAAAAATTTTAATTGGCAAGGAAAAATCGACGTTGAAAATAAATTTGAAACTAATATTTATAATTAAAAATTTTAATGATCTCACTAAACAAATTGAATCAGCTTTTTGCAATTTAAGGAAATTGCACACAAGTATTATTAACCCAAATAATATTAGAAAAATCACACAAAACAAAGACATTTGGCAACTGAACGAAATTATTGAAATTTACTGCCAACACGACAACGAACAAATACACTTTTTCATTAATATCCCAACAAACTATGTATTTTATAAATAATAACAATAATTTTAAGATAAATAATTGCATTTTAGTTAATATGATATATTATTTTAAAACTGAGTATATCGTTTTTAATTAATGTATAGTTAACATTCTGAAGGCCCAAACGAATGATGATTGTAAATACCATACTCTGGAATTAGAAAAATACTTGGAAGAAAATGAATTAATCATAATAAGCCCAAAGGAACAACAAATTCAAATTAATTGTGAAACTAATACATTTAACAAAATATTTAAATTAAAACTCTTTAATAAATGTGTAGTAAATAATTTGAAGTTCGATATAATTCAAGAAACTTATAAAGAATTAATATTTGAAAGCCTTAATATTAATAATACGTTTCAACAATTAAAGTCAATAAATTTAGATAAAATAAGTAAAGTAAATATAACTATTAAAGATTTAGCACAAATAAAAGAGTTAAACTCGCAAAATCAGAACAATCATCATGTATATATTATTTATACTATGTTATTTTTAATATTGTCTTATTATTTAAGTTTAGAATTTTAAGTTCTTAACAATTTATAAAAAAAATAAAAATTCCAATGATAAAAAAGAACCAATTGTTGAATTAAGCTCCATTACATAATAATTATTGTAAAATCTGAGGAGGAAGAAATGATGTACTGTTGTAATCCTATTCTACAATAATTATTACTATGTCAGCACTTCTTGCAATACTTTTCCATTAAAACATGCTTTGTAATAAAAGCCCCTGTAATTAAGATAAGTTGTTCATTCTTTCTGTATTCTCTTATCTCCACACATGTAGTCGTGTTAATAATAAAATTATTTTTTAAAAATAATTTAAACGAAATAATTTAATTAATGTGTGTGTGTGTGTGTGTGTGTGTGTGTGTGTGTGTGTGTGTGTGTGTGTGTATGTATGTGTGTGTGTGTGTGTGTGCGTGCGTGCGGGCGCGTGCGTGCGCGCGTGTGTGTGTGTGTGTGTGTGCGAGCGTGCGTGCGTGCATGCGTGCGTGCGTGCGTTCGTGCGTGAGTGCGTGCGTGTGTGTGTGTGTATGTGTGTATGTGTGTATGTGTGTATGTGTGTATGTGTGTGTGTGTGTGTGTGTGTGTGTGTATGTGTGTATGTGTGTATGTGTGTATGTGTGTATGTGTGTATGTATGTATGTATGTATGTATGTATGTATGTACATTTGACTTAATAAAAATTAAATGGCGGGAGGTATGGTACAAAAATAACATAAATTCTTGATTTTAAAATAATTCTCTACTACTCTTGAATGTGCGCCAATATTTATAGCTATTTTTCTTTTTTGGCAACAATTGTTAAATACGCAATACATACTTATTTTTTGTATTACCGACATCATACACATGAAATGATCGTTTATATAATGATTTTATTTAGATCCGAATAACTTTTATCAAATTATAAATAATAACATACCTGCCTTTTCATATAATAATTGATTTAATCAATAAAAAAATTGACAAAAATATAAATATGGATGATATTCAGTCAATAATTTTTGTGACTCGGCAAGCTTTGTCACGAAGTACTTGACCTCATGGCATAAAGCTTCTGTTAACACTCTTGTTGCATAAATAACTATTACATACGTTAGCATATTAAAATTTATTTTCAATGTACAAATTTATTGTCACATTGTTATCAGCACAAAGAATATCAAAAATAAGCAAATCATAGAAGTTTTGAACGAAAAAATCTGATGTGGCCAACACAATACTTCCCGCCATTTAATTTTTATTAATTTAAATACATAGGTTCTTACATATTTACTCATGTTGGAAACTATATATTAGTTCTTTTCCATATAACTAATGTTCAGTTTACTATTTTCTTTTCAAAAGGTTACCACTATTAATTTGGAATGATTAGTATTTTGACAGTGACAGTTATCTGACAGTTACATACATTTAATTCCAAAAGAAACACATGACTGTGTATTGTGTGGGCCGTAACGCTTATATCGTCTTCTCCAAACTCTGAAACGCACCTATTGCGAGTGAATATTGAATTTCGATAAATTAGTAAAGAGTTAGCCTCCTTAGTGTCTCAGTTGCTATCCTTGATGTTAATGAGCAAACAGAATTCGAATTCATTTAAGATTCCTAGTTAAAGAAGGTACTTTAAAAGGAATCTTGGAAGAAAAATGTCCTTCGCGAAGTCTATGTTATATAGTCTGATTAGAAATTCTGTTACCAATTCTACAAGAGAGCTCATTTTATAGCTCTAGAGCTGCAACGGAACGCTTACATTAGGCCTGAAATCTTAAAAATTAGTCTTCATTGGCAGTTGTTGCTCTTCCTCGGCCTTTCCCAGTACGTGATTGTGATTACTTGCCGATCAGGATTCGAAGCGATATGTAATTAAACACTACGATCAAAGCTTTCTTTAAAAATAACAACAAATTTTTTTAATTTTTCAAAATAATTTTCATATCTTTTATTTTAATTTTCTACGTCGATTGTACAAGAACGTAATGAGCATTGTGGTCAGTATGTGCTCTAACGGTATCGGATGAATTGGAAATCTCAACTTCGTGTCGACCTGCAAAGTCATCCTTAATCGGTAGGAAGCACTTAATGCACTTAATAGATAAATAACTATTCTTTTGTTTCAAGTCCGTAAAAAACTGTCTCAAGTGCACAAGTACTACTTTCCTATTGGCCCCCTTTTTTCAGTTTTGTAACGTTTTATTTATTTGGGTGAGGTGTTAAAATCAAAAAATTATTACTAATTAAAATAGATTAAACGATAAATAAATTGTGACGTTCTGCAACGTCACAGGTTTGGTTCCTTTCAATAATCCTTATCTTTAAAATTAATTAAAAATTTTTGTAACTTTTTGTGAAACGAGAGAATTTTTTTTTTGTAACGGTAGACCCCATCGCTACTCTACGCCGCTAACTTCATCCGAAGCATGCCACACGTGACAATGCTACAGTTCACAAATCCTACGCCACACAAATGTCAGAGTTCCCGAATCCCACAAGTGATAAAGTTACTCCCACCACCAGTGACGTAGTGTTCAGAATGCATAATCCCACAAGTTATAAAACGTTGCAATGCCACAAGTGATAATCGTACAGTTCCCAAATCTTACAAGTGATAAAGTTATCCCCACCACCAATGACGCAATGTTCAGAATGCACAATCCCACAACATATAAAACGTAGCAATGCCAGAAGTGATAATCGCACAGTTCCCAAATCCCACAAGTGATAAAGTTACCCCCTCTACATATGACGTAATGTTCAGAATGCATAATCCCACAAGTGATAAAATGGGATGAATTGGAATGGGATGAATAGATTTTCAGTGTTAAATCTGTAATATTAAATAAAACCTAATTTACCTTGTTTATCTATTAGACTACAGATGACGCTAGTTACATTAAACTGTGAAAAAATCAAAATTTAAACAGCTCTATAATCAAGAATTGCTAGAGTAAATTAACTTTAAATCTATATATTTGGTGCTCGTTGTTTTTATATTTTTTAATTAATCATTATGAGTATATCAGTTATTGGATGTGGAAATATTTGTATTTACTTGAGAAAATAGAGTCAATCATAGAACAATATGTTGTATTTGAAGTTAAATACACTAACCGCCAAAAAAATCGGCCACTATGAATTTTTTTATAAAGTCCCATTAACCGAATATTTTACAACTAAATAGGGAAATGAACTGATTGTTTTTAGTTAGTTATCACTTATTTACTATGCTTATTTCATTCTAAAGTATATACGGAATGCACAAATTAATTCAGAAATAAATTTAATTCACAAAAGTAACAGAAACAATTCAAATAATTTATTTTATTAACTATAAAATAAAAAAAAACAAAGGTGGCTTCATTATAATAGACCTGCTGATATCGCTAATAGCTTGTATATCTTCTTTGAACTTCGAACCTGAATTACGTCATTTAACCGTCGTGGCATTGAGTTGATCAAATTTATTATGCAAATTTGGGGAATTGCGTCAAATTCTTCTTGAAGAGCCAATCGTAGCTTTTGAAGAGTGTCTGGTATGGCTGGACGACAACGAATCTGCCTATGGAGTGTTTCCTTTCCTAAATATATTCTATTGGATTAAAATATGTATCCATTCCCGATTAATGTTTTTGAAAAACCATGCTAGCTTAAAACTTAAGAACGACCAAACGACGGCCGCGACGCCACGACTACAGTTGGTTGAAATCGGTGTAACCGTTGACTACCTACTTAAAATATAGTGGAGCTGGTAGCAGGAGTGTAAAATTATGAATTACCGAATATATTACAAAAATATATTACGCGCAGTTCCTTCTCCATTAGACCCTATGCACTGCACTGACTGCCTACTATTAACTGAACTGACGGGACGGT
This sequence comes from Harpalus rubripes, assembly GCA_963082715.1. Taxonomy (NCBI): domain Eukaryota; kingdom Metazoa; phylum Arthropoda; class Insecta; order Coleoptera; family Carabidae; genus Harpalus; species Harpalus rubripes. Next base: position 30,901,557 of record OY720457.1, read on the forward strand.
CTATGAGGATATGAGAGGTACAAAATTTTAAAGCAATAAATGCTACGTATATGCAAACATAATAATATTTATAAATTTTATTAACTGAGAATCATGAAAAGCATACATATTGTATCAAAGCTCCGGTACTCATTTTTTTTTCTGAAAGATTGAATAAAATAATGAATTTTAGCGTTTATTACACTTTCCAAATGTGTACTGGTTTTGAAATTTTGTTTTTATAAATAATTAATTTTGTGTGACGTCATACCTTTAATTTTACTTCTCCTACTGACAACTGGGGACCGATTCTAATGGGGTTCAATACCAATTTTTTAAAAATGTTTTTTCTGTAAGAATATGATGAACTAAGAATTATAGTGATATGAATTTTTAAAGTTAAGAATTTGGTACCTGACGTAGCAGGTACTTACAGTGGTCAACAAACTGTTAGTTCTAGAGAATACAACTATTTTATGTTCGCATAGCTGAAATATTTTTTATATATAAACTTATATGTTATATTCACGAAGAAATTATTATTATTAAGCTTAAATAACATAAATAAAATGCATTTTTTCCTAATAAAGTATAGAACATTGAAACAGTTTGACCATTGTGTGACAATATTGTAACACAATCTATGGCAGCAGATGGCGTTAGTGGTAGTTCATTGATGTTCTCACGGTAGGTTGGGCTGACAAGCGCGCGAGTCTCGTTTTTAAATTCAGGGAACCAATCTAATAGGGGATTCCACAATTTTTATTTAATTTCATCTGAACGTATAAGTAAAACTAATACTGTCGGTGAAAAAATTTCTATTAATAAGCGAGTTATAGTCCTCCGTAATTTGAAAATATAAATGTGACGTCACGTATATCAGTTTTTATATCAAACTATTTTCTACGTGGACCTACATGTTTTTGAAATATATGGTATTTCTAAATTATATTTATAAAAAATAAATGGATATTATTATACAGCACAAGTCGACATGATTTATAATTGGAAATGTATTTAAATTATTAAGTTTAATAAAAATATTTATATTCAAATAAAAACTGTTTGAGAATTGCACTACTGGACTGATAGTCACGCATCCGCTATTTGAATATCTCTACTTCCACAATATATATGGATTTCATATGAGCTGCTAAAACAAAAACCCCTTATTTCCGAAGTATTTCAATTATATCATTTTATTTCTTTATTAATATTCATTATTAATCATATACTTTTACTATTTTTTATCAATTTCTCTTAATTCGTTTCAGCTGTAATCCCCTATAAAAAAGACCTGAAATAACATCCTAATTATTAATCGACTTCATTCACTTGTAGTTTGCGAACTAGTTACTATTTAAACAAAATTCTTTCACTAATACTTATTAATTTACGTATATTTCCGCATTTTATCTAAGATAATTAAAATATGACTATCGTGTACCCCATTCATTTTAGAGACTTGTCTCAAACGTTTAGTCACAGTTAATGATGGCAGATTTTAGGGATTAAATTTTTTAGGTTCTCATAAACAGAGTGGAATAGGACAGGACTTCATGTTCGTTATAATTTTATGAAGTTTTTTTCATTTAAAAGGTGAATGGAACAGTTTATGAACAAGAAATTGTCTTGGTAATAGTTATAGCAATAATAGTTTATTAGTTTTCGTATTAATTTATCCTCCTCAGCCATTAATGACATGATGTTTTGAAAATTTCATTTTCAATCATTTGGTTGTTCGCTAATATTGTCGTGACAAATATGAAATATATGGTGGCTCCTTATTTAGAAACATTTAAATACATAATTATTTAAAATGCATATTATATTTTTAGGAAATGGTTCTTTCTGTTGCGTTATATCCCAATGTTAGATTTTTAATGGTTGAGAAAGATAAATTAATACGAAAAATATTAAACTATTATTAAAACTATTAACAAGACAAGTGCTTCTTGTTTATACATGTTTATACATTACTTGTTGATGCTAGCGTTATTATTTGACGATATTTCTTTTTCTTCATATTTAATATATTAACTAAATCATTGTTTATAAAACTAACAGAACTGCCGGTATTAATCAAAGCATCGGCAGGAATATTATTTATGGTTATTGGTACAGTAGTTTTGTGCAAACTTGCTTTACTACTTTTGCATACATTTGCAAAGTGACCTTTTTTGAGCATAACTTGACAGGTTGTATTGTATGCAAGACATTTAATTCTCTGGTGAGTATTTCCGCCACAAAAATAACAACGTTTCTTCTGAAAATGACTGACAACTCGAGTTTTATTTTCTTCGAAAGATCCTTTTATTGAACTATTTGTAATACTGAGGTATAAGTTATTACTATTCATAAATGACTGTGAATTTTTATCAGCCATTTCTAAAGTCATAGCCTGGTTGTATACTTGATCAAAAGTTACAGTAAAATTTTCTGGTAGTCTGTCTTATTTTTGGAGATGATATACCAGCAATAAATGCATCACGTATGTATTCATTTTTGTATTTTTCTGCAGTAACACGCTTAAAATTACATTCTTGAGCCAATTGTTTGAGCGAACGCATATACTGATCAGTAGATTATTCTGGTTGTTGTCTTCTTGTGGCTAAGACATGCCGAGCGTATATTTCATCTTTAGGCTTGATATAAATATTGTGCAATAAGAAAATATCTTCATAGTCCTCATAATCACGAATGTAACAGTAAACAGACGGAGATGAACGATTTATCAGCAATTTTAATTTTGTTTTAGCGTGAAGTTGACATTCTCCTGCTAAAAAGTTTTCGAATGTATATTTCCAATGGATCCATTGTATATCAGCATTCGGTACATTAGGATCAACATCGAAACATTCAGGGCGTAAATAACTACTTATTTCTGGAGATACTTTTTCAGTTTTACTCATTTCTGGAGATACTTTTTCAGTCTTTTGAGAAATCGGACCTTCGCCAAGAGACATTTTTTTAAATTGTTAATATATATATATATATATATATATATATATATATATATATATATATATATATATATATATATAATGAAAATATATTAAAGGACATGTTTTATAAGAAATGTTTTTTTCGCACGCGTCAAAATTTAGAAAACGAACGTTAGCGAGTTTTTTAATTGACAAGTGCGAAAGAAAGTCTTATAAAATGAGTTCTTTATACTATTTTTTATATTTTGCGCCTTCTACAATAACATTTACTTACTCAATTTGCGATTATATTTGTAACCATTTGTACATTTTCATGTAAATAATCTTCCCAAAAAAAAATAATAATAATAATAATAATAATAATAATAATTTCGACATTATATTATTAAAATGAATTGTTAATTAACTAAAAATAAATTAGGTAAAAATGGGTTAAATAAACGTCATCTAGTACCAACCGTCTAAAACAAAAAATTGTGTATCGAAATGAAGGTCATTACGATACGCAATTGCGTATCGTAATGACTTCATTATGAACGCAAAATATAAAAATTGTAATAATAAGACACTACCAAACTAGAACTTGGCTTTATTCAACTAAAATTATTCACTTATAAGGAACACATATGACATGACATAAAATAAACAATAACATAATATAAACAATAAGACAAACGACATTATTATGACATATTGACATTATTATGACATTTTGACATTACTATGACACCCATATTGCCTAGGCCCATAACCTCTTGCAGAAAATAAACTATGTAGTGTATGCTGAAACAGAAGGAACCCCAAAAGACACAAAACTAGGATCATACACACTTTATTGATAATACGAATCTTTATGATTTTTTGACGTATTAAAAAAATATGAATTACATTAAACTTAATAACTTGATATTATATTATATTTTCCATGATCCAAGTTTACATGATTGAATCACAACATTTCCATCTTCGGATAAAGTGCTAGATAAAAAATGTTAATGTTTTGGTACGAGTAGACGTGTTTTTAGTCGCTCCTAATTTTTTTCTCAAATTTTTTCTCTGGTGTTTTTTTCAAAAGTGTGATTTTCATTTTCGTTTTCATTTGTATTTCCATATAACTAAATATGTCGAATACACGTAGTGTTGCGTTTGCGAAAGAAATTGTAGCAGATATATTAAGTGACAACACTTTTATCGACGAACTAATCGGAAAAGTTCTACTTCGCTTCGATCAAAAATTGGAAGAACAGAAAAAATTCTACGAGAATAAAATAAGTGTACTGACCTCTGAAAATAAAAATTTGAAAAATCGCCTAGACCAGCTTGAGCAGTATTCCCGCCGTAACTGCATACGTATTTTCGGAGTTCCTGAGGCACTGAATGAAAACATCGACGAAGTAGTGACCAATATTTTCAAAGAAAAGTATTCCCTTAATGTATCTCCGGATCACATTGACCGCTGCCATCGTACAGGTAAACGCAACTTCACTTCTCGTATTGAACCTTTCACTGCAGTATAGCGCGTACTAACTATGAATTAAAATCACCAGTTAGAATGTTATGTGAAAATTTTAATACCCTGCCACATTACATTGACATCTTTTTTGGCTCGTTCGTGAAGTTTAAGAATGCTGTATATTGTTACTATGAGGTATAATGCTTCAAATAATTATTTTGTTATATGTGTGCTATGAAAACCAATATTATATTTATTTTGTTATTACATTGCTACTTGTGCTAATTAAGGTATTTTTATTGCTTTTTTATATAATCTACCTGTAATTGGGATATTACATCCTGTAGGCCAGATTTATATTAAATAAATAAATAAAATAAAATAAATAAATAAATAACTTATCAGTCCGATAAATGAACATTATCGCATCAAAAAATGACACTCAATATAATTTACCTTATTTATGCTCTTATTTCGATGCGATATTTGATCATTTATCTGATGTTTAATATCTACGACATCGTTCTGTCGCAAACCATATTGCCACTTACACCCCTTATAAAGGAAAAAAACCATGTTACGCCCCTGGTAAAGAGAAAATTCCCTACTTATACTTTAGTACGATCATGATACGTAATTTAATATGTGTGAGATTGGTTCCGTCACATATCATATTACGTCATACACCCCTTATAAAGAGAAAATTTCCTACTTATCATCATTTAATACGAGTATGATATGTAGTTTAATATATGAGATTGGTTCTGTCACAAACCATATTACCCCTTACAGCCCTGTAAATGGAAATTTCCCATTTATTATCAATCAGTTCAATTTATAAGAATTTAGTTTTGTCACAAATCATATGACCCCTTACACTTCAGATAAAAGGATAATGTCCTATTTTTTATTAAACAGTATGTTATGTAGCTTAATTTCTGTGTCACTTGTTCTATCACAAGCCATATTACCATATATACCTCTCATAAAGGGAAAATTTCTTCCTTATTATCAATTAGTATGTTACTTGTATATGCACAAACCATATTACCCTTTAATCTTCTAATAAAAGGAAAATTTCCTATTTATTATCAATCAGTATGTTAAATAGTATAATTTCTCTGATTGTGGTTCTGTTACAAACGAAATTAACCCTTACACCCCCTATAAAGGGAAAATTTCTTATTTATTATCAATCAGTATGTTATGTAGCTTAATTTCTTAAAATTTGGTTTTGTCACAAATGATATTACTCCTTACACTCCTGATACTTAATAGGAGAATATCCAATTTATTATTAATCAAAATGGGGTCTCATGGCCGCGTGCCTGGGTGTCAGGTCGCGAATCTGAGGAACCCGTTTCGATCCCGACCAATGCCAAATATTTCGAATTTTAAAAATGCATAGAATTAGCCCCTGTAGTGCACTCTCCACCTCAGCAATGAGGGCCCGTGAGGTGACGCCTGGAAAGCACCCGCACGGTGCAAATATTTCGTCATTACCGATATCTTTGTATAAAGCAGATTGGCACACCCAGCAATGGGTAATAAGCCGTTATGATATATTTATTTATTGATTTTATTTGAATAGTTTAATACCTGTTTTTGGTTCTGTCACAAAACATATTACCCCTTATATCCCTTAGAAAGCGAAAATTTCCTATTTACCATCAATCAGTATGTTATGTAGTTTCATTCTGTGAGCATGGTTCTTTCACAAACTATATTACTCGGTATAGCTAAACCAGTCTTAGGTGACAGTCGTTGCTGGTGTGACTAGCATTGTCTTAGCTATGACAATAGATTATAAATTATTTCAGAGAAAATTTTTGTGTAACTGTTAACTGAAGTGTTTCTCGTCAAAATAATCCATAAACGTGTCACGTTAGCCTGGTTGTGCTATACACCCCTGATAAAGGGAAAATTTCCTATTTCTTATCAATCAGTATGTTAGGTAATTTCATTTCTGTGAATTTGGTTCTGTCACAAACCATATTACTACTTGTCCTCTGCCCCTATTTTATATAACTATTACTGTTCGTAAACCTCCGAAGGTCATCCTTGGACATGCAATAAACAGCTGTGGGACCGGACCAAGTACAGCGTAGCGAAATTTACTGAGACAAGTGTATGTACTGTCTATTCTTTCCTTTACAGCCAGTGCGCATATTTTAGCGTGACCTTGAGAGGTTCACGAGATAAAATATTTAAGTTTGTAATATAATAACCACGATAAGGGTTACAACAGAGTGTATAACTGGAATAATACTTTATTAAATACACAAATACACTGAAACTTACGAAACAATAACATTATGTCAATCCTATTATGCATTGCTAACTTACTTATCGGTATTACAAACTCCCCCTGATAAATTGCAGTGGACGTAGTACACTCAATTTAACAAATATATAAAAATAGGAACTATCATATTTCATTCCGCGGTCGACTTCGTCGTTTCTTGGGTAATATTGGTGTAATGTTATTCTTTCCGTTAACTATTGGCGTGATCTGGGATGTCTTTCGACTTTCAGTACCATGACGAAAGGTGTTGGCCTTCTTAGTATTAATAGTATTTAATCTCCATGAATACTTATCAACTAAAAATTCTGTTTTAGGGCAGCCAGCATGCGTTGAACTGTCAAAGATTCATACCTTAGCAAATCTGATCAGTCATCTTCGTTTGTGACGATAGATCCAATCGTGAACAGATGATTTCCTATAAAGCTTTTTAAGCTTTAATGTGTCGACATGCTCATTATATTTATTAACAGTTTCTTCTCCTACAAAGCTGTGTTTAGTATCGGGCTTGTTACCAAATGACCATTGAGATTCTGACAAATTTAAATTTAGATTATCTTTTAAAAAAATCTATTCCTACAAGCGCATGATTTTTAGTATGTTTAGGAAAAATTAATAGAGTTGTCGGTATTTTTTTCCTTGTAAGATAATTATAACTTCAGTTGATAAAAGTTCGTCAATTGGCTGACCATTAGCAAAGGTTACTGTTATATTGACTGGTATGAATAATTTTTCTTCTTCGGTAGGTAATAATTTATGTAAACTGTATCCTGCAATATTCTGTGTCAATGTAAGCAAGTTCTTTTAATCCAGCTTTATGTTTTGTTATCTGTGGTGGACTTTTTGACGTGCTACTATCAAAAGTATTAAATTCAACTTTTCCCATTCTAGTTACTTTCGTGTTTGGACAGTTGCTTTTTTATAAAACGAGGTTTACCACAACTATAACAACTTAGATCGCCTTTTTTATTCTTTTCTTCTTTTAATATGAGTTTTCGACAGTCCTGCACCAAGTGCCCCATTTTTTTCAGTAGGAATACTTCTTTCTTCATCGGGGACTTCATTCTTCGTAACAGTTTCATTTCTGTCAGAAGTCTCCGGATCACGTAAACACTGTTCAATCCAAAAACCACTCATGTATAAAAAGCGTCAGAGTTTATCGGATAAATAATATTCACGCGAGTAGATTACGTATTGTTCCGTATGACACTCTGCCACGTTGAGACCAATTGTAATACGATAATTACGATAAGAATTACAACAAAATATATGACTGCAATAATACTTTATTTAATACACAAATAAACTGACTCTTGCGCAATGTCAATCCTATTATGCATTGCTAACTTGCCTATCTGTGTTCCACCTATTACAAGTTATAATTTGTAACGTTTACTTTTTAGTCACGCCTGTCTTTTGATAATTTTGTACAATCTTATTGTTCTTTACCTATCTTCAGTTCTTTTCTGCAAGCACAAATACGCTTATATGAGCGTCCCTCGCTCTTCTTGGTCCCACTCCTTGGTCAGCTACAAGTGTGTGTGCACGTTTTTAGAGTCGGTTTTTTTATTGTATTTTATGAAGTTTGGTTTTATACCACTTTAGTTTGCTTCGTAGAATTTTATGTACTGTAAGTATTCTAATTTATTTACTTACTTTTGGTATATATTGTTTTGGTTTAGAGTTTTCTCATTTATATAAAAAAAAACGTGCACTCACGCTTTGTGAGTCGGATATATTTTCTTCTAATTTCTTTCAGTGACCAAGATATCCCTCGCTCTTCTTGGTCCCACTTCTTGGTCAGCTACAAGTGTGTGTGCATGTTTTTAGTGTCGGTTTTTTTTTATTGTATTTTATGAAGTTTGGTTTTATACCACTTTAGTTTGCTTCGTAGAATTTTATGTACTGTAAGTATTCTAATTTATTTACTTACTTTTGGTATATATTGTTTTGGTTTAGAGTTTTCTCATTTATATAAAAAAACGTGCACTCACGCTTTGTGAGTCGGATATATTTTCTTCTAATTTCTTTCAGTGACCAAGATATTCTTGGACTTTGCTTTCTAGTACGTTTAGTACTCTTTGCTACAATTTGTTTTACTGAAACTTATTAGTTTTTTTACTTTACTAATTTTTTTTTAATATTCTTACTAAAATTCCTTTTCATTCTTATATGTTTAAATTTTATTATACTGAATCAGTTCTATTTACTAATTTACTAAATTAGTTTTCTTTTCTTTATAATTTTTTACTTAGTAAACTTTGCACTTTTTTTTTGTTCTCAATTTTTTTACTAGTTCAGTACTATCATTTCTTTCACTCATAATTTGCGTAAAATCACTCACTAACAACTTTGGGATTCATATTCATTCTCCATTTCATTCCCTAGACACAACCACACAATCCTAAACTTACCTACTTCAGAGTGGATGTTGAGCGTATGGTTTTGCGAAGATAATTTGTGCAGTTTATTTACGTCGCGTTCGCGAATTTTTACTTTACTTCAGTTAACAATCCTCTTAAAAATTATTTGGTTGCTTTTTGTCTTTTTCGTTCTTTAGTTTACTACAGATTCTGCCAGTTGCTTTTCTTTAGTTTAGTTCTCTAGTGAACGCACAACTTGTGGGAGGATTGAGTAAATTTTCTGCTAAGCTTTTAACGTCATTCGGCAATCCTGTTTAGAGCTCTACGTCGTGCTTTGCGTACTTTTGTGTCTTCTTTTCTTTAGCAGTTCTTCGAACTTTCATCATTATCATCACCTCACTTTTAGCTAAAATTGTACTGGGTAGGCAGTCTAGTACTGCAAAATTTTGTAAAACATCTCACCAGTCATTCAATTCATTCAGGACAATATTAGTTGTAAGTATTTTGTTTGGAGAATTTCTTGTATACACATTTTGTATGGTATTTTATTTGCCGTGCGCTTTCAGTTGTGTATGTTTTTGGTCACTTTTGTTTTCAAAAAAAAAATGTTCTCTATTTTCTCAATTTTTTTTTCTTTTGGTCAGTTTGGTAATTTTTGCTTTCATTGTTTTTGTGAGAAGAATTTTTTTGTGGAAACAAAGGCTACGCTGTCTCAAGAGCTATTTTCTGCCTTAGCTTTGTGTTTTGTAGTAAATTTTTCTCGCCCCGGTGTGGAGTGGTTGGGGTCCGCCTGGTGTTTAGCTGTACGTCTCAGCGGGCTTTCCGAGCCGACTGGTGTCAAGGTTACCCGCAATCCCAGAGGCAGGGTGGTTTCCCTGGATGCGACGCCGAAAATTCGAATACACAACTACAATTGTACAAGTTAGTCGTGGAGGCCAAGGTCCCGGCGCGGCTTTGAAACCATCAGCAGCCACTTCCCGGCGTGGCCTTGAAACCATCGACAGCCACATCTCGGCGTGGTTTTGCAACCACCAACAGACACTTTCCGACGTGGCTTTACAACTACTCTCAACCACATCCAGGAGCGGCCTTGAAACTACCAACAGCCAACGTCTGCCTTCCTTCGCTTCAAGCCTGCCAGCTCACACCAGGTGAGCTCGGTCTGTTCCAGGCCCGACAGAAGCGTCCCTAAACATAAATAAGTATTTTTGGTTTGTTTTATTCAAAAGGCAGTTCTAAAATTTTCTGTTATTTTATTTGTAAATTTTTTTATTCTTGTACGCCGGCAAATAAAAGTTTGGAAGCGAAAGCAAACAACTCCTCAAACTTAGGCCCTAATTTCTCTCCTGGTACTTCCTTTAAGAAAGCCGTTCCACCTGATGATTTTAGGATGCGTAGAAAATTTTTGTCTTCTCCAAAAATTTTTGGGGGGAAACGGGGTATTGTGTAACGGCTACTTTTTACTCACCCCTGTCTTTTGATAATTTTGTACAATCCTATTATTCTTTACCTATTTTCAGTTCTTTTCTGCAAGCATAAATACGCTTGTATGAGCATCCCTCGCTCTTCGTTGTCCCACTTCTTGGTCACGCAGCTTCTTGGTCAGCTACAAGTGTGTGTGCACGTTTTTAGTGTCGGTTTTTTTTATTGTATTTTATGAAGTTTGGTTTTATACCACTTTAGTTTGCTTCGTAGAATTTTATGTACTGTAAGTATTCTAATTTATTTACTTACTTTTGGTATATATTTTTTTGGTTTAGAGTTTTCTCATTTATATAAAAAAAAACGTGCACTCAGGCTTTGTGAGTCGGATATATTTTCTTCTAATTTCTTTCAGTGACCAAGATATTCTTGGACTTTGCTTTCTAGTACGTTTAGTACTCTTTGCTACAATTTGTTTTACTGAAACTTATTAGTTTTTTTACTTTACTAATTTTTTTTAAATATTCTTACTAAAATTCCTTTTCATTCTTATATGTTTAAATTTTTTTATACTGAATCAGTTCTATTTACAAATTTACTAAATTAGTTTTCTTTTCTTTATATTTTTTTACTTAGTAAACTTTGCACTTCCTTTTTTTTCTCAATTTTTTACTAGTTCAGTACTATCATTTCTTTCACTCATAATTTGGGTAAAATCACTCACTAACAACTTTGGGATTCATATTCATTCTCCATTTCATTCCCTAGACACAACCACACAATCCTAAACTTACCTACCTCAGAGTGGATGTTGAGTGTATGGTTTTGCGAAGATAATTTGTGCAGTTTATTTACGTCGCGTTCACGAATTTTTACTTAACTTCAGTTAACAATCCTCTCAAAAGTTATTTGGTTACTTTTTGTCTTTTCGTTCTTTAGTTTACTACAGATTCTGCCAGTTGCTTTTATTTAGTTTAGTACTCTAGTGAACGCACAACTTGTGGGAGGATTGAGTAAATTTTCTGCTAGGCTTTTAACGTCAATCGGCAATCCGGTTCAGTGCTCTACGTCGTGCTTTGCGTACTTTTGTGTCTTCTTTTTCTTTAGCAGTTCTTCGAACTTTCATCATCATCATCGCCTCACTTTTAGCTAAAATTGTCTAGTACTGCAAAATTTTGTAAAATATCTCATCAGTCATTCATTTCATTTAGGTCAATTATTAGTTGTAAGTATTTTGTTTGGAGAATTTCTTGTATAAACTTTGTGTATGGTATTTTGTTTGCCGTGCACTTTCAGTGGTAATTTTTTGGTCATTTTTGTTTCCAAAAAAAAGGTGCTCTATTTTCTCAATTTTTTTTTTTTTACTACCAACAGCCAACGGCTGCCTTCCTTCGCTTCAAGCCTGCCAGCTCACACCAGGTGGGCTCGGTCTGCTCCAGGCCCGACAGAAGCGTCCCAAAACGTAGATAAGTATTTTTTGGTTCGTTTTATTCAAAAGGCAGTTCTAAAATTTTCTGTTATTTTTTTGTAATTTTTTTATTCCTCACTCATTAGCGCCGGTGGCGCTCTTTGCCTTGCATTCATTTTGCTCACATTTCCTTGTCACGTCCCACAACCTCGCTTACGACTTTACAGCTACAGGCACTCCTCTATGTGTGTAGTGATCGAGCACCTCTACCAGGTAGGTACCGATTGCGTCACAAATTATCGCCGCGGCCGATTCGCCGCCAGGCCAACTCGCCCCTAAGCTAACTCGCCGCGCGTTCAATTGGGTGATTTACTAACGTGGAAAACAATAAATTTCACTGCATATGTAAAAAATAGCCTACATAATATTACTATTAATTAATTTTAATTATTGAAAATACTTGGTTTTAAGTTTCACAATTATTTTATATAACTAGTTTCGCTACAACATTAACATCATCAGATCTTCCTTATTGCATAATTATAAATATATACGCCTAAATTATATGAAATAAATATAAATGAAATGTCAATATGTTAACAAATGTTTTTAAAAAAAATTTTTGTTTTTTGATTTTTTGAAAATTATTTAAAAAAATTACAAAGTTAAAAAATATTAATACAAACAAATACATTATTACACAAATTTTATGTTTCTAGAAACCTCATTAATGGTGAATTATTAAGGTTTGTCTGTTCATTTAGAATATTTTCGTTATTCGTTATTGCTTTACCAAAGTAGGGGAGTTAGGGTGGTTCTGGCACAGTGACGTCACAGATAAGAGTATAAGAGTGATGACTTCACAGGTAAGAGTGATGACGTCACAGATAAGAGTGATGACGTCACAGATAAGGATTGATGACGTCACAGATAAGAGTGATGACGTCACAGATAAGAGATTTAAAAGATAAGGATTGCTGACATTATATGACGCCACAGATATTGATGACGTCATAACCTAATCTAGCCTAATCTAACATAACCTAACCTAACATAATCTAACTTATCACGTAATATTTTTTTGTCTTTTAAAACATAGATGAAAACATTATAAGGGGATGATTTATCAAATCTTAAGATGTTTGTTATCAAATTTTCAAGATATTCTTATCATTTCTTGAGATTTTCTTAAGACATTGTTGAAAATCTTAAGAGGACACAACACAACAACCATGCCTTCTCTAGGCTTCGAATCCACACCCTATGCGTGAAGCGGTGACGCTACCACTACCCCACCTGGGTTGGTATTAAATATTTTCTTGAGATTATGTAAAATTTAATGTGACAAGTCTGTGATAGAGATATCACATCCGTTCAACAATTATTTTTTAATCAAAGGAAGCCTTTGATAGAGGTATCACATACAATTGATTAAATTTTAAATCAAAGGAAGACTGTGATAGAGGTATCGCATCCGTTCAATGATAATTTTAAAATCAAAGGAGGTTTGTGATAGAGGTATCACATCCTATTGGTAATAACTTTTAATCAAAGGAAGTCTGTGATAAAGGTATCGCATCCGTTCAATGATAATTTTTAAATCAAAGGAAATCTATGATAGAGGTTTCACATTTGATTGATAATAATTTTTAATTTAAAGAAGTTTGTGATAAAGGTATCACATCCGTTCAATGATAATATTATAATTAAAAAAGGCGAATATTATATTTGTTTTTTTTTATTTTGAGAATTTTAGCAGGATGCGGTATGGTATTGTTATATGCTTGGACTGGGGTGGGGAATGAAGTTACCAAGATTTTTTTTCCTGTAAATAATAATAGATAGGTATTAAGTAGTTATTAAACAATATTAAAGTACAAATAAAGTTTTTATTACTTAAAAATACTATACAAAAATATTGATTACATAAACATATTATATAGTTAGTTTTATTATATTAATATACATAATATATAAATGATATATAATATTTAACAATTTAATTTGTTTCAGAAAAACAACAATGTACTACATATTTGTTTTTTCGGTATAAAAATATAACTTTATTAATTCATTTATCTTTTCCTCATTTAATTCATAAAAGTTTGCAGGAAAAAATGTTTTGAAGTCACTTGTTTGAACAATTAAACGTGCCCCATATTTTGTGATTATAATTTTTGCTGAAATAATTTTAAATTTTTTATTTTCTTCCAATTCTGCTAAATTGATATGAACTAACCAGTTTTTCATTTTTTCCTTATAATTTTTCTTTATTATTATATCCGCTTATTATGTGCCTTAACCAATGAAAAAATGTTTTATTTTCACTAACAGAAATTGAATTTAATTATTATTACAACCAATAGTATTTAAGCAATATGTAACTATAAATTGTGAAGTTTGCTATTAATTTTTATTATATTTATTTTATTCGTGAAGCCATAAACATTAAGCACTTGTGGAATTTGCTAATAAGTTTTTATTATATTAATTATATTTGTGAAGCTATAAACATTCATTATGAAGGTAAGATATTGAATTTAAGTTATTATGTTATTGTTTTATTTATAAAAAAAATTTTGGCCAACAAAAAAGGGGGTCGAAAACCATATCCAGCAAATACAACTCGTTCAAGGAAAAAAATAATTGAACAAACCGTAGATGCTAATTTAAACGAGCAAAATAAGGAAAATAATCCACAAATAGAGAATAATAATTTGGAAGAGGAAATAACAACAATTAAATATGATGAAATACAAAATGATCGAAAACTGATTATGGAACATATATTTTTTTTGATAATTTTAAATGGATGACTGTTGGTAAAGACCCCTTAAATAATTATAAAATTATTATTATTAATTTGTATAGTAATCAATTAGGAAAATGAATTTCTTTTGAAGCCAAAGAGTGGTTTGAATTTCTCTTATGTCAAAATGCAATACTTTCACATTTTAATTTCGATACTAATATTCAATCATACAAATTTCATGATATTGAAATAATATTTGACACAGTAAATTCTTTTAAAGTAATACAATTAAAATCAAAGTATGGTGCTTTAAATTTGGGGAGCTTATCTATGAATTATTTGTTTCAATTATCTGATTTAATAAATCGTACAATAAATGATCTTGAATCTTTAAACTTTTCTAAATATTATTACAATATTATAAAAAAATCTACTAAATATGAAGGAGAAATTATTAATAATATATATATAATTTAGGTAATAATAATGATGTAAATAATTTGGAAATAAGAGAAATAATTATGTTTTATTCTGATGTATTAATGGGAAATATTGTTAATGTAAAATATTTATAATAAAAAATTGAAAACATAGTTATTGAATTAATTTTAATGCATGTAAAATATTTAGAATAAAATAAAATAAAAATAATTACGTTTTATTTTAACATTAAGTATTTTTATGGATATTGGGTTTGTGAAGAAAAAATAGGTATATTTTAAACAATGAATTATTAAAAAAAATTATTAATTCTATATATATATATATATATATATATATATATATATATATATATATATATATATAATTTTAAATCCCGCGTCTATGATAATTAAGACGCACCTGAAACCCTTGAAGAATTACGGCAACGAGTTGAAAATTGTGCTGAAAGAATTAGTCAAGAGAATGCAATTCATCGGGCTTGTTCAATTCCTTTAATTCAACGTGCTGCATTATGTTTAGCTGTTAATGGAAATAATTTTGAACACCTTTTGTAAAAATAAAGTAAATAATTTGATTTTTTTTTCATTACATACACATCTCCCAAACTTAATTAGTGTGACAAAGCTTTACGTAATTGCATAAATTAATTTCATTGTTAAATTATTTTATGTAATAGTTATAACTAATTTCACTAGTCCAAATATTATAGTATCCAGGGGTACAAAAAATGTTATTCATAAGTGAACTACCCTTAATTATAGGAATTATGAAAAAATTCTTTTTGTTCCGTAATCATGACATTAAGAACTATATGCCCTTCTAATATGTACCTGAAGTTATGGGACACCCTGTATATATATATATATATATATATATATATATATATATATATATATATATATATATATATATAACAACAATTAAATATGATGAAATACAAAATGATAGAAAACTGATTATGGAACATATTTTTTTTTTGATAATTTTAAATGGATGACTGTTGGTAAAGACCCCTTAAATAATTATAAAATTATTATTAATTTGTATAGTAATCAATTAGGAAAATGTATTTCTGTTGAGGCCAAAGAGTGGTTTGAATTTCTCTTATGTCAAAATGCAATACTTTCACATTTTAATTTCGATACTAATATTCAATCATACAAATTTCATGATATTGAAATAATATTTTACACGGTAGATTCTTTTAAAGTAATACAATTAAAATCAAAGTATGGTGCTTTAAATTTGGGGAGCTTATCTATGAATTATTTGTTTCAATTATCTGATTTAATAAATCGTACAATAAATGATCTTGAATCTTTAAACTTTTCTAAATATTATTACAATATTATAAAAGAATCTACTAAATATGAAGGAGAAATTATTAATAATATATATATATAATTTAGGTAATAATAATGATGTAAATAATTTGGAAATAAGAGAAATAATTATGTTTTATTCTGATGTATTAATGGGAAATATTGTTAATGTAAAATATTTATAATAAAAAATTGAAAACATAGTTATTGAATTATTTTAATGCATGTTAAATATTTAGAATAAAATAAAATAAAAATAATTACGTTTTATTTTAACATTAAGTATTTTTATGGATATTGGGTTTGTGAAGAAAAAATAGGTATATTTTAAACAATGAATTATTAAAAAAAATTATTAATTCTATATATATATATATATATATATATATATATATATATATATATATATATATATATATATATATAAATATTCACATCATTTTGTTTATTATAACTACACATTTTACTATTTTCTATATTATTTAAAAGTTTAACAATATTAATCATATTATTTGTATTTGTTTCCTTAATTGAAATATTCTTAGTTGTTTTTCCAATAGTAAATGGACATAGCGGAGACCAACGAAAATGTTCAAAAACTGGAATATCCCCATCTTCAAAATTATGTATAACATTACAAAATGGACATATTACGTTATCATCCATTTTTACCTTCCGTCACCTTTAGGTAAGGAAGGTATTGTCTTTGGTCAAAAAATTCGGTGGTGAGTTTTTAATGAATAAGCACGTTTTAAGGTCCCAAGAATACGATTTTACTATTTTTACGAAGATGTCTGTGTGTGTGTGTGTGTGTGTGTGTGTGTGTGTGTGTGTGTGTGTGTGTGTGTAATAAAATTTTCGTCTGCGATAACTCTAATACTACAACTCCAAAAATTATAATTCTTTCGTATTCCTCTTCGTTGCATCCATATGAAGAGCTGATAAGATTTTGGTTATAATTGGTCATCCGGAAGTACCTTAATTTTAAGATTTTAACAGTTTATTTGAAAAAACGATGTTAAATATCATTTTTCTATTTCGGTGTTCTTATGTTTCTATAAAAGCACTGTTTATCACTGAAAACAGGACGTTTAGAAAATCTATAAACGTACTGTTTTTGGCGCCTTTCGTATTGTAGAGGTTGGTAGTCATGACAGATGAGATGAAATACATATAACCTCAAAATGGTAAGTTGTTTATGTTGAAATATTACATCTAATTATTGATTTTTATCTTATCTTCACGTGATAGGACTAGAAAGAAGAGAAATTTATGACTATAGCTGTGTTAATTCAGAAAGAAGAATATGTGAAGTTAAAATCTTTCAACTAAAAATTTATGAAACAAGAAACAATGCATTCAGATTTGCTATGTCAAAATAATTTAAACTGTAAGTTTTATTTATTACAATTGAATTTTACGGTAATATTGCAATTTTCAGCTGAATGTATTGTTATATCAGGCAGGTTTTGAAATGTATGGTGTACGTTACTTGAAATGTTGACACTGTCAACTTAATTTATGGCTACTTGCAAGTAAATATGAAAATTTTACGATCCATGATATCCAGTTCTACGTCGAGGCGAACTGTCGAATATTAAATTTTTAAATATGATTTAGACATGAGTGCCATATATAAATACTACATAAGTTTTGTATTGAAGAATGTAAGAACAGCTGTTGCTGTTATGTCTGCAACGGAGCAGTCGATGTGCTGTCAAAATGGTGGAATGTTGTGTAGATCAATAAATTGTTCATTAATGTATTTCATTATATAAAGAGTTTTATTTATAATAATAACTAATATAAACCAGCGATCCCGATTCGTCATTTGATAAAATTACCTTTATCACAAGATATGTCAAATCAGGTGGTTCATTAATAAACCGGTGGAGTACTTTGTAAGTATTGGTTTTCCTTTTCCATAATTATATAATGCTTGATACAATGTTTTAATGTAAACAATCAGTCAGAATCACACAATACCCAAACTGTCAAAATGTGAAATTTCAAATGTTAGCGGGAAGCGCTACCAACATAACTGACAAAAAAAACCAAGACATATTTTTGACAAGTCCTTTTTAAAAAAAATTATTTGTAAAATTACCTCAATAGAAAAATAGTATAAAAAACATGTATCATAAGGCTTGTTAACGCAATCGTCCTTCGTAAAACTCGCCTAGCGGCTCGTTTTCCAAACTTGGATTCGTTACGTTAACAGATTGCCTTATGATACTTGTGTTTTAATGTACTATTTTTCATATTTAATGTTATTATAAATATTAAAGAATATTTTATTTTCTATACGATTTGATTGCATTTTATACCTAATATTAAATGGATATAGAGTTAAAAAATTATAAAGAAATTAAATTTCATAAAGTAGCCATTTACTATATTAAGAAAATTGAGAATTGAATTTTTTTTCATTTATATATATATATATATATATATATATATATATATATATATATATATATATATATACAGAGTGTCCCATTTAAGGTACGAATGCATTGGGATCTCGAGAACCGTAAGAGCTACGAGGTTGGTTAAATTAGACAAAAGTTGCCCCATTAGGAGATCATTTTAATGGTATTTTGTTATTTACGAAAAAATGCATAGGTCACTAGATATAGGCGAAAATGTAAATTTTGCAGTTTTTTATTTTTGCAAATAACTTCGAAGTGTGAAATCATACTGGATTTTGGTTTGCACTTCTTTAGGGCACTTTTTTATGTTCTTTCGACTGGCGATGCTCAATTTTTTTTATCAATGTTGGTTTCCGAAAATTGATGTCAAAGTTTTAATTTTTATATGGACGCCATATTGGAAAGTTACGCCATTGAAAAGAGAATTTTTTTAACTTTACAATGATATAAAATAGTAATAATTTATTTTTATAATTAACAGAGAAATTAACAAAAAATATTATTAATACTAAAATTTAATTGAGAAAAGTAAATCTTCAAATGAGGGTACTTCCGGTTGTTCAATTCTAACCAAAATCTAATCAGCTCTTCGCATGGATGTAACGAAGAGAAATACGAAAGAATTATAATTTTTAGAATTGTAGTATGGAAGTTATCGTAGACGAAAATTTTGTTACACACACACACACACACACACACACACACACACACATACATACATACATACACACACACACACACACACACACACACACACACACACACACACACACACACACACACACACATACATACAGACATCATCGTAAAAATAGTAAAATCGTATTCTAGGGACCCTAAAACGTGCTTATTCATCAAAAACTCACCACCGATTTTTTTGGCCAAAGACAATACCTTCCTTACCTAAAGGTGACGGAAGGTAAACACACAGCGAATCCATATACAGATGTTATACAAAATATTAATGGAGCTGTTTTTACAAACATGGGAAAAACAGATATGTTTCACAATAATGATTCTTATATATTAACTAATAAATGTGAATTTAACACTGCAGAATATGGAGCTATTGATTCACAATTTCCGGGTATTCCTAATAATATAAATTAAGTTTTTAAATATACAAACGGTCGAACATATTTTTTTCTAATTAATTATTGTTATGAATTTAATGAATTTTCAAATACGTTAGTAAAAGCAGAAAAATTAGATTTTTCATTATTTAATATTGATTGTCCTAACATTGATATATATAACCGATAATTTATAATATATATATATATATATATATATATATATATATATATATATATATATATATATATATATATATATTTAAAAACTTAATTTATATTATTAGGAATACCCGGAAATTGTGAATCAATAGCTCCATATTCTGCAGTGTTAAATTCACATTTATTAGTTAATATATAAGAATCATTATTGTGAAACATACCTGTTTTTCCCATGTTTGTAAAAACAGCTCCATTAATATTTTGTATAACATCTGTATATGGATACGCTGTGTGTTTACCTTCCGTCACCTTTAGGTAAGGAAGGTATTGTCTTTGGCCAAAAAAATCGGTGGTGAGTTTTTGATGAATAAGCACGTTTTAGGGTCCCTATAATACGATTTTACTATTTTTACGATGATGTCTGTATGTATGTGTGTGTGTGTGTGTGTGTGTGTGTGTGTGTGTGTGTGTGTGTGTGTGTGTATGTGTGTGTGTGTGTGTGTGTGTGTGTGTGTGTGTGTGTGTGTGTGTATGTATGTATGTATGTGTGTGTGTGTGTGTGTGTGTGTGTGTGTGTGTGTGTGTGTGTGTGTGTGTGTGTGTAACAAAATTTTCGTCTACGATAACTTCCATACTACAATTCTAAAAATTATAATTCTTTCGTATTTCTCTTCGTTACATCCATGCGAAGAGCTGATTAGATTTTGGTTAGAATTGAACAACCGGAAGTACCCTCATTTGAAGATTTACTTTTCTCAATTAAATTTTAGTATTAATAATATTTTTTGTTAATTTCTCTGTTAATTATAAAAATAAATTATTACTATTTTATATCATTGTAAAGTTAAAAAAATTCTCTTTTCAATGGCGTAACTTTCCAATATGGCGTCCATATAAAAATTAAAACTTTGACATCAATTTTCGGAAACCAACATTGATAAAAAAAATTGAGCATCGCCAGTCGAAAGAACATAAAAAAGTGCCCTAAAGAAGTGCAAACCAAAATCCAGTATGATTTCACACTTCGAAGTTATTTGCAAAAATAAAAAACTGCAAAATTTACATTTTCGCCTATATCTAGTGACCTATGCATTTTTTCGTAAATAACAAAATACCATTAAAATGATCTCCTAATGGGGCAACTTTTGTCTAATTTAACCAACCTCGTAGCTCTTACGGTTCTCGAGATCCCAATGCATTCGTACCTTAAATGGGACACTCTGTATATATATATATATATATATATATATATATATATATATATATATATATATATATATATATAAATGAAAAAAAATTCAATTCTCAATTTTCTTAATATAGTAAATGGCTACTTTATGAAATTTAATTTCTTTATAATTTTTTAACTCTATATCCATTTAATATTAGGTATAAAATGCAATCAAATCGTATAGAAAATAAAATATTCTTTAATATTTATAATAACATTAAATATGAAAAATAGTACATTAAAACACAAGTATCATAAGGCAATCTGTTAACGTAACGAATCCAAGTTTGGAAAACGAGCCGCTAGGCGAGTTTTACGAAGGACGATTGCGTTAACAAGCCTTATGATACATGTTTTTTATACTATTTTTCTATTGAGGTAATTTTACAAATATTTTTTTTAAAAAGGACTTGTCAAAAATATGTCTTGGTTTTTTTTGTCAGTTATGTTGGTAGCGCTTCCCGCTAACATTTGAAATTTCACATTTTGACAGTTTGGGTATTGTGTGATTCTGACTGATTGTTTACATTAAAACATTGTATCAAGCATTATATAATTATGGAAAAGGAAAACCAATACTTACAAAGTACTCCACCGGTTTATTAATGAACCACCTGATTTGACATATCTTGTGATAAAGGTAATTTTATCAAATGACGAATCGGGATCGCTGGTTTATATTAGTTATTATTATAAATAAAACTCTTTATATAATGAAATACATTAATGAACAATTTATTGATCTACACAACATTCCACCATTTTGACAGCACATCGACTGCTCCGTTGCAGACATAACAGCAACAGCTGTTCAGAATCACACAATACCCAAACTGTCAAAATGTGAAATTTCAAATGTTAGCGGGAAGCGCTACCAACATAACTGACAAAAAAAACCAAGACATATTTTTGACAAGTCCTTTTTAAAAAAAATTATTTGTAAAATTACCTCAATAGAAAAATAGTATAAAAAACATGTATCATAAGGCTTGTTAACGCAATCGTCCTTCGTAAAACTCCCATGTTTGTAAAAACAGCTCCATTAATATTTTGTATAACATCTGTATATGGATTCGCTGTGTGTTTACCTTCCGTCACCTTTAGGTAAGGAAGGTATTGTCTTTGGCCAAAAAAATCGGTGGTGAGTTTTTGATGAATAAGCACGTTTTAGGGTCCCTAGAATACGATTTTACTATTTTTACGATGATGTCTGTATGTATGTGTGTGTGTGTGTGTGTGTGTGTGTGTGTGTGTGTGTGTGTGTGTGTGTGTGTGTGTGTGTGTATGTATGTATGTATGTGTGTGTGTGTGTGTGTGTGTGTGTGTGTGTGTGTGTGTGTGTAACAAAATTTTCGTCTACGATAACTTCCATACTACAATTCTAAAAATTATAATTCTTTCGTATTTCTCTTCGTTACATCCATGCGAAGAGCTGATTAGATTTTGGTTAGAATTGAACAACCGGAAGTACCCTCATTTGAAGATTTACTTTTCTCAATTAAATTTTAGTATTAATAATATTTTTTGTTAATTTCTCTGTTAATTATAAAAATAAATTATTACTATTTTATATCATTGTAAAGTTAAAAAAATTCTCTTTTCAATGGCGTAACTTTCCAATATGGCGTCCATATAAAAATTAAAACTTTGACATCAATTTTCGGAAACCAACATTGATAAAAAAAATTGAGCATCGCCAGTCGAAAGAACATAAAAAAGTGCCCTAAAGAAGTGCAAACCAAAATCCAGTATGATTTCACACTTCGAAGTTATTTGCAAAAATAAAAAACTGCAAAATTTACATTTTCGCCTATATCTAGTGACCTATGCATTTTTTCGTAAATAACAAAATACCATTAAAATGATCTCCTAATGGGGCAACTTTTGTCTAATTTAACCAACCTCGTAGCTCTTACGGTTCTCGAGATCCCAATGCATTCGTACCTTAAATGGGACACTCTGTATATATATATATATATATATATATATATATATATATATATATATATATATATATATATATATATATATAAATGAAAAAAAAATCAATTCTCAATTTTCTTAATATAGTAAATGGCTACTTTATGAAATTTAATTTCTTTATAATTTTTTAACTCTATATCCATTTAATATTAGGTATAAAATGCAATCAAATCGTATAGAAAATAAAATATTCTTTAATATTTATAATAACATTAAATATGAAAAATAGTACATTAAAACACAAGTATCATAAGGCAATCTGTTAACGTAACGAATCCAAGTTTGGAAAACGAGCCGCTAGGCGAGTTTTACGAAGGACGATTGCGTTAACAAGCCTTATGATACATGTTTTTTATACTATTTTTCTATTGAGGTAATTTTACAAATAATTTTTTTTAAAAAGGACTTGTCAAAAATATGTCTTGGTTTTTTTTGTCAGTTATGTTGGTAGCGCTTCCCGCTAACATTTGAAATTTCACATTTTGACAGTTTGGGTATTGTGTGATTCTGACTGATTGTTTACATTAAAACATTGTATCAAGCATTATATAATTATGGAAAAGGAAAACCAATACTTACAAAGTACTCCACCGGTTTATTAATGAACCACCTGATTTGACATATCTTGTGATAAAGGTAATTTTATCAAATGACGAATCGGGATCGCTGGTTTATATTAGTTATTATTATAAATAAAACTCTTTATATAATGAAATACATTAATGAACAATTTATTGATCTACACAACATTCCACCATTTTGACAGCACATCGACTGCTCCGTTGCAGACATAACAGCAACAGCTGTTCTTACATTCTTCAATACAAAACTTATGTAGTATTTATATATGGCACTCATGTCTAAATCATATTTAAAAATTTAATATTCGACAGTTCGCCTCGACGTAGAACTGGATATCATGGATCGTAAAATTTTCATATTTACTTGCAAGTAGCCATAAATTAAGTTGACAGTGTCAACATTTCAAGTAACGTACACCATACATTTCAAAACCTGCCTGATATAACAATACATTCAGCTGAAAATTGCAATATTACCGTAAAATTCAATTGTAATAAATAAAACTTACAGTTTAAATTATTTTGACATAGCAAATCTGAATGCATTGTTTCTTGTTTCATAAATTTTTAGTTGAAAGATTTTAACTTCACATATTCTTCTTTCTGAACTAACACAGCTATAGTCATAAATTTCTCTTCTTTCTAGTCCTATCACGTGAAGATAAGATAAAAATCAATAATTAGATGTAATATTTCAACATAAACAACTTACCATTTTGAGGTTATATGTATTTCATCTCATCTGTCATGACTACCAACCTCTACAATACGAAAGGCGCCAAAAACAGTACGTTTATAGATTTTCTAAACGTCCTGTTTTCAGTGATAAACAGTGCTTTTATAGAAACATAAGAACACCGAAATAGAAAAATGATATTTAACATCGTTTTTTCAAATAAACTGTTAAAATCTTAAAATTAAGGTACTTCCGGATGACCAATTATAACCAAAATCTAATCAGCTCTTCATATGGATGCAACGAAGAGGAATACGAAAGAATTATAATTTTTGGAGTTGTAGTATTAGAGTTATCGCAGACGAAAATTTTATTACACACACACACACACACACACACACACACACACACACACAGACATCTTCGTAAAAATAGTAAAATCGTATTCTTGGGACCTTAAAACGTGCTTATTCATTAAAAACTCACCACCGAATTTTTTGACCAAAGACAATACCTTCCTTACCTAAAGGTGACGGAAGGTAAAAATGGATGGTAACGTAATATGTCCATTTTGTATTGTTATACATAATTTTGAAGATGGGGATATTCCAGTTTTTGAACATTTTCGTTGGTCTCCGCTATGTCCATTTACTATTGGAAAAACAACTAAGAATATTTCAATTAAGGAAACAAATACAAATAATATGATTAATATTGTTAAACTTTTAAATAATATAGAAAATAGTAAAATGTGTAGTTATAATAAACAAAATGATGTGAATATTTATATATATATATATATATATATATATATATATATATATATATATATATATATATATATATAGAATTAATAATTTTTTTTAATAATTCATTGTTTAAAATATACCTATTTTTTCTTCACAAACCCAATATCCATAAAAATACTTAATGTTAAAATAAAACGAACGTAGATATAGACTATTTAGGCCTTCAGGATCAAGGATAAATTAGGTAAACAACGAAGAAAGAATTTGTGAAAAATTCATAGACCCCGCAGGGATTTGAACCCCGGACCTTCTCAATCTAGTGAGAAGGTCCGGGGTTCAAATCCCTGCGGGGTCTATGAATTTTTCACAAATTCTTTCTTCGTTGTTTACCTAATTTATCCTTGATCCTGAAGGCCTAAATGGTCTATATCTACGTTCGTTACTTATTTGGGATCACATATAGTTACTTATCAAGTTAAAATAAAACGTAATTATTTTTATTTTATTTTATTCTAAATATTTTACATGCATTAAAATAATTCAATAACTATGTTTTCAATTTTTTATTATAAATATTTTACATTAACAATATTTCCCATTAATACATCAGAATAAAACATAATTATTTCTCTTATTTCCAAATTATTTACATCATTATTATTACCTAAATTATATATATATATATATTATTAATAATTTCTCCTTCATATTTAGTAGATTATTTTATAATATTGTAATAATATTTAGAAAAGTTTAAAGATTCAAGATCATTTATTGTACGATTTATTAAATCAGATAATTGAAACAAATAATTCATAGATAAGCTCCCCAAATTTAAAGCACCATACTTTGATTTTAATTGTATTACTTTAAAAGAATCTACCGTGTAAAATATTATTTCAATATCATGAAATTTGTATGATTGAATATTAGTATCGAAATTAAAATGTGAAAGTATTGCATTTTGACATAAGAGAAATTCAAACCACTCTTTGGCCTCAACAGAAATACATTTTCCTAATTGATTACTATACAAATTAATAATAATTTTATAATTATTTAAGGGGTCTTTACCAAAAGTCATCCATTTAAAATTATCAAAAAAAAAAAATATGTTCCATAATCAGTTTTCTATCATTTTGTATTTCATCATATTTAATTGTTGTTATATATATATATATATATATATATATATATATATATATATATATATATATATAAATATATATATATATATATATATATATATATATATATATATATACAGGGTGTCCCATAACTTCAAGTACATATTAGAAGGGCATATAGTTCTTAATGTCATGATTACGGAACAAAAAGAATTTTTTCATAATTCCTATAATTAAGGGTAGTTCACTTATGAATAACATTTTTTGTACCCCTGGATACTATAATATTTGGACTAGTGAAATTAATTATAACTATTACATAAAATAATTTAACAATGAAATTAATTTATGCAATTACGTAAAGCTTTGTCACACTAATTAAGTTTGGGAGATGTGTATGTAATGAAAAAAAAATCAAATTATTTACTTTATTTTTACAAAAGCTGTTCAAAATTATTTCCATTAACAGCTAAACATAATGCAGCACGTTGAATTAAAGGAATTGAACAAGCCCGATGAATTGCATTCTCTTGACTAATTCTTTCAGCACAATTTTCAACTCGTTGCCGTAATTCTTCAAGGGTTTCAGGTGCGTCTTAATTATCATAGACGCGGGATTTAAAATTACCCCACAAATAAAAATCTAACGGATTGAAATCCGGGGATCTAGGGGGCCAAGACGCGGGACTTTCTCGACCAATCCACCTGTCCTCAAATACTCTGTCAAGATGATGTCTGACATTTCTAGCTAAATGTGGCGGCGCACCGTCATGCATAAACCATGCATTTTGACGTACATGAAGAGGAATATCTTCTAATAATTCAGGCAAATTATTCTGCAAAAATTGTAAATAATCATTCCAAGACATTCTGTTAGGAAGTATGTATGGTCCCAGTAACGATCCGTTTACCATCCCAGCTCAAACATTTAGTGAAAATCTGTGCTGAAAATGACTCCTGACAGCAGCATGTGGATTTTCTTCAGCCCAGTAGTGACAGTTATGAATATTATGTATACCATCACGAGTAAATATCGCTTTGTCGGAAAATATTACTTTTAACGTAAAATTGCCATCCTGAGCATGTTGGTTTAGAAGCCATTCACAAAACCTTGCTCGAGAGTAATGATCGGGTACAATTAACGCATGGACCCGTTGAAAATGATAAGGATGTAAATTATTATTCCTTAAAATTCTCCAAATTGTCATTCGTGGTACACCTGGTAGTTGACGAGATATTCTCCTTATGCTGATTGTTGGGCCATTGCGTACCAAATCTAAGACAGCATTTTCAACATTTACTGGTCTCCGATGAGCCCCGTCGTCTCTTCCCCGATTAGGTTGCAAAGAACCAGTGTCGCGAAGGCGTTGAGTAAGGCTTACAAATGTGCGAGAATTCGGATGCCGTCGTCCTGGGAAACGTTCAGCGTAATAACGCTGAGCTAATCCACAGTTTTGCCCTGCTTCACCATACATTAGCAACATATCCACTAACCCACTGTTACTGTAACCATTCATATTTGTAAGAATAATCAGAAGAGCAATATCAAAACTGTTATAAGAAACACAATTTATGTGGCCGGCTACTAGAAACCTAATGAAATGATTGTATTATGCAAACATTTCTTATTAATGAGATATAATACAACGTAATATTTAATATTAAAACTACCTATTCAACCAGTGTCGCAAAACTGTTTCCTTCAAAAACCTCAAAAACTAATTTTTGAAATTTGAAAAAATTCTTTTTGTTCCGTAATCAGGATATTAAGAACTATATGCCCTTCTAATATGTACCTGAAGTTATGGGAGACCATGTATATATATATATATATATATATATATATATATATATATATATATATATAAAATTTATTTTTTAAAACTAAAAATGTAGTTATCTTTTAATTCACATAAATTTGAATAAGAAATTATTGTTTTATTATCTTTAGTTTTATTATGTATAGTAGCTTTAGTTGTTAAACTTTCTTTTGCCGTTAAAGTATTTTCTGTTGTTAAACTATTATCTGATTTAACTTCATATAATGTTTGAATAGCTAATATATCATCCAAATGTAAATCATAATAACTTTTGTTTTTAAATACATTATTAGAATAGGCTGGAAACATTATTGCATAAAAATTATTACTATGTTGAATACCTAATGAATGACCAATTTCATGAACTATTACATCAAAAAAACTTATTTGATTTTCAAAATTAGGTTGAGTTAAATCAAAAAACCAATGTTCGTCTCATCCAAATGAATTTCCACTGGATAATCATTTGACGAAAAAGCATGACCTAGTGTATCACCCTGTCCATCAAAGAAAAAATTATAAAAATTTTTTTTTAGTTATTTTAGAATGGCAAACACCTCCAAATAATATTACAATATCAATATTGTTTATTGATGATGCTTGTAAAGAAACTAAATTTGTATATTTTGACCATAAATTAAAAGCTTTTTGTGTAATATTTTTAATATTATCAGATGCGTCATAAAAAACCAATATATTGGTTTTTTTTATTCCATTTTTCTTTAGAAATTTGAAAATGTATATCTTTTACACCACATCTTGGATTTTTATAAAATTTATAATATTAAAACTGTAATTTTTTTATATTTTCGTTTAAATAAATTTAAAGCATTTATATCATTTGTACTATTGTTTGTTAATAACATAAATTCATTTGCACTTACATTTAAATATCCATAATTATATAAATATTTTGATAATCTAAAATCGCTTATATTTAAATTAGCATCCACATTTAAAATTAATGTAAAAAATAAAATAAAACATTACTTGTTAATTTAAAATAGTTATATTAATATATAAACTTTAAATATTTATTTGTTTATATTATTGTCACTAACACTGTTATATTTAAACTAATTTTTAATTGTATTATAACATCAAATATATAGCAAAAAATAATTACGTTTTCACCTGTTATCATCTAAATAATTTTTTATTTTATATACATTACTTATTGCACAATTATTATTAAAATGATTAAAACATGTTTTACGTGAGATAAAATGTTGAAGCGATTTACAATCTTCTATTGATATAACATCGCGATTTAAATTGAAAGATTCAAGAAAAGATTTTTTTTATTTTACTTTTAACATATATTTTTGATCCCCTCTCTAAAATTGGTAAAATAATATTACATAATTTATTAAATGGTATATACCCATCTGTCACAGATATTATTTTGCGTAAGATTATTTTTATTAAATTTATTATGTTTTGTCTCTAATTAGCTATTTAGGTACGTAACCGATGCTGTTGGATAAGAGCTACATTTAATGATACTGGTATTCACGTATTTTATTTCAGTTTATTTCTAGATTTCAGTGTGAGAAAGTCGATATTATAGTGATTCAGGTGAGAGAGTTAATCTAGCGTGTGTATGATTGTGGGTGTGTGTGCGAGCAGTACGGTATACTGTAGTGGCCGCATCGTGTGAACCCGAGGGTCGCCAGCGTAGCAGCAGGGAAGGCTGTAGTGACCCACATCTGGTGTCGCCAACGGCAGCAGCAGTTAGGGCTGTAGTGATCTGATCCAGTTGGTTAAGAGGAATGTCTCCGGATCACCACCGAAGCGGCAGTGGTTCCGTAGTGGCCGCTCGTGTGAACCCGAGGGTCGCCAGCGTAGCAGCAGGGAAGGCTGTAGTGACCCACATCTGGTGTCGCCAACGGCAGCAGCAGTTAGGGCTGTAGTGATCTGATCCAGTTGGTTAAGAGGAATGTCTCCGGATCACCACCGAAGCGGCAGTGGTTCCGTAGTGGCCGCTCGTGTGAACCCGAGGGTCGCCAGCGTAGCAGCAGGGAAGGCTGTAGTGACCCACATCTGGTGTCGCCAGCGTAGCAGCAGTTAGGGCTGTAGTGATCTGATCCAGTTGGTTAAGAGGATTGTCTCCGGATCACCACCAAAGCGGCAGAGGGTCCGTAGTAACTAGCGGTACTGCCCGTAGTTGCCAACATGTGTGTACGGTGTGTGAATGCCTGAACCTTTGTAAATGATTGCCTCCTCACTGAGTATTTCCCATGTGTTAATTCTTTTACAGAAATAATCACGGCGTGAAAGAGGATTCCGCGTGACCGGGTTCGGCCAGGCGACGGTCATGTAGATTTGTTATTATTTTTGTATTAATACTGTATATACCGGTTTGGGTGATAAATGTGTTTTAATATTCTAATTTTCAGCGCTAACATTTAATCGTCATTTATAACACATCATCCCATTTTAACCCATGTTGATTATAATAAAGCCATGTACATTGTTTTTTTATATTTATATTCTAATTTATTCCATGGAAATGGCGGTTCAAATAAAAAATGATTAAACACACTCCCATCTCTTGATATAGTAATAGCAATTTCTTTCGGTACTATCATATAATTTTTTTGCATTGAAACCTTGAATATCAACAATTAACTCCATTTTTAAACTTTTAGATCTTCTTTTTAACAAATACAAATTATAACTGATTATTAAAAAATGAAAAAACAATATTTATATATATTTTAAATTAATTTAAATAGATAATCTAACCTCACCAGTTAATGGATTATATTGAATAATAGAGTCATGTATAATAAGACAATAAACCCATGTGCCTGCAGGAAATGGATCACTAGATTCCAAATCTCATCGAATATCTACAGAACTATTTTTAACTGTTTCATTTTGATTAGAACAATCAATAATAATTAATGGGGCAATTCTATTAAAATTTGTTTTAGTTAAAACAGGACTAGTATTAACATTATTGTTATTATAATAAGAATTTGGAATTTTTGCATACATATCATATAAAAGTGCAAACTGATTATTTTTAAAATCGAGATTTAAATCACCATATGGATAACAAACTGAATTTAAATGTAATTTAATATTAATTAAATTGCAAGAATCAAAATAACTACTATCTTTAGTAATTGAATATTTGCGAGCAGTTTGAAAACCAACAATTACAAATATGGGTTTTTCTAATTGGGTTGATGATTTTATTGACCATGAATGCTTTTTTCCAGTTGTAAGTGCAGGATATTCATACAAATCCCACGAACGAAAAGCACACGATAAAAATTGATTTGAATTTGTTGTTTTTAATAATCGTAATCTATATTTATCATTAACAGAAACATGTGTAACTCTCCAAAATATTTTGCTTAATTTAAACTTTCAATTTTCCGATGATGTATAAGCATCATTATTATTTCTTGCTCTTATTAATACTAATTCTTGTCTTACATTTACAAATATATTTTTATAATCTTCAAAAAACCCTAATAAATTTTTTAAAGGAATAGATACATTTAAATTATCATTATTATCTAAAATATTAATATCAAACCCCCACCCAGCATTTTCAAGTGTATCACTTTCAAATTTATTACTGAAGCATAAGCTTTTAGTGTAAAAGTAGCTTCCACATTTTTTGTTTTATCAATTTCTACACTGTTAATTAAATACTTAATTTCATCAAATAAATATGCAATTCCATTATTTGTTATTTTTGTACCAGCAGGAGGTGCGGAATTATCTTGTTTTAGTAACTTTCCTTCAATATATAAAGAACTTTCATGTGGTAATGTATATAGATCTTGTTGAAATTGAATTCTAATTTCATCGCTGTTATTAAATGCAGATATTACAATTGGATGTTGACTATGTACTTCTTTTCGAGTTATAGCATCGTTAAAAACAACACTTGATGTATATTATTCATTCGTTTTTACACGTACACGTAAACCAAGCGATTTTAAAAATGCAATAGTTTCTCTTGTTAACACTTTCTTGGATGTTGAAAAACTAATTTGGTTTGTTGTTTTTTGTGTTCTTTTATAATCATCACAATAAAAAAATTAATTATTTCACTTTGTTAATTAATAAAAAACTAAGATATATTTTTTTGTTTTTCTCCTTTTATATTATTTTTTTAAATGTAATCGAATAGTTATTTCTTCTTCTTGAAAATTTATAAGTTTTCCTTTTTGATCATTAATATTTATACTAAGGTTGCGTATTAGCTAAATGTTCACAGGTAAGTAAATAATATTTGCCGGTGTTTCATTAATCTTATATCCTGGATCAACTACTGGATAAAATTCATATAAAATATGTACGGGAGACCTATTTTTATAAGATCCTGTTATAATATTACATTCTATTTGAATTATAGTTACATTCATTATATTTACAGCTAAATTGCTTTCATATAATGTTTCACTATCTAATATTCGTTATTTAAAACTCAATAAAGATCCAATGCAATTTTTTTGTTTAAAATCAATAGTAACACTACTTATGAATTCACATTTTAATATATTATTATATGCTTTTAAACTTATAAAGTTTTTTCATTATTTTTTTCTTTTATTATTTTATTAATATAAAACTTGTTATTAGAAACATATGACGGATCACATAAATCTTTTTTAAAAAAAATTTCTATGTCCTCAATTTCATATGATCCTACTGGTATTGTAATTATTTGAAGTTTTTTATTTTTACTATTTTTATCTTGATAAAACTTATTATTAGCTGTATCAATATTTGGAATTGACACATATCCTTGAAAGTTAATGCAACCTAATTCATATTCACTATTTTCTAAATCGATTGGAGGAAAATAATCTACACTTATTGCAGTACTATTACTAACAAGTGATATTGTCATCGAATCCATAATTTAACTAAATTAAATAATAGTTATTTTGTGTATTTATTTAAAAAATTTAAACATAAATGAACACAATTGTAAGAATTAAAATTTTGATAACGTTTATAATTATTTAAAGGTTGGCTACACTGCTACAACCTCTAGACTCCTGCACTATGTTCATAAGCAACATATAAACTCTGTTTATAGGTTGCTATTATTTGTTTTACTGTTTAAATACTTGACATACATCTGTCACTTACTTGTTGGAAGGACGTGTAATTTAATTCTTTTATTCTGGTAATTATTTTGTATTTGTGTATGATTGATATTTTTATTGATTATGTTTGTACTTTTATTCAGAATAAAATCACGTTTCAAAACAATCTTAGAAATTAAATTACAAGATCTCAACTAGTTAGATGGTCCAACTTTATGTTCGAGTTGTGAAGAAAACTGAGATGCATTTCGTGATCCAAAGTATTTCCAATGATAAGAAAACTTGGTATTTATTTCCAGAAGAATTTAAGGATTTGAAGTTTCACACTATGTTATCCAGTAAAAAACCTATACATAATGCAACAGTTGCTATTAAAAACGAAAATGGTTATAGAACAGTAGCTATAAAGATTGACGACGATATTCGCAAAGAATATTTCGATGAGATGGGGAATATTTGTTTTCAAGAATTTCCACAGGAAGAATATGTCCCTATGTCGATTTCCCGATCTATAGAGCCTCTATCATTAGAGCTAGAGGATCGAATTAGACGATTAGAGCATCAGTTAGAAATGGGCTCAACGCAAGTCGTAAAACTACACCGTATCGAAAAAGAATTTGTTTTACACAAATTCGAAAAGAAACAAAATGTTCCTACGGAATGGTTAAATAGATTTCAAGAGGAATGTAACCGATTCCAGACAAATTCTGATAGTTTGAAAATTCAGATTTTACGTTTCTTTGTCATCGGCCCTGCGAAGGACTGGTATGAAACTAATATGAAGAAAATTGGTCTAACCGCATCTTGGGAAAAATGGAAAGATTCTTTTCTACATGTTTTTGTTGATAAAGGTTGGTCAATTGTTAGAAAAGCATTCAATTATAAATATTTAGGTGGATCCTTAATCGATTACGCGCTTGTAAAGGAGAAACTTTGCCTAGAAGTAAAACCTAAGGGAACTACATTATCCCGTATCAACCAGATAGTTTTTGGTTTGCCAATTGAAGCACAAGAAGAGCTTGATAGAGAAGAAATAACAACGCTTGACAAATTATATACAGAACTACGAAAATTAGAAGGCGCATTTTCCAGAAAGAAGAAAGAAAGATCATCAAGTCCAAGGATGAATAAAAAGTACGTTCCTAACCCAAATAAGAAAAACTAAACCCAACAGAAAAACAAACGAATATCAACGGAAACCTTGTGCACATTGTGTAGCCCTTGGTTTTCCAAATCGTTACCATTCAGTAGCAGAATGTCGTAATAATCATTCGACTACGGAGAAACTAAAATCAAACATGATCGACTTAGAAATATTAAGCATTAATCTTGACAGCAAGAATTTAAACTAAATAGCCGGGCGAAAGTAGATCCATTGATAAAATTAAATGTAGTTATTAACGTCTATTTAAATATAAAAGCTCTTTATGATTGTGGCTCGAATGCAACATTAATTAACCAACGAATTGCTGATTTGCTTAAGTTGAGATTAATAGAACAAAGTGATATACTAAAAACGATCAGCGGATGTAATTTCACTTCAGCCCGGGTTATAACTAAACTTCATATTGGAAACATTACAGATTACATAACGACTTACGTTGTCAAGAATGATAATTTCTCCTACGATCTATTACTTGGTATCGATGCTATTAAGAAATTTAAGTTGATTCAAAGTGAAAACTTAAAAATTTATCAACGCACCAACGGTAAAAAAGTGATAAATCTACAGGAAGACCAATCTATTTATGATCAGATACAGACTCCAGAAAAGAATAAAGATTTAGATGAATATATTGAAGGAAATTTCAATGAACATTTGAATATAGACGAATTTAAAGCTGACCTACAACATATTGACTACGATGAGAAGAAACGAACTATTTCACAAGTAATTGAAACATATAGACACATGTTTGCCAAAGATAAATTCGATATCGGTAAAGTGAGATCAAAACAAGCGGAAATAAAACTAATTAGAGACGAATATGTCACCCCTCGCCCTTATAAATGTTCAATCCCAGATGATGAAGAGATAAAAAATCAGATCAAGACACTATTACAAAAAGGGATTATTGAAGAATCTGACTCTCCATTTCCTTCCCCTGTAACTCTTGCGTACAAGAAAGATGATGGGAAGAAAACCCGCTTATGTATCGATTTCAGAAAATTAAACAAACTGGTAGTCCCAGAAAGTTTTTCATTCCCTACTATCCAAGATGTAATCGATAAAATTGCCAATTTTGAATATTTTAGTTTTAAACATTAATTCTGCGTTCTGGTGTATCACGCTGAAATTGGAAGATAGAGAAAAAACATCATTTGTAACAAAATATGGAAAGTTCATGTTTAAAGTACTTCCATTTGGACTTAAGAATGCTCCGGCCATCTTCCAAAGAATATTATCAAATATCATCCGAAGAAATAATTTAGATGATCTTTGTATAAATTACATAGATGATATTTTGATCTTCTCCAGAAACTGGGAAGAACATCTTCAACATATAGACAAATTTTTGCAAGTTGTCAGCGATGAAGGTTTCAAGTTAAAACTAGTAAAATGTAAGTTCGCAGCTAAATCAGTCAAGTATCTGGGACATAAAAATTTCGAAGAACAGTATCACCAGCTCAAGAGAATTTAATCGCTATTAAAAAACTTCAAAGTCCCTCTGATAAGTCTGATGTACGTAGTATTCTGGGCTCCATAAACTTTTATTTGAAGTATATAGAAAATAGTACACAATAACTTGAACCTCTACATCGATGTGTTAACCGTACAGTGAGTGAGTGACGTGTTTTGTTGTCTGCTCGCCAATAATCAACCCAATTAAAGGGAATTATTGCGAAAATCGTGTTAGTTCAACGGAGAAAGAAGTGCTGCACAAGTGTAAATAAGTTTGAAACTGTAAGTAGCTTAAAAATTTAAAAAACTTGAAGATAAAGTGTACAAAAAAACTCTTTTAACTGCCAAACACGTGAGCTATCAGCTGGCCGGCCGGACTGTCCGACAGCCGTGCGTTTGAACTTGTATACATTTAATTAGGTTTTACCAGTGGCGGAGGCTTCGGGGCAAATGAATTATAGTTTTAGAGGTAGAAGCGATTCAATTACCGACGTAAGGGAGTTGAGCAAACGCAAAAGGGAAGAATTAATGAACGAATTTGAATTAATTTTAAAGAGAAGCAAGAAGACCGAAAAATCAGAAAATAGAAAAGAAAATCTGGAAGAAATGGATGGAATGATAAAAATGTTTAGTCAAACGATGGAAGAAGTCAAACAGGAAACGAGAGGCAACAATGTAGAACTAAAAAATGAATTAAAGAGTGAATTAAGAGGAATAAAAGAAGAACTAAAAAATAATAGTGACAAAGTAGAAATCATGCAAAAGAACTTTCAGGCAAGAGAACAGAAATGGATCGAAGAACGGGAAGAACTACGAACTAGGATTAAAGAATTAAATACAAAAGTTGATAACTTGAAAAAAGAAAAAATTTAAAATAACTTAATAATTACAGGTTTTGATATGAATATTAGGGATGAAAATAAATTAAAAGAAAATATAAGTAATTTTCTTAAGTTAAATGTCGGTACTGAAGGAAAAATAAAAGATGTACGAAAACTTGGACCAAAGAAAGGAATAATAGAAATGGAAAATTTTGAAGAAAAAATGGCATTATTGAAACAGAAACGCAAACTAAAGGCTTACGGAGGAGAAGCGATCTTTATAGATAGTGATATGACCAATTCAGATAGAATGATACAGGCAGCTTTAAGAAAAGAAGCAAAAGAATTAAAGACGCTGGGTAATGTAGTAAAAGTTGCCTTCAAAAAGCTAATTATAGATGGGAAAGTCGGGATTTGGGATGAAAAGGAACAAAAACTAATAGACGACGAAAATGTTAGGATGAAAGATAAGTCCAAAATAAAAAACTAACATAAGAATTACAAAAAATGGAAAATAGGATAACGAACTCAGCGTCGGACATGGTAACGAATAAAAACACAAACAATAGCGTAGAAGAGAAACACAAGATTAAGGGAGGAAATAAGGTATATAAATTAGATAAATTAATAAATAGAAACTGGAATAATAGGAGTGTGAAGCATGTTAAAAAAGATACAAGAACTAATTATGTAACAAAAAAAAAATTTGGAAGATTGGTACATGGAATGTGCAGGGACTGAATGGAAAGGAAAATGAACTTATTGATGAGTTTGAGCAAGCAAATTTAAAAATATTAGGTCTAACTGAAACTAAGAAAAAAGGAAATGGATCCATGAGAATGAACCATGGACATGATATGATATATGGGGGTGTAGAACAGTTGGAGCATGCACAAGCGGGTATAGCAATTATAATACACAGAGAATATTGGAAAGGAATTATTAATTGGCATTACATTTTGGAAAGGATAATCAGGCTAGATTGTGTAAAACCAATTAATCAAAAATTCAGCATAATTGTAGCATATGGCCCTTCTGAAAAGGAAAATAAAGCAAATAAAGACTGTTTTTGGGACAGATTACAAGATGAAATGGACGTGATTAATCAAAGTGATGGTAGTTGGAGATTTGAATGGAAGGGTTGGACGCAACGGAATAAATGGACACCCAGTAGGAAAGTATGGAAAGGCAGTTAAAAATAATAATGGGCAAAGAGTTATAGATTTTTGTATAGCAAATAACATGTATGTGAGTAACACCTTCTTTAAACATAAAGATATCCACAAGTACACAAGAGTCATGCACAGTAGGGGAGAAAAATCGATTATAGACTTAATGCTAGCACAAAATACCTGCAAAAAATTAATACATGATGTAAGAGTTAAGAGAGGACATGAAATTGGTTTTGATCATTACTTAGTAGTAGTCAAAATAAAATATTGGAACGAAATGAAAGACGAGTCACAGAATGAAAAGTATATAAAACCTAGTATTAAGGTACATAAGTTACAACAACAAGAAGTTACAGAGGAATACGCTAGGAGACTAAATGAAGAACTTCAACATATACATTGGAAAAGCGAGACTGAACTGGAAAGATCGTGGAAAATATTTAAAGCCGCAGTATGTAAGATAGCCGAAGAGGTTTGTGGTGTGACGAGACAAAGAGGACAGAAATGTACTTCATGGTGGAATACTGATATTAAAACAGAAGTACAGAAAAAGAAAAAGCTGTGGAAAATATGTCTGAGTAATAAAACGATTAGTAATTATGAAAAATATAAAGAACAAAGAATCGTAGTTAAAGAAAAGGTTAAAAAAGCTAAAACAGAACAATGGGAAGCATTCGGACATAAGATGGACATAGATAACAGAGGATATACCAAACTACTTTTTAGAATTTTAAAAAATCTAAGGAAAGGAAAAATAAATAAAGTAAACTGTATAGAGGATGAAGAAGAAAACTTGTTAGTTACAAGCTCTGATATAATAGAAAGATGGAAAAGGCATTTTACCGAAATCTTGAAAGCGGATACAGGGGCATCAATACCAGACCAACAAGTTATTACAAATGAAATAAACCCGGAAGATAAAATAAGTACAGAAGAATTGAGAGAGGCAATTAGAAAGTTAAAAAACGTGAAAGCTGCAGGACAAGACAATATTAAGGCAGAATTGTTAAAATATATGAGAGGAGATGCAGAAGACTTATTTTACAAAATTGTGAACGTGGCCTGGAACATCAGCTGTATCCCAGTAGACTAGACACTAGCAACTATCCTGCCCATCTTCAAAAAAGGAGACCCAAAAAAATGTAACAACTGCAGCCAGTAAAGTATTCGAGATAATATTGGAAAATAAATTAAGAAAGGTGTTGGAGCCCACCTTGGACGATAATCAATGTGGTTTCAGACCAGGACGAGGTACAACAGACCTGATTTTCTCGGCGAGACAACTAACTGAAAAAGCAAGTAATTACAACGAAAAGTTATTTTTATGCTTTGTTGACCTAGAGAAAGCTTTTGACACAGTACCCAGAGAAGAAATCTGGAAAGTTCTAGAAAAGCGAGGAGTTGATAATAAGTTGATGAAAGCTATCATGAGTATATATAAGTGTACCAGAAATACGAGAAGAACACACAATCAGGTATCAGGAGAATTTACTACCAGAATAGATGTAAGACAAGGTGGTGTTTTGAGCCCTCTCCTCTTTATTGCACTCATGGATGAAATAGGCCAGGAGTGCAGACCTAGCTGTAAAAAAGTTAGAGTGGGAGTAAGAAACCTGCAACAAGTTCTGATCTCGGATATGTTATACGCTGATGACTTGGTGATCGTGACAAATTCTGAAAAAGATCAACAGAATAATATCGATATCTGGAACGAGGGCTTTGTGAAGTATAGACTGAATATTAGCGTAAAAAACACCGAAGTTTTGGTAATATCAAAAAATGAGGTGCAAACCGCAGTAACTATTAAGGACAAAACCATAAAGCAGACAGAAGTTTTTAAATATTTAGGGTCGAGCCTGAACACTAAGGGAGAATTGGAACCAGAAATAAATAACAGAATAACGAGTGCTACAAAACTCTACTACGCACTAAACAAAGCCTTCATACGGAAAAAAGAGGTGAATACAAACACAAAAATACGAATATTTAATAGTGTGTATGTGCCTGTGCTAACGTATGGCTGTGAAACGTGGACGTTAAGCGACAATAATAGAAGTAAAATTCAAGCGTGTGAAATGCGTTATCTTCGAGCGGTAATCGGTCTGACTAAAAGAGACCGAATACGTAATGAAAATGTGCGCGAAAGGTGTAATGTTAAACCGGTGCTAGACAAAATAGAAAAGAGACAGTTAGAGTTGTTTGGTCACATGGTACGGATGGATGATCAAAGAATGGTGAAAAAGTTATGGAAACTAGGTGTTGACAAAAAGCGCCAAAGGGGGAGACCACGGTGTAGTTTCTATAGGTGAGAGCACGACCCGTTACCATTTGACAAACAATGTTTTGCTACAAGATGCACAACAGGGTATTGATCAAATAAAGAGAAATTTAGTCTTTTTAATGTGCCAAAATGCAATTTAGCGGCAGCCAGCTACACTATAATCACAGAAACAGGTACTAAAATAAATTTCTGATTGAAAGGTGTCAATGTCAGGTGCATTTGACATATGTTGTTTTATAATTTTACTGGAAGAATAGAAACATTTTTGTATGGAATTTGTACAAAATACATACATAGAACTGACAAAAGATAAAAGGTAATGATTGAAAATATAGAATATTATGCGTTATATATGAATAATTTAATATTTTTAACATTTTGTTTAATAACCGGGTCGCAACAAAACCTGACATTTAGCGGCACACTATAAGAACTAGCCCAGTTAGTTAGCCATTCTTCGTAATGCATTGGAATAGATACTACACCGTGGGAGAGACCAAAGAAAACCTGGAGCAATGAAATGGCAAAATTATTACAGAAAAGAAATACAAACTGGAAGGAAGCAGAAAGAAAGGCGCAAGACAGGGAGGCATGGAGAAAATTCTGTGCCAACACCTCTACACCGTAAGGCAGTTGAGGCCTTGGATTAAGTAAGTAAGTAAGTAAGTAAGTACTATCCAAGATGTAATCGATAAAGTTGCCAATTGTGAATATTTTACAGTTTTAGACATTAATTCTGCGTTCTGGTGTATCACGCTGAAGTTAGAAGATAGAGAAAAAAACATCATTTGTAACAAAATATGGAAAGTTCATGTTTAAAATACCATTTGGACTTAAGAATGCTCCGGCCATCTTCCAAAGAATATTATCAAATATTATCCAAAGAAATAATTTAGATGACTTTTGTATAAATTACATAGATGATATTTTGATCTTCTCCAGAAACTGGGAAGAACATCTTCAACATATAGACAAATTTTTGCAAGTTGTCAGCGATGAAGGTTTCAAGTTAAAACTAGTAAAATATAAGTTCGCAGCTAAATCAGTCAAGTATCTGGGACATAAAATTTCGAAGAACAGAGTATCACCAGCTCAAGAGAATTTAATCGCTATTAAAAAACTTCAAAGTCCCTCTGATAAGTCTGATGTACGTAGTATTCTGGGCTCCATAAACTTTTATTTGAAGTATATGGAAAATAGTACACAAAAACTTGAACCGCTACATCGATTATTGAGAAAAGATGTTAAATTTGAATGGACTGATGATTGTGAACAAACCTTCAATATGATCAAAGATTATTTATGTTCTAAACCGATCCTAGCCATTTATGATATTAACAAGCCCGTCTTTATAGAAACAGATGCTAGCTACAAAGGAATCGGCGCAACACTGAAACAGACACAGGAAGATGGAATACTACACCCTGTCGCGTATTACTCACGAAAGCTCTCAAATAGTGAAAAACGTTTAAATATTATACATTTAGAATGCAAGGCTATCAAAGACGCAATATAGTTTTGGCAGTATTACTTAATTGGACGTCACTTCACGGTCTGCAGTGATCACAAACCATTAGAGAATTTAAAAACAAAAGCCAGAACTGACGAAATCCTTGGAGACTTAATTCTTTATTTATCACAATTCAATTTCAATATCATTTATAAAAAAGGAAAAGACAATATTCTCGCCGATCTCTTGTCTAGAAATCCCATCCTTGAATATTTCGAGAATGAAGATGTGATCCAGGTTGTTAATTTAATAAATTTACCTCCTATATTAAAAGACCAATCTGAACATCTTTCTGAAATGAAGGCAACTAAACACATAGAATATAAACACGGTCTAATATTAAAGAAATTAAAAGAAAAATCGAGAATTTTTATTTCACCCACATATGGAAACGAAATATTTAAACTCGTACATCCACATTACGGGCACATCGGCACAGCACAGATGATTGCTACAATCAAGCCACATTACTACTTCAAGGGTCTCGACAAAGCTATACATGCCTTTTGCAAAAATTGTAAGATTTGTAATGAGGACAAAGCTCGTCGTAGTCGTGCTATCGGCCTACTTTCACAATTGGGTCCTGCCACAAAACCATTTCAAATAATGTCACTCGATAATGTCGGAGGTTTTGGGGGAAACCAATCTCCCAAACGATATATGCATATCCTAGTAGACCTCTTCACAAGATATGCATGGATATCAACTACAAAGGGCCAGAATGCTCAAGATTTTATAAATTTAATTAATCCAATTGCAAAAAAAAACATAATATTTCGATTCTATTAGCTGACCAAGATACTGGTATCAATTCTACCAATTTCAAGAATTATTTAGAAAAAACTGGAATACAGATCGTTTTTACATACATTGATCACCCAGAATCAAATGGGCTTAACGAACGATTAAATCAAACAATAGTAAATCGCCTTAGATGCAAAATAAATAATGAAAATAATAGAGCTTGGTCAACCCTCGCACAAGAATGTGTCGATGAATATAATGATACTATTCATAGTTCAACAAAATTTGCACCATCATACTTATTGTTTGGAAAGAAACCTACAATATCGCCTCTTCAGGAAGATGAGCAATCACCTCTTGAAGAAGATCGCAAAATAGCTTTCAAAAATTCTTTGAAAAGTTACAAAATAAATAAGCACCGTGTGGATAAGAATCGACGCCAATACACTTTCAAAGTTGATGAATTGGTATATATCAAAAATGGAAATAAAATTAATCGTAAAAAGTTAGATCGAGTTCGAATTGGACCTTTTCCAATCGTCAGACAGATTTCTCCGTCATTTTATGAAGTTGGTAGCGGAGAGAAAAAGATTTCTAATTTCTTCCATTCCAGTAAACTGCTCCCTTTTCCCCCGCAATAAACATTTTCAGGGGGGGAGGTGTAAAGGTTGGCTATACTGCTACAACCTCTAGACTCCTGCACTATGTTCATGAGCACAATATAAACTCTGTTTATAGGTTGCTTTGATATGTTTTGTTTATTTGTTTTACTGTTTAAATACTTGACATACATCTGTCACTTACTTGTTGAAAGGACGTGTAATTTAATTTTTTTATTCAGGTAATTATTTTGTATTTGTGTATGAATGATATTTTTATTGATTATGTTTGTACTTTTATTCAGAGTAAAATCACGTTTCAAAACAATCTTAGATGTAATTTTATTAGCTTCTTTTAAATAAATTATTAGTTCTATTGGTGGTGGTAAATTTCCAAAACTATCAAAATATTTCACATTTTTATTTTGTTTTATGTATGCCACCCAATGTGTTCCGGAACCTTTTTGAGAATCTAAATTTATAATAGCACGCTCATTTTTTAATGGTTTTTTAGGTAATTTATTTCGCATATAAACACCATGTCGTTTATTAAATTTCAAAAATTTTGTTTAAAATGTTGGAAACATAATGGGTTTGCAGTTATAGATAAAGATAGTGAAAAAGAAGGTCGTTATCGAAAATTTGAAATAAATTATAATAAATCACTGCAATTTATATTTTACTTAATGTAAGTTTTTTGTAAACAATTTTTTGTTAATATTTACTC
This sequence comes from Harpalus rubripes, assembly GCA_963082715.1. Lineage (NCBI taxonomy): Eukaryota > Metazoa > Arthropoda > Insecta > Coleoptera > Carabidae > Harpalus > Harpalus rubripes. The sequence goes on from OY720457.1 coordinate 30,945,339, forward strand.
ATTATTTTATGTTTATAAAGGAAAAAGACTAAACTAACAAGACATTTTGCAAATTTTATAAAAAATATATTTAATTTTATTTATAATAAAGACTATTTCATTTGTGCTGATATTACACATTCATATTGTAATCGTTATTAATTTTTTATTAATAAATAAAAATATAATAAAATGAGTAATAAAGAAACTATTAAAAAAATAATTAAAGTAAAGTATTAAAGAAAAATTTAATGCCTTAAAACTTAATAAACTGATTAGTGAAGCATTATTAGAAAATACTATTAAACCTATAACAAATTCGCTTAAAGAATTAGTAAAAAATTCAAAAGAAAACGAAATAAAACATAATAATAAAATAAAACATAAAAAATATAACTAAGAAGAAAATAAATCCCCAATAAAAAAAGAATATGTAAGAAATGTTTTAGATTATGATGTCCGGAAAGTTCAAATATTAAATTAGAAAATTATAAAAATAAGGAAGATGTTTATGAACTCCAGATATTTCTCCTATTTCGCAAGCAAGAAAGGCTTTTAATACTTCTCAGGGGCAAGAGGAAATGAAAAATTTAGAATTAAAATTTGGAAATTTAGGTAAAGAATATATTATAAATTTTTTATATAAGGATAAAGATTTAGATAAAAATTATGGTGTGAAAATTGCTAAAGATGGTACATTTAAGTTAGGTAAAAAGAAAATAGAAATGGATAAAAATTACATATTAATAGATGGACAAGAATATATAGGTACAAAAGGTCTTTATGAATTAATCTTTAAAAAAAAATCCTGTAAATTATGATGATGCAGATAAAAATGAGTATTTTACAATTTTTGAGCACATAGGTGCTCATAAAAATTGAACAAATAATTTAATTAATATAACAGCTTCTTCCAAATATTTTGATATAATAAAACCAGATTTTGTGGACGATATAAGTAGACGATCATCATTAAGAAGAGGAAAAAAACCGATAAAATATTCTCCTTCGGGTACGGGTTTATTACCTACAACCTTAAACCTTTCAAATTATAAACGTGAATATATATATATATATATATATATATATATATATATATATATATATATATATATATATATATATTGAGATTATCCTAATGAATTAGTTAGTAGGTTACGATTGTTATTAGCATCTAAACAAAGTGGCCATACAAATCATGATAACGAAATAATTTCAATTAATGAAGAATTAAAAAAAGCAAATATAATAAATTCATTTTATATTTAAATTATAAATATGACTGTTGACAAATTTGGACATTATTCATTGAAAAGAAAAAAGTGGGGATAATGAGATAATACGGCTTAATGAAAATGGTAGAATTAATTTCGATGGAAGACAAATTATAAATATGGGTAAACCGCAAATTTCTACTGATATTATAACTAAGGAATATGTAGATAAAAGATTAAATGATGATGAAAACTTTATACATAATATTATACTTTTAAAAAAATAAAAATGAAGATATTTTCGATGCAAAAATTAAAAACATTGGTAATGTACAAACATCAACTAGTTCTACCCAAGCAACAAATAAATATTATGTCGATGCTTTAGTAAATAATATTGAAAAAACAATTAGTACTAAAATGTAAACACTAAAAAATAATATAAATAAGTTAATAGAGGAGAAGAAGAATCAATCAAACATTAACATTGAAACTAAAAGTTTAGAATTAATGATAAATAAAATAATAGAAGAAAAAAATGAACCATTTAAGAAAAACCTTAAAACAAAGCAAGAATGATTAAGTTCTATAAACTCTTTACAAACAAAAATTGACAAATAAAATGTCTAAGCAACAAGTTGTAAAAGAACTCCATAAACCAGCTCGAAAAAACTATCCAAGGCCTAAAATAATAACAAAAGAAATTGATGATTTGTGGCAAGCTGATCTTGTGGAAATGATACCATATACGAATGAAAATAAAAATTATAAATATTTGTTAACAGTAATAAATACATTTTCTAAATATGCGTGGGCAAAACCAGTAAAAAATAAATCTGGTGATGTAATTACAAAAGCATTAGAAAATATACTTAAAGAAAAAAGAACCCCTAAAAATTTACAAACCGATAATAGAAAAGAATTTTATAATAGCAATTTTAAAAATTTTATGTTAAAATATAAAATAAATCATTATTCAACTTTTAGCAATTTGAAAGTGTTGTTGAAAGATTTAATCGAACATTAAAAAATAAATTGTGGCAAGAATTTAGTTTACAGGGTTCATATAAATGGATTGATATTTTACCAAATTTAATTAAAACATATAATAATACTAAACATAGAAATATTAAAATGCGACCTATAGATGTACATTATAAAAATTAACATTTTTATTAAAAACTCTATATAATAATATAAAAAATTGTGGTCGTGCAAAATTTAAAGTTGGTGATTTTGTTAGAATATCAAAAATGAAAACTATTTTTGAAAAAGGTTATACTCCTAATTGATCGACTGAAATATTTACTATTACTAAAAAACAATTAACAAATCTAATAACTTATAAAATAAAAGATTATTTAAACCAACCTGTGGCAGGAGGATTTTATGAATATGAATTACAAAAAACAAAATTTTCAAATATTTATTTAGTAGAAAAAGGTTTAGAAAGGAAAGGGTCAGACGTGTACGTTAAATGGCTTGGATTCGATAACTCACATAACTCATGGATAAATAAAGTGTTATATAATAATTTTATTGTAATATTTTTTATACAATATTTATATATTAAATGTAAAAATACTTCATTACAAAAAAAACATTTTTTTATTTAAAATTAATCTATAACTATAACATCATTATTTATAGCAAATTTATTACTAATTGAATAATGACCCCATGCTAAAATATCTGTTTTTCTTTTCCATATGTGACGTTTATCATTATAATCTAGCACTGCTTCATTTATTTTTACTGAAAAAATATTGTTTTTTTGAAATAATATTACTATGTGTTTTACATAATTTTTCTTTTTGAAAAAGTGCTTTTTTATAATGTTTTATATATATATATATATATATATATATATATATATATATATATTTGTAATTTGTCATGATACCCCTTTAACTTTAGAATAAGATTTTTCATCATCTAAAACAAATGAATACATTTTTGCTTTAAGACCTGCAAATTCAATTATTAACTTTCCCGCATTTAAACAAACCCACAACTTTTTTATTCGCTTGTGGTAAAATAATCCGAAGTATCAAAACGGTGAATATCTTCTTTAATTTTAATATATGGATCTTGAAAAAATTGATATATAAGTGAATCTGTATCCTGATATAATAATTTACAATTTTGAATTTTTTTAACATAATTGTAGTGAGAATCATACATAAGTACTTTGCTAATATCAAGAATTGTTATTCCTACATATACGGGCTTATTAGAAGTAATATTATTTTTATTTAATTCAATGGGAACTAAATTTTCATTGAAAAGTGTAACTTTTTTTAAATTTGGCTTACATATTAATTTTCGAGCACTACCTCTTCCATCCCATTTTGTTATAAGTTTTATATTTTTTTGATTACGTATGTTCTCCATGCTTTTGCCAAAAACTGCATTATTATTTAATTTAAATCTCTTTTTTCGAAATCATTTTTTGCATTTTTCGAAATTCTGTATTCATATCAATATAATGTTGCAGGCACAAAGATTGCCGGAATTTTAAAACTCTATGTATTTTAATTAATTTTAAACCTAATAATAAAACTTCTTGTAAATTACTATAATGTAATACATAACTTTCTTTATTGTATAAAGTCGTCATTATTTTTTTTAATTCATTCAAACATCGCATCCCATGCATATCCTAAAAAACAAACTTTTATTTTTTAATTGGTTAAAATATATTTTTTCTTTTACCTGGAGTTGTGAAATAATGCACAGGATCAAGACCATATGCATTAAAAGATACATTTCTAAAATTTTCAAATATGTCTGCCAAAGGAAAACATCTGTTTGAAGATATAATTCAACGTGGTCTCCAAAAGTTTCTGAATTAAAAATGTTCCAAACATTTTGTGCATGAACATAATCATCATTACTAATATGTTCATTTTTTAATTTGGAAAATAATGCATCTTTTGGAGGTAATTTAATTTCTTCTATACACTCAAATGATTTTAAATAATCATATGGAAATAATCCTTTTCTTAATAACAAATCTCTTTTGGTATTGTTTACATAAAATTTATTCATAATTTTAAACCCACTTGTATCCATATAACTTACTAATTTTTCAAGTGAGCTATTCATACATCTAAAAGAAGTTTAATTCAATACAAATACTTATCTATATATTAATTCAAAACTTACAGTAATGAATCCGAAAATCTGAGCTCCATTCCTTTCATTTTTATAGAAAATGAAATATACTTTTCATTGTTGTTTGGAATGATGGTTATATTTTCCTCACAAAACCCAAATTCTTTAATTAATAAATGACTATCATAGCCACTTAAATTATGAAAAAATATGGGAATATATTTTGGGTTTTTTAAATTTAAATTACAACTATTATGAGCTGCTCCTCTATATTTACCTATTAAATATATAAATAATTTTATATTAAATTTATAATAAAACATAAACATACCTGAGAGATGGCAATGATCTCTTACTTTATTATCAATATTTTTAATTTGTTTTTCACAATTGTGACAAATTGTTGCATTATTAAAATTATCCCAATCATCTTTTGTCATAATAATAGGAACAATATTTTCGTAAATTGTTTTTATTACCTATATCTATTAGCTGCTTCATTTGAGCAATAAACCATGTTGATGCTTCTGGTCCTCGATAGGATTCGTAAAAAGATAGTGAATCATTATAGGAACATTTTAAATAATATGCAACAGCATATGGTATATGTTGTTGATATGCGTTTGTGTATGATATATGTGGGCTTGGTTCACATGTTGCAATCGACACTGTCAAACATTCAAAATCTGCATATACCACAAATGGGTGACGTTCTTTTCTTGAATAATTTTTAAAAGAAATGAATATTTCATTTTCTGATGGTATTTCTATTTTAACTCCATCCATTAAAGCACAATCTTTTTCATGTGTTTGTAATAAATTAATGGAGCTAAAATATTGTAAACGTCGATCGCAAATATATATTTTTCATTGATGTTTTGAAATTTGTGTTCACAATAGTCGAGATAGAGATTTGATCCAACAATAGCGTGATCAATCTTCTTTCGTTAGAAAAAGTAAATTAATATGTCGTTCTAATTTGTTTTTTTGTGCAGTGCAGTGGTCCAGCAACCATATGCTTTTTAATTTCTGCATTATATTATATTCCATACACATTTATGGATATATTATTATTTTTTTCAAATTTAATTATATAACATAATGGTACAGGAAATCTAATATTTGCTAGATTAAAAATTTCTTCATGATTTTTTGAATATTTCGAGGGTCTTTGAGGATTTTTATCTGCGGGGTACATGGCTGCCAGGGGTGACCAAATAAAACATTTTTCATCATTATTTTTAACGTTTATAATTGTTTTTCCGTTTTTAATATTTTCAGGAAAATTAATATATGATGACCCACCTAAATTTGTTGTATCAAACTTATTAATGTTTACCTACAAATAAAAAATAATTAAATAATTGAAACATTTATTTGTTTTAACTCACTTGTGAATAGGGTAAACCATACAGTTGTTGGCCCCCTTAACGTTTTCTATACCTTTACTATGCTATAATTTTTCTATTACTTATCAATTCAATATTTATACGTAAACAGTGTATGGTCAAATATTGAAAGTTTTAAAGTTTATATATATTATTATTAATAACTTACCTTGATTTGGTGAAATTAAGAGTTATATACAAAATATGTGAAAATCACAATTATTGGCCCTTTAGCTATAGTTATTGGCACTTATTCATACAGTTATTGGCATAGTTTCATATTAAATAAAAAACAGTTATTATGTATTATGTATTATCGTTATTTAATAATATCGTTTATGAGTAACAATTTACAAATATTTAATGATTAAATATAATTCTTTTTTTTTAATTCAGATATTTACAACATTTAATTCCAGGCCTATGTTTGCTGATATTGTTGCAGCAGATGTAACAAACTCCTTCATATAGTCGTCATTCTTTTAGAGACATATCAGTCTTGTGGTTTTCGTCAGAGGTACTTGCTTCTCTTAAACTTAAATTAGAAATATCAGTCTTCGTGTTCTCATCGGGTGTACATGCTTTAATTAAAATTACATTAGAAATATCAGTCATTTGACTTTCCACGGGTGTACTTGGTTGCCTTAAAATTACATTAGAAATATCAGTCGTATGGTTTTCGTCAGGCCTACTTACTTGGCTTAAAATTACATTAGGAATATCAGTCTTCTGATTTTTGTCAGATATACTGGCTTGTCTTAAAATTACATTAGATATTATTATTGGTTTCTTCGCCTGTTGTGTACTAACAATATTTGACTTCTTATTTGCTTGTTTTTTATTGCCATTATTTTCTGCTATTTTTCGTTTTTTAGGTTCTTTTTTTTGCCTATTTTCTCTTGTTCCTTTATTTGCTTCCTTGTTTCTCTTTCTTGCTTTCTGAAATTTTTACCTTTTATTTATTTCTTCTTTTCATTAGCTTTCTTATCTTTAATTCTTTCCAGTTCTCCGATGTGATGACCCACGGCATTTTTTCTACAACTTTTTTGTTCTTCTTTTCAGGTGTGTCCTACCAGTACAGATGTTCAGACAGATTTCTTCTTATTGTAGAATTGAACTTAATGTATTGTTCTATTTCATGAGAATTCGCGCAAGTTATACTAAATTTGTCATTGCTAGCTTTTACTGGACTTATATTTTCTGGTAATTGTGAATCAAAAATTACAGGTTTCTTTAAATCTAAAATTTTTAAGGCGTTTTTTGACAGATTTAAAGAAAATTTAGCCGCTTCCTTTTCTAAATAATCTTTTACAGACGCTTTAATATCTTCTTTTCGTTTAGGAAAACCTTTCCTATGATTTTCTTTTACTCAGTGGACTAATGTGTCTTCTTCCTCCAAGGTAAGAATTGGGGAAGGTCCATGAGTATTTTTTACAAATTTGTCCGATAATCTGAATTGAAGGGAGGCCCGCGGAATATTAAATATCTTCGCAGCTCCTCTATTATGAGTTCGATTTTTTATTGTTTGCAGAGCGTTTTCTATATCACTTTCGGTGTATTTTTTTGGTATATTTCGTTCTTTCTAGTTTTTTGGCATTCTTAGACCGAATTTGATATATGGGCAAAAAAAAAATTATAACAAAATACCTACTGAAATCAATTTTATGAAAGCAAAAAAATGAAAGAAATTATATTACAGTAATTGGCATACATAAGTTACAGATATTGGCCGGGGCCAACTACTGTCAGTGCGCCGAAATACTCAAGAATAATAGCAAATTCAGAATTAACGTATAAAAGTACATTAAAATTAGTAGTAAACGAGATAAATCCATCCTAAACAAAAAAGTACAGTCATTGGCAGGCGGCCAATAACTATGAAAATGTAATTTTCAAGAAGCAGTAGTTGGCCCTCAAATATTTTCTATATACCAATATATAATGATCGATTTAAAATCATTTTTTACACAAGAAAGTAAAGTAGAATCATAAATATACAATTACAGTAATATTCAAGGCATATTTGTGCATAAAAACTATGTATGAAATATAGTGTTGCTTACCTTATTGAATACCTTTAACAGAGACTGGAATATGGTCGAAGTTTAACTCGTACTAGAAGCAACAACGTAGCCAATAATCAAACAAAAAAATATGTGACATTTACAGAAATACCAACAGTTTATAACCTATACATTAAAATATTACTAAATAATACAGTTTTCTTAATAAAAAACAAAATATACTTAGAGGCCAATAACTGTCTGACGGCCAACAACTGTATGGTTTACCCTATAAAATTTTATTTAAAGCCTTTCCACTATCACGTTCTTGAAACTCAAACATATTGTTTAATATAGGATCTATTACATTTACATTAAACCATTCAGTAAAATCATCATTTAATGTAATTGGCATCATTCGTGAATTATGATATATTTGAAATGTTTGCAAGTTATCATTTTTTTGTAATATTCAGAACATAATTCACAATTAATTTTCACTGGTGATTTAAACTTATAAATAAATTCACCCACTTTCTCCAATAATATACACATACGTTGATTTAGAAATAAATTTGGTTCAATAATATTTTCATTATTATTAATTTTACCACAATATACTGGATTTTTAAACGAAGATATAATAGCTTCCCAAACAACCATTTTTATGTATATTATAAAATGAATTACTTTATGAACAACACAAAACGTTATGATTAAAAAAATGTATTTATGTTTATATATAAGCTGCTTTATATATTATTCTGCAAATATAGTAATGATATAAAATGTCGGCGATAATTTTTTCCAAGAATTTTTAAAGGATGCTAATGTGATATTGTTATATGCACGTGTGTCCAACAATATTGTTTTGTCAACAAGAACAGGATGTTTGTAAGGATTTTAAGTATCTAATCCCAATAAAACGGATGTTAATATCTGCTTAGGATTTATCTATTATTCTGCGGATGTAATAGTGATATGAAATGTTGTTGTTATTTTTTTCCAAGAATTTTTAAAGGATGTTAATGTGATATTGTTTTCTGCACGTGTCCAACAATATTGTTTTATCAACAAGAACAGGATGTTTGCAAGGATTTTAAGTATCTAATCCCAATAAAACGGATGTTAATATCTGCTTAGGATTAGGATTATCTATTATTGTATTAAGAAAATCTTAAGAAATGATAAGAACATCTTGAAAATTTCATAACAAACATCTTAAGATTTGATAAATCATCCCCTTATAATCTTTTCATCTATGTCTTAAAAGACAAAAAAAATATTACGTGATAAGTTCGGTTATGTTAGGTTAGGCTAGATTAGGTTATGTTAGGTTCCCCCCGGGGTATCACCTTGTCGTGGTGGGGGGGCTTAGTACGGCAGGCCGGGACTCACCGGTAGCCGGAAGACTAAGAAAACCCGCAACGGTGGAGGCGTCTGTCTCAGAGTGAGCGGCCTCCCACGGATAGACGGGACTCGTAACCGTAGTGAAGGCAACCCGTCTAGGAGAAGGAAAACTCCGAAATCAAAGGGACGGAAGGCAGATGGACACAGATGATGACGAATCTCAGGGGATAGCGGAAGTGCTAGAGGGGATACCAAGACGACCTGGCGATTCACACGGACTGTGAGATACCTGGCAGTAGGTATAAAATGCGGAAGAGATGAGCATCATGGAAGTAAGCGATGACGAAAAGATTCCTCGGGCGGGTCCTCTAGGAGAGGGAATCCCGTCGTCTGCAGACGCAGACGCTGCCTCAATGGATACGAGGGGGGCAAACATCGCGAGCGGAGAAAACAAGATCTGTAAAATAGAAAAAGAACATAAAGAGAACATAATAACAGAGGAGGTAGTGATAATTGACGATACAACATGCAGTGGAGGGAGCACGTCAACAAATATCCCTGGTATTGCACAGGATCAAGAGACACAGGCAGAAATATTTGATCCAGAGAATATAATGAAGGAACTAATGAAGGCTGAGGAAAGAAGACGCGACACACCTAAAACCTCAAGCCCAATACAGGGCAAAAAAATGGAGCTAAATAAGGATACAACGATGGATTTAAGCAGTATAGAGCACCAGAGAGAAGAATATGACAAAAGAAAAAGAGAAGACAGCAATAGTAGCTCATCAGCTATAAAAGAAGATACAAAAAAAGCTAAAGCTGCAAACAAGACTGCAAACACAGGAAACATTACAGAAGAATTAGTCAGGGAAGACCAAGAGGCAGAAGAAAAAGGAAATGACCACATAAAATGACGGAAATCTTACAGAAGTTGGATTTACTTACTAACACCAGGTATTCAAACACGGCAAACGTTAAAATCAGAATTGCGGAGGCAAATGATGCTTTCCATAAAATAAGAGTTCATAGAAAAGCAAGAATCCTAGTATGGGAACGAAGAATCGAAGAGTTAGAAGAGAATACCCAGGGAGTATTAAACCTCAGGGCAGAATCTGAAGTATTCAAGAAATACCAAACAGAAAAAGTAAGACACGAACTGGAAAAAGAAAAGAAACAGGAAATACAAGCAATTAAACAAGAGCTAGAAGAAACATATGGCCATGAAATAAGAAAACTGAGAGCAGATCTAGAGACGCTTAATACAAGAAGAGAACAAGAGGAATTCCAAAAACAATTAGATATCCAAAAACTTAAGGAGGAAATACGAAAGCTGAAAACGCAGCTACAGGTCACGAAAAGCTACGCAGACATGACCAAGGAAACAGATAAATTGACAGAACTATATAATAAAATAGAAGAAGCGCAAGACGACTTTGAAGCAACATGGCAAGTGACACAGGAAGAATGGCCAGCAAATGCGTTTCTTCCAAATAGAATAGAGATGGGCAATCCGTACAGGAAAGGGATGGAAGAGATATTGACGATACAATGGGAAGAGGATAGAAAAGATATAGGAATCCTGAAATATACAAGAGAAAACGTACCTGGAGGATAAAAATTAACTGACAGAGAGGTGCGAGAAACAAATATAGCTAACTTACATATCGTTAGTGATTTAACAATAGACGGGGAGGCTAAAACAGAAAAAAATAGTATGACGAGTATTAAAGTGCAATCAAAGGAAATGAACGACGCGGAATGGAAGAAAATATATGACATTATAAAAATCTACATCCAAAACGGAGTGCAAAACAGAATTAGGACGATAGGCATAGTAACAAGTAGCGTAGAACACGAGCTAACAGAAAGTTGGTGAGATGTCTTACACACAAAAATGAATTGGAAGCAGTATTCTATAGCACTAAAGAGAAACTCCGACGACGAAGTATTGTAGCTGTGGAAGATAACATAGGAAAAGACAGGAAAGGTTACGGAGTAAACATTAAAGAAATACAAGACAGGAAGACAAATCGAAGAAGTGCACCGAAAACAGAGGCAATAGTAATACAGGGGAAGAGCTATGCGGATACGTTGGGGTGCGTCAGAAACATGGCAAAAGAATTCAAGCAACAAAATATAGAAATCGAGACTGTCAGAGAGACAAGAAGGGGGAACATTAGTAGTGATGAAGGAGGGCTGCAAAAAAATCAAAGAACTAGAAACAATAATTACAAAAAAGATCGATGACAAAATAAACGTACGAACAGCGGGAAATATTCCCAAGACTGTATTATATATGTCGGGCATGGATAACATAACGACAAAATAGGAAAGGATGGACGGAGGCCATCAGACAAAGCACCAGAAAATGTCGGTGAATGTACTTCAAATCTACCTTAATAGATGCAAAGACGCCCACAGCGCCATCACATGGGCAAATATGAGAGAAAACATAGATATTGTCATTGCTTCTGAGCCAAATGATAATATAGCAATAAGCCAAAATAACTGGATATGCAATAAAGAAAAAAAGCATGCGATACAGGTATTAGGATCCTGCACACAAACAAAATACAAATCAATAGTTACTACACTTCACGCAGCTTCACCTGGATAGAAGCAGGAGATATAATATATATGTCAAGCTATATAAACCCGAACTGTGAAGACCAGGAATATGGAGTATTCCTAGAAGAACTGGGTAGAGCCGCAACGACAACACAGAAAAATATAGTCATTGCTGGGGATTTCAATGCGAAACATGGGGCATGGGGATTCCCAATAACAGACAATAGAGGAAGAGACCTAATGGAGTTTCTACACGTCCACGATCTGTACATGTGTAACCAGGGAGATACACCGACGTTTCAAAATGCAAATGGTGCATCATTTATTGACTTGACAATGTGCACACAAAGGTAAGCAGATAAAATAAAGGGATGGAGAGTTGACTGCGAGGAGGAATCCTACAGCCCCCACAAACACATCCTATATACAATAGATAATGAAATAACCAAGAATACCACGGTTAAAAGGCCTAGATGGAACACTAAAACGCTACATGCTGATAAAGTGTTGGAAGAAATTAGTAACCTACAACCAGTAAAGTGTGCAGAAGACATGGAAATACGGATGAGGGAAGTATGTGACAAAACATTGTGATGCGGGGATAGAGCACACAATAGGAAAGCGGTATATTGGTGGACCTTCAAAATCGCTGAACTAAGAAGAATATGCGTAAGCAAAAGACGAATGTATATGAGGACACGAGGGCGAACACTTCCGGAAATCGAAGATATAAACAGATCAAACTATAAAACAGCCAAGAAATTACTTAGTCTTGAAATCAAGCAAGAAATGGCAAACAAATGGAGGGAACTTATAGATGCGGTTAACGAAGATGTGTGGGGCAAGCCATACAGTATTGTCGTCAAAGGATAAGATTACAGACACCAGTAACATCAGAGAAAGAGCAAGTAAATGCGGTGGTAGGGAAACTATTTCTAAGACAAGAAACAAGCGCATGGAACATAATACCTCTAGAAAATATGAAACTCATAACTGAGGACGAAGTCACCAAAGCAGGGAATAAAATGAAAAATAAAAAAGCACCAGGCCCAGACGGCATCCCCCCAGAGATGACCAAGCTAGTGCCCATACAAAGACCACAGTGGTTTCTCGAACCACTAAATAGAGCACTAACAACCGCGATCTTCCCGGACAGGTGGAAAACTGCCAGTGTGGTACTGATACCCAAACCGGGGAAAACAAACATGGGAGAACCAAATGCGTATAGACCGCTATGCCTACTAAGTACAGCGGGAAAACTATTTGAAGGAATTATATGTGCCAGAATTAATTAACACCTAGAAGATGGGAATAGATTTTCAGATAGACAATACGGTTTCAGACAAGGAAGGTCCAATTGATGCAATGGAAATAGTGAAGAACACAGCCTAAAAGGAAATGAAGAAAAGTTTAAAGGCAAGGGGACTGTGTGTCCTGATAACGATAGATATCCAAAATGCGTTCAATTCAGCACCATGGCCGAATATAATCGATTCGATGTACAGCATGAATTTTCCGCAGGAATTGATAAATATGGTAGGATCATACCTTACTAGTAGATGGATAGAATATAGAGGAGAACGATACCAAGTTACATGTGGAGTACCACAAGGGTCCATACTGGGATCAACCCCCTGGAACGTATTTTACAATAGTATTTTAAACCTACCAGTGCCACGTGGAGTTACACTTATTGGATTCGCAGACGACCTTGCCATAGTGGCTACAGACAAAAAAGAAGAAATTCTGGAAACAAAAGTGAACACAACGCTATTTGAAATCCAAGAATGGGTAGAAGATAACAAGCTAAGGATCGTGCCAGAAAAAACCGAAGCCGTACTACTCATAGGGCGGAAAAACATAAGAAAATTACGTTCGAAATGGAAGGAATGACAATAGAACCGAAGCAACATATTAAATATCAAGGGGTACATTTTGAAAAAATATGACCTTTACGAAACATTTAAAGGAAACAATACTCAAAACAGACAAAACAATAAATGCACTCAGAAGACTCTTCCCCCGAGTAAACGGGCCAAATGAGCAAAAAAGAAGACTACTGGCATCGGTTGCCCAGAGCGTAATATTATATGCAGCACCCATCTGGGGGGGGGGGGGGCGCACTTAAATACAAATACTGCCGCAAAATGCTCGCGAGCACAAATATGAAATTAGCCCTAGGCATCAGTAAAGGATACAGGACCATCTCGACGGAGGCGGCGGAATTAATAGCAAGGCTAACGCCATTGGAAATAATAGTAGAGGAAAGACTACTGACACATCGGGCAAGTAAAGAGGAGAAGATGGAAGCAAAGAAACTAAGGAACCAAAAGTGGCAGAGTATCTGGGAAAGAGATCCGGGCAATCACTGGATACATAGGCTGATACCAGATATTAATAAGTGGATAGAGAGAGAGAACACGGAGAGATAGATTATCAACTAACCCTATGCCTCACAGGGCACGGATGCTATCAGGCATACTTAAAGCGAATAGGCAAATATACAACAGACCTGTGTAATTATTGCCCAGAAAGAGATACCACGGAACATAGTCTTTTTACCTGCGCTAGATGGGGAAGAGAACGAGAAGAAACACGTAAAGCGCTGAACGCAAATATCAACCCGGAGAACATTGTCGACATAATGCTACAAGACAAGAAGAATTGGAATGTAGAAACAATAATGCTATACAACATCATGAGACGGAAAGAGGGGGATGAAAGGAAGAGGGAGAGAGGCCAAGACGTAAGCCATGGAATAATAATAGAATAATGAATATGGGAAGAAAAATAAGATAGATGCCAGCGCAGGAGAGAGAAGTAATGCGAAAGCGGTCCCTTTCTCTGAGTGTGATGTAAAGAGAGAGTGGTTTAAGCAGGTAGAAATCCTGCACTACCATTAGCTCTGGATGAGCAATGGTGTCTTCTGAAGATTTCCACCCTACCCACGTAAAAAAGGTTATGTTAGGTTAGGCTAGATTAGGTTAGACTGACTGAAGACAGCAGTAAACAAAGCGATGAGCGAAGGGCACTTTTCCGATAGATAGAAAAGAGCAGATCTGATACTAATTCCGAAACCAGATAAAAAAGACCTCAAAAAACCATCAGCATAATAAAACAGCACCTAAAAGACAATAGAGACCTATCCGAAAATCACTTTGGCTTTAGAGAGGGAAGATCGACCATCCAACCTATGAGAATTATCCTTGAAACAGCCACTAGACAGATGCGAAAGCATAGCAAGAGCAGAGGTCTCTGCGCACTGGTGACAATTGACATTAAAAGTGCATGTAACTCTGTCGCCTAGGAGCACATAATAAATGCGATGAGAGAAAAAGAGCTACCGCAGTACCTTATCAACATCACAGGGTCATACCTGGACGACAGAGCAGTGATGTAAAACGAAAAAGAGTACCCCATGACGTGCGGCGTACCATAGGGGTCAGTATTGGGGCCGCTACTGTGGAACATATTTTATGACAAAATCCTGGAACTTCCAGTGCCTAGCAATACAAAACTTCTAGTCTTCGCTGACGACTTGGCATTACTAGCAATGGCAAGAAATGAGGCACAACTCGTAAATGGAAAACGTCTACATATAGTGCCAGATAAGAAAGAGACATGTCTTTTGATAGGAAGAATGAAGTGCGGGGATGTGAGCTTCCGTCTAGGGGGAGTGGAGATCAAACCCAAACGCACTATCAACTACCTAGGAGTGTTATTTGATAAGAACCTCACTTTCTTGCTACACATAAGGCAGGCTACGACGAAGGCAGACAAGTCAATAATGGCACTACGACGCTTTTTCCCGAGGCTAACAGAATGCAGGACGCAAAACAAAGGCTGCTTGCGTCTACAGGACAGAGTATTATACTGTACGCAGTATCAATATGGATCACAGCGTTACGATATAGCCAGTATAACCAACTGCTCGATAGGGCTAATAGAAAACTTGCAATCTGCATATGTCGTGGGTACAGAACGGTATCGGGCGGAGTGGCTTAAATCTTAGCCAGACTCACGCCAATATCAATATTAGCAGAGGAAAGAAGCCTGTGTTTCCAGAAAACAAAGGCAGAAAAGAAAGAAATAAAAGACAGCAGGCCAATAAAATGGCAAGAAAAGTGGGAGAGAGATGGAGTAAACTTCTGGCTACATGAAATTATGCCTAACCTGCCACAATGGCTTCTAAGAGACTTTGAAAACATTAACTACCACCTTATACAGGCATTCAGTGGTCACGGGTGCTTTGGAGCATATCTCTGCCGCATGGGCAAGCGCATGGAAGCAACCTGCGTCTACTGCGGGGAGGTGGACACACCCGAGCATACGATCTTTCACTGCCAAAGGTGGAATGACACCAGACGGAAACGTGACAAAAAGCACTCTTGTAAATATCATGCTGGAACAAGAAGACAACTGGGATTTAATAAACGCGGTAATTACGGAAATAATTACCCGTAAAGAAAACGACAAGCGGATGATGGAAAGAGTAATCCTATAATTACATAGGAAGTAAGAAGATTGAGAAGAGACACAGGACAACGGTAGCAAGGCGATGAAATGCTAAACCGGTGCCATTTTCTGCTGGGCTAAGAAGAGAAGTTTTAGTGGGTAAAAATATCACGCTCCCCCCAGGTGGACTGGAGGGGTCTTTCTGAAGATTTCCCCTCCTCCCGAAAAAAAAGTTATGACGTCATCAATATCTGTGGCGTCATATGACGTCAGCAATCCTTACCTTTTAAATCTCTTATCTGTGACGTCATCACTCTTATCTGTGACGTTTATGACATCATCACTCTTATCTATGACGTCATCAATCCTTATCTGTGACGTCATCACTATTATCTGTGACGTCATCACTCTTATCTGTGCCAGAACTACCCTAACTCCCCTACTTACCAATTTCTATAGCTTCTAAAAAAATCTAATCTTGGTCCTTTAGTTTCTATATGTAATATTTCGGGGTTAAAATTGCTAGTAAAACAATTAAAAACTCTATTACTTATCTTACTTAAAATTTATAAATCTACTAGACCGGGAGCCCAGCTATCAAAAGTCACGTGATAAGGTACAAAAGGTTTGACTTTGGAGTAGGGTCCGAATCAGCTCCCTTTACAAAAGTAATCATGTCTTACAAGTCGGACCGCGGGCTTTACGCCATGGTAGTATTTACAAAATTTAAAAAAGAGCCAAAAATTACGTGGTGAGGTACATTTAAATTTTTGTGTCAATCAGTGCAGGCTTGTGTCTAGTTTGCTAATATACCTTGTAAGATATCGAACCCGGGGGGTTTTGACATGTAAAATACGAAAGAAAATATCAAAAAAGAACTGAAAATTACGTAATAAGCTACATTCAAACTTGTTGCGGTATTTTATGCACCATTATCTAAAGATCATGAATACACTTTGTAAGATATAAAAATCAGAGGCTTAAACCATTTAAGACACCCAAAAGTCATAATGCTGTCCAAAATTACATGAAGAGGTACATTAAAACTTTTTGTGTCAATCGACGCGGGTATTTGCCTAGTTTGTTAAAATTTATTTTAAGATATAGAAATCAGGGGCTTTTGACTTTTGAGATAAGAACCCAAATTTGAAAAAGAGCCGTAAATTACGTGATAAGGTACATTCAAACTTTTTGCTATATTTTATGCACCGTTATCTAAAGATCAGGAATACACTTTGTAAGATATAAAAATCGAGGGTTTAATTCATTTAAGACAACCAAGTCAATATGGAATCCAAAACTACATGATGAGATACATTAAAACATTTTGTGTCAATCGACGCGGATATTTGCTTAGTTTGCTAAAATTCATTTTAAGACAAAAATTAGGGGCTTTTGACTTTTAAGAAACGAACCAAAATTTAAAAAAGGCCTGAAAATTACGAGATAAGGTACATTCTAACTTTTGCGGTTTTTATGCACTATCATTCAAAGATCACGAATATACATTTTAAGACATAAAAATCAAAGGCCTAATGCATTTGAGACAACTAAAAATCAGAATGGTGTCCAAAAACTTTATGATGAGATACATTAAAACTTTTTGTCAATAGATGCGGGTATTTGCCTAGTTTGCTAAAATTCATTTTAAGACATAGAAATCGGAAGCTTTTGCCTTTTAAGACACTAAATTCATCTGAGATTTTCTTGTAGTAGGTACCCAGAGATATAAGTGCGTCTTGATACACGCTGTTTTGTGACAAAAGTAAAATTTTAGATGAAGTATCTACACGAGTCATTGGAACGGGTTATTTATGTAATTTATGTCACAAAAACTTGTGAAGATCTCAACAAAGCTCGTCTAAACATCTTCAAATTTAGTATACCAAAGAGCTCAGATAAACTATTCTAAGATATCAAAATACCCTGCTTTATTTCCTCCATGTAAAAGCGTGCTTGAGCAAAAATTGTTAAAATGCAATTATGTCTACAAAATGAGAAATAACACTTTACCTTTAGTAACTCCAGAGAGTAATGGCTGGATTTTGGCAGGAGATGGAAATCTTTACATTCCATTTTGGGATAGTAATTAAAGACTCTCTGCCGCAGTCACTAAGCGAAATTGAAGAATGTGCAATAATCGAATCAAATGAAGAAGAAGAGGCTCAATCCTAGTTCAATGACGAATTATTCGACGATATGTAACATAAATATTGATTTCATTTTTGGCTTTAATAAATATCCCAGTTCTTATTTAATAAGCAGCTTTTTCAATTTCATTTTTAACAATACCCAATTTTATACACACTCATGTCTTTTAAAGTTTTACCGTTTGTGTTTATTTGTAATACGCAAAAATACTCTATTTCGATTATTTAGAATGTATTTGGAAAATCGGGCATCAACAATTTTTAATTCATCTCAAATTGGGTAATTTTTCACATGAATTCCTTTTTGTTTGCCTTAAAAGCAAAAGCCCTCTATCCTGTGTCTTAAAAAAAGTCTACGTAATCTTTAGATTATAGTGCATAAAAAACCGCAAAAATATTGAATGTACTTTATCTCGTAATATACGGCCCTTATTAAAATTTTGGTGTATGTGTTGAAAGTCAAAAGTCTCTGGTTTGAATGTCGTAATAGTATATTAAAGAACGTGTTTTATAAGACATGTTTTTTTCGCACGCGTCAAAATTTAGAAAACGAGCGTTAGCAAGTTTTCTAATTGACAAGTGCAAAAGAAAGTCTTATAAAATCAGTTCTTTATACATTTTTTTATATTTTGCGCCTTCTACAAACTAAAAGAAATTTTAAGGTTATATTGAAATTTCTTATCTTCGAGGTTTGACGTTTAACAATTTAATCCTTTCAGCCTCAGTGCACAGGAAATTTTTATTTTTTCTTATATTTAAACTAAACTTGCTTTAAAATTAATTAAAAATTTTCTATCGTTCAAAGGTTCAACCTACAAATTTTTAGTACTACTAGGTCCATCTCTGTGGACTAATTCGAACATTATATTAACATTTACTTACTCAATTTGTGATTATATTTGTAACCATTTGTACATTTTCATGTAAATAATCTTCCCTAAATAAAAAAAATAATAATTTCGACATTTTATTATTAAAATGAATTGTCAATTAACTAAAAATAAATTAGGTAAAAATGTGTTAAAAAACATCGTCTAGTACCAACCGTCGAAAACAAAAAATTGCGTATCGAGATGAAGGTCATTACGATACGCAATTGCGTATCGTAATGACTCTATTATGAACGCAAAATATAAATAATGAATTTTAGCAAACTAGGCAAATACCCGCGTCGATTGACACAAAAATTTAATGTACTCGTGATGTAGTTTTTAAACACCATTTTGACTTTTGGTTTTCTTATATGCATTTTTATGTCTTAAAATGTTTGTTAGTGGTCTTTGGATAATAGTGCAATAGTGCATAAAAAACCGCAAAAAGTTAGAATGTACCTTATCTCGTTATTTTCAGCCCTTTTTCAAATTTTGGTTCGTGTCTTACAAGTCAGAAGCCCCGATTTCTATGTTTTAAAATGAATTTCAGCAAACTAGGCAAATACTCACGTCAATTGGTACAAAAAGTTTTAATGTACCTCATCATGTAGTTTTGGAAACCATTTTGACTTTTCGTTGTCTTAAAAGCATTAAACCCTCGATTTTTATGTCTTACAAAGTGTATTCGTGATCTTTGGGTAATGGTGCATAGTACCCCGAAAAAAGTTTGAATATACCTTATCACGTCATTTTCGGCCCTTTTTCAAATTCTGGTTCGTGGCTTAAAGGTCAAAAGCCCCAGATTTCTACGTCTTAAATTGAATTTTAACAAATTAAGCAAATACCCGCATCGATTGACACAAAAAGTTTTAATGTACTTCATCATGTAATTTTGGACAGCATTTTGAGTTTTGGGTGTCTTAAATGCATTAAGCCCCTGATTTTTATGTCTTACAAAGTGTATTCATGATCTTTGGATAATGGTGCATAAAATACCGTAAAATGTTTGAATGTACCTTATCACGTAATTTTCGGCTTTTTTGAAAATTTCCTTCGTGTCTTACATCTCAAAAGCCCCCGGTTTCGATGTCTTACAAGGTATATTAGCAAACTAGATACAAGCCCGCATTGAATGACACAAAAAATTGAATGTACATCATCACGTAGTTTTTTGCCCTTTTTGAAATTTTGAAAATACTACTATCGCGTAAAGACTCCGGTCCGACTTGTAAGAAACGATTACTTTTGTATGGGGAGCCAATCCCCACAATTTCCCAAGGTCAAACCTTTTGTACCTTATCACGTGACTTTTGATAGGTGGGCTCCCGGTCTATACACATATGTATATTTATCTTTTCTCTTTACCCTAGAATTGGACAGTGGTCTGTTGGGTATTGAACTAACTAGTAATAATACTAATAATAATAATAATAATAATAATAATAATAATAATAATATAATAATAAAAATAATAATAATAATAATAATAATAATAATAATAATAATAATAATAATAATAATAATAGAAATAAAATAAATAAATAAATATATCATGGCATATTACCCATTGCTGGGTGTGCCAATCTGCTTTGTACGCAGATATCGGTAATGATGATGACATATTTGAACCGTGCGGGCGTTTGTGCCATTTAAAATTCGAAATATTTGGCGTCGGTCGGGATCGAACCCGGTTCCCCAGATTCGCGACCAGACACTCAGGTACTCGGCATTATAATATTATAATAATAATAATAATAATAATAATAATAATAATAATAACAATAATGATAATAATAATAATAATAATAATAATAATAATGATAATGATAATAATAATAATAATAGTGATAATAATGATAACAATAATAATAATAACAATGATAACAATGATAATACTGATAATAATGATAATAATGTTAACAATGGTAACAATGATAATAATGATAGTAAGGATAATGAGGATAATAAGGATAATAAGGATAATAAAGATAATAAGGATAATAAGGATAATAAGGATAATAAGGATAATAAGGATAATAAGGATAATAAGGATAATAAGGATAATAAGGATAATAAGGATAATAAGGATAATAAGGATAATAAGGATAATAAGGATAATAAGGATAATAAGGATAATAAGTGTTATGTAGTACACACGCCAACTTGTTTAAATTATAAAAATGCATGTTACTTAGCAACAAGAATTTGAATGTCAAGTAATGTCAAGTCGAATCAGTAAATTACTGAAATAAATACTGTAATTAAGAATTCAATCTGATTTTAACTTTCCCCCTTTCAGCTGAAACGGAAACCACAAATACAACATTTGGTGTCAGAAGTGGGATTCTCTAAAAGGTTTTCAGTTTCAGTTCAAACGAAAATTATAAAATGCCTGACGAAGTGTCTCCTGATATCATGCAAGCATTAACGCAAATGCTTGTAAATGCGTTAAGAACATCCGCAGCGAGTGCTGTTGCCGAAGTTGGTACATCTAACGGCACACCAGCTACAGCAGCTCAACCAAAACCACCACCGTTCAACATGCCAGAGTACCGTTCATTGGTAGAGACATCGGTGACACATTATTTTAAACGTTTCGAATGGGCACTGCAACTAAGCAAGATTCCCGAAGAACAATACGCAAACTACGCTCGAGTCCACATGGGTGCAGAACTTAACAATGCTATAGAATTCTTGGTAAATCCTCGAAAGCCCGAAGAACTGAACTTTACCGAAATACGCACAACATTAATAAATCATTTTGATCAAACAAAGAACAAATACGTCGAAAGTATCAAGTTCAGACAAATTATTCAGCGAAAAGGCGAATCGATCTCACAGTTTGCTCTTCGTCTGAAACAAGGCGCTGCCAGTTGTGAATATGGCGATTTTTTGGACAGAATGCTGATCGAACAACTTTTGCACGGACTTGAGTCAAGAGGGATATGTGACGAAATTATCGCAAAGAAACCGACCGTATTTGACAAAGCATATGAAATCGCTCATACACTTGAAACAACCCGTAACACGGCTAATGAAGTTAGGGCCCCTGTACCTTCGATCTTTGAAGATATAAACAAGCTGGGTTACGAAACACCCAAAACAAGAAAATGCGACAAACAGGGACAGCGTGCAAAGCATTGGGAAGGTTCGAATAGGAAATTTGACAACAGTGAACGTTATACAAACCAAAAGCCTTGTAATGGATGCGGAGGTCAACATCAACGAAATAAATGTAAATTCCATGAAGCAATATGTCATAATTGCGGTAAAAAGGGACATCTGTCAAAAGTGTGCCGATCTGAAGTATTAAAATTTCAAAATTATCCTGCCTGTCAAATCCAATCAGAACAATTTTCAGAGGAGGAAACTGAAGTATTGCATACATTGAGCCAAATTCATGACATTGTTTCATCAGAGAAACAGACTGTCAACGTAAAAATCGATGACCAATCTCTGCAGATGGAAATTGACACAGGATCACCATGTGGCATAATTTGCATTTCACATTTACGTAAAATAAAACCTCATTTCACATTACAGAAATCCGATAAACAATTTCGTAGTTATTCAGGTCATCCAATTAAATGTCTAGGTTACATCTCAGTGAATGCCACAATAGGTTCAACTACACGCAAACTCAAACTATACGTCGTATCAGGAAAATCGGATCCGTTGTTTGGACGAGAATGGATTTCACAGTTCAGAGGCGAAGTGAATCTAAATGAAATGTTTTGTTCGACAGCTCCAGTTAATTCTCTGAAATCTCAAGAGCTACAAATAACTACGGAACAGAACTCCCGTCTCAACGAACTACTCAAAAGATTTGAAGATATTTTCTCCGACGTGCCAGGTAAGCTGACTGGTCCTCCAGTTACAGTACATTTGAAACCTGGAGCATCCCCTGTCTTCGCCAAAGCCCGTGATGTCCCAGTAGCACTCCGTGAACAATATTCCAAAGAAATCGAAAAAAAAATCGCATCTGGATTTTATAAAAAAGTTGATTTTTCTGAATGGGCTTCACCTACTCACATAGTAGTTAAGAAGAATGGAAAGCTACGCATCACCGGAAATTATAAACCAACTGTCAATCCCAGAATGATTATCGACGAACATCCTATACCGAAAATCGAGGATATCTTTAACAAAATGAAAGGCGCTAGTCTTTTTTGTCATATAGATATTACTGACGCCTACACGCATCTGCCTATCGATGAACATTTTCGTCATGTTCTCACACTAAATACCCCGACTCATGGACTTGTGCAACCAACGCGAGCTGTCTACGGAGCAGCGAACATTCCAGCATTATGGCAACGTCGTATGGAAACCGTTCTTCAAGATTTGCCTAATGTTATCAACTTCTTCGACGATATCATCGTATTTGCAAATGACTTTGACGGTTTAATGACAGCACTTACAGCAACCTTGGATCAACTAAAACTTCATGGTTTACGGCTCAACCGAACAAAATGCGTCTTCGTAACATCGACCTTAGAATGCTTAGGTCACAAAATTGATCGTCATGGTTTACACAAATCAGATAAACACATTGAAGTCATCCGTAATGCACCTAAACCGGCAACTCCAGAAGAGCTACAACTGTTTTTAGGTAAAGCTACTTATTACAATTCTTTTATTTCAAATCTTGCGGATAGATCTCGACCTTTACGGAACATGTTGCTCACTAAACCATTCACGTGGACACCAGCTGCAGAAAAAGCTTATCAAGATATCAAGGAAGCTTTGATTTCACCACAAATATTGATGCAGTACGACCCATCACTGCCGCTCATTCTAGCAACCGATGCAAGTAAAACTGGCTTGGGAGCAGTCCTTTCAGGTTGTAACCTTTTACGTATTGGATATAAACCTCCAGAATCGAACTACACACTTGCGGCCAACTGTCTTCTCTTCGAACACAGGGTAGTAATACCACCCACACTCAGGCAAAATATTTTGAATGATCTTCACGCAGCTCACCTCGGAATTGTAAAAATGAAATGTTTAGCACGTTCATTTGTTTACTGGCCAGGAATAGACTCCGACATCGAAAAACTAGTTAAATCCTGCTCAGAATGTGCTCGACACTCACATGCGCCACCAAAATTTAGTGGCCATCATTGGGAGTATCCAAAAGAACCTTGGGAACGTATTCATATAGATTACGCTGGTCCAGTTGCAGGCGCAATGCTATTCATCGTCGTGGATGCGTACAGCAAATGGCTGGAGGTCAAGGTTACGAATACTACCACAACAGAGACTACTATTAATATTTTAGATCAACTATTTGCTTCATATGGTGTGCCAACGACCATTGTCTCGGACAACGGTGCGCAGTTCACTAGCGCTGAATTCAAGATATTTCTGCAAAAGAGCGGAGTTAAATACCACAAGACATCAGCACCGTACCATCCAGCTACAAATGGGCAGGCTGAACGGTATGTTCAGACGGTAAAAGACGCTCTGAAGGCAATGTCAACTACAAGAAACTCGCTTCAGGCAAATCTGAACGTGTTTTTACAACAATACCGCAAAACACCACATATCACGACTGGAGAATCACCCGCAAAACTTTTCTTAGGACGAAATATTCATACGCGTCTTGATCTCGTAAGGCCCCAAGACGTCAGTACTAGAGTTAGACAGAAACAACAAGCCGAATTCAACCCATCCTTTCGGACACTGAAGCCAGGACAACAGGTCTATTTCCTTTCCGGAAACCCGCACATGGACAAATGGATATTAGGTGAAATTGTTACCCGTTTAGGGGATATTCACTATGAAATCAATTACCATGGAAAACGCGTCAAACGTCATATCGATCAGATTCGACTTTATAATCGAATCATGGAAAAGCACCAAAACGAAAAACAAGATAACACAACCCGCCGTCTACGTTTTTATGAAGATGATGCGATGCTCCAAACAGCAACCCCTAGCCCAGAACAAAGAAGTCTACCGTCTTCCCCATCCAGTTACTCATATCCACGACGTTCCGCGAGAGTTCGCCGCCCGCCACAGAGATATCCCCATTAAGTCTATTTTGAAAGAGGGGAAGAAATGTTATGTAGTACACACGCCAATTTGTTTAAATTATAAAAATGCATGTTACTTAGCAACAAGAATTTGAATGTCAAGTAATGTCAAGTCGAATCAGTAAATTACTGAAATAAATACTGTAATTAAGAATTCAATCTGATTTTAACTTTCCCCCTTTCAGCTGAAACGGAAACCACAAATACAACAATAAGGATAATAAGGATAATAAGGATAATAAGGATAATAAGGATAATAAGGATAATAAGGATAATAAGGATAATAAGGATAATAAGGATAATAAGGATAATAAGGATAATAAGGATAATAAGGATAATAAGGATAATAAGGATAATAAGGATAATAAGGATAATAAGAATAATAAGGATAATAAGGATAATAAGGATAATAAGGATAATGAGGATAATAAGGATAATAAGGATAATAAGGATAATAAGGATAATAAGGATAATAAGGATAATAAGGATAATAAGGATAATAAGGATAATAAGGATAATAAGGATAATAAGGATAATAAGGATAATAAGGATAATAAGGATAATAAGGATAATAAGGATAATAAGGATAATAAGGATAATAAGGATAATAAGGATAATAAGGATAATAAGGATAATAAGGATAATAAGGATAATAAGGATAATAAGGATAATAAGGATAATAAGGATAATAAGGATAATAAGGATAATAAGGATAATAAGGATAATAATGATAATTATGAAGATAAAGATAACAAAGATAATAAAGATAAAAATAATAATAATAATAATAATAATAATAATAATAATAATAATAATGATGATGATAATAATGATAATGATGATAATAATGATAAAGATGATAATGATGATAATAATGATAATAATGATGATAATGATAATACTGATAATAATAATAATAATAAAAATAATAATAATGATAATAATGATAATAATAATGATAATAATGATTATAATGATTATAATGATAATAATGATAATAAAGATAATAATAATAGTAAAGGTAGAGGAATCGACCATACCAACTCAAAATTGAATTAAGAAGAAGGATGAGAGAAAGAATTGAAAAAATTCTGAGCACAAACCTCAATGGTATATAACACGGCTAAAGTTGTGAATACTTTCGCTATCCTAATAATCATATAGCTTTGGTGTTGTGAGATGGAGTAAAACGGACCTAGAACAAGTGGAACGAGAAATTCGAATACTATACACTATATATAGAGCGCACCATCCGCAGAGCAGCAAAATCAGATTCCATTTAAAAAGATCAAAAAGAGGCTTAGGTATCATAGATTTACAAAATATATACTATAAACAAATTCCAAACCTAAGACACTACTTCCTCCAAAAACAAGAAATAAGTTTACTACACCAAGCTATAATAGGCATAGATAACAACTATAGTACGCTAAAACTACGTGATACCGAATATGACCCCCTTCAATACATAATACCTGATGACGAAAGGTTACGATAATGGGGAGGTAAAGAGATACATGGCAAACACATCACCATCTTAAAGAACCCGTACATAGATTTTAACAAGAGCTGCCAATGGCTAAATAACAACCTTTTTAAAGAGACCGAAGGTTTCGTTATATCCATTGAGGTTTGCAGGCTACGCAACAAAACTCAAGAGAGCACAGAACACCTGCTAATTGGATGCGAAGTGCTAGCAGGAGTTGAATACACCAATAGACATAACAGCGTAGCCAAATTACACCATCTTGCAATATGCACAAAGCATACCTTACTAAACAAAACATCGAAGATACATACATATATGCCTGAACACATAATCGATAATGAAGAAATAAAACTACTGGGATAGCACCATACGAACGGACCACACAATTAAACATAACAGACCAGACATAACATACCAATTAAAAATCTGATGTGACCAGCACATGACCTCCCGCCAATTCCATGTTTAAAAAAGCAATGCGCTTTAAGTAAAGTATCACTTCCGGTTGATTTCGTTTCAAATTAATACGAATTTTAAATAACAAATTTGAGAAGTTTTGAATCATATTTTAATAATTTTTTTCTGGACAATCTGTGTACAGCTTTAAGTAAAGTACTATTTCCAGTTTATCAATTTTAGAAAAAAATCTAATATGTCGTTCTCATTAATCTAAAAGTCTTTAATACCAAATTTTAAAAGTTTTGGAATATATCATAATATATTTTTCATGAAAATCTGTTCAGAGCTTCAAGTAAAGTATCACTTTCGGTTTATCAATTTTAGCCAAAATCTAATACGTTTTTCCTTTTCATATAAAATTCTTAAATACTGAATTTTAAAAGTTTTGAATATATCATAATATATTTTTCACGAAAATCTGTTCAGAGCTTCAAGTAAACTATCAATTCCAATTTATTAATTTTTGCCAAAATCTAATATGGTATAGTATAGTCTAATCTAATCCAAGTAACTACCTTTTTTAAACCCCTCAACAGGATTAAATCCCAATTGTAGAGTGGGTTCACATTCACACATATCATTCGTTAGTGGGATTGGAACCCAGAGCCCCGAGGGCACTCATGACATGACGCGTTGCTCTAACCATTGAGTTACCGGAACTATAATAAAATGAAGATTAAATTTTAAATACCGGGATAGAATAGAATTCATTAATTCAAAAATGAGGATTACCTTAAATATTTTTGCGAATCGTTAATTTTTATTAATCTAAATACATACCTACATTATTTACTTATGCTGGAAACTGTATTGCATTCCTTTTCTATTGTTCTATTTACTTTTTTCTTTTTAAAACGTTGCTAATATTATTTTGAAGTGATTAGTTCTTTGATAGTGACATTTATCTGTCAGTTACATACATGTGAATAACAGCGTTTAGTTTGTTTAAAGCGTAGGCTCCGGGAGTTAAGCTATAGATAATTTTATAAATTTATCCGTAAAATATATAGAAAAAGTATTAATGCAAATCTATAGAAAATTTAATAATCTTTAATTTTCATAATAACTTTAATTTCGAAAAATAATATTTAAAGGTATTTTTCGAAAAAAAATTATTTTGAGCTTCTAGTAAAGTGCCATTTCCGGTTATCTGATTTTCACCAAAATGTAATAGGCGCTTTCCAACACAGAAATACAAGATTTCAAAATTTTCTGAATGATAGTATTTGAGTTAGAGTGGAGGATACACACACAAACACACACACACACGCGCGCGCGCACCCACACACACTCTCACACACTCACACACACACACACACACACTCTCACACACTCACACACACACACACACTCTCACACACACACTCTCACACACACACTCTCACACACACACACACACGCACGCACGCACGCACGCACACACACACACACCACACACACACACACACACACACACACACACACACACACACACACACACACACCGAAATTAACATTAACGGAGAATATAAACACCCTAGGACTTACACAAAACATCTAGAGAGATCTGTAGAAATCCGCTCTCCTTGGTACTTGCAATACTGTGCGGAAAGCACTAAACACTGGCAGTCCAGAAGAAATATAGTTCTCAAATACTATCACATGACACATTACACCTGTAACAAAAATGTTAATACTTACCACACATTTAAAATTAAAACCTTAATTTAATACAAAAACTGTACCTAAACATGTCTCCAAACAGACACAAAAGAGGGGAAATTGAAGCTGACCTAGCGGCTCCGACGAACTTTATCGGGGTGTGATGCAAAGGAACCCAACGACAGGGCGGGACCAGAAGAACCTGAAATAATCTACAACAAACCCAAACCTAGTATACCAAGCAAAATATAATGTTTGGCCCAAAACTTACATCGGGGAAACATGTCAACCACTGAAGAAAAGATTATATCAACATGATTATAATTGTAAATTCAAAAATTACGATCACAGTGCTTTGGTCAAACATTATTGTAATACAGGTCATATGTTCGATTTACTTGCATCAAAACAAAATAAACACAAAAGACTGTTGAAAGAATGCCTTTTGATAAATTAAAAAAAAAAACTTTATGTACTAACAACCATACTGACTACGATGATTGTTTAAAATTCGCGGCACCTCTTCTTAGGGTAATTGAAGAATAAGGTTTTCGTTATGTATTTTCTTTATGATTCTTCCCCTGCTCCTAGACATCATCTTCCCGCCTTCTTAGTCAGTCACCGCCATGTGGTAAAAAATGGCGAACGATTTTTTTCTTTTTCGTCGTTTTCTTTTAAAAAAATAAAAAATTCTTTGGTTTGGCCTTTAAAATAATTTTCAAAATTTATATAAAGTTTACGTTATTTCTACAAACTAATTTTGTGGTTTTAATCCCTCATTTCACAAAGTAATTTCTCCTAACCTTCGGGGCTTATTATATTTTGGTTACAATATGGTATTACACAACGTTTTCTTGAAAATAGGATAGAGGTGAAGTTCACCCCTATTTCGTGGCTGAGGGTCTTGCGCACAAAGAACGACCTTTAAAAAAAATCTCATTTATGCATGTAAGCAGGTTGGTTCCACATTATTTGTTTCATTTGAAATCTTGTATTTATCATTGTATTACAGAAGTTAATAATGTATTAAAAAAATAGATGCTGAAGATGGGAAATGGCCAGTTCCCGAAACGTCCAATATAAAAAGTTAAATACATGTAATTCAAGAAACTATTATCTACATCCAGCAGGCGGAATCTAGCTTGCATCGTAAAATATAATAATTATAATAATAATTATAATAAATATAATAATTATAATTATTATAATAATTAAAATAAATATAATATTTACAATAATTATAATAATTATAATACTTATAATAATTACAAATAATTACTCGTATAATAATTAAAATAATTATAATAATTACAATAATTACAATAATTATTAATTATAATACATACAATAATTACAATAATAATTATAAAAACCATAATAATCATAATAATCTTAATAATTATAGTAATTATAATAATTATTATAATCATAATAATCCTAATAAATATAGTAATTATAATAATTATAATAATCATAATAATCATATTAATCCTAATAATTATAGTAATTATAATAAAATAAAATAAATATATCATCACGGCTTATTACCCATTGCTGGGTGTGCCAATCTGCTATGTATACAGATATCGGTAAAGATGATATATTTGCACCGTGCGGGCGCTTACCAGGCGTCACCTCACGGGCACTCATTGTTGGCGTGGAGAGTGCACCACAGGGGTCAATTTTGGTGCCATTTAAAATTCGAAATATTTGGCGTCGGTCGGGATCGAACCCGGTTCCCCAGATTCGCGACCTGACAATCAGCCACGAGACCCCATAATAATTATAGTAATTATAATAATTATAATAATCATAATAATCATAATAATTATAATAATCATAATAATCATAATAATCATAATAATCATAATAATCATAATAATCATAATAATCATAATAATCATAATAATC
The DNA here is from genome assembly GCA_963082715.1 of Harpalus rubripes. NCBI lineage: Eukaryota > Metazoa > Arthropoda > Insecta > Coleoptera > Carabidae > Harpalus > Harpalus rubripes. The sequence continues at coordinate 30,975,976 of OY720457.1, forward strand.
ATAATAATCATAATAATCATAATAATCATAATAATCATAATAATCATAATAATCATAATAATCATAATAATCATAATAATCATAATAATCATAATAATCATAATAATCATAATAATCATAATAATCATAATAATCATAATAATCATAATAATCATAATAATCATAATAATCATAATAATCATAATAATCATAATAATCATAATAATCATAATAATCATAATAATCATAATAATCATAATAATCATAATAATCATAATAATCATAATAATCATAATAATCATAATAATCATAATAATCATAATAATCATAATAATCATAATAATCATAATAATCATAATAATCATAATAATCATAATAATCATAATAATCATAATAATCATAATAATCATAATAATCATAATAATCGTAATAATAATAAGTTCAATCATAATAATAATCATGATAATCATAATAATTACAATAATCACTGTTATCGCATGCACAGCAATAAATTAAATCATTGAAATTTGTAACACATTTATTTTCTGTATATTTTTTGTAACTATTTACATGACTGTCATTATTATATTTTTTTTCAACGCTTGCTGCCGTTGTGTCGTGAACATCTCTCCCCCTAGGTGTTGATATCGGGGATGTCAACACAGTTTTCAGCCGACGTTCATGACGCAGACTTTCGTGACGGGACGACGGTACATTCCGTTGGTAGTACGGATGTCTACAACTCGTATCTTGCCATCTGGTCCTGGAAATACTTTTTCGATGACCCCCTTGGGCCAGCAGTTTCTTTGAAGAGAAGGATCTGTAACTAAAACAACATCGCCAACTTTTATTTGTTCATTATTATTGAACCATTTCTTCCTCGTTTGCAAAGTCGGCAAATATTTTTTCATCCATCGTTTCTTCGCAAAATCTATATTTTTCTTTTTTATTTCAGTCCAATTTCGCGGCATTTCCTCTTCCTTTGGTGGTTCTGGTTTCTCTATTTTCTTTTTCTTAAATTTTGGGATTTCAAGAATTTTCCGTCTGGCGATTTCTAGACTTTTCCATCTATTACTTTCGGTCATTCGTCTATCACTTTCTGATATTCTTTGTGTAGTCCTATTTAATATTTCTGAAGCTTTGTTGTCATTTTTAGATCTTGAATATTCATTGTTTATTTTGACACCAAAAGTTTCTAAACTAAAATAATCTTTTACTAATTTATGATTGTCCTCTACATCTTTATTATCAACGAAAAAATTATAGTTATCCCTCCGACCACAAAAAAATGGTACATTTCCGCTCAGTACCCACCCGAGTTCTGTTTTGGCGGCAACAGGAGCATTTGGTGGACCTTTTACTAATTTCGAAGAGATAATTAATGAAGAATTATCTTGACCAATGAGAATTGTGGGTCGAGCTAAGTGCATATCTTTAATGTCTACATTTTGTAAATGTTTCCATTTTCTAAAATTCTTCATTTTAATTGTTTGTTTTGGTAATGTTAAACATTCCATTGTTCTAATATTGTTCAAATTAAATACTTTATCATTTGATACTGGTGATATTTGACAAGAAACTTTTCTGGACTCTTTTTCATGATTAATACTTGAATTTAATCCTTTGTGGGAAAATGGAATCTTTTCGCCTTGTAAACCAAGAGTTTTACATATTGAATTTTCTATTATTGTTACTGTTGAACCGCTGTCTAACATAGCAAACGTAGAAATACTTCCTTTAGGTCCATGTAAAACCACAGGAAGAATTTGTAAAAAAATTTCGTTGCCAGTAATTTCTTTAGTGTGAGTCACATTTTCTATTTCCTTTGTAATTTTTAGTAGCGTTTTACTTTCAGATTGCAAGTTATCATTATGTAAAACTGGATGATGAAAATATTTGCATCCAGATTTTTCGCAAACTTTTTTGTTTTCACATTCACCTATAGAGTGGTTCATTTTTAGGCATGAAAAACATAACTTTTTTTCTTTTACTATCTTCCATTTGTTTTGAATATTTTCCTCATTAAATAATTTGCAATTTTGAATTATATGTGACGTTTTGTCACAAAAATGACATTTCCTTTGAAAATTATTGTTTTTCGTTTCTGTGGCTGCATAAATTGTTTGTTTGAATTTTGATTGATGTCTGTCAGATTTTGGCAAATCTATTTTTGTGTCAAATTTCGGAGTGTTTACCATTATAGCACGTTCCGCAATATTATTTATCCATTCGGAAAATTCTATTAATGTTGTAAATCCTGACGGTTGACGCATTAATTGTTTTCCCCATTTTAATTTCAGAGCGCTGGGCAGTTTATCAATGAGTTCGTCTAGTAACTGCGGATTTGTAATATATGGTTCGCATTTCAACATTTGTGCTGTAGCTGCAAGATTTCTTACAACACTAGCAAAATCTATCAAACTGTCAAAACTCCCTTCTTTTGGCGGTGGTGTCTGCTTGGCTTTATCAATCAGACTTTTGATAATAAATTTGGGCTGACCAAATCTACGTTCTAGAGCTGATATGATGGTCTCAAAATTGTTTGGAACTAACAACATTGACTCTACATAGGCTCTAGCTTTTCCCTTTAAACATTTATCTATTCGTTCAATATTATCGTCATTGTTGTAGCCGCACATTTCTGTATACCGACGTAATTTGGAAATAAAACGTGGCCATTCCGTAGGATCCCCGCTAAACTGAGGCAGATCCCTATAACTACTAGACTGTCTGGCTAGCAGATAATCTATTTTTTCTTTCCTACTTGAAGCATGACAATGATTGTTGACTTCACTGTCACTGACATCTGCTTCAATGTTATTTATATTGGTTTTGTTTTCAAGCCAATCCTTAACCTTATGCCTACATGATATGTTTGAAATAAGGCTTATTTCATCTTTATCTTCTACGCAATCATCCACTATCTCGGCTTCTGTCAGTTCTAATTGTAATTTAATTAAAGCCTTTTGTCTCTCAATTTCTTGTTTTTCCAGTGCAGCTATTTGTTCTGCAGCTTTTAATCTTGCCTCGAGTACCTTTCTTTTATATAAGGTAGAACAAGTTGACTTACCTGTTCTGCTTCGTGTGTTACCGTTTGCTATTGGTTGTTCCTCACTATTGTTGCTGTCGCCGCAGCACACCTGGACAGGCTCGTCGTGAAGCTGGCTGCCTCGCCTATCTGTCAGGTCCACGGTATTGTTGCCGACGTCGCAGAGCACCTCCTGGACAGGCTCGTCGTGAAGCTGGCTGCCTCGCCTATCTCGCAGGTCCGTGTCACTACCACATTTCCTCCCACCTTCAACTTGAGTTTTCTGTCCACTCTTCAGCTGCGTTGATGAAACCCCATATCTTGACGGCGGTTTTCCAAAATTGTTTCTCGTACTTTTCCTTCCATCACCATTTTTTCCACGAAGAGACATTTCCGGCACTGTTTTCACTGCTATCACAATACTTATATACTGTATTATTTAGGACTGTCTGTAGGCTCGAAGGACCAATGTTATCGCATGCACAGCAATAAATTAAATCATTGAAATTTGTAACACATTTATTTTCTGTATATTTTTTGTAACTATTTACATGACTGTCATTATTATATTTTTTTTCAACGCTTGCTGCCGTTGTGTCGTGAACAATCACAATAATCATAATAATCATAATAATCATAATAATAATCATAATAATCATAATAATCATAATAATTTTAATCATTATAATCATAATAATAATCATAATACTCATAATAATAATAATAAGCATAATTATAATAATAATCACGATAATCATAATAATCACAATAATCACAATAATCATAATAATCATAATAATCATAATAATCATAATAAACATAATAATCATAATAATCATAATAATCATAATAATCATAATAATCATAATAATCATAATAATCATAATAATCATAATAATCATAATAATCATAATAATCATAATAATCATAATAATCATAATAATCATAATAATCATAATAATCATAATAATCATAATAATCATAATAATCATAATAATCATAATAATCATAATAATCATAATAATCATAATAATCATAATAATCATAATAATCATAATAATCATAATAATCATAATAATCATAATAATCATAATAATCATAATAATCATAATAATCATAATAATCATAATAATCATAATAATCATAATAATCATAATAATCATAATAATCATAATAATCATAATAATCATAATAATCATAATAATCATAATAATCATAATAATCATAATAATCATAATAATCATAATAATCATAATAATCATAATAATCATAATAATCATAATAATCATAATAATCATAATAATCATAATAATCATAATAATCATAATAATCATAATAGTCAGAATAATCCCTAGTATTTCTAATAATATAATAATCATAATAATTATAGTAATTAAAAAAATTATATTAATCATTATAATCATTATAATTATATTAAGTAATTATAATAATAATAATAATAATAATAATCATAGTAATCACAATAATTATAATAATTATAATAATTATAATAATTATAATAATCATAATAATCATAATAATCATAACAATCATAATAATTATAATAATTATAATAATCATAATGATTATTACAATTATAATAATCATAATAATTATAATTATAATAATCATAATAATTATAATAATTATAATAATCATAATAATCATAATAATTTTAATAATTATAATAATTATAATAATCATAACAATTATAATAATTATAATAATCATAATAATCATAATTATAATAATTATAATAATCATAATAGTCATAATAATTACAATAATCATATTAATTATAGTAATTATAATAATCATAATGATTATAATAATCATATTAATTATAATAATTATAATAATCATAATCATAATAATTATAATAATTATAATAATTATAATAATTATAATAATTATAATAATTATAATAATTATAATAATTATAATAATTATAATAATTATAATAATTATAATAATTATAATAATTATAATAATTATAATAATTATAATAATTATAATAATTATAATAATTATAATAATTATAATAATTATAATAATTATAATAATTATAATAATTATAATAATTATAATAATTATAATAATTATAATAATTATAATAATTATAATAATTATAATAATTATAATAATTATAATAATTATAATAATTATAATAATTATAATAATTATAATAATTATAATAATTATAATAATTATAATAATTATAATAATTATAATAATTATAATAATTATAATAATTATAATAATTATAATAATTATAATAATTATAATAATTATAATAATTATAATAATTATAATAATTATAATAATTATAATAATTATAATAATTATAATAATTATAATAATTATAATAATTATAATAATTATAATAATTATAATAATTATAATAATTATAATAATTATAATAATTATAATAATTATAATAATTATAATAATTATAATAATTATAATAATTATAATAATTATAATAATTATAATAATTATAATAATTATAATAATTATAATAATTATAATAATTATAATAATTATAATAATTATAATTCTATTAATTGTAATAATTATAATAATTATAATAATTATAATAATTATAATAATTATAATAATTATAATAATTATAATAATTATAATAATTATAATAATTATAATAATTATAATAATTCTAATAATTATAATAATTATTATAATTATAATAATTATAATAATTATAATAATTATAATAATTATAATAATTATAATAATTATAATAATTATAATAATTATAATAATTATAATAATTATAATAATTATAATAATTATAATAATTATAATAATTATAATAATTATAATAATTATAATAATTATAATAATTATAATAATTATAATAATTATAATAATTATAATAATTATAATAATTATAATAATTATAATAATTATAATAATTATAATAATTATAATAATTATAATAATTATAATAATTATAATAATTATAATAATTATAATAATTATAATAATTATAATAATTATAATAATTATAATAATTATAATAATTATAATAATTATAATAATTATAATAATTATAATAATTATAATAATTATAATAATTATAATAATTATAATAATTATAATAATTATAATAATTATAATAATTATAATAATTATAATAATTATAATAATTATAATAATTATAATAATTATAAAAATTATATAATTATAATAATTATAATAATTATAATAATTATAATAATTATAATAATTATAATAGTTATAATAATTATAATAATTATATTAATTATATTAATTATAATAGTTATAATAATTATAATAATTATAATAATTAAAATAATTATAAAGTTATAATCATTAAAATAATTATAAAGTTATAATAATTATAATAATTATAAAAATTATAATAATTATAATAATTATAAAAATTATAATAATTATAATAAATATATTAATTATAATAATCTTAATAATATGCCGCGATGATATATTTATTTTATTTATTTATAATAATTATAACAATTATAATAATTATAATAATCAAAATAATTATAATTTTAATAATTATAATAATAATAATAAAGCTCCTAGTGTGTGAAATGTACTTTTCACTAGTGCTTGAAAAGTATATGGGCATTGCTAGGCAACATTAAAATTCGATTAATTTACCTAGTAGATAATTAGGTAGTAAATAATAATGAAAGTAATAAAATTTATTTAATACTTTACACTGCAAATGAAACAAACATATTTTTTTTAACAGATTGGAGTACTACTCTAATTTTTAAGAACATTAAAAAAATTTTGACATGTGTTCTACCATAAACTAATTTTTAATATTAATATTAAGCCTGCAAAAGTCGCGGTCCTAAAAAATACATGAGAAGTCGCGTGCATCTTAGAGATACGTTCATTATTATCATGTGCTGAAACTAGCAAAAAATTGGAAAAATTTAGTGAAAATATCATAAATGATTGTTACAAAAATCAAAAATCGTATTGATAAATTTAGAAAATAAAAAAGTGAACAAATGGTCATAACGTTAATTAATCAGATTCTTCCGTGACTTGGTTTGCAAAACGGTTGTAACAATTATGACAAATAATATTGCTATGCTCAAGACATAAATATTTTTCACAGCACTTACAGAAATATGTTGAACGATTTATTTTGGATGCATAACACGTAGAACATCTTTTTTTGTGAAAGCAGCTGCATAGGAAGGCGTAAATAATACACCATCCTATAACGAACATACGCATGCGTAGCTAGTCAAGACCATTGGGCTATGTACTGTGTGTATACAATAATATAGCAAAAATATTTTTTTGTACCTGTCAAATCAACCGCGTTCTCCAAAGGGTTAAATGTGCAATTTGAACAATAATAGCAGACTAATTAACTTCTGCCTGATATTCTTCCAAGTGTTTGAATTACATTTGTACAGTATTATGAGAAAAAAGACTCAGTATTTGAAGATGCTAAATGCCTGCATACTAATTATTAAATGTTGTATGCAACACGTGTGTAAAATCGTGTTTTTTGTCTCGTGCTACAATTTCCAGACATCGCACTCGACCAAAAAAGTACTTCTTTGCACACTTGTTACATAAATAACTATTTGTTGTATTCTCAATAAATAAGGCTAGATGGTCCACGTAACATGTATGTACATAACACTACGGACGTTTCGGGCTTTCAGCAAGCCCATCCTCAGCGTATATAATAGTACATATTAATTGAAAGCATTATGGAAAGATTAAAGCAACAAATTTCTTACCTAAATTACAAAGGTTGTACAGTAGTTATAAATAATAATACAGATGAAATGTTTAAGTACTGTGGGTTACATCTTACGTTGAAAAATTATGTTTACAGCACTCAGCCATCCGAATCATTTCGGAGTTGGAGAGATACTGAAGTATGAAACTGGTAGCGTAATCAACAAAGCACACTTAGGGAAATTATTGTTAGTGATTTTTAATTTTGTCAATGAAATTGTTAATGTGTTCACTATTATTTTTATAGTCAGTCTGATAGTTGACAAAGCAAGTTATATTAAATCTTATATGTAATGTTTCTTTAAGTAATCGGTTGTCTTTAAATTTAGCATTGTCAATAACTTTAACGTGTGTGTTTGGCGAGTGCACTATGATTGGGATTTAGCAAATTACTATGGTAGTTGTGTTGGTACATTCTCATTTTCAGTGTTTGCGAGGATTCTCCAATGTATATTTTACTACATGCACCACATTCGACCTGGTACACGACATCAGTGGATTCAGATTGTTCTATAACAGCTTTTAATTTAGTGAAATTGGATGAAGTTGTATGAAGATTATTGTTTGCTACTTTGATGTTACAATTTTCTAAGATTGTCCTAATACCATTATTGATATAATAATTATAAGGAATAGAGCAATAAATGATATTATTTAAGTTGTTATGACATTGTCGTTCATTCGGTTGACTGAGTGCTGTAAACATAATTTTTCAACGTAAAATGTAAACCACATTGCTTAAACATTTCATCTGTATTATTATTTATAACTACTGTACAACCTTCGTAATTTAGGTAAGAAATTTGTTACTTTACTATTTCCATAATGCTTTCAATTAATATGTATCATTATGTATAGCAGAGGATGGGCTTGCTGAAAGCCCGAAACGTCCGTATTGTTAAATAAATACACGTTACGTGGACCATCTAGCGTTATTTATTGAGAATACAACATATATTTCACGTTCTGGTCCTTCAATCTCATTTTGAAATAAATAACTATTGTTTAAATAATTATTAAAGTGTTTTTGTTTAACTACATTTTTGACTAATAATTTTTTAACTGTTTGTTTTTTGAGGGATTAGTAATTTTAAAACATCTTTCACAATTGGCTTGGTAAACTACGTCGGAAACATTTTCGATCGGTGTTTTGTCTTTAGGTTTGCTAAATAGTATTTTTGTGGTATCTTGGTTCTTATGTACAATTTTTATATCTGTCTGTGTAAGGCCTGCATTTATAGTTTTATTGTATGGAATAGTAGTATACCTACTTGATTTTTTCTTTGAATGCGTGCTCGCTATGTGTTTTTTTGTTTTAAGTGTTCTAAACCTTTTTTAATTGTTTGTTTAAGGAGATTGTCTGGGAAGCAGTTCTCTTTAAAGTATTTTTTGTTGAACAGAATATTTTTGTTTTAAGAGTAAAAAAAGCTCTATCTATGCGCGCATTTATTACGCTAATTTTGTAATTCTTATTGGTGTTTGAATGAAAGTTAAGATACCGTCCTAAATAAGTTGATTTTCTGTACCAGTTTGTTTCAAATTTATCGTTGGTTTTAATTAATGTTATATCTTAATAGTTAAGTTTATTATCTGTTCGCAATTCTACTGTGAATTTTAGTCTACAGTGAAAACTGCTGAATTTTGTTTTAATTTTTTATGTTGTTTTTTGTTCGGAATGATTAGGCAGTCATCTACATATCTTTTATATATAATTATATCGGTTTTAAGTTCTTCAGGTATCGTACTTTCTGATTTTTGAAGCACTAGGTCGGTTATGGTGCAGCTAAGGCTACGTCCCATACGGGTACCGTCTATTTGTTGGTAGAGTTGTTCTTGTAAACATCATTGCGAAACAGAACACAACTTTGACTTGAAAAACCCCAAAATTATAAAACTCGAAAATAACAAAAATAAAAGATTAATTTTCGAAAGCCTACATATCAATATAAATGAATAAATTGTGTTAACCATCATACAGATTATGACAACCTTTTAAAATTCGCGAGATCAATTCTCAGTGAGATATAAAAAATATTCCCCTATATTGCGTCAACCCTGTAAGAAATAAAGTTCAAATGTTGACAATAATCAGCGTACCACAAACTGCGTAAAATAATGTAATATATAATACAAAATACATCAAGCACTAATACCTCGAAATACAAACAGGTAAAAAATTATTAGTCAAAAATTTAGTTAAACAAAAAAACTTTATTATTTTATTTTATTTATTTTACACGCTTCTTGATACATTGTCGTATATAAGCGGTGAAATTATATGGGGATGAGACAGTTTTCCTTGATTTTTTTTTATATCAATACACATTTTATGCGCCGGTGATGAAGATGAAATGATGAAAGACACACACAACAACCATGCCTTATCCGCGATTCGAACCCAGCACCCTTGGAGCGTGAAGCGACAGCGCTACCGCTACTCCACGTGGGTCGGCGAAAAATACTTTATTAATAATTTAAACAATAGTTATTTATGTATAAGGAATGTAAGTATATCTTTATAGCCCAGGAAGATGTACTAGGCCGAGGCGTACACCGAGGTCCTAGTAACTTGCGAGGATGTTAAGATGTATGTACATTCCGTGTTTCTTATTATATTTTTGTTACTCAAAGTAAGATATATGTTATATTTAATTTTTTGCAATTATATTCCTTAATATTTTTTATTTGTTATAGACTGTTATGATTATGGTCATTGTCGGGGCATGTAGAACTAATGAATTATGTAAGATGAGAATAACAGATGTGATCGACCTTTATAAACATTCTTCAGAAAAAAAATATATGCAACGTTGTTTTTTGTTTGTTGAAAATAATGAAGAAAATATTGACTACTTAGGAACCTTTATAAAATATTTCGAAATACGTAAAAAATGTAATACAAACCCTCGCTTTTTGCGCTATCAAACTGAAAAGTGCATGAATCAACCAGTTGGAAAACATACTTTTGCAAAAATGCCTTCAGTAATAGCAAAATTTTGCCAAGAACCACATATTTATACTGGGCATTGCTTTAAACGCTCTCCAGCCACTTTACTCGCCGGGGGCAGATATTTTACCGTTGCCGAAGGTTACGGGGCAGAATCAGTTAAAAACAAAATTGATATTTCAAATAAAATATTGTACGACAAAACCACCAATACCGCTTCTACACCTAAAGAAACACCTTTGGTTCCTCAAATTAATTCACCTTCAACATCACCACAACAAAATCCACAAAATAGTACCTACTCAATCTTTAACAAAAGAACAAAAAAAATTATTAGAAAATAAGAATTTAGTTATTAAAAACCGTATATTTAAAAATAGTACCGTAATTTAATATTACTAAGGAATAAATACTTATGTAATGTGAAAATTTTATTTCCTCAAAAATAAAATATTTAAAATATCTAAGTAGTCTGTGATTAATATCCTAAGTACGTAAGTGTAATTATTAAGTTCCGTCGTCAAGAAAAATATAAACAAATAAAAAAGGTAGCTTAAATACATAGTAACTATGGTTGCAATACATACTTACAATACAAGTAGCACGAGAAATATATTATATCATGAATGTGATGATGTCATTTAAGTTTGGATTCATGACGGAGCTTTATTATTATTATTATAATTATTAAAATTATAATTATTTTGATTATTATAATTATTATAATTGTTATAATTATTATAAATAAATAAAATAAATATATCATCGCGGCATATTATTAAGATTATTATAATTATTATAAAAATTATAATAATTATAATAATTATAATAATTATAATAATTATAATAATTATAATAATTATAATAATTATAATAATTATAATAATTATAATAATTATAATAATTATAATAATTATAATAATTATAATAGTTATAATAATTATAATAATTATATTAATTATATTAATTATAATAGTTATAATAATTATAATAATTATAAAGTTATAATCATTAAAATAATTATAAAGTTATAATAATTATAATAATTATAAAAATTATAATAATTATAATAATTATAATAATTATAAAAATTATAATAATTATAATAAATATATTAATTATAATAATTATAATAATCTTAATAATATGCCGCGATGATATATTTATTTTATTTATTTATATAATTATAACAATTATAATAATTATAATAATCAAAATAATTATAATTTTAATAATTATAATAATAATAATAAAGCTCCGTCATGAATCCAAACTTAAATGACATCATCACATTCATGATATAATATATTTCTCGTGCTACATGTATTGTAAGTATGTATTGCAACCATAGTTACTATGTATTTAAGTTACCTTTTTTATTTGTTTATATTTTTCTTGACGACGGAACTTAATAATTACACTTACGTACTTAGGATATTAATCACAGACTACTTAGATATTTTAAATATTTTATTTTTGAGGAAATAAAATTTTCACATTACATAAGTATTTATTCCTTAGTAATATTAAATTACGGTACTATTTTTAAATATACGGTTTTTAATAACTAAATTCTTATTTTCTAATAAATTTTTTTGTTCTTTTGTTAAAGATTGAGTAGGTACTATTTTGTGGATTTTGTTGTGGTGATGTTGAAGGTGAATTAATTTGAGGAACCAAAGGTGTTTCTTTAGGTGTAGAAGCGGTATTGGTGGTTTTGTCGTACAATATTTTATTTGAAATATCAATTTTGTTTTTAACTGATTCTGCCCCGTAACCTTCGGCAACGGTAAAATATCTGCCCCCGGCGAGTAAAGTGGCTGGAGAGCGTTTAAAGCAATGCCCAGTATAAATATGTGGTTCTTGGCAAAATTTTGCTATTACTGAAGGCATTTTTGCAAAAGTATGTTTTCCAACTGGTTGATTCATGCACTTTTCAGTTTGATAGCGCAAAAAGCGAGGGTTTGTATTGATTTTTTTACGTATTTCGAAATATTTTATAAAGGTTCCTAAGTAGTCAATATTTTCTTCATTATTTTCAACAAACAAAAAACAACGTTGCATATATTTTTTTTCTGAAGAATGTTTATAAAGGTCGATCACATCTGTTATTCTCATCTTACATAATTCATTAGTTCTACATGCCCCGACAATGACCATAATCATAACAGTCTATAACAAATAAAAAATATTAAGGAATATAATTGCAAAAAATTAAATATAACATATATCTTACTTTGAGTAACAAAAATATAATAAGAAACACGGAATGTACATACATCTTAACATCCTCGCAAGTTACTAGGACCTCGGTGTACGCCTCGGCCTAGTACATCTTCCTGGGCTATAAAGATATACTTACATTCCTTATACATAAATAACTATTGTTTAAATTATTAATAAAGTATTTTTCGCCGACCCACGTGGAGTAGCGGTAGCGCTGTCGCTTCACGCTCCAAGGGTGCTGGGTTCGAATCGCGGATAAGGCATGGTTGTTGTGTGTGTCTTTCATCATTTCATCTTCATCACCGGCGCATAAAATGTGTATTGATATAAAAAAAAATCAAGGAAAACTGTCTCATCCCCATATAATTTCACCGCTTATATACGACAATGTATCAAGAAGCGTGTAAAATAAATAAAATAAAATAATAAAGTTTTTTTGTTTAACTAAATTTTTGACTAATAATTTTTTACCTGTTTGTATTTCGAGGTATTAGTGCTTGATGTATTTTGTATTATATATTACATTATTTTACGCAGTTTGTGGTACGCTGATTATTGTCAACATTTGAACTTTATTTCTTACAGGGTTGACGCAATATAGGGGAATATTTTTTATATCTCACTGAGAATTGATCTCGCGAATTTTAAAAGGTTGTCATAATCTGTATGATGGTTAACACAATTTATTCATTTATATTGATATGTAGGCTTTCGAAAATTAATCTTTTATTTTTGTTATTTTCGAGTTTTATAATTTTGGGGTTTTTCAAGTCAAAGTTGTGTTCTGTTTCGCAATGATGTTTACAAGAACAACTCTACCAACAAATAGACGGTACCCGTATGGGACGTAGCCTTAGCTGCACCATAACCGACCTAGTGCTTCAAAAATCAGAAAGTACGATACCTGAAGAACTTAAAACCGATATAATTATATATAAAAGATATGTAGATGACTGCCTAATCATTCCGAACAAAAAACAACATAGAAAAATTAAAACAAAATTCAGCAGTTTTCACTGTAGACTAAAATTCACAGTAGAATTGCGAACAGATAATAAACTTAACTATTAAGATATAACATTAATTAAAACCAACGATAAATTTGAAACAAACTGGTACAGAAAATCAACTTATTTAGGACGGTATCTTAACTTTCATTCAAACACCAATAAGAATTACAAAATTAGCGTAATAAATGCGCGCATAGATAGAGCTTTTTTTACTCTTAAAACAAAAATATTCTGTTCAACAAAAAATACTTTAAAGAGAACTGCTTCCCAGACAATCTCCTAAAACAAACAATTAAAAAAGGTTTAGAACACTTAAAACAAAAAAACACATAGCGAGCACGCATTCAAAGAAAAAATCAAGTAGGTATACTACTATTCCATACAATAAAACTATAAATGCAGGCCTTACACAGACAGATATAAAAATTGTACATAAGAACCAAGATACCACAAAAACACTATTTAGCAAACCTAAAGACAAAACACCGATCGAAAATGTTTCCGACGTAGTTTACCAAGCCAATTGTGAAAGATGTTTTAAAATTACTAATCCCTCAAAAAACAAACAGTTAAAAAATTATTAGTCAAAAATGTAGTTAAACAAAAACACTTTAATAATTATTTAAACAATAGTTATTTATTTCAAAATGAGATTGAAGGACCAGAACGTGAAATATATGTTGTATTCTCAATAAATAACGCTAGATGGTCCACGTAACGTGTATTTATTTAACAATACGGACGTTTCGGGCTTTCAGCAAGCCCATCCTCTGCTATACATAATGATACATATTAATTGAAAGCATTATGGAAATAGTAAAGTAACAAATTTCTTACCTAAATTACGAAGGTTGTACAGTAGTTATAAATAATAATACAGATGAAATGTTTAAGCAATGTGGTTTACATTTTACGTTGAAAAATTATGTTTACAGCACTCAGTCAACCGAATGAACGACAATGTCATAACAACTTAAATAATATCATTTATTGCTCTATTCCTTATAATTATTATATCAATACTGGTATTAGGACAATCTTAGAAAATTGTAACATCAAAGTAGCAAACATTAATCTTCATACAACTTCATCCAATTTCACTAAATTAAAAGCTGTTATAGAACAATCTGAATCCACCGATGTCGTGTACCAGGTCGAATGTGGTGCATGTAGTAAAATATACATTGGAGAATCCTCCCAAACACTGAAAATGAGAATGTACCAACACAACTACCATAGTAATTTGCTAAATCCCAATCATAGTGCACTCGCCAAACACACACGTTAAAGTTATTGACAATGCTAAATTTAAAGACAACCGATTACTTAAAGAAACATTACATATAAGATTTAATATAACTTGCTTTGTCAACTATCAGACTGACTATAAAAATAATAGTGAACACATTAACAATTTCATTGACAAAATTAAAAATCACTAACAATAATTTCCCTAAGTGTGCTTTGTTGATTACGCTACCAGTTTCATACTTCAGTATCTCTCCAACTCCGAAATGATTCGGTTGGCTGAGTGCTGTAAACATAATTTTTCAACGTAAGATGTAACCCACAGTACTTAAACATTTCATCTGTATTATTATTTATAACTACTGTACAACCTTTGTAATTTAGGTAAGAAATTTGTTGCTTTAATCTTTCCATAATGCTTTCAATTAATATGTACTATTATATATGCTGAGGATGGGCTTGCTGAAAGCCCGAAACGTCCGTAGTGTTATGTACATACATGTTACGTGGACCATCTAGCCTTATTTATTGAGAATACAACAAATAGTTATTTATGTAACAAGTGTGCAAAGAAGTACTTTTTTGGTCGAGTGCGATGTCTGGAAATTGTAGCACGAGACAAAAAACACGATTTTACACACGTGTTGCATACAACATTTAATAATTAGTATGCAGGCATTTAGCATCTTCAAATACTGAGTCTTTTTTCTCATAATACTGTACAAATGTAATTCAAACACTTGGAAGAATATCAGGCAGAAGTTAATTAGTCTTCTATTATTGTTCAAATTGCACATTTAACCCTTTGGAGAACGCGGTTGATTTGACAGGTACAAAAAAATATTTTTGCTATATTATTGTATACACACAGTACATAGCCCAATGGTCTTGACTAGCTACGCATGCGTATGTTCGTTATAGGATGGTGTATTATTTACGCCTTCCTATGCAGCTGCTTTCACAAAAAAAGATGTTCTACGTGTTATGCATCCAAAATAAGTCGTTCAACATATTTCTGTAAGTGCTGTGAAAAATATTTATATCTTGAGCATAGCAATATTATTTGTCATAATTGTTACAACCGTTTTGCAAACCAAGTCACGGAAGAATCTGATTAATTAACGTTATGACCATTTGTTCACTTTTTTATTTTTTAAATTTATCAATACGATTTTTGATTTTTGTAACAATCATTTATGATATTTTCACTAAATTTTTCCAATTTTTTGCTAGTTTCAGCACATGATAATAATGAACGTATCTCTAAGATGCACGCGACTTCTCATGTATTTTTTAGGACCGCGACTTTTGCAGGCTTAATATTAATATTAAAAATTAGTTTATGGTAGAACACATGTCAAAATTTTTTTAATGTTCTTAAAAATTAGAGTAGTACTCCAATCTGTTAAAAAAAATATGTTTGTTTCATTTGCAGTGTAAAGTATTAAATAAATTTTATTACTTTCATTATTATTTACTACCTAATTATCTACTAGGTAAATTAATCGAATTTTAATGTTGCCTAGCAATGCCCATATACTTTTCAAGCACTAGTGAAAAGTACATTTCACACACTAGTAGCTTGAAAAAAAAATCCAAAAATAGTTTTGAATACAAACTTCTGATTCTGTATAAGTTGGCACTGCACCGCCTATTCCGTGAAAAGAAAGTAGAGCAGGACTACCAATACCCTGTATATAAAGACATTGGTAGAACGCATGTCATTATCTGTCGAACTAAGAAATAACAACTATCATATTCTTGTCTCTCTCCTCTATTTGCATCATTTACTAAATTGAGGGCGTGTTAGTGTAATCAATGCATCTATTTCTAACTAAAATGGCAAAAAGAGATAAAGAAATATCACATCATCAACATGACGCATGGAAGCAGATGTTTTCAAATCACTGCGATTTCAGATCTATCTACGACGTATGTATAACGTCAAAAATATCTCCCACTATTTTTGGTTTGTTTCATACGAACATTCAGTGATGGCGTGCGTTCTACTAAAGAAAAATTAACTATACTGAGTCATACTGTAATCTCCAAAAAACTTTAACCGTATATGTATCTGTCTCGGTATTTGTTCTTATTTGGAACAACGTAAACAACCATATAATATAATTCTATAAATACTATATAAATATATCATCACGGCTTATTACCCATTGCTGGGTCTGCCAATCTGCTTGTACATAGATATCGGTAATGATGGAATATTTGCACCGTGAGGGCGCTTACCAGGCGTCACGTCACGGACACTCATTGCTGGCGTGGAGAGTGCACTACAGGGGTCAATTTTGTGCCATTTAAAACTCAAAATATTTGGCGTCGGTCGGGATCGAACCCGGTTCCCCAAATTCGCGACTCGACACTCAGGCACGCGGCCACGAGATTCCATATAATTCTATAATTGTTACAATCTACATAAAGGAGTCCTGCTAAGATTAGTAGGTGCTGGGACTGGGTAAAAAGTGTAAATATGCTTATCTTTTCTTAACCAATATAATATTTTCTATAAAATAGGTTTACATAATTTTTACATTGGGACATGAATATCCCATTAATACCACACAATCTATAAATTTACGAAATAGAAGAGCAAAAGTTAAGTCATAGGGTGAATGACACTAGAAGTTTGCATATTTTTTGCAGATTTTAGCCGGCAAATAAGTGTTTTTATAAAACAGAACTTGTGAATAAAGTGTAATAGGTGATACAAATAACGGCGATTCTGCGTTCCGGAACAAAGGCATCAAATAATGACAGGTGAAAATACGGTTTGCCACTGCTAACAACGTAAAAATGGTTGCGTAAACACAGAGATAAGGCAACCTGGAGGTTCCTACTACCATTTACTCGAAATATAAAATCCCTGTGCGACCGTTCATACAGTAAAAGTGTCAAGAAACAGCTCGAGGAAAAGAATTTACTTTGAACGTGCGACTCGCTTGTGAGTAGAACGTATTATTTTCAAGGAGAAGTCTACGATCTTCCAGCAAATTATTTTTATTATCTTCACCCACCCCGCTCCCTGCACAATATCGTACATTAAAATATTCTTTTTTACTTTGTAGCCGAACTGTAGTGAAACCAAAGTTGAAGGTAGATTTTTTTTTCAAAGTTAACAGGGTGATATGAAAGGTCCTTTCATATCACCCTGTTAATTTTTCATTAATAAAATATATTTTTCAGTAAATATCCGATTGAAATGTGTATGCAAATCTCTGACAATATAATAAACAAGGAAAAAACAAAACTAATTTTTCAGTTTTTAATACATATAGTTTCCATAGGGGACCTATTGATATATCACTTATATTTAGGGTTACAAATTTAGTTCGTTAAAAATACCGGGCTTCACGGCCGTAGAGGATATATATTAACAAAGGAGTTGTATGGATTTAGTAGTTTTGACACAAATGACAAATCACACTCAATGGGAGATGCTGGACAAAGCTAATCGTACATGGCAGCAGGTAACTAAAGCACTTTGACCGCGTAAAATTTGAAAGCAGTGGCCAAGGCACTGACAGCAAGTTTTTTTTTTGATTTGGGGCTGATTTGGCACAATGGAAGTTAAAAATGATAGTGAAGTGAATTAAAAAACGGAATAATTAGTCGACGTGGTAATAAACAAATACTAATAACATCTTATTACCCATAAGCTAATAAATATTTATTTTATTTGTATTAATAAGAAAGGTGCTCACATTGTCACCCATACCCAAGCTGGTATGCCGGTTGGAGTGGTTCCTCCGAACTGCAGAATATATTGTTTGTCCAGAATATCGGGACCAATAGTAATAAGTATAATGTATTGTATCATATATATTTATATATATATATATATATATATATATATATATATATATATATATATATATATATATATATTTGTAGTTTATGAAATAAAAGAATAATAATAATAATAATAATAAATCATTATTGCCATTACGGAAAAAGGCGAGGTTCAGCCAAAGTCTGTTTATCCACCTTTGTAAGTTGAAGAACTACGATAGAAACAATAATTTCGATGCTATTGTACACTACGACGAAAGTATGTATGTATCTTCTAGTAACTAAATAATTTATACAAAGATGTGGACGAAGATACTGAACTATGTATCAAATTTACTAGAGAGACTAAAACAATATTTAATAAATTGTAAATATTTGTGGAATAGAAAATGCTCATTTGTCATATGTTGTTATGTCAAGCAAAGAAACTCAAACATAACTTAAACAAAATTGGCAATAACAAAACACTGATTTCTTAAATATTCCATCAGTTTGTGTTAGCGAAAGCTGTTACGTGCACTTATTTTATTACATAATTTTGGAAAGAGCTTTAGTCACACGGCGCCACAGTTTCACTAGTCCGCCGCCAGCATCTCCAATTACCTATAATACGAATAAAAGATTACTTCTTCGCAAATACTGGACAATTTTTTTTATTTTTCACCCAGACAATACATTCCTATACCGGATTGTCCAGATGGATACCGGACATCTTACTAGCCTGCTTGTCATCAATTTAAATCGTAATACGGTAGCTACTTGTCTATTTCGTTGTACACGTAAATATAATGGACATCTTTAACTAAAGAAGCTTATCTAAAAATAACAAAATAAAGAGAGACATATGCATCGATGCATTAATAAGAAAACGATGCAAGTTTTTCCATGTTTACTAGAGACGATCACTGCACTAATGAAGTGTGCTGAAGTCGACCCATTATTATTTATAAATTCATACTAGTATTTCGTTAACTTTACAATCGATCAAAAATAACTAAAGTTAGAATGTCTTATTCTGATAATTATTTTACACCAAATTTAGAAATGTAATACGAATAGCAAACGAATTTTAACAGAGCAGTTTACATAAGTGATATTAATAGGTTTTTTATCAGCTTCAATACCACTATTATTATTTCATCTTTAATACCTGTTTTTTAAAAAAATTCTGACAAAAGGTACTTTCAAATGATAAAATTAAAAATTCATAACGTTTCAACGTTCAAGGCACAGAAGAATTATTTTGTATACAAGACGTAAATGAAATAAGTATATCAAATTTAACCAGTAATATAACTCGTCGAGAGCAAGAATATTTTCTTAATAACTTTTCCTTGAAATCGCATATTTTTTTAGCATGTTTACAACCCCGTAATTTGACGAGTCGTTCCACGTATTTTTCTAATAATTTAATGCAGTAGCAACAGCTATGAAAATTTTTGTTTTAGCAGTGACAGTCCTGTCAGTTGTTGCATTTAACTTTTTACTTGAGTAATAAACTTGATATTGTATTCAACGGAAAAGATAAACAAATTGAAAAAAAAAATATGTAAGAGATGCAACAACAGCAAATAGTAGCTTAAAGTGCATCCAGTGTAACATTATTTCTCACACGTTATGTAAGTGCTATGAAATCAGTGGCGTACCCAGGGAGGTGGGGGCGATCGCCTTCCCTAACCCTATACATATTTTTTTATATCAGTGATATTTCGGGTTAGTTGTCATAAAATTTCTCTAAGTTTTGTTCATTTATCTCGAAATTTCTAATAATGCTCCCTCACTTAAGTAAATTTAAATTAAGTGTAATTCACAATAAAAAAATTGGCGTGATGAAAAAATTGCGCTAAAATATCTAGGGAAGAGACAGCCATTTTCAAGTATGCTATTAGGTGACAGAATTTCTTGTTTAATGTTTCTAATATTTTTAATGTAACGTTACTAAACCTAAATATCTTAAAAAAAAATTGCTGTTATTTTATATATAAGCAAACAAGTATATGAAATTGTTTAATATATATTAGCAGGGACGGACAGGGCCACCGGGAAATTCCCGAAAGGCCGCGACTTGTAGGAGGCCGGTGGGTAAAGCACCTATTTTTTTTAACATTAAATGCTTCTGAAAAATGTGAATATTTTTATGCTCAGTTATACCCCGAGTTCGAGAAAAACATAAAAAAGTGGAAGATGTCGTGTACTCTTGGTAAACATAAAATGCTTTTAAAAAGTCTCAATATTGTTACGCCCTATTATACACCGAATTAGAGAAAAACAACCAATTTGTGGTAAGCAGATGCTGGTTCCAAAGGTTTCAGCAATGATCTAAAATACATTCTTTTAAAATAACGGGTGAAAAACTTTCCAATAACGAAACAACTTTGGAACGATTCCGAATTGAGTTCCAATAGATAATAAAAGATCTTGGAAGCAATAAAATTTATAATTCAGACGTATTTAAATTATTTTGGCGTTTTCTCTCTGACAAGACTTTGTTTCATGCTGACGAGAAAGCAGCACCCGGATAAAATTTGCAAGAAAAAATTACCTTTATGCTTTGCAATAATGCAAACGGCAATAGGCAATCATAAGCTTCAAATTCTCGTTATTGGTACATCTCGCAATCCTAGAGCATTTAAGAACACACTGTGACAGTATAACACCGCTATCACAATTATATTTTTTATCATCGTCTCTTCCGTTGTTCTCGTCTCGCGTCTTACCGTATCATTCTGTATTTCGACTCTATTATTGCTTTCCTCCGTGTGTTCTCTCGACTCATAGATCTATAATTTCGTTATTTTCGTCTCGTGTTTTCCTACATCATTCATTGTTTCACATTCTCCACTTCCGCATTCCAATTGTATTCCGTTCCGTAATGTAAATGTTACTCAGGCCACCTGTCACATGTTATTTTGTTATATGCCATTCCCTTTACCTTTGTGCATCCTGATGGTGTCCTCCGTGTACGTCTTCCCCAAATAAAAACGTTCAATTCCTTGTTTTGTCATTCTAACCTAGTATTCTTATGTTTTGTTTTGGTCCGCCTTGGCGTGAAGCTAGTTGTTTATCACTCATTCTTTAGTAGTCCTTGCCTCGATGGATGGCGCGCGCGTTCTCTTTTATAATTATTATTTCTAGAATTTTAATGTAGGCACACCGGGAAAACTACCATGGTATGCGGGTGGTGAATCCAGTTACATTTTAAATTCTTTAATACTCCCCCACGCTAATCAAGCATTTATTTAATTAATTAAACGACTTAGGACAAAAAGGATTTGGCGTAAGAATAAAGTTCAATGTAAAAAGATTTTTTGCTAAGTATAGACGTATTCTGGCGAATTTTTATTAGAATTTTCTCTTTATTTAAAATAAGTGAATTCTAACTCGTTTGACGATTGTTTTGCCAGAAGGGCACTAAGGGATTTCTTTTTGTAATCCCTCGGATTTTTTATCCGGTTCGAAATTGTACGAAACTAATATCATATTTTCAGCCCCTCTAGAACAAAGGTATTTGACCACTGAAAATTATATTTTATCTTATTCACCATACATTTTATTCCATTCAAAATATGTACCATTTAATTATTTTTGAGTAAAATCAGTAGACGCCATCTTTTTTTTGGGATACACCACGCCGCATGCTAATGCAGTCCTTCTTTTTTTTAGGCTGTTTGTTTCGCGGACTGTTTGTGCGGACAGTTTGTTTGTTATTTGTCTGTTACGGGAATTAGTCCTGTTATCCGGGAACGTTTACGACCTTTACGTCTCGTATCGCCAGACATCTGACCACGTGTGTTACACCCCCTCTCCATCTGCCAGCCGATCCCTCGAGCCGAGAGTGTGGCGAGCTGTGGTCGACTTCCTGGTGCAGTGGTCTCATTTTCTTGGTTCTGGACGTTGCGCTCCCATCCAACGTCTCTCCGGCCGTCATCTTGAACGTCGTCATCTGTTCCCGTCAATCCCCGCCTGTACCAACAGATAAGGGACACTTTATTTATACGCACCACCATCTAAATCCTCCCCTCGCCCCCATCTTTCATTTGATGAATTGTTAACTTAAAATATTGTGTACCTACGCGTATATTTTGTAGTCTTCTTGCCGTACCTTAGGGTATTGCGGCTACGAGGAGGAATTAGGGTCTCGCGTTGCCACGCTTCGGTGAAAGTTAGTTTTATTTACGGCGCTGAAACACGTGATTGGTCGACCAAATACGGAGTCGGTAGGTTGCGCTATTCACTTTAGTATCACCCAGCATCGGCGATCCCTCTTTTTTCGAGACGTCGCATGCCTGACGGGGGCTTAGTGTTGTACCTTTTTAAATTCAAAATAATTAGCGAGTATACACAAATACCCGACTTCGTTTTACATGCATTTCCGCCCCCCACCAGCTTACCTCTCTCCTAATTTCCCGATTTCTCCGAGGGCTTGTTACTCAGCCGTTTGGTTCCGTAGAGTAAATGGCGCCCTCCCCCTACATCTTCCAGCCAAAGGACCACGCCGTCATCACTGAGGCTAGTCGGAGCCCAAACCACCGCTCGGAAGAGTCACCCCCAAGCGCTAAGTTTGGTAACTATACCCTCCTGGGCGTAGGGGCCCTTAGGGAAGGTTATAACACATCTGTCAAAAAAGCGCGTGAATCACTAAAGAAAATTTGAACGATTTGTTCTACAAAGAGTTTGTCTTGAGTGTAAGATGAGAAATAAAGCAGAATAAATTAGAAGAAAATATAATTCTTACTGTAAATAAAGCTTCTGATAGATGAGCAACTTTCAACTGACGATAACCATATTACTGACTTATTCTATTCTTACCACCAAATATCACAGATTTAGCCAACATATGGATCAAAACGTAAAACAAAACGTCAAAATCTTTAAAAGGTCCCAACTGAAGAAAATAATGACATTACTCAATATCTAAAAAAACATTTCGTTAAATGATACTGTTTTAGCAATGGCTTAATGCAGGACTCAAGTATCGGTCAAGCTGATTAAAAAGTCCTGGTCTAAGTTGATCAGAAGATGATAATGATTGGGATGAAGAAATTGCTCTATACTTTACGGCATTCGTAAACTAAGAACAAGAACTTTTAAACACGATTAATAGATTCAGTCTCGCAATGAAAGAGAAGTACAAACATGTGTTTAAATTTAAGTACTTTTGAAGTAAAATTCAAACGTAGATTTATTTATTTTACTAAACCGGGCCATAGACACCCAACTAGCATTAAAGTTATTGCAACTGCCTCTGGAACTATTTTCAAGTATTTGTTACGTAAAAAATACTAATTTTTTTACTTAGCAGGAACTTTTACTTTGAAGTATACTTTAAAAAGTAATTTATACGAGAATTTTACTATCAGATGGTACTTCGTAGTTCCGTGACTACATAGTTGATTATTTAGGATGTGTTACTATGCCGGTACCACTAAACATTACTTTATAGTCATATCTACTTTAAAGTAAAATGTTAATGTGACATTTACTATGGAAAATTACTAAAAAATTACTGTATAGTAACTACAACTTCTAGGTATTTTTGTGGGTTTTTACTACGTATGCACTACCAAAACTTTACTTTACTTTAAATGTAACGTAACCTTTCGTCATAATTTAGTGACACGCAGGGTTCTAGTAACTTCCACCCGACTTTGAAATTAACTTTAAAGGAACAATTACTTCCTCCAACTACTTTGAAGTTACAGAAACTCTTCAAAGATACTTAAACGTGGTTTCTAGCAAGAAGAGTATAAGACATTTATTAACTCGTTTCAAAATGGCTGCATTTCAAAGTAAACGATATACTTGTATACATTCTTTGAGAAAAATTAAAATTAGAACTAAGTAATTGGAATAATAACTTATTTGATATAAACCCGGCAGTCGTAGCTATATATTGCGGTCAAACTAAATCACCTTTGCAGGATTATTGTTCAGAGTTTGTTGAAGAATTAAATGACTTAATTTAAAAAGGAGTTGTAATTGGATCACATCGTTTAGAAGTAAAAATAAAATATGTTGTATTCGATACTTCTGCAAGAAGTTATATAAAAGGTTAGTTTTACACACAGATTTAATAGAATTTTCTTAAGACAGTATTTTTCTAGGTACAGCGGGTTTTATTGCATTTCACAGATGTATTAAATAATGTACTGTTGTGTCGAATATGACAAACGCAGAATGACTGTCCTTTAAGAACTGATGTTAGGTTTTGCAGAGATCTAAACGAAGATCATTGTAAGGAAGATACACCTTTATTAAAAGTACCTACTAATATGGTTAATGATTTTATAGTTGGTGATGATTCACTCCATTTTCTAGGTCTGTTTACAAGAAAACTATAATACACAAAGATAATTCTATATTTTTTATTAATTTAGGCATAATGCACAAATACTTATTTGGTTGGGCAAATGGAAGTTACAATTTTCAAAAAAAAAGTTCTGGGGCAGATATCGACAGATTGTGACAAATGTTAAGACTGCAACAATCGTAAACCTCTTGAAATACACATTGATTTATACGTTAGATACACAAAATAAAGATTAAAAATGTATTACATACTATTTTTTAATATCGTACAAAGTAATTGAATTACGGTAACATAATTTTATTTTAAGATAAATTGTGTTTAAATGTTAAATATACCCTATATAAGTTATTATAGATATCTATTATATTAAAATTAAAATAAATACTCGTTCTACAATATGAAGTATATTTTTATTTACGTTAATAAAAATGATTTAAATAGAAATTGCATATACTATCCGCAAATAAACAGTCAAGGTTTAAATCACGTGATTGATAAAAGTTACTACGAAGTAGTAAAAGTGTGTATACCGGGGTATTTGGGACCGTAAAGTAAACAACTGGAACCTTATGGTAACCAAGTATATGAAAATAATAATTTTTTCAAGTTGGCATAACTTTGAAAGTTTAAACTGTTGGTTCCCGCAACTAACTTTGAAGTAATTAATACTATGAACACTTATAATCAAGTAATTTTTACTTTAAAGTAACTAAATGTGAATTTGTTCATTTATTGAGCTGACAATATGGACACTATTCTAAAACTCAATTATAAAATAATAATTAAAATAAATCTACAGTCTACATGTAACGCATAAAATAAATAATAATAAATAATTTAAAATGAAATGCGTGTCCTATAAAAGTCAATATCTGTAAATAATTTTTTTAATAAAATATTTTTTTAAATAATTTTTGTTTTTTGAAGAGCGCATTGTTATCTTTCGAAGTACAACATATACATTCAACAATAAACTGGCCTGCGTTTGAATTTAAAGCATTTCCAGGGGCAAGAAAATATAATTTTCATCTTGACTGCCTCCATTCGAATATTTTGTTTAGAACTCTACTATATAGTTACCTATCATCTGTTATTCGTTCAGAAGTGTGTGAGAAATATTAGAAAGAGAAAAATATAGAAAATATTTCTTCTCTTCTAAAGTAATTATTACCACTTTTTAACGTCGTTAATACGTTCCTACATCATCACAGGATAGTTGCGATACATAACGCAGTTACGTTTCAAAAACGTAAAAATTATTTCCCATTTTGGTATTTACTACGTATTTATAACGAGGCCAAAACGTGCCCGTTGATAGTGGTGAATACTTCATTTATTCTTTTTCTAGTGACAGTTACGTTATTGCGACTAAAAATGCTAGTTGGGCATATAATAAATAAATAAAATTTTGAATATAAGCAAATTTATTTATTATAAATAAATATAATATCTCCATAATTCGAAGTATAGATAACTTATGCATTACATTTTTTTTTACCAAGGGGAGGCCGGTCAGTTTCATATTTTCCCGGGCCGGTCCAAAGAGCCAGTCCGTCCCTGTATATTAGGCTGGACCTTAAAGGGGTTAAGCCTAATTATAACCGAGACGCCCACTACAATTATTCCAAATAAATTTTAAAAAATTGTGCTGGCAATGATTTCGCTTAATATTAATATTTGACCGTTCCAAAATGTTCTTCATTTTCCAATAGAAGGTGTCAAAAATCCACTCAATGTTGTAATATATACTAAAATGACCCGAGAATATGTAGACAAAATTTGAAGACCCAATCATTATTCTTAAGATAATTATAGATGGTTAACCTATCGCCTAAAAGCCCAAAAAAGCAGGTGCGCGAACTTGACACAAAGTGTGGGTGCAAATTCTGGAATTTTGAAAATATTTAGCACCCAATTTGCACCTATTTGCACCCTACAATTTTTTAAACTACCTTCATTAGTTCAAAAGTTATAAACAATTAAATTTTTTGTTCCAACTTCACGCCCGCACAAAAAAATTCGGAATCAAAATTTTTATTTACCAATAATTTGCACCCAATTTGCACTTATTTGCAACATCAAAAAAAATTTGTTATCTCTTTAAACAATAAAGTTATTAAAACTTATTTTTTTAATTGCCAGCACAAAAAGTGTTCAAATTTAATAATGTTTTTAATGGAATAGTCAGCACCCAGTACAACATAATTTGCACCCTAAAAATTATTTCCCTATCTTTATTATTTCTAAAGTTAGACAATTACATTATTTTTCTGATAATTTCCCACGAACGCAATTATAGTGCATCAAAGTCATTAATTATGGATTGTTATGAGGGTGCAAATTACGAAGTTTATTTATTATTATTAATTAGGGTAGGGTACAATTTTCATCTTAAAGATAATGCCATTTCAACCTGTATTTATTTAAATAATAACGTTCAAACGTAGAAGTATAAATTACATCGGTATATATTGCAACAATGCCATTTATTATGAATTATTATGAGGGTGCAAATTACAAAATTTAGTTATTTTTATTAACTATGGTTGGGTACAATTTGCACCCTAAATATAATGTGATTTCAACCTGTATTTATATAAATAATAATGTTCAAACGTAGACGAATAAATTACATCGGTATATATTGCAACAATGCCATTTGTTATGGATTGTTATGAGGGTACAAATTACGAAATTTATTTATTTTTATTAACTAGGGTAGGGTACAATTTGCACCCTAAAGGTAATGTCATTTCAACCTGTATTTATTTAAATAATAACGTTCAAACGTAGAAGTATAAATTACATCGGTATATATTGCAACAATGCCATTTATTATGGATTGTTATGAGGGTGCAAATTACGAAATTTAATTATTTTTATTAACTAGGATAGGGTACAATTTACACCCTAAAAATAATTTAACCAGTGGTTAAAAATTAACCACTGGTTAAATTTTTTAACCAATCAAGTATGTTGACATATAACAAAAAAAGGATTTTTAGTTGTCAAATCAATATTCATTGGATAAATTTTTTAATAAGTAGTTAAAAATTAACCACTGAGTTACAGAATAGGTCCCTCAATCGGTATATATTGCAACCATGTCACTTATTATGGATTATGAGAGTGCAAATTACGAAATTTGTTTATTATTATTATTATTATTATTATTATTATTATTATTATTATTATTATTATTATTATTATTATTATTATTATTATTATTATTATTATTATTGTTATTATTATTATTATTATTATTATTATTATTATTATTGTAAGATTCACTTTTCGACTGGGCGCCACTGGTTTAAAAGCGCTGACTTAAGGCAAAAGCACTTGACATTCTTAAACACAATAACAACCCCCGGCCCTTGCATGGTCAGGCTAGTTAGTTGCTGTGTGCTAGCAGTCAAATACGGATGTGTGTGAAACTGTGAATAGTGTCAACAAAGAAAAGACGAGATGCTTGCAGTAATTATAGGTGAGTGGTAGAACTCGCTGTCATTCTAATTATCATAGAGGTATAGTTTGGTGTGGATCACCAGATGCTTGATTGATATGTTATACACTGCTTGTGTATTTGATATGCATGGTATATGTGAACTATACATTTGTATTATTTGTTTGTGTCCGCAAACGTAGTAGTTTCCTAATTATCCGAAGAGTTGTCTGGGACAACTCTGGGTCCATGGAGCTTTAAGCTTCGAGGTGTGACGACACCAAATGAGAGGCTGAGACACACGATAACGTCTGGGACGTTAAGGATAAACCTGGGGTTTATCATGATAGGTCTGGGACCTACATACGTGTGATCGTAAGCTAAACTCTCATAATGGGTCTGGGACCCATTGACCTCTGGGAGGTCAGAGCTCCGAGAGCTCAACATGTCTGGGACATGCGTATGTGGCTACGGTACCGCTAGTGGCTCAGAAATGATTATTCACGAGAGCCGTATTCCAGCAATTCGTCAATGCACTGGGTGTATACTTTTGCGGATAGGGGTACCGGGACCCACAAGGTGTTGGGCACCTGCCCAAGTCTGGGACTTGGGAGCAACCTTATTCCTGCCCCCCCTCCTGTCTATCTTATTAGATGATAATGCACGCCTATGATAATTGTTGTAAATTGGAATGACAATGTGTATTTTATCCCACTTAGGGGAACGCGTCGTAGAGGGCCAGTCTGTCGCTGACAAAGTTGCGTGTGGGAAAAGACGCCGATAACAGGTCAAAAAGGAAAGTGAATTGTATATATTAGATTATTGCATGTATTATCGCCCATATATTCTAGTTAAGTAATAAATGAAAAAGATTAATAAAAATTAGTAAAACCATAGCTTTTATCTCAGAAAGTGGGTTCTGAATCAGGATCACCTTGGGCATTGTTTAAACAAAATAAGACATATTTTGTTATTGAAAAATATACAATTCACAAAACTTTGACGTTATCGTTGTTTTCATATATGTTGTTTATCTTTCATCCCTTCTAGGAATGTATAATGGTTTATGCCTGTTAAAAGTGACAATTAAGAAACATAAATCTATAAAATAAACCCATCGGTCTGACCGTCGCATCACACGTGCGGAGTAATAAATTCAGTGGAAAATGTCAAACCCTATGAGTGGTACTTGACTCAATTGTTTTGGTCGAGCGGAACTAATAGGCACTGTTCAGTTTTGAGTAACGAAAAATGCATCCTAAAACTGTCAACCCGAAAGGCTCATAAATTTAAGCAAATATCATTTGTTTAATAGTGTCAGCTTCTCATTTGCCTCACCCTGTACAGATTTGTTAGATTATTTCACATCGGAAGTAAATGATAAAAATACTTTATCAATGCAATTATTAAATTTATAGTACTCGTTTGATCGGTGAAATTACCGGGACAAGTTGTTACAGAGAAGTGTAACAAAATTCGGTAATTCGGATATTACAATAGTGAAAATCTTGTAGATGACAATTTTATTGTAAAACTAAATTAAGGAAGAAGCAGTGTTGTTCACTCCTGTTATGCCGAACCAGAGAATGATCTACAAGTAATGTTAAAATTAAATTTTGTAGGCAAAATTTACTGACATTGTTAAATAAATACATTATAATTGTTTTATTTAAAATTTAACTGAAATAAAATGTACTAAATCGAAATTAATATGTACAGGATAATAAACTCATAATATAGCACCCCTGTCGCATATCAAAACACGAGGAAAAAGTAGAAGAAATGATTAAGTAATTATTTGATAATTACATTATTATGTCTCGTGGCTACGTGCCTGAATGTCTGGTCGATCCCGACCGACGCCAAATGTTTTGAATTTTGAATGGCACAAAATTGACGCCTATGGCAATGAGTGCCCGTGAGGTGACGCCT
Source organism: Harpalus rubripes (assembly GCA_963082715.1). Lineage (NCBI taxonomy): Eukaryota > Metazoa > Arthropoda > Insecta > Coleoptera > Carabidae > Harpalus > Harpalus rubripes. The sequence goes on from OY720457.1 coordinate 31,006,684, forward strand.
GGTAAACGCCTGTGAGGTGACGCTTGGTAAGCGCCCGTACGGTACAGGTATGTCATCATCATTGCCGAGGTCTGTGTGAAGGGCGTATTCGCGCACCCAGCAATGGGTAATACGTCGTGATGATACATTTATTTTATTTTATTTATATTATTGAAGATTCATATTCACCATATACTTCTCATGTTTTATTAATGAAAATGAAAACGGGTGATATGCGCCTTTTTGTATAGATTATCGCAAATTGAATAATGTTACTGTTAAAGATAAATATCAGTTACCGCGAATAGATGATCAGTTTGATCGGTTATGGGGATGTAAATATTTTGACCTTACTCCTAGTTATTATCAGGTTCCCATCGCGGAAGAATCAAAATTGAAAACAGCGTTTGTAATACGGGTTGGACAATATGAATTTAATCGGCTGCCATTTGGTCTTACAAACACTCCCAGTATTATTCAGAGAATGATGGATAAGATTTTAGGCACATATAAAAATAATATAGCAATGGCCTATATCGATGATATGTTAATACCGTCTAGGACTATAGAGAAGGGAATCAGAAATTTGGAAATAATTTTGAAAATAATGCGAAAGAAAGGGTTAACATTAAAACTTAGTAAATGTGTTTTCTTTGCAACCAAAATCGATTATTTAGGATTCGAAATGAGCCTTGACGGTATACGGCCGGGTGCAGTAAAAATTAGGGCTGTAAAAGATTTCCCAGTGCAACAAAATGTACATAATATTAGGCAGTTTATCGGATTAACAAATTATTTCCGACAATTTGTAAATAAATACGCCGAAGTAGCACAGCCACTTACAAAATTATTAAAGAAAACGGAAACGTGGAATTGGACAGAGCAGCAACAAAATGCCTTCGAGAAATTGAAACAAAATTTAATTCAACGTCCGATTTTGGCTATTTATAACCCTCAGGGCGAAACAGAAGTACATACCGATGCGAGTAAATTGGGGATAGCAGGTATATTACTCCAAAGGCAGGACAATGGTAGTTTACAGCCTGTCGCATACTACAGTCGGCAAACAAACGGTTGTGAAACAAAATTTCGTTCTTATGAACTGGAAACATTGGCAGTAGTTGTGAGCTTAAAGAAATTCCGAGTATATTTAATTGGTATAAATTTCAAGGTTGTAACTGACTGTAATGCCTTAAAAACTGCATGTTCGAAACGGGATTTATTGCCGCGAATTGCACGCTGGTGGTTAGACCTCCAAGAATTTACATTTACTGTCGAATACCGACCTGGTGCTCGAATGAGTCATGTTGATGCTTTGAGCCGTAATCCGGAAACTACAGAGCAACCGGCGGAAGAAGTACAAATTTTTAAAATAGAAACCGCTGATTGGGTGTTGTCGGCCCAATTAACCGATGAAAAAGTTCGCAAAATCCATAATATACTTTCGAGGCCTCCTGAAACCGAATACGAGAAAAGTATTTATAAAAAAATTATGCCTTACGCGAGGGGCGAGTATATAGAATAACAACGCGAGGTATTCAGCTTACGTGTACAAATTGTCCGCAGTGCACATGATGAAATGGGGCACTTGTCCGTAGAAAAAAAACATTAAAGAAATTATGTGAAACATACTGGTTTCCAAAGATGAGAATGTACGTGCAAAAATACATTTCGTGCTGTATTTCATGTATTTATAATAAAATACCGGCGGGTAAGAAAGAAGGATATTTAAATCCGACTTAAAAAAATACCTTTTCATGCTTTACATATAAATCGTTTAGGCCCGTTTCCAAAATAACTTAAAGATTGGACGCGTTTCATAGTTGTAGATGATTTCACAAAAATTTGGCTTTGTCAAAACGGTAAAATCTACCAAAAGTAAAAAGATTATCAAATAGTTAAATAAATTATTTGAAACATATGGCGGTGCCTATAAGAAAATCATTTTTAAAATATTGTCAAGACACGGGGGTAAAACATGTTAAAAATGCTGTGGCTACACCACGAAGTAACGGTCAAGTTGAGCGAATTAATAGAACCCTTTTATCGGTGTTATCGGCTAGGTGCGAAGATGCTGACAAATGGCAAGATCATATAGCAAAAGTACAATTTGATATGAATAATATGTACAATAAAAGTACAGGTAAAACACTAAGTTAATTATTTTTCGGGTATAAACCGCGTCCATTAATAAATTCATTATTAACTGCGGAAGTACAAGTAGAGCAATCACATTCACGTGATATGAATGTAGAGCGAGAAGAAGTAGCCGAAAAATTATTGTTTGACTCAGTGTTGCAAAAGAAAGATTTGATAAAAAAACGAAAGCCAGCTAGAAAATATAAACTGATTTAGTAGTATTCGAGAAGCAAATTATTGGCGAAGGCGTTAGTAAGAAATTAAAACCACCATACGCGGGCCCTTTTATAGTAAAGAAAGTATTGCCGAATGACAGATACATAATTTGCGACCTCCCTGGATCAGACAGAAGCCGGCGGGCTAAATACGAAAATACAGTGACCGTCAACAAGTTAAAGCCGCGGACCTATCCAGGAGGTATGTCTTCGGACTCGTCGTGTGAAAGCGGTGAGACTGATGAAGACTTAGGGTTGGAATCAGAACACAGTTCAAATACTGATAATTAAATTATTTGTAAATTTTCAACGCCTCCTCGAGGACGAGGAGATAGTCAGGATAGGCCGACTGTAAGATTCACTTTTCGACTGGGCGCCACTGGTTTAGAAGCGCTGGCTTAAGGGGCTTGCCTTGTTCGAAAATAAATCTGGAAAAATGACATTTCTTGCAAGTCATTTTGTGGTGTTTCTATAAGAAATAAACAATTGAAACTTGAAATACATAAAGTTAAGTAATATTCGAGGAGTGTTATGCTCTCAGAATATTGATTTTGTTTATCATTTTTGAAATATTAATTGATCAACAGTACCAATTTTAGTCTTATTTTGCGCCTTCATTTTACAGTCTTCTGTTAAAATGAAATTAAAAATATTTTCATAACACTCTTCCATTAATTGAAAATAACATATCTGTTATAGAAAATATGTCTAACATTAACGTATGTTCGTGTATTTTGCCTTGCAAAAATTGTTAAAATTAGTTATTTTTACGCGCAAGTGGTGTCGCTAGTAGTTCGCTCAGGCTAGTTCAGTGTTTATTACGGGTAATGCTCCGCCCAGGGTACAATCGATTGACGGGGAAAGGGGGAAAAAGGTCTTGCTGGGAATATATATTTGTGTGAAGAAAGTATTTCCATTTCAGTTATTTTTCGTTTTAATATATTATATATATTTTTTAAATTCTATATATTTAATAACGTCGTCATTTACAAATTTGTTTTTTGATATATATAGTACATTTAAAGTACAAAAAAATAGGTTTATATACGAAAAATCAAATGAAAAACAATTAGATATAATTACCTACTAAATACTTTTAGAAATTACACAGATAACGTAACAGGTAACAAAAGATCGAAATGTGTTTTCAATATGAAATTAGTGGCATTAACGGCTTACTTTATTTCGGGGATTATAAATATTATTAGTTTAGTAAAGTCAAGTCGTTTGTTACATTAATCCTTGAAATAAAGCAAGCCGTTTATGTCGCTTTCTTACTGTAAAATTTGTGAAACCCAATTGTTAATCCAAACCCTAAATCAATTTGCCATTAGATGTATTTATTTTAATCTTAGAAATACCATTTATTTGATGTAAATATACGGATTGTTTTTAATTTAGTTTTAGAGGGCTTGCCTTGTTTCTTGTTCCAAAATAAATTTGGAACTGTGACATATCTTGCAACACATTTGTGGTCATTCTATAAGAAATAAACAAGTGAAACTTTAAATACACAAAGTTTAATAATATTATAGAAGTTTTGTGCCCTCAAATTATTATTTTTGTTTATCAGTTTTACCTTCCGTCACCTTTAGTTAGTTTGTGTATGATGCCTTATTCAAAAATACATTTGGAACAATAACTTTTTTGTAATGCATTTTGTGGTCATTCTATAAGAAATAAACAAGTGAAACTTTAGATACACAAAGTTTAATAATATTATAGAAGTGTTGTGCTCTCAAATTATTGTTTTTGTGTATCAGTTTTACCTTCCGTCACCTTTAGTTAGTTTGTGTATGATGCCTTATTCAAAAATACAATTGGAACAATAACTTTTTTGTAATTCATTTTGTGGTCATTCTATAAGAAATAAACAAGTGAAACTTTAAATACACAAAGTTTAATAATATTATAGAAGTTTTGTGCCCTCAAATTATTATTTTTGTTTATCAGTTTTACCTTCCGTCACCTTTAGTTAGTTTGTGTATGATGCCTTATTCAAAAATACATTTGGAACAATAACTTTTTTGTAATTCATTTTGTGGTCATTCTATAAGAAATAAACAAGTGAAACTTTAGATACACAAAGTTTAATAATATTATAGAAGTGTTGTGTTCTCAAATTATTGTTTTTGTTTATCAGTTTTACCTTCCGTCACCTTTGTTAGTTTGTGTATGATGCCTTATTCAAAAATACAATTGGAACAATAACTTTTTTGTAATTCATTTTGTGGTCATTCTATAAGAAATAAACAAGTGAAACTTTAGATACACAAAGTTTAATAATATTCTAGAAGTGTTGTGCTCTCAAATTATTGTTTTTGTTTATCAGTTTTACCTTCTGTCACCTTTAGTTAGTTTGTGTATGATGCTTTATTCAAAAATACATTTGGAACAATAACTTTTTTGTATTTCATTTTGTGGTCATTCTATAAGAAATAAACAAGTGAAACTTTAGATATACAAAGTTTAATAATATTATAGAAGTGTTGTGCCCTCAAATTATTGTTTTTGTTTATCAGTTTTACCTTCCGTCACCTTTAGTTAGTTTGTGTATGATGCCTTATTCAAAAATACATTTGGAACAATAACTTTTTTGTAATTCATTTTGTGGTCATTCTATAAGAAATAAACAAGTGAAACTTTAGATACACAAAGTTTAATAATATTCTAGAAGTGTTGTGCTCTCAAATTATTGTTTTTGTTTATCAGTTTTACCTTCTGACAACTTTAGTTAGTTAGTTTGTCTATGGTGCCTTATTCAAAAATACATTTGGAACAATAACTTTTTTGTAATTCATTTTGTGGTCATTCTATAAGAAATAAACAAGTGAAACTTTAGATACACAAAGTTTAATAATATTATAGAAGTGTTGTGCTCTCAAATTATTGTTTTTGTTTATCAGTTTTACCTTCTGTCACCTTTAGTTAGTTTGTGTATGATGCCTTATTCGAAAATACATTTGGAACAATAACTTTTTTGTAATTCATTTTGTGGTCATTCTATAAGAAATAAACAAGTGAAACTTTAGATACACAAAGTTTAATAATATTATAGTAGTGTAGTGCTCTCAAATTATTGTTTTTGTTTATCAGTTTTACCTTCTGTCACCTTTAGTTAGTTTGTGTATGATGCCTTATTCAAAAATACATTTGGAACAATAACTTTTTTGTAATTCATTTTGTGGTCATTCTATAAGAAATAAACAAGTGAAACTTTAAATACACAAAGTTTAATAATATTATAGAAGTGTTGTGCTCTCAAATTATTGTTTTTGTTTATCAGTTTTACCTTCTGACAACTTTAGTTAGTTAGTTTGTCTATGGTGCCTTATTCAAAAATACATTTGGAACAATAATTTTTTTGTGATTCATTTTGTGGTCATTCTATAAGAAATAAAAAAGTGAAACTTTAGATACACAAAGTTTAATAATATTATAGAAGTGTTGTGCTCTCGAATTATTGTTTTTGTTTATCAGTTTTACCTTCTGTCACCTTTAGTTAGTTTGTGTATGATGCCTTATTCAAAAATACATTTGGAACAATAACTTTTTTGTAATTCATTTTGTGGTCATTCTATAAGAAATAAACAAGTGAAACTTTAGATACACAAAGTTTAATAATATTATAGAAGTGTTGTGCTCTCAAATTATTGTTTTTGTTTATCAGTTTTACCTTCTGACAACTTTAGTTAGTTAGTTTGTCTATGGTGCCTTATTCAAAAATACATTTGGAACAATAATTTTTTTGTGATTCATTTTGTGGTCATTCTATAAGAAATAACAAAGTGAAACTTTAGATACACAAAGTTTAATAATATTATAGAAGTGTTGTGCTCTCAAATTATTGTTTTTGTTTATCAGTTTTACCTTCTGACAACTTTAGTTAGTTAGTTTGTCTATGGTGCCTTATTCAAAAATAGATTTGGAACAATAACTTTTTTGTAATTCATTTTGTGGTCATTCTATAAGAAATAAACAAGTGAAACTTTAGATACACAAAGTTTAATAATATTATAGAAGTGTTGTGCTCTCAAATTATAGTTTTTGTTTATCAGTTTTACCTTCCGTCACCTTTAGTTAGTTTGTGTATGATGCCTTATTCAAAAATACATTTGGAACAATAACTTTTTTGTAATTCATTTTGTGGTCATTCTATAAGAAATAAACAAGTGAAACTTTAAATACACAAAGTTTAATAATATTATAGAAGTGTTGTGCTCTCAAATTATTGTTTTTGTTTATCAGTTTTACCTTCTGTCAACTTTAGTTAGTTAGTTTGTCTATGTTGCCTTATTCAAAAATACATTTGGAACAATAACTTTTTTGTATTTCATTTTGTGGTCATTCTATAAGAAATAAAAAAGTGAAACTTTAGATACACAAAGTTTATTAATATTATAGAAGTGTTGTGCTCTCAAATTATAGTTTTTGTTTATCAGTTTTACCTTCCGTCACCTTTAGTTAGTTTGTGTATGATGCCTTATTCAAAAATACATTTGGAACAATAACTTTTTTGTAATTCATTTTGTGGTCATTCTATAAGAAATAAACAAGTGAAACTTTAAATACACAAAGTTTAATAATATTATGGAAGTGTTGTGCTCTCAAATTATTGTTTTCGTTTATCAGTTTTACCTTCTGTCAACTTTAGTTAGTTAGTTTGTCTATGGTGCCTTATTCAAAAATACATTTGGAACAATAACTTTTTTGTATTTCATGTTGTGGTCATTCAAATTATATTGTATTTTTGTATTCTGGACACCAAGAGGGATGTTACATGAAAAGGATTTTTGGGAAAAAAATATGTATACTCATATAAAGGAATTTTATTTTGACTGTATACTGCCTGAAATTTTGGATCCACAGTACCCCAAAAGTTTATGTATAAAAAATCCTGTTTACAGAAGCAAATAAATTATTCTATTGTATAATTTATTATTATTATTATTATTATCCCTTATCAATAATGACACTGACTGAGCAAAAAAGCGAATAAAATGCATGGGATTTGACATAGCTTAAAAGTTGATTATAATTATTTATGCAA
>OY720457.1:31019066-31261314 GCA_963082715.1 Harpalus rubripes
TCATATTAGTATAAAATAATATTTAAAATTTTTTTAAATTTTTGACATATGTCAAATCATTTTAATTTCTGAAGTTAGAATGTTGTGGCCATTTTTGGAAGTAATGACGTCACGAAGTAAGCCAGTAGAAAGGAATAACCACGGAAAGTAACGTAAACAGATATTTGAGCGGGCTGGAGCCGCAGGATCCGGATCGGAACCGCAATGATTTACTTGCAACGAACCAAAGCAATGATAATGTACAACGATTAGAGATAAACAATCTTACACAAACTTCAAGGCCTAGTACAAGTGTTGCAGAGGTGCATCCTTCGCCCACTGTATTAGATAAGCGACGTATAAAATGGTCAAATGAAATGAATGAGTTCATATACCGTCGCTATCTTATTATAACAAAAATGGAAACGGAGAAAGTCCCATACAGCTATAAGTTACATAGAGATGTTACAACTCAATTCTCACAACAAAGAGACAGAACAGTGCAAAATATATTAGACCAAAGAAGAGCAATATTCAAAATGAGCAGGCTAAACACTGAGGTAATAGAACGCATCAGACGCGAAGTTGCTGAAGAATTAGGAATGCATACACAAACTCAGAATATATCCAACATACAGGAAGAACAAAGAATCTCAGAAATAGAAAATCAGAATATATTGAACATACAAGAAAGACAGCAAATTGAAGACCAAAGAAACTCAGAAATAGGGATAGGAATACATATTCAGAATGTATCAAGCATACAGGAAGAACGACAAACAGGACAAAGAAACTCAGAAATAGAAGAGGAAACAGAAATAAAAAGAAAAATAAAAGGAACATTTGAAAAAAATTGGATATTATATAATGAGGTAGATCCAACTAAAAGACCATGGTTACCTAAACTAATCTTCAATAAAGGAGTTTATGATTTAATCAGAATCGTAAACAGAATAATAGAAACAAAAATATACCGACATACACGAATGGAAGAACTCCACTATTTGATATATATATATATATATATATATATATATATATATATATATATATATATATATATATATATATATATATATATGTATATATATATATATAGGAGCGATCACAGTATTAGATGAAAATAATCAAATTAAAGATGATGAACTCCGAAATAAAATGAAACCAAAAAAACCATATGTACCACCTTGGATGACAAGACTACAAAACCGAGTAGCGAAATTGCGAAAAGAAATTGCGTATATCACACTACTTAAAAATGACAAGGCTGTTAACAATACACGAAAGATGGCAGAAGATATAATGCAAAAGAACAAGGATAATGAAAATAAAACTGTACCTGAAATACTAGATAAATTAAAACAAAAACTCTCAGTAGTGAGCAACACAGTTAAAAGATACAAGAAGAGCTTTGAAAGGAAAAAACAGAACAATCAATTTGCTATGAGTCAAAAATCCTTTTATAGAACAATAGAACAAGGTGAAAAGAATACCACAGAAAGTGACAAAACACCAACTATAAACGAAATTCGCAGTTTTTGGAGTGACATATGGTCAAAACCAACAGAACATAATAAAAAAGCTAAATGGATATAGGAGAAAAGAACCTAATGAATGAAATTCCTGTAATGCAATCGCATGAAGTCACAATACAAGAAGTACAAATAGCGATAAGAAAGTTACAAAATTGGAAGACACCAGGAATAGACAATATCCAAAATTTCTGGCTAAAAACATTTCGATGCATTCATAATAAAATAGCTGACTTTTCACAGAACATATATCAAACCCATCTACAATACCTGCATTTTTCACACAAGGTATCACTTATCTTATTCCAAAGAGTTCCCCTTCCAGTGAAGATCCATCAAAATATCGTCCCATCACCTGCTTACCTACAATATATAAATTATTAACAAGCATTTTAACAACAAAAATATATGAACACCTAACATCACACAACCTACTTACAGAGAAGCAAAAAGGATGCAAAAGGAGAAGCAGAGGATGCAAGGAGCAATTAATAATAGATAATGTAATCACCAAAGGTGCGATTAAAAAGAAAAAGAACCTGTACACATGTTATATAGATTATATGAAAGCTTTTGACTCTGTGCCGCACACCTGGTTATAAGAGATCCTCCAGATATATAAAATCGACCTCCAAATACAAACACTTCCCAAAACATTAATGCAAAAATGGACAACTACACTGAAACTGAAACATGGAATACAAATAGAAAACATAAAGATAAATAGAGGAATTTACCAAGGCGATTCACTTTCTGCATTGTGGTTTTGTCTAGCAATAAACCCACTATCAAGCATGCTCAGAAGATCAAATAAAGGCTACAAATTCCCAAACAATAACGTTCAGCTAAATCATCTAATCTATATGGACGACTTAAAAATATTAGCAGAAAACAAACAAGATTTAGACGCCATAATAAACAAAATTAAGCAGTTCAGTGATGACATCAAGATGAGGTTTGGACTCGATAAATGTAAGATAAATGCTATAGAAAAGGGTAAATGGAAACAACTGGAAACCTACCGTATAACAGGACAGGAAGATGAAGGAGGCATTGAAGGAATGGGACGTAATGAAACATATAAATATTTAGGTTTTAACCAAGCGATGGGAATAGAAGAAAAACAAACGAAAATAATAATTACAGAGAAAACAATGGCAAGAATAAAACACCTTCTTCAAACGGAATTATCAAGTGCAAATCTAGTTAATGCAGTCAATACATACGCCATCCCCGTGCTAACCTACGCATTTGGAATTTTGAAATGGACACAGACGGAACTTGAAAACCTAAACAGAAAAATAAGAGTCCTATTCACCGATCATCTGGCACACCATCCGAAAAGTTCAATGATTCGATTTCATCTATCTAGAAGCGAAGGCGGAAGAGGAATTTTAGACATTAGAGAACAACATTATAACCAAATTAAAAGTTTAAGACGTTATTTCCTACAAAAAGCCACGCATTGCGATATCCATAATGCAGTGGTCCAGAATGACAAAAATTATACACCACTAAATTTTAAAGAAATTAACGAACCAGAAATACCAAAAGGACTAAAAACAAGTGAAAAATTAGAAGAATGGAAAAAGAAACAAATCCATGGCCGCTTCCCCACGAGTCTTGAGAGAAACAATATTGACATAAAAAAGTCACATGACTGGTTGAAGAATGCTAAATTGTTTAAAGAAACGGAAGGATTTCTTATGTCGATTCAGGATCAGGTAGTACCAACACTAAATTATCGTAAATATATAATAAAAGACCCAACAGTAGGAAGCGATAAATGTAGAATGTGCAATAAAAAGCCAGAAAACATAGACCACATTATAAGTGCCTGTGAAACTCTAGCCTCCAGACAGTACACCAGACGACATGACAATGTAGCAAAAATAGTACACCAACACATATGTTTACAACATAAACTTCTGGAACAAAGAACGCCCTACTATATATACCACCCTAAATCAGTATGGGATACAAAAGATGTTAAAATTTATTGGAATCGGAACATTATTACTGACCACTACACACCTAGTAATCGACCAGACATTGTTTATTTGCAAAAAAAGGAAAGAATTACTTACCTCATCGATATCGCTGTACCAGCTGCGACTAATATTGAAAAGAACATATTCAAAAAAAATTGAAAAATACATGGACTTGGCCCAGGAATTGAAAATTTTATGGAAACACAGGAAAATTGTCATAATACCAATAATAATTGGTGCAACATGCGAAATTCCAGTGAAATTATTTGATGGTCTACAACAGCTACAGATGGAAGACAACCATTTCCGTGTAATGCAGAAAGCTGTCGCCTTAGATACCTGCAATATAGTGCGAAAAGTACTGAATCGGGACCCCACTGACGCTCCATTTCAAAATATACGGTACCACACATTTGTTCATCACCAATCATACATATATTAATATATTACTGAACTTAATAGCAAATTGCAATATAATTAAAGGAAAATACAAGCCACTACGGTACCACTCACCTTTTTATTCAATATTCCTTTGTCACAGTATCACACACCAAATATCAAACACTCGACACAAATGTTAACAAGAGAATGAAGAATGTTAACTCAGCCGTCTGCGTCTCAGTCACATCCCTTCGCTCCATCAAACATATAAACAAAACAAACCCTCGCTGGTCTATTATCTTTGTTTACGCTTCGCCCTGATGAAAGCTAATCTCATGCGTACGTGCCACATTTGTAAACTAAATATTTGAAACTTAAAATATTCTACTTTGACAATAGAAAGCACTAGAGAATTTACTAAACGAAGTTTGATATCAGTGGACAGCATATGTCTAAATTGATATAAATATCGGAGTTTAATTCTAGCTGCTTGTAATTTGTTGCTTAAGTGTTGTCTGAAATTAAGATCCTTATCCAAACTCATTCCTAACGTTTTGATAAAAAGACTTGGAATTAAGGTGGCATTGTCAAGAATTATATTAGGAACAGAGGAAGTGCCAATTACCAACATAGATGGTTTGGTGGCATTTATTTTGAGACTATTATCACCTACCTACGAAACGAGTTTATCAAGATCATTGTTAATTTTTTCACAACTTCCAAGGAGTTCGCTTGGATCAATGGTTGCCATAAACTGCGTGTCATCTGCATAAGAGTGCACTGTACAAAAATTTAGTGTAGATGGCATATCTGCTATATAAATTAGGAAAAATAATGGTCCCAGTATGGATCCTTGCGGAACACCGCGTTGTAATAAAAAAGAATTTGATTTTAAGAAAAACGAGTTATTTGACATGTTGACAATAAAATTTCTATTCGTCAAATAATTTTTGCACCACTGAATAGCACTGACGGAAAAGTTGTAATAATGTAGCTTAGCAAGCAGTAAGTTATGATCTACCATATCAAATGCCTTTGTGAAATCAATTTGAATTAAAATTGATATTTTAGATTTATCAAAGTTAGATTATCTACTAAATTTAGAAGGCTAGTGTTAGTACTATACCCACTCCTAAACCCAGACTGTGTAGGAGGTAGAATATTGTTCTCTGTAACAAAAGATGTTATTTGATCATGGCATATTCTTTCTAATATTTTTGACAATGTGGGAAGTATGCTAATGGGCCTTAAATCATCATATGTTGATGGATTACTATTTTTGCAAATAGGTTTTATTATTGCCGATTTCCAGGTGTCAGGGAAAACGCCTTCTAATAAACATGTATTAATTATATGTGTGATATAGTCAAGTATTAAAGGAAGAATAATTAAAATCATCTTACGAGATATTCCATCTACTCCAATTGCATTCGATTTAAGTTTCATACAAATATTGTTTACAACACTACTGTCTACAGTTGTAAAAGTGAAATACTGATTATCACTACTAATGTATCTATTATTAAGAAAATGGTTTATAGTATTTTGATTTATACTTGATGTACCAACATTTTTTAACAAATTACTACCATACTCTTCTGGCTTGCATAATGATTCCGGAATACTAGTTTTGTTTTCTTTACTAATACCCAGGCGTCTGAGATTATTCCACAGTTTGCTAGAATTATTAATACTGTTATTAATATCATGCTGAAAAAAGCTTGTTTTCCCCTACGTATAGCCGCAGTTGTTAAATTTCGCAGTTGTTTATAATATTCAAATATGGATTGAGTTTTATATTTTTTATAGTCCGCGAGTGCTTTATTTCTCTTCTTCTGCATGATCTTAATAACAGGAGTAATCCATGGACTATAATGTTTGCTAGCTGATATAGACTTTACAGGTGCATGTTTATCATATAAACTGCTTATATTTTTATTTATGAACTCAATTTTATCATTGATATTATTAATATTTAAGATACCACTCCACTGTAAAGTTTCGAAATCATTATAAAAATGGTCTATATCAAAATTTTTGAAATCTCTGAACATAAATGTTTTTTTAGTGAAACAAGTTTTTGGAAAATTTAAGGTACAAAATATGCCATCATGATCAGAGAGATCATTACAATCCATGACTCCAGAATTTGTACAAATATTTTTATCTGACGTTAGTATTATGTCAATGAGTGATTTGGAAATTGGTCGTGTGTATTTATTTATTAATTGATGCATACCATTTGCTAAAGCCAAATTCTTAAAAAAAGTAGAACGTGTATCATTCACAAGTAAATTGACATTAATGTCACCAGTACAGACCAAATAATCACATTGAGTACTAAATTCAGTGAAAAGTGAATCGAGTATTGATAGTTCTTTGTAAAATTCTGAGTGTGGATTGTAGATCACTCCAAAACTAATTTTATAATTATTAATAGTACATTGAATCCACAGGTGCTTTATATTATTTTTCTCTACAAACGCTGTATCTAAAATTTTGAAGCGAATGCTGCCTCGTACGTAGAATGCTACGCCTCCACCACGTTTATCAGATCTTTCTAAGCTAATAAAATTGTAACCAGTGATGGTAAATAAAGGTGCTGGGGCAGATTCGCTTATCCACGTTTCACTTAAAGCAATTACATCAAAATCATGTTCATAAACTAATTCAGTGAATTTTAAAAAACAGGAATTTAACGACCCTACATTCAGTTGAGTTAATGTAAACGTCCTCGCACTGCCGGGTTCAATGACATGAGAATATCGACCAGGTGATTTTGACATTTAAACAAAAGATATAAAAACATATAAACAAATAATAACCAAAATTGACAAGTAAGGAGTAATCAACTCGAGGTAACTGTATAGTTCATTGACTCGTACGTGTTCAAGCCGTGTATTTTATTCAAAAAAGATGAAGAATGGAATATTGAAAATATTCAAATCTTACAACAGATGCAAAAGAATAATGTAGGTACATAGATCATAATCAAAGCAAGGTTAGTACTTAATGCTAATATTATTGAGGTATTTTATCAAAATCTTCACTTTTCGTAATATAATATTTGTAATTTTTGCCTCTACTTATGATATTTACAATAATGCGTCGATACATTTTTGTAGCAATATTTTTCTACTGCTACCTTCAAAAACGACAGTCGTGATTTTGTTAGGTCTTCACGTACGGTAATTCCAGTTTCTTTCAACTTTTTCTTCTCTTGAAAAACTTTTTGACGTGCGCGGTAGCTAATAAATTTAACAATCACTGGCCGGGGCCGGGCACTATTGTTATTAGGCTTGCCTAATCTGTGACAACGATCTATATCACTAACAGGGATGGTAACATTAAGTTTATCACGAAACAAATTCACTACACTATCTTCAACACACTCATTTTTAGATTCAGGAAGACCGAATATGCGAATGTTGTTGCGCCGCGTATATTGTTCAAGATCATCCACACTATTCTCGTGATTCACACAAGAGTCTTTCAGGTTTCGATTTTCTTGCTTCAGTTTGTTAAGTTCATTGTTCAACGCACTTATTTTTTTACTAAATACTTCTTGCACTACCGTGGTCACTTGTTCAACAATGGAGTTGATGAAATCTTCATTTTCACTTAGTTTCAGTAGTGATGCAGAAATCATGGTAGTTATCGTGTTTTTATCAGCTTCAGAAAGCATTTTGATTGCAATTTAAAAAATGATAAAAATCACAAAAAATAAATTTTAAGTGCAAAACTATCAATTTCACAGCAGGAACACGCAACACGTCTAGCTTCGGTGACAGTTCATTTGCTATAATAATTACAATTGCTGAGTTATCGTGAAGAAATTATCAGACGAGGAATGAAACTTGTCCTATTCTTCACAAAAAGTTTTATTAACACACATTTTGTGAAGAAAATGACGAAGTTTCATTCCTCATCTGACATGTAAATAATTTAACAGGGCAATTCTGACCTCTCACTCTAATCATGCGCACACCACCAATGAAAATGGTCTATTTGCTTGCAGTTTTGATAAACTCCAAACGCGCGACGTCAAAATCGAGCGGGAATTACAAAACCTGAAATATTCTTGAAATACGTATCCGATTTGTAAGTGTGGCCGTGGTGAAAAATACATCCAGATGATATTTATTTAAATTGCCCGATAATCCGATTTGTTCACCACGGCCACACTTACAAACCGGATACATATTTCAACATTATTTCAGGTATTGTAATTCCCGCTCGATTTTGACGTCATCGCTTTCGAAATGTAAAGGAAAATTTAAATTATTTATTTTTATCTTCCTAAAATTTTATGAAAATAACAATGTACTTTATAAATATAGTATGTACTCGTATTGTGTTTTATTCGTATAGACATATGTATTTATATTTACCATACACTTTTTACTGAGTTTATTCATTCTGGGACATACGTATTAAAACAAGAGACAAAAAATGTGAAATCAGAATAAAAAATACAACTTTCGTGTTTGATTATACATTAATTAGTATTGTAGGATGTATGCAGATTTTATGCGGTATGAGGACAGATCAAAGATGACTTGACTTAACACGTTTATTAAATCAGAATGGAAGTTACACGGTTACACCTGAAATCGAATGAAATATATTACAGACAGACAAGTCACAGGTCTAAATATGTTACGCATTCACATGTCCAATGCGCTAATGCGCAAATGCAATACGTCCGAGCGAACGAATCTTAACGAATTTGCACGACAATAGTCGAAAAGTCGAGATCGTCGAGATCTCGACCTCAAGATGGAGATGGATTTTAATTTTGTTGCTCAAGATCAAGATTGGTTTTAATAATAATTTTAAAAAAATGTCGAGATCGAGATAATGTAAAATCTCGACAAATCTTGTCTCGCGGCAACACTAATTCTAATTATCATACAGGTATAGTTTGGTGTGGATCACCAGATGCTTGATTGATATGTTATACACTGCTTGTGTATTTGATATGCATGTTATATGTGAAGTATACATTTGTATTATTTGTTTGTGGCCGCAAACGTAGTAGTTTCCTAATTATCCGAAGAGTTGTCTGGGACAACTCTGGGTCCATGGAGCTTTATGCTTCGAGGTGTGACGACACCAAATGAGAGGCTGAGACACACGATAACGTCTGAGACGTTAAGGATAAATCTGGGGTTTATCATGATAGGTCTGGGACCTACATACGTGTGATCGTAAGCTAAACTCTCATAATGGGTCTGGGACCCATTGATCTCTGGGAGGTCAGAGCTCCGGGAGCTCAACATGTCTGGGACATGCATATGTGGCTACGGTACCGCTAGTGGCTCAGAAATGATTATTCACGAGAGCCGTATTCCAGCAATTCGTCAATGCACTGGGTGTATACTTTTGCGAATAGGGGGTACCGGGACCCACAAGGTGTTGGGCACCTGCCCAAGTCTGGGAATAGGGAGCAACCTTATTCCTGCCCCCCCTCCTGTCTATCTTATTAGATGATATTGCACGCCTATGATAATTGTTGTAAATTGGAATGACAATGTGTATTTTATCCCACTTAGGGGAACGCGTCGTAGAGGGCCAGTCCGTCGCTGACAAAGTTGCGTGTGGGAAAAGACGCCGATAACAGGTCAAAAAGGAAAGTGAATTGTATATATTAGATTATTGCATGTATTATCGCCCATATATTCTAGTTAAGTAATAAATGAAAAAGATTCATAAAAGTTAGTAAAAACCATAGCTTTTATTATTATTATTATTATTATTATTTTTATTATTATTATTATTATAATTATAATTATTATTATTATTATTATTATTATTATTATTATAATTATTATTATTATTATTATTATTATTATAATTATTATTATTATTATTATTATTATTATTATTATTATTATTATTATTATTATTATTATTATAATTATTATAATTATTATAATTATTATTATTATTATTATTTTTATTATTATTATTATTATTATTATTATTATTATTAAGTAGGATAGGGCACAATTTCCATCCTGAAAATAAAATCATTTCAACATGTATTTATTTAAATTATTAGTAGGGTTGAAGGTCAGACACAATATTTATATAAAATTAAATTGCTGAGTTTGTAAAGTCCCATGACAACGGTAGAGTTCCCAATCTATATGCGTAGTGTATCTATTGTCTATGGTAAATAATAACGCTCACAAAAAATTGGAATGGGTTGTAATTTATTAGAAGCGGATTTTACTCTACGAAGTTTGGATGGTGCAATGATTTAATCTGTATTCTTATTGAGATTATATATGGAATAATTATTGTTTATTATTATATTGATAATTATAAAACTTACCGAATTACATTTTTTTAATGTCGCCAAACCCAGTGTGTAACAATCCATAATAAATGGCATTGTTACAATATATACCGATGTAATTTATACGTCTACGTTTGAACGTCATTGTTTAAATAAATTCACTATGAAATGACATTATCTTTAGGGTGCAATTGTACCCTACCCTAGTTAATAATAATAAATACATTTCGTAATTTGCACTTTTTTTAACGATCCACAATAAATGGCATTGTTACAATATATATATATATATATATATATATATATATATATATATATATATATATATATATATATATATATATACGAGTATATATCGATGTAATTTATCCTTCTATGTTTGAAAGTTATTATTTAAATAAATACAGGTTGAAATGATATTATCTTTAGGGTGAAAATTGTACCCTACCCTAGTTAATAAAAATAAATAAATTTCGTAATTTGCATCCTCATAACAATCCATAATAAATGGCATTGTTGCAATATATACCGATGTAATTTATACTTCTACGTTTGAACGTTATTATTTATATAAATACAGGTTGAAATGACATTATCTTTAAGGTGCAAATCTGACCCTACCCTAGTTAATTAAAATAAATAAATTTCGTAATTTGCACCCTCATAACAATCCATAATAATTGGCATTGTTACAATATATACCGATGCAATTTATACTTCTACGTTTGAACGTTATTATTTATATTGTGACGTTTTGCAACGTCACTGGTTCGTTTTCATGCACCGGCATTTCTCCCTTTTGCTGCTCTTCTCCTCTTCGAGTTTGTAGTTTTCAACTTTCAGACCTTTATTTTTGGCAGGCAGTTAGGCCTACAGTTTGAGTGCATCGTGGTGCGAGACGTGATTTCTCTTTTAGTTTCCAAATTTTTCATTGTTTCACGTTTGGGTTGAGGACCTGCTACGGCTGCTAGTGGTGAGTTACTCGAACTTTATTCCATTTTTTTTGGTTATTTGGATGATTTAGATTTGGTAAAGTTTCATTGTTTGTACTTCCCACGTGTTGCCTTATGCAGCCGAGGGCAGTGCATTTGTATCGAGTAACTACCATTAACAGTTGGGTTTCTTTTACCCAGAGTATTGAACATTTTATTTTTAAATTTATTACAATTATTAAAGTTTTGTAGTTGTGAGTTAAGCTGAGTTTATGAACTCATATCTCTCACCACCATGCCACTGAATCTTCAAAATTCTTATAGATTTTTCTTTTGGATTTAGTGAATTTTTTTTTTTTGGCAAAATTTTTATGATTTTTGTGTACTATATTATCAAGTAATTCTGCCCGAGCTATCAACCACAAACTTATTAATCGAACCCCGACCTTTGCCGCCGCTACAACCCGTGAGCTCCGACGCATCAACTTTTGTGTGATACGGTAAGTAGCCGTTGTTCTTTTGTGTCACAATATAAATACAGGTTCAAATGACATTATATTTAGGGTGCAAATTGTACCCTACCCTAGTTAATAATAATAAATAAATTTCGTAATTTGCACCCTCATAACAATCCATAATAAATGACATTGTTACAATATATACCGATGTAATACGTCTACGTTTGATCGTTATTGTTTAAATAAATTCACTATGAAATGATATTATCTTTAGGGTGCAATTGTACCCTACCCTAATTAATAATAATAAATACATTTCGTAATTTTCACTTTTTTAACGATCCATAATAAATGGCATTGTTACAATATATATCAATGTAATTTTTACTTCTACGTTTGAAAGTTATTATTTAAATAAATACAGGTTGAAATGATATTATCTTTAGGGTGAAAATTGTACCCTACCCTAGTTAATAAAAATAAATAAATTTCGTAATTTGCACCCTCATAACAATTAATAATAAATGGCATTGTCGCAATATATACCGATGTAATTTATACTTCTACGTTTGAACGTTATTATTTATATAAATACAGGTTGAAATCACATTATATTTAGTGTGCAAATTGTACCCTACCCTAGTTAATAATAATAAATAAACTTCGTAATTTGCACCCTCATAACAATCCATAATTAATGACTTTGATTCACTTTAATTACATTCGTGGGAAATTATCAGAAAAATAATGTAATTGTCTATAACTTTAGAAATAATAAAGATAGGGAAATAATTTTTAGGGTGAAAATTTTGTTGTACTGGGTGCTAATTATTTCATTTCCATATCAAATTTAAACACTTTTTGTGCTGGCAATTAAAAAAATAACTGTTACTTTATTATTTAAAAAGATAACAAAAAAAATTTGATGGTGCAAATGAGTGCAAACTGGGTGCAAATTATTGGTAAATAAAAATTTTGATTCCGAATATCTTTTGTGCTGGCGTAAAGTTGGCACAAAAGAGTTTAATTGTTTATAACTTTTGAACTAATGAAGGTTGTTTAAAAAATTGTAGGGTGCAAAATATTTGCAAAATTTCAGAATTTGTACCCACACTTTATGTGCCAAGTTCACGAACCTCAAAAAACATATCTGCAATTGTCTTAAAATTATTGATTGGAACTTTAAATTTTTTCCACATATTTTCGGGGCACTAGTACATATTCACTAGGTTCCGAGTATATCTATATATGCTTTTTATAGCTTGCAGCAACTTATGTTTCACTTTCCTCTTAAACTATTATTCACGAAAGATGACTATTCAAGGTCATTTGTGAGCCGTATGATATAATATTACTTGCAGATAACTTCATTGCATTTGGTATACATAGGCGTACAACCTGAAATATTTATGGACACATTTTAATTTTAAAAAAAGAGTAATTCATTTGAAAATTATGTTTCTTTCTAAATAATACTTTTCTGAAAGATTTATGTTCTTCACTAATGTTTTTGCATAATACAAAAACATAGACTTAACTTATAAACCAAGGAATAATAATTTGATTTAAATGTCAACGCCACTGGGTAAATATTGCCACAGAGGGCAGTGTAGTAGATAATTAGGTACCTGTAATTCTACGACATATGTCATTATTATTTATAGTGTGTTAGAAAGTAATGCCACTATTTACGTATATCTGTCACACCACATAAATTAAACAGACGTCGGTCAAATAATCTTTCTCTTTCTAATACAAAATGTTGCTAAGCTTCTGCTATAAAGTGATGTGTATTCTTTCTTCGAATAAATGACCTTGAATAGTCATCTTTCGTGAATAATAGTATAGTCAGTATTTCCTATATTTTTTCCCTTGGAGCGCTATCGAACGCCTTCTCTAGGTTTACAAAGCATAGTAGTAGTTTGTTATTGTACTGTAATATTTTCTCTGAGAGCTGTTTTATCGTGAAAATAAGATCAGTCGTTCCTCTCCCCGGTCTGAACCCGCATTGATTATCATCCAATGTTTTTTCAATGGTATGTCTTAGTCTTCCCTCCAGTATCATTTAATAGACTTTGCTGGCAACCACCAACAATGATATACCTCTGTAGTTTGAGCACTTCTGCACTTGTCCTTTCTTATACAGGGGCAGAATTGTTGCAAGTGTCCAATCCCTGGGTATGAGTCCAAGACTCCAGCACTTCTGAATTATTTTAAATAGTAGCTGTACAGGTTCGCCATCCATGTATTTAATCAACTCTGCTTTAATATTATCGTGTCCTGCTGCTTTGCCATTCTTCAGCCTTCTTACCGCTGTCTGAAATTCTTCAAAGGTAATCCCATCCGCCTGGTCCACATTGTAGTTAATATTTTCGTCGTTGTTGATGCTCATTTCCATATCATTTGTGTCTCTTAATAGTGTTTCCATAAAATATTCTTGCCACCTGTCTATAATTTGTTTATCCTTCAGCAGCAGTTGACCTTCTTTATCCTCTATGCCAATAATTTTTGTATTTTTATTACCTCTTAAGTTTTTTAGGGTTCGGTACAGGAGTTCTGAATTTCCTTTACTGTCCCTTTCCATCCTGTTCCCAAATTCCTCCCACTGTTGTATTTTAGCTTCTTTAATATGTTCTTTTACCAGTCTTCTTTGGATTTTGTATTCTTCGTAGCTAGTACTGTTTCTGTTACTGAGATATGCCTTCCACAATTTCTTCTTTTTTGCTATTTCTATTTTTATGTTTTCATTCCACCATGGTGTACATTTAAATTTTCTTCCTGTTGTTACTCCGCATGTATCTTTTCCCACTTTGCATACCACTTCCTTAAATATGTTCCATAGCGTTACCAATTCTTCCTCTTCTTTCCACTTTGTGTTTGCCACCGCATCGTTTAATTTCTTACAGTATTCCCGTCTAATGTTTTCATCTTGAAGTTTGTGCGCTTTAATACACACTTGTGTATATCTGTTGCCCTCTTCCATCCCTTTACACTTCTCTTGTGTTTTCCAATTCTTCATTTTCGTTTCTACCAGATAGTGGTCGGAGCCTATCTCATATCCTCTTTTAACTCGTACATCTTTTATTTCGTACTTATATCTGTTTTGGGCCAGCACGAGGTCTATTATCGATTGCTCATTTCGTGAGTCCATTACTCTTGTATATTTATGTATATCCTTATGCTCGTAGAAGGTATTACATACTCGCATGTCATTTAATATACAAAAGTCAATTATTCTTTGCCCATTCACGTTCTTTGTAGTTTCTCCGAACGGTCCTATTGGGTATTCACTTTCTTTACTCGTTCCGACTCGCCCATTAAGATCCCCAACTATTATAGTCTTATGTTCTATTGTATCCATTTCGTCCTGTAGTAGGTCCCAAAATACATCTTTTACTTCTTTTCTCTCATTTTCGGAGGGCCCATATACCACTAAAATGGTCATTTGCTCATTTTGCTCTTTCTTCATATCGATTCTGAGTAATCTCTCAGTACAAGTTTTCCAATTTTTAATATACTGGAACCAATCTTTATATATCAATACCGCAACCCCCGCTGCAGCCCGTTCTGTTTCCTCTGCTCCTGCAAAAATCAAATAATGCCTATTTTTCAGGGTGATAAGTCCTTTTCCTTTTTTCTTCGTTTCCGTAATACCTAAAAATGCCATGTTTGTTTTTTCGAACTCTTCAATAAGTTCGTCTTCTTTTCCATTTATGCTCTGGACGTTCCATACACCCATCTTCCAATTTTCTTCCTTTGTTTTGCCTTTTCGTAAACTTAAATCATTGCCATATTCGTTGCCGATGTCATCTTTACTTCCTGTTTTTATTCCATTTATAAGTTTTTTGACAGCTGTGTTCTTGGTCTTGTTATTTTTCGCAGTTGTTCATTCAAAGAATCCCCTTCCGGTGATCTCTCGTAAATTGTTCGCTTCTGGCTATTACCGGTTTCACTTTTATTGGTATTTTCATCAATTATTAGCTTATCATATCTTATGAATGCTTTAAAACCTTTTTGTCTAGCTTCTTTCATTTGTTCCACCAGTACTTTTCGTTCATCTTGCACCTTTTTGGGCAGGTCCTCTTGTATCCATATGTCTGAACCCTTCAAATATTTCGCATTTCTTAAAATCTCGGATCTATTTCTTTCCGTTATTCCTTTAATTAGAATTGGCCTCGCACTTCCTTCCCTAGTTCTTCCAATTCTTTTAACTACCAACTCATCCGTAATTTTCTTGTCAATTCCAATTTTTTGCATTACTCTTTCAACCTTTCCCATTGTTTGATCTATTTTCTCATCGTTTTCCTCGCTCACACCTTTTATCACAAGATTCTTCCTTCTTATCTCTCTCTCCAAGAGATCTATTTTCTTCTCCTGCTCAGATACTTGGTTTTTCAGTGCACTATTTTCGTTTTTAATTTTTTCCATCTCCTGTAATATCTGGTCAATTTCTTCATTTGTTTCATCCTGTCCATCTTTTATCTCTTTAAACATTCCTTCAATTTTCTTCATATCTGCCATTTTATTGCACACTATCAAACTAGTATCTGTAATTAATAGTTACTTACTGCACTCCGCGGGTTTTACGCTCGAAATTTCCCTGAATACGTCTCTGTTTCTTTGTACACTACGCGCGCGCCAAGTTAGACCGGCTGCTCGTACGGTGTTTACTTTGAAGGTTATAAGTGACAGTTAACCTATGATAGTTTTTGTTTTAAATAGTTTTATGTTGCCTTACTGTCCTGTTTTATCTTTAATGCCACTAACACTATGCACTTATCACTTTATAACTGACCACAATTTTCGCTATTTTACACATTAATGCCCGTAAATCGAGTAGATAATTGAAACTTTACTAACGACACAACCGCACTCAGTCAAATTTACATATATATATATATATATATATATATATATATATATATATATATATATATATATATATATATATATATATATATATATATATACATACATAAATAATACTTTAGCCATAAAACTTAATTAACAAGGAAAAAGAAATTTGTTACTTTTGTTCATTTTCCTGTTTCAGAAACTTTTCTTAATAAAGTGTTTGTTACACTTTTTTATTTTCTAATCTTAGTTTGCAGATCAGTTATTCATATTTTAACAAAAAATAACTAAATAAATAAATAAACCCATATATTTGTTGTTACAAGTAAACAAAAAACATTTTTTTGGTGTCTGGATTTAACAAATTATATGGCTTTCGTGGTACACAAAAGCAATGGCTAACAACTTATCTCAAAAATAGAAAGCAGTTTGTTTATCAGAATAATGTGCAGTCTGAGTATAAAATAGTAAAGAATGGGTTACCTACAAGAAGTATCCTTGGGCCCATTCTAATATATATATATATATATATATATATATATATATATATATATATATATATATATATATATATATATATATATATATATGCGCATACGGTACGTAGTCACTTCATATACGGGAACCTACTGGCCGTTGTGACTTCATATATAACGTTGTGACTTCCGAAAATGGAAGTGACAACGTTTCCCATGTAATTTTATTTTTTTCTACCACTACAAGGCTAAACAAGTGTAAATACGAAAATTGTGTTGGAAGTCAAATATACCCCCAGTACCCTTAAATTTGTCACTTTAGTTCATGCGTTTACCGCTGGCGTTGTAATCGCTATCAGTGTCAGGTATACGCAATGCGATGTTACTTCCGACGTGTATATAGCATTAGGAAGTACTTAGTCACTTCCGAAACTTGGCAACAGTGTATTATAGTACGTAATTGTAGTTATGTTTTTCCAAAGATGAGTGGGACTGGAAACACAATTTATATAATGAATTTTTATTTACAATATAGAAATAAAAAATATCAAATTTTAATAATGGATGAAAAATTCACAAAAAAATACCACTGTTATCTGTAGCGCATACGGTGTATTTCTGTGAATTAATGATTATTTTTAACACATATTTAAAAAAATTTGCCAATAAGTATTATTAACAATTAAATTTCTTCTTATATATCAAAATTTTTCAATGTGTCAAACGTTACTAACTTAAAAAATTTGTCTAGAATAAAATTAGATTTTCCAATTTAATAAGATATACTGTCAACGGAAAAATATTGTAACTAACACATGTGTTAAATGGCCATTAGTGATCTCAAAAATTAAAATGTCTCAATCAATAATCAACCTCCTTAACACACGTAATAGTAATTATCAGAGGCGTAAACTTTTAATTTTGGCTGTGGGTGCATTATTTTTATTTTAAATACGGGTACCTATATGTTTTTTTAAATGCAAATAATACAGTAAAAAAACATTCCTATTTTATTATACATATATTACATTATATGTACATTTAACAGATACAAAATTAATATCTATTACAAAAAAAAATAACATATTCCTAGTAGTTATATACAGTTATCTCTAAAACACGTAGACATGGCTTAAGAACAGATTCCTGGGCCCAAAGTAACACGATATAACTTAATTTACCAATATGCAAAAAACCGAAAGTGTACCATTTAGTAAAAAAGTATAATTTTGCTTATAATGACAAAACGCTTTGTTCGGTTTGAATGAAATTTGCTATAATAATCCATAAGGATATCATCTTTTAAGATAATATTCGTTATTATTAGTGAGCCACTACGGTATGAAATTTAGGTGTCACGACCATAATACATTCAATGGTAAACTTTTCTGTCTCTGCGTAAGTTGTGATATTTGTAACGATTTCGGCAGAAAAACATAAAATATGAGTGACTGCACAGTGCAATTTATAAAATAAATTGCATCTAGCAATCTATCCAAATGTCAAACAACTAATTTTTAATGCCAGTAACAATAGACTTTTTCAATTTAAAGAGATAGAAGATATGCGTAATGGAGATCTGCGCATAGTAAGAACAACTGAGATCCATGGCGTTTGTTTCTAAAAAAAATAGACGTAAAATGTGAGATATATATCAGATAATTTTAAAAAGTCTTATCGAAATAAGTTACAAAAGCTTTTATTGAATTTAAAATGTCTAGCTATGCAAATTTTCACCGAGAATACAGGTATTTTAATGACTGCAATATTTTTGACTTGAAAAATTGACAAATCATTTTTACAATGTATGAAATATAATTAAAATGTTAGGGTGAAATTAATGTGGGTGCTGCTTTTTGGGTGCATGTGCGTCCGTGCACCCACGTAGTTTACGCCCTTGGTAATTATCATCTCTAGCTAATACAGCCTTAATGGAAAAACGTTGGCAAAAACCACTACTATTGCCTCTAGTAGAGGACATAAAAAAATTTAGGAATGGAACTTTAGCCTTGGCAATAAAAAATACTACTATCTGGGAATAAAAATGAAAATGCATATAAATTATTATCACAGTGTACATTGGCACCTCTCATCATTTTTAATAGACGCAGAATAGGGGTCAGTAATGCGTGATAAAATAACCTATTAATAAACTGTCAACGGAAATAGTAAATAGTTACCTTGCATGTGATGCCCAATATTTTACTTGTTACTCACGTGCAAACTAGATTAAAATAAAAATTTGACAAATATTGCCTGATCGTTCAAATGACAGCACGATAGTTAGTACCACAGTTGCTAAGCAGTCCAAATAAACAACGTTTACAATTAAGTAACAAGTAAAATGATTTTAAATAAGAGTACAATAGCGAACTCTAGGTGAAGCAATGTCTAATAAAATTTTATTTTATTACGAGTAGGTATAATAGTATATTATACAACGACGCTATAATGAATGCTCTTATTACCGAGGATGAGCGAGCAAGGGTTCTAATCATCCGAGGTAATAATAGCCATTATAGCGAGTTGTATACTACACTTTATCTACAAGATTTTTTATAATTCCGTTTCATAACCACAAAGTAAATAATCCACATGACGTATTTTTCATTGAAATTAGTTAGGTTAACACTGCAATGTATTGTGATGTAACCATGGTGATTAATATATCTCTTGTTGAAAACTCAATTTTTTGCATATGTATTTTGTAATAATGACTATTATTCCCGGGTTATTATACCCTGCGGGATTTATACTTAGTATTTTGTAGCAAAAACCACATATTTAATGTGTCATTTTCGATGTTTTTTAAGGTATCTCCGGGTAATAATAATGATAGATCAGAACCGTTTGCATATTCCAGGGTAAACTTTTCCAGAAAAGTTTAATAGTCACCACAGGAATTTTCGATCATCTTTTGTTTCTAAGCTACAGTCAAAAACACGTTTTTCGATAATTTTGAAAATATATCATATCTTATTTATTATGATAGTTGGAGAAAAATTGTTTTTACAAAATTTTTACCGTTTGTTAGATTGATTAAAATGGCGTAATTAGATTTTTTGAAAACTTAATAATTCTCGAGATATAACACAAAATTTTGATTTTTTAAATGGGAACCTATGTTAAAAATAGTCTCGTCTTCTGGCTTAATTTATAAGCCTTTCAATGATATATAACAAGTCTACATTCTTTTGTTTTAAACATTAATAAAAGACGAATTATTAATTTATTGGGGTGAAAATATTGGAAATTATTAAGAAACAAATGAAAAAATGTATTACAGATCATCATTTGTTTATTTTAATTCTATATCTATTAATTGTGTTTAAAAATTATTCTTAATTAATTATTTTCGTGTTAGTTAAATTACTATTTATCTACGTTACAGTTGGC
Organism: Harpalus rubripes; assembly: GCA_963082715.1. Taxonomy (NCBI): domain Eukaryota; kingdom Metazoa; phylum Arthropoda; class Insecta; order Coleoptera; family Carabidae; genus Harpalus; species Harpalus rubripes. The sequence goes on from OY720457.1 coordinate 31,039,370, forward strand.
TTTGACACAATCTGAAAAAAATGATTTAATATGCCCTTGGAGTAAATAAATTGAAAAAATGTGTAAAACTGAAACAAATACTATTAGAAATATGGAAATGATGATCTGTAAGAGATTTTTTCATTTGTTTCTTAATAATTTCAAATATTTTCACCCCAATAAATTAATAATTCGTCTTTTATTAATGTTTAAAACAAAAGAATGTAGACTTGTTATACATCATTGAAGGCTTATAAATTAAGCAAAACGGCGAGACTACTTTCAACATGGGTTCCCATTTAAAAAATCAAAAGTTTGTGTTATATCTCAAGAATTATTAAGTTTTCAAAAAATCTAATTACGCCATTTTATTCAATCTAAAAAACGTTAAAAATATTGTATAACCAATTTCTCTCTAACTATCGTAATAAATAAGATATGATACATTTTCAAAATTAGCGAAAAACGAGTTTTTGCCTGTAGCTCAGAAACAAAAGAAGATCGAAAATTCCTGTGGTGACTATTAAACTTTTCTAGAAAAGTTGACCCTGCAATGTGCAAACGGTTTTGATTTATCGGTAATATTACCCGAGATACCTTAAAAAACATCGAAAATGAGACATTCTGTACATATTATTTGTTAATCGTAGATAAAATCATTTTATCTACGACTACCTAATAATATGTTCATTAATTATGTAGTTTTAGATATATAATGCTAAGTATAAATCCCGTAGGGAATAATGACCCAGGAATAATAGTCATTATTCCCTTTGATGTACCAATCATAATATTTTGAATAAAACAAATATGCTAAAAAATTGAATTTTCAACGAGAAATATCTTCATCACAATGGTTACATTACTATTTTAATAAAATTAAGTAAAACAATTTATAAATTAATTATTTTATAGCTAATACAAAAAAAATGAGAGAAAACCTAAAATAATTAATATGGGGATTCCGTATGTTTCCAGTCCACAGTGGATAAACAAGGTGACTTTTTTCAAGGTGTACATTAACATGGGAAATCAATTTTTTGCAAACCGTTGCCCCCATTTTAACTTACGGCAATGATTGTGGTCTCAATACAAAGATAAAAAAATTCCTCATTCGAAAATAGCAAATAGGTGGAAACTATCCAATATTTTAGGCCCATAAATAATTTTTAAAATTCACTCATTTTCCTATTAATAGCAAGAGACATGCTCAATTTGAACAAAAAGATAAACAAATGCTTTTTATCTGTCAGAATCGGTTATTTGACATTGACAAGAGACATTAACCTATTCTGACAGGTAAATTGTCATGTATTTGTTTATCTTTTTGTTCAAATATGACATGGGTATTGCTATTAATAAGAAAATGAATAAATTTTAAAATTAATTTATGGGCCTAAAATACTGGATAATTTTTACGTATTTGATATTTTCGGATGGGGAATTTTTTTATCTTTGTATTGACACCACAACTATTATAAAAATATTTACATTTCTAATTTGTTATAATGTTGATTAAACAGTACAGTAAAAAATAATATTTATATAAATTGATTTTATTTCATGTTTTGTTATTTAAAGATATGCAAATAATAATAATAATAAATTTAACATACAGGCTGATTTTTTTCAAGATGTACAACAAAATTATAATTTTTTAAACAAAGATAATAGCTCAAAATTCGCCATTATGGCGCTTCGTTAACACAGAGTGAGATCTTATTCATCATGTACGTTATTTGATGTTTTGTTGATATGTGGTTTGGCTGACATGAAATTTGGCTACGTTGCGGAAGTCAGTCATACGCTTCAATATCTTGTACACAATTACAGTGATGGAAGTGACTTTGTATTTTAAGTATGTACAATTGTTTATTAATTTTTAAAATAATATTTTTTTACCCCTCTTTTGAAAACCTTAATATAGAAGTTCCCCTAAGCCTATATATGTAATTTTTAATAATATATATCCATTAATTATTATGGAAGTCAGGACGCCTTATAAACTTCACGGAAGTGACTCCTTAACAAATGCCAATATATATATATATATATATATATATATATATATATATATATATATATATATATATATATATATATATATATATATATATATGCGCACACGGTAAGTTGTCACTTCATATACGGGAACTTGCTGACCGTTGTGACTTCATATATAACGTTGTGACTTCCGAAAATGGAAGTGACAACGTTTCCTATGTAATTTTATATTTTTCTACCACTACAAGGCTAAACAAGTGTAAATACGAAAATTGTGTTGGAAGTCAAATATACCCCCAGTACCCTTAAATTTGTCACTTTAGTTCATGCGTTTACCGCTGGCGTTGTAATCGCAATTAGTGTCAGGTATGCGCAATGCGATGTTACTTCCGACGTGTATATAGCATTTGGAAGTACTTAGTCACTTCCGAAACTTGGCAACAGTGTATTGTAGTATGTAATTGTAGTTATATTTTCTCCAAAGATGAGTGGGACTGGAAACGCCATTTATATAATAAATTTTTATTAACAATATACAAATAAAAAATATCATATTAATAATGAATGAAAAATTCACAAAAAAATACCACTGTTATCTGTAGCACATACGAAGTAGTTCTGTGAATTAATGATTATTTTTAACACATATTTAAAAATTTTAGCCAATAAGTATTAATAACAATTAAATTTCTTCTTATATATCAAAGTTTTTCATTTGTGATAATTTAATAAGTTTCTAAATTTCAATCGAGGTAATACTGTTAAGATGATTAATTAGTTTTTAACAACTTTTTGAAATTCTCGAGTAATAACAATAATATGTCAGGTGACAATTTAATTATTTGTCTTATATTATCATTTGCTATTGGTGAAAATTTTTGTTACTTAGGTTTGACAACTAATGCCCGCTTTCAAAAAGGTATGTTAGAAAAATAAACTTGTTATAAATTTAAATAAATAGAAATAAATGTCACAAGTGACATTTTAATATTTTATAAAGTACAACATAATTTGATTCAATTAAAACTTTATTAAGTTATTAATTTTTGAACAAACGGTTATGAAACCGGATATAAGTTGCAAAAGTGCGGATGTTAACTAATGCACAATAATATCTTGATAAGTAAAACCAATATCGTGAAATATATGTATAGATAAATATTAATTCTTAGCCAGGTAGTTCTCTAATTGAGTGGTTCATTTTTCCACCTTCTTCGTCACTAATAAGTATATGACAAATCCCGCCAATTTACCTGCATAAGAAGGTAACGTTTTCGGTCTAAAAATTCGATACTGAGTATTCAATGAATAAGCACGAATTAGTGTCCGCACAACAAGTTTTTACTATTTCTACAATGTTTTCTGTATGTAACATTTAGTTCTCCTACGATAATCCGGAAGTGGTACTTTACTTAAAGCTTTGAACAAATTTTCGTGAAATAAATATATAAAATTTAATTCAAAACTTTTCATGTTTGGTATTTAAAACTCGTCTAAAAATTGGAAATCTTGTATTAGATGTTGATTAAACCGGAAGTGGTATTTCACTTGATACTCGACAAATTTTCGTGGAAAAATATATCAAAATACATCCCACAATTGCGTATTACATACTTTTCTATTTATTGGGATAATAAATTAGAATTTATCAACCGGAAGTAATACTTTATTGAAAACTAAAATATGGAATTGACGGGCGATAATGTGCTGGCCACATCAGGTTTATTTTTATAATATAAATTTATTGTATTGTTGTTTTCAGAAAACACAATGTCTAAGAGTGATCCCAAAATATAAAGAAGGGAATACACCATAGTTATTCCAGTAGAGTTTTAGCAAGTTTAGATTTCTTGTATTTTATTTCACAGTTTTCTCACTTATTTTCTAAGGTAAATTGGTAACATATGTTTGCAGGATTGGGTAAATAATAGTAATTTTGAAACATGTGACACTGATTTTTTCGCGGGAAATTGTGTATATTCTAAAGATGAATCAAAAATTTTTGAATACACGAAAAAACCGCTCCAAACCACTCAAGTTCAATTCTGAGTAGTCAGCGAAAATGTATGTATTATGGACTAATTAAATGCTCTAATATCAAATTTTGGACTATTACATTTACGTTTTTAATTAAAATTTTGGTAACATAGTGCCAACCTGGTTATTGAGTAAAAAGATTTAAAAAAAAAAATAAGGTCAGAGAATTTAAAATTCTGGTTCTCCGATTTTTGATGTTACTTTTACGGTTAATTTCATACTTGGCCATAAAGTTTTACGTAATAAATGTAATAGCCCAAAATACTGTTATAACAGCATTTAATAAGCCCGTAAGTCGTACATTATTCCAGGCTACTTAGAGAAAACTAGTATTTTTTTATCTAATTCCGTTTTAAAACGTTAGGTTTTACCTAACTTTTTGACGTTATGCGTCTGTAGCAAAGCTGTTACACCACTCAAAATAGTTCGCTAATAGCTTATTTGAGTGCTGTAATAGACTAATACAATTTATTTTTATAAGGGTGGTAGATAAGAATGTCAAATAATACCAAATGTCAAATCTCAATAAATGAACGAAGACAAACGTTTGTTAAGAATTTTATTTTACGTAGTTTTGAATATAAAACTAAGAATAAGAAGAAGACAAGAAATAGAGTAGTAAAGTTAAAAAGGAATAGAAAATATTGGATGGTTTTACAAAAATGACGTTAGCTTTGATATATGAATTTTCAAAGTCACATCAATACCACGAAATGATAAAATTTCCTAAATTTTGACATTACTATTTTTTATTAAAAAGTCTGGTTTGGCCAACATAATACCTCCCGCCATTTACAGCCCGAGTCACAAAAATATTAAGTTAATCCTTATTTTTGGATTAGCGAATTTTACTCTAATTTTGACAGTTTATTTCTTAGAATATACGAGTAGTGAGTGTTACCCCATGTTGCGCGTCAACATGTAATTAAAAACTCATTAAGACGGCGCCGGCCTTGGGAGAAAGTTTGTTATTAATTATTGATAGGAATTTGAGATAAATAAATAAATATTTGTTTAAAAATAGATAGGAAAATATGTGTGCATATATTGGTTAGTTTAGTTTGTGCATTCGAAACCCCCAAGTTTAAAAATCACTAATGAGTTTCTAACTGCCATTATCTGTCACTTAAAATTGTATTGTGAAATTATTTTTGGGTAAAGCGAATTTGCTAATGATAATTATTTTCGAATAGATTTTAAAAATGTCCAGTATCTGTTGGAATATTAACTGCCCCATTATCTGTCACTTAAATTCTAATATGAATATTTTGGGGTAATGATAATTGCTTTAATGACGTGATGTTTGAAAACTATTTGCAAAACTAATGATACTTTGAGTAATATAGAAAATAATGTTTGAATATTTGATAATTATATTCGAATGGATTTTAAAAATGTCAAATATATGATAGAATATTAACTCCCTATTATGTGTCACTTAAATTCTATTGTGAATATTTTCGGGGTAATGATAGCTTTAATGACAAGATGTTTGAAAAACTTAAAGTAATTTTCTTGTGATTCATTACACAAAAATATTCATATTAGTAACATTACAGTTTAAGTTCTATCAGATAATGGAAATTTTAAATCCATATACTAAATAATTAACAAATATTTTCTGTTATGAGTGTAGACTTGACAAATAATTATTGAGACGAAAAATTATATACGTAATGATGATATTTTCTGATGCATATGTAAACATGTCAAAAAATTGAGACTTTAGTGTACAGTGTTTCGTAGTGCTGCTATATTACTTTAAAATGTCTTTCAACAACATTAATTCTGACGACGAATTTTTTCCTCTTTCGGGACAAAAGCTATGGTCTTGGAAGATGAAACCATCGTAGAAGATGTCCCGGACGGGGTAATTACCATAGATGACAACTAAGACGATATCACCGCCGTAGAAGAAGATCGCAGCCCCTGAAGAAGAGCTCCAATAATTAAATATTCTTCTGCTAACGAAATATGTTCTAAAATTTTCTTGTGATATGTCAGTCGTAGTTAAGAGTTAGAGTGTTAGTACCATATTCAATAGCATTTTATTAACATGAATTTTCCAAAACATTTTTATTTTGGCCCAGGAAATGAATTAAACCGTGGTAAACCTGTGGATAGAGATGATGAAATCGCAGAACAGCATGACTTAGATTATTTTAATTCTAGAAGTTTTAATGATATTATTGAAGCTGATAAAAGAGCAATAAATAATTTTTATGATGATTGGTGTAAAACGAAGAATTGGCATAGTTTAGTTGGACATGTATGTTTGCAAACAAAAACATTTATAGAAAAAAAGATTGGTAGAAGTTTATATCCATGGAATATGCCGAAAGATAAATAAAATTTGTGAATCAGAAATTTTCAAACCGTCAATTTTATTAATAATAATGTGTGTAAAATAATTTGTTTACTTTTTAAACACATGTATATAGTAAAAATTATTTCTTTATATGTATGTTCCTATTCTTTAAATAAAAAATTGTATTGATCCACAATGCCAAGAAATTTTTCCAAATTTATTATAAAGTACCACTCATGTTAACAATACAAACTAATTATCACAAGAAAATTAATAAGAGGACTAGAGTTTGTTAAAAGTTTACCAATAAAAATCGATGGAAATGATCCTCATTAATAATAATTGTGGATTTGATGTCTAAAGCAGATCAACGATTTGTTATTTTATTTCATATAGCATAAAGCATAAAAATTTAATATTTAAATAAGATACTGTTTATAAAAATATTTTGTATTGTTATGTTAAACACGATGACATTAGTAAAGTTATTTTTAAAAAAAATTCATTAGCTAAGCACTTAAAATTTCAAAGTGTATATACATTAATTCCATGTAATAAATAAACTAAACAATAATGACCACGAACAGAAGTAGAAGAATCTTGTAACTACCTAATTTTGACGGTCCCTTGAGAATTTTATAACTACTTGTTAACGTTCCATACTTTTGTAAATATACATATATACGAGTACAATCAACAATTTTATTTTATTTAGGAACGATAGAAAATTAAACTTTCTATGAACATAGTTTTGGACAAACCGAAGTCTTTTGCTTTATTTTGGTAATGACTGGGTTATTAGCGAAATTCTTAGGAACGATGTGATGTCAGTAAGGTTGTCAATTGGAACAATACAGCTGACATGTTGCTTGTAAAATTCCCTTGTGATAATTAGTTTGTGTATATGTATTGAGGTACAGATTTTATATAACTACAAAAATACGAGTAAGGAACATTGAACTTTTTTTGACAATTAATGTATATTTAGTTAAAATAAATTCAACAATTACATTTCAATGAAAAACGATAGAAAATTGACACAAAAATACTTACAGTGAAACATAATCTTTAAACACTTATGAATATTTAACTTTCTTTCAAGATATTTGTCTCTCATTTAAAACCAATTAGTGGTTAGAACATTTCAATAACATTTGGTAATACTTTCAATATTAATACCATACATACACATATTTTTTCGAAAATAGTTTATAATTTCAAAATTTGCAATAGAATATAATGAAATTTTAAAAACCCATTTGTATTGTGAGTGTTTGTGAAATATTTGGAAATGCCTGTGTATTGCGAATATATACATTTTGGTCCTCATATATTAACAAGATTCTATGTCCGGGAAAGATTTGAATTTTGTAGGCTCTAATATTTAATCTGTATAAAATAAAAACTATCATAGGTGAATAATGTGTATTTATTATTATCAACAATTTCATTTTATCAAGTACCGATTTGAAACATTAAACAAATTTCAAAGAACTTTAATATTTCGAAAATATATTTTTAGAATATTATTACTTTTTAATAATTTTTCCGAATTATTGGGGTCAAAACTACAATTTCATATAATAATTAGTTACTTGCTTTATTATTTACCACAATATTAGTTGCGTATTTTAAATCAAGAGTTGTATCATAAAAAAACCGTGTCTGTGTAGGTACTATACAACCAAAATTCTGTTATATTCAATACCTATATAAAAAAAATCCGTATAGTAAGCCTTACTATTTCTGAAGGACTAACCTCTTAGCAGCCCGTTTTTAGAAATAAAAATTGCTTGGTATCAATATCAGATATGAAAATGCCTGGTTCATTAGATACATGTTTTGTCCCATTTTAATAAAACTCTGTAATTTATATAAACTATTTTAATTTGAGTTTAAAATATTACAATCACTATTTGGTTTTTAAATGAAAGCTAATGACAGTTTTTATTTTATGTATGTGTATATAAATTTAAATAAAAAAAACATAGGTGTTGTAAAATTTGTTTTTATTTTCACACTATTCTGGTCATATTACTTGTTAGTTGAAATTATTTATTTTCTTATTATTACTTCTATCAAAGAATCATGTTTTTTTCTTTAAAAAAAGGCAAATTCATAAGGGACTGGCTATGAGTAGCAAGCAGAGAATATTCTTAGAACTTTATCAGTTGGACAATCGAATCAGGTTTATGAAATAGAAATTGCTTAGTATAAATAACAAACATGAGAAATGACCATTTTTGTCTATATTTTAATAATATACAGTAATTTATATAAACTATTTATATTTCAGTTTAAAATATTACGAAATGTTAGATTACGTTGTTCTAAATATTACATTTTTAAAGATGGATATAAGTTTTCGTTCGAAATTATTCAAATTACAAGTAGAAACTATTTTTATTTCAGTTTAAAATATTACGAAATGTTAGATTGCGTTGTTCTAAATATTATATTTTTAAAGATGGTTGTAAGTTTTCGTTCGAAATTATTCAAATTACAAGTATAAACTATTTTTATTTCAGTTTAAAATATTACGAAATGTTATATTGCTTTGTTCTAATTATATTTTTATTTTTATTTTAGTTTAAAATATTACGAAATGTTATACTGCGTTGTTCTAAATATTATATTTTTATTTTTATTTCAGTTTAACATATTACGATATGTTATATTGCGTTGTTTTAATTATTATATTTTTAAAGATAGTTATAAATTTTCGTTTGAAATTATTCAAATTACAACTTAAATATCTAACAATAATATTTTTTTAAAAATCATTATCTGAAAAATATCTGATACAAATTAGATTTTCAGAGTCGAAAATTGTTTCTTAATATTTGTAATCTCAAACATTGAGTTCAAATACTTCCTAATATTCGGATTATTTGCAAGAGAAAGGGTCTAGACAAAAAAGATTATTTCTTGTATTATCATTTGTTTCGATATGGATCGCGATGAAATTTTACTGTAAATTATCTTCGATATGTTGCATATAAAAAGAATTAAAATTTTTATTTCGATAGTATACAGTATTTTGTTCTATTGTACACATCCAACTTCAACTCCGAGTACGACTTCGACTTGGACCTTTATCTACCACCCTCTGGAACCATCACCGACGAGATCATCATGCATTCGAACGTCCAAATCCAGGAACCACGATGTGGAACTACTTCGACGACAAAGCCTACGGTCCTGGACGGGGTAATTGTCATAGATGAAAACGAAGATGACAACACCGTCGTAGATGACGATAGCATGAAGCTTCTGAGAGAGATGTTATCATACGATCCCGAGATCGCAGCACTTGAAGAAGAGGTCCAGAGATTAGACAGAGAAATAAAATCCATGTTGTCAGCATCGGCATCGTCGCACATGCCATCTCCGGTGGTTACCCAAGAGTTCGTCGATGACTTGGTGGTTTCAGGTGACGACGAAACTCCATCATTGGAGTTACTACTGGCGACGCCTAAGAGGCCTAGGGAAGAAAATGGAGAAAAAGATCAAAGAGAAAAGAAACAGAGACTATCTTCTTTTACTTCTGAAGACGGTGAGCCCTACGCACAGCAGTTTATCGAGGAAGTCACCGAACCCAGCGGGCAGCAAGTCCTCGAAGAAGAAGAGGATTTACCAGCATGGAAAGGGGGTGATCGCTTGGACGTGTTGCTGGGGGATGCAGAAGTAGCGAGTTTTGCATTCCCTCGCAACAAGAACATACTCGACAATAATGATCGTTTGTTGGATGTATTTGCTTATCCACTCGGAAAAAACAGACGATCTTTCATCGCCATAGGCATTGATCCGAATTCGGAGATGCATGTGGCTATCCGACTAGTGGGTGATGTGACGAAAAAACTTTATTTTGATATAAATGATTTAGATCAATTTATTAAATTCTTAAAACATGTGAAAAGTGAGAAAGCAGTAGTAAACAAAGTGTATTGGTGTAATAATGTTGAATTTACGGCGCTGCCCAAAGGGCAATTGAAATATAAAAGAGAGAGTAAATTTTTAGTTTTAAATAGGGAAATTATAAATAATTTAATACAATTAGAAGTAAATATCCAAAAAAAAATTGTAGAATATACTGTAAAATATGTTGATATCAATAATTTGTATAAAAAAATGATACAAGAAGTAATTATTAATAGTTTAAGATATAGTATAGATTTAGATGTAAGTTTATATAATTATATATATAAAGAAAATGTAATTTTTGAAAAAAATTTTAGTGAAGTTTTTACTTACTATAATTTAAAAACAACAAAAGATGTGCAATTTGCGCAGACTTTTATTCTTCAAGAAAATAAATACATAATTTAAAAGGTATACAATTATTATTTTCAACCTCAACTCCTTACATTGAATATAAGTGAATACGCGGGGTGATAACAAAATAAGATTTTCTGCTCTAAATTAATTCAAATAATATATTATAAATTTTATGAATAGAAAATTAACTAAAGATCTTGATTCACTACCCTACGGAACGGATTTTAAACAAAATTAATAATTGTCATATTAAAAATTAATTGTCTATATAATTGTATTCTTGTTTTGTTATTCGTTATATATTATTTTAACTTTTGTTTGATCAGATTTGATTTTTGGTAAATTCGACCCTATTGACGGACCAACACCCTTTGTTATATTTGTAAGGAAAAGGAACATTTTATTAAAAATAAATTATTTTAATATACATTTATTCATAAGTGAATAATGTGTATTTATTATTATCGACAATTTCATTTTATTAAGTACCGATTTGAAATATTAAACAAATTTCAAAGAACTTTAATATTTCGAAAATATATTTTTAGAACATTATTACTTTTTAATAATTTTTCTGAAATATTTGACAGTGACTTAGAAAGTTCTAAATATATTTGTAAATGAATATTAAGTTATAATTTCTGAAATATTTTTTGAAGAAATTCACTATGTACCTGAATGAAATTCGATGTCATAGTCGTATAATGTCAAATATGGCTGCAAAATTAAATTGGTTTCTGGTTTCATCTAAATTATTCAGAAATATATTTTAAGAGCATTCTTATTACTTTCTAATATTTTTTTGAAATATTTATTTGACAATATCTTTTTCTCAAACAAGTTCATATGTGCTGACATCCTCTTTCGGGACAAAAGCTATGGTATTGGAAGATGAAACCATCGTAGAAGATGTCCCGGACGGGGTAATTACTATAGATTACAACTAAGACGATATCACCGCCGTAGAAGAATATTTTATTATTGGAGCTCTTCTTCAGGGGCTGCGATCTTCTTCTACGGCGGTGATATCGTCTTAGTTGTAATCTATAGTAATTACCCCGTCCGGGACATCTTCTACGATGGTTTCATCTTCCAATACCATAGCTTTTGTCCCGAAAGAGGATGTCAGCACATATGAACTTGTTTGAGAAAAAGATATTGTCAAATAAATATTTCAAAAAAATATTAGAAAGTAATAAGAATGCTCTTAAAATATATTTCTGAATAATTTAGATGAAACCAGAAACCAATTTAATTTTGCAGCCATATTTGACATTATACGACTATGACATCGAATTTCATTCAGGTACATAGTGAATTTCTTCAAAAAATATATCAGAAATTATAACTTAATATTCATTTACAAATATATTTATAAATTTCTAGGTCACTGTCAAATATTTCAGAAAAATTATTAAAAAGTAATAATGTTCTAAAAATATATTTTCGAAATATTAAAGTTCTTTGAAATTTGTTTAATATTTCAAATCGGTACTTAATAAAATGAAATTGTCGATAATAATAAATACACATTATTCACTTATGAATAAATGTATATTAAAATAATTTATTTTTAATAAAATGTTCCTTTTCCTTACAAATATAACAATTCTTAACAAAGGGTGTTGGTCCGTCAATAGGGTCGAATTTACCAAAAATCAAATCTGATCAAACAAAAGTTAAAAGAATATATAACGAATAACAAAACAAGAATACAATTATATAGACAATTAATTTTTAATATGACAATTATTAATTTTGCTTAAAATCCGTTCCGTAGGGTAGTGAATCAAGATCTTTAGTTAATTTTCTATTCATAAAATTTATAATATATTATTTGAATTAATTTCGAGCAGAAAATCTTATTTTGTTAAAAAATTCTAACTTGCATACAATACTTTCATGTAATTATTGCTGAAGTCAAATTTGAAATATTTAAAGACAGAACAAATATACTTATTAATGATATTTAATAAGATAACTTATGCAGTAAGGCGATTAAGGTGTATTTTGATTTGGTTAAAATCAGTTACAAAAACTTCTTAATACACGGATTATTTTGGGAAGAATTATTAAAAAGTGTAGACAAAAAAAGAATATAATTTGTGCATACTATCATTGGTTTTCATTTGGATTATTTGAGAAGTTTCTTAATATTTGTAATTTCATACAATACAAGAATTTGAATGCTTTCAGAACATAGAGTCCGTTACTTATTTCCGGAACCGATAATCGGTTTTAATGAGACAATTGTCGATACACATTATTCACCTATGATAGCTTTTATTTTATACAGATTAAATATTAGAGCCTGCAAAATTCAAATCTTTCCCGGACATTGGACCTTGTTAATATATGAGAACCCCAATGTATATATTAGCAATACAAAGGCATTTCCAAATATTTCGCAAACACTCACACTCCGAAAATAAGTAACGGACTCTATTTATTTATTTATTTATTTATTTATAAGAAGAAGGCCGCACAACAGGACAAGTCCCAATAACTGTGCAGCACTAATAACATACAACAATTTCTACATCATTGTCAAAATGATTACATATAAACATATTAATATACATAGGTACATAAATTTAAATAAAGTTAAATGAAATTAAATTGAAAGAGTGAAAACGTTAAGTACAGTGCTTAAAAACAAAAGACTTAAATGTTCTTAATGTACAATTAAATATGTCAGGAAAATTATACATTAGTGACAAGTTATTAAATGTAGATATGATTCTAAGAAGTGGGGCATTGACGGCGGAGTTAGTTCTACAACTTGAAACAGTAAATAAATTTCGTAATCTGGTAGAATATGACGGTATTCTGAATGATATTTTACTTAGTAATGCTGGACTGTCAATGATATTGTTCAGTAATTTAAATAAAAATGTTAGATCCATCATTGTTCGACGTTTTTGTAGAGATGTTAATACAATAGAGCTATCTGGAAATTTTTTACTTAAAATGTACAAAAATTTTCTTTGAATTCCTTCAATTCTATTTGTGTATATCTGATAAAAAGGTGACCAACAAATAGCGGCAAATTCAAGATGTGAACGAACAAGAGAATAGTATAAAGATATGAAGGTACCACAACTTTTGAATTTATCCCCAATTCTTAAAATAAATCCAAGCATTTTATATGATTTTTTGACAACATGATCAATGTGTGAATCAAAGATTAATTTGCTATCTAAGATAACTCCTAAATCCTTCACATTGTTTACTCGGTTTACAATGTTTCCGTCAAAACAGTAATTATAAACATATATATTTCTGTTCCTAGAGAATGTTATACATGAACATTTATCAAAATTAAGAGTTAAATCATTAGCATGAAGATAGCAGTCAAGCCTGGTAAGGTCTTCTTGAAGGGCCAAACAGTCAGTTAATGAATTAATACGCATATAAACTTTCAAATCATCGGCGTACATATTAAAGTTAGCATGTAGAAAACATTTTTTAATATCATTTATAAAAATAATAAATAAAAGAGGTCCAAGATGGGATCCCTGCGGGACACCAGAAGTGACAGGGAAATATTCAGATTGATATCCATTTAGAGTAACACATTGTTGTCTATTATTGAGGTATGATCTAAACCAAGAAAGCAAATTACCATGTATACCTAGTGTCTCTAACTTTGATAATAAGATTACGTGATTAATCTTATCGAAAGCCTTACTGAAGTCCGTATAAATCGCATCAATTTGTACCATGTCGTCCATGGATGAAAGAATGCAATCTGTAAATTCAATTAAGTTGGTTTCAACTGATCTTCCGGTATAGAAACCATGTTGCTCAAAATTTATAATATTTTTGACTGAAGCAAATAATTGTTTGTAAATAATTTTTTCAAAAACTTTTTCGAATACACACAGTATCGATATTGGGCGATAATTCTGAACAAGGTTTCTATTACCATTTTTATGAATAGGAATAACTAAAGCTTTTTTCCAGGAATTCGGACAGTGACCTTCAGTAAGTGATTTCTCAAAGATTAATTTTAAAGGCAAAGAAAGAGATTTGGCACACTGTTTTACAAAAAGGCTAGGGATACCATCGTGGCCAGCACCTTTAGTAATATCAAGAGATGCTAAAATTTCATGAACCTCACTCTCCGTAACTAATATCTTATGTAGATTAACAGTGGTATTACAATATTCACTCGTATACTGTGTATTTGAAGCATTAGCATCTAAAAAAGCAGCCTGAAAATGGTTAGCAAACATATTGCATATTTGAGTGCCATCAGATGAGTTGACCCCGTTGAACGTCATGTTGCATGGAATGTTGGACTTTTTGACAGAGGATACGAATGACCAAAATTTTTTCACATTATTTGGGATTTCATTTTCAACATTATTTATGTATTTCATATAACAAAGTTTCGTTAAAGTTTTTACTTTCTGACGTAACGAAGAAAATTCCATATAATATGATTCATTTCCAAAACGTTTAAATTTGCTGTGGGCTTTATATTTAGCCTTGATAAGCCGTATTAGTTCAGGTGAATACCAACAAGGATATGACTTTTTTGTGATATATTTTTTAGGCACAAAATTATTAATTGCAGTATTTAAAATACTATAAAATTTATCCAACGCATCTTCAGTACTCAAATTCTCAAATTCTGATGTCCAGTTAATATTTGTTAAATAATTATTTAATGAAATGTAATCTGCTTTTTTAAATAACAATATTTCTCTTGAGTTGAATGTCAAGACGGAATGGGCTTCAAATTTACAGTGAATAAGTAACGGAGGATGATGTTCATCAATTTTAGTAAGAGGACTGTTACACGGCTTGACAGTTACATAATTATTATTAGAAAAAATTAAATCGAGAAAATGATTATTTTGATTAGGAATACCATTAAACTGTTTAAGATTGCAATACGACATAAAATCAACAAATTCAGAAGATATAGCATTATTTGTATTATTAGAAATATAACAATTGTTAAATGGACGCCACTGTAATAGGGGTAAATTAAAATCGCCACATATTAAAAACTGATCCTTTGGCTGAGAGTCGACAACAGATATTAAATTGTTCACAAAAATGTTGCGAGATTCATCACACTTTGGAGGAATATAAACACAGCATACATGTAGTTTAAAAAATTTGGAGTATACAGTTACCCACACATCTTCTGCGCATGTTGACCACTCTGGTTTAGGAACACATTTGATATCACTTTTCACGCCAATAAGTACGCCACCACCATCGTCTTTATGTGAACAGGTAGATTGTCTATCACGTCGAAACACGGAATAATTATCGCCTAGCACTTCACGGTCAAACACTGATGAGTTTAGATTTGTCTCAGTCAGACATAAAATGTCAAAATCACAAGTTGAAGAGCTAGATTTAATTTCAAATGTTTTAGTTCTTAATCCTCGGACGTTCTGATAGTATACACTTAAAGCCATGAGGAGTGATGTGATATATGTGTATATTAATTAAATGTTCTTAATTCAGTTTTTTAATATCTTGTTCGGTGTATATTGTTTGAACTTTAGAATCGTCTGTTTTTCTGGTAAGTATTTTTGCATTTTTGGTCCAAACATATTTGTAATTTTTAAGACGAAGTTCTTCGCGAGCCAATTTAAACAAATGCATATTATTATTTGTTAAATGGTCATTAACATAAATATTTTGTGAAGTGCCCTCATACCCTAGATCGTTTGTTGTTAATCTCTGCATTTTGGAAGCAGTCATAAATTTTTGTTTCACATTCCGTGAAATAAATTTAACAACAATGTTTTTAGGTCGTCTCGTATTACTTTTATCAAATTGAGGAACACGATGTGCAGCGTCAAGATCATTTTCAGTGATGTTAATATTAAGTTTTTTACCCATATTGGAAACAATATCATTTATATTCTCATTGGGCTTCTCTGGAATGTTCTGTATAACTATGTTCTGAAAGCATTCAAATTCTTGTATTGTATGAAATTACAAATATTAAGAAACTTCTCAAGTAATCCAAATGAAAACCAGTGATAATATGTACAAATTATATTCTTTTTTTTTTGTCTACACTTTTTAATAATTCATCCCAGCTAATAAGTTCTCTCTTTAAATATTGAAAAACTGACTTCTGTAGTAATTACATAAAAGTATTTTATGTGTATTAGAAATTCTTTAGCAAAATAAGATTTTCTACTGCTTGATAGGTACTATAGACGAAAACTGTTATTGAAGTTTGCAAACGACGTTAGCTGGTAAAACAAAATTATCAGCTGATAAAACCTTTGTCTAATTTCAAAACTGTGTACTCTCAAAACAGTATGAACTAATATTTCGTAAAATGTACGCATTACTAATTAAAATTATAGTATTCCAACCTTATTTGAAATTATAAAATATATTTTCGAAAAAATGTGTGTATGTATGGTATTAATATTGAAAGTATTACCAAATGTTATATTGAAATGTTCTAATCACTAATTGGTTTTAAATGAGTGACAAATATCTTGAAAGAAAGTTAAATATTCAGTAGTGTTTAAAGATTATGTTTCACTGTAAGTATATTTTGTGTCAATTTTCTATCGTTTTTCATTGAAATGTAATTGTTGAATTTATTTTAACTAAATATGCATTAGTTGTCAGAAAAAGTTCAATGTTCCTTACTCGTATTTTTGTAGTTATATAAAATCTGTACCTCAATACATATACACAAACTAATTATCACAAGGGAATTTTACAAGCAACATGTCAGCTGTATTGTTCCAATTGACAACCTTAGTGACATCACATCGTTCCTAAGAATTTCGCTAATGACCCAGTCATTACCAAAACAAAGCAAAAGCCTTCGGTTTGTCCAAAACTATGTTCATAGAAAGTTTAATTTTTCTATCGTTCCTAAATTAAATAAAATTGTTGATTGTATATATGTATATTTACAAAAGTATGGAACGTTAACAAATAGTTATAAAATTCTCATGGGACCGTCAAAATTAGGTAGATACAAGATTCTTCTACTTCTGTTCGTGGTCATTATTGTTTAGTTTATTTATTACATGGAATTAATGTATTTACACTTTGGAATTTTAAGTGCTTAGCTAATGAATTGTTTTTAAAAATTTACTAATGTCATCGTGTTTAACATGACAATACAAAATAATTTTATAAACAGTATCTTATTTAAATATTAAATTTTTATGCATTATGCTATATGAAATAAAATAACAAATCGTTGATCTGCTTCAGACATCAAATCTACAATTATTATTAATGAGCATCATTTCCATCGATTTTTATCGGTAAACTTTTAACAAACTCTAGTCCTCTTATTAATTTTCTTGTGATAATTAGTTTGTATTGTTAACATGAGTGGTACTTGATAATAATTTTGGAAAAAATTCTTGGCACTGTGGAACTTGGCAAAATTTATTTAGTGCAGTAAAAATTTAATATTTAAATAAGATACTGTTTATAAAATTATTTTGTTTTGTTATGTTTAATACGATATGATATTAGAATATTATAAAAACTATAATCATATGTAGCATGTAATCTTATAATAATTAAATAAAATTTATAAATATTCATATTTATTTATCTTTTTTTTACTTTCTTTAAGAAAATATTTGAAACTCATTATGTATATATCTTTGAAAATTTATATTATTGATAAAATTTCAGTTATTTATGGCTGTCAATATCTTATATCTTTAAACATTTGCCTACAGTCACAACCGTATAACTTATAACATTCATATCCCTGGAAATATCTTTTACCCAATTAGTATGAAATTATTTTTAAGAATTATTAGAAATTGACACTTTGTTAAGTTAAAACAGGAATTATAACATTCATATTTCTTAATGAGCTTTCAAAAATTCGAATTCCCGGAAAAGAAAAATATACTCGCCTTGATTATAAAGTAGAAATTAATGAAACCTAGTATGTATACTCGGATCCATTTTAAAATTGAAAATTTGGATAAGTTTGCTTTTCACATTTGTTTAATTTATTTCAGGAGCAGTTTGTTAATAAAGTGTACTAATATAAACATTTTTATATATTTTATTAAACTGTACGTAACTAGCAATTCTGTTACAAAAGTTTTGTCTTTTATGCATTATGACGGTTTGTAGTGCATATGCCATGTTTCTATCAAAAGAAGAAAATATCGTGCAATGTTTAAAAGTTTCTCAAATACGAACTTGGCTAAAACTGTGCTTACTTCTCTCGAAGAAGAAGAAAATGAAAAAATCATGAAAATTTCACAAAACGATACTATTTTTTATGCACTTTCTGTAATAATCTGCAGTGTATATTTCATATTTTTTGTAATAAGCAGAAAACTTTTGTTCAATAATGTATACGTATAATCATTTCTCATTTCTAGCTCATTTTGACTCCATTTTGGTTTACTAGATGACGATGAAAATTACAAAAATTGTTTACACTTTTAAATAATATATTTATTTTCCTTTACAATAAATTTGTGCACACATTGCACATCTTTCAAAATTTTAAAATAATAATTTGTATACAATTCATTAAACAAATTTTTAAAAACTACGGTGTCTTTATATACAACATTATACAAACTTATATCTAAACCTATATTATATCTTAAACTATTTATACATACTTCTTGAATCATTTTTGTATATATATATATATGTATATATATATATATATATATATATATATATATATATATATATATATATATATATATATATATATATATACGTACACCTAAATACTTTACATTATATTCTAAAAGTTTTGTCTGTACAGCTAATTCTAAATTTATTAAATTGTCTATAATTTCTCTATTTAATGCTAAATATTTGTAGTAAATATTCTTTTAATCGGGATTTCAGTCTATTATTATCAAAATTAGAAATCTGACAACATCTACGTTTCGTCACCAAATTACGACTTCATCAGGACTACTCAGATCTAAACGATTAATAAAATACAGAAGTGTAATAACATTAGCCTATTTTTCTTTAAAACATGAACCAAACATTTGTTCTAGAAAGCATAAAATTAAATTTTAACAATATTTCAAAATTCTTAAAACATATTCACTCTGGTGCAAACACAACAACTAAATCTTCACTCTATTCACTATATTTGCTCTGAATTTTATATTTTAACTGCCCCTTCAGCAACACAGTGAAATCTATATTATTTGATATATATTTACGATTAATAGACGCTTTTTCACTTTTACATATCTTACAAATTTAATTAATTGGTCAAAATCATTTATGTTAAAATATAGTTTTTTAATCACGTCACCCACTAGTCGAACAGCCACTCGCATCTCCGGATTCGGGTCGACGCCTATGGCGATAAACGTGCGCCTGCTTTTTTCGAGCGGAAATGCAAATACATCCAACAAACGATCATTATTGTCGAGTATGTTTTTGTTGTGAGGGAATGCAAAACTCGCTACTTCTGCATCCCCCAGCAACACGTCCAAGCGATCACCCCCTTTCCATGCTGGTAAATCCTCTTCTTCTTCGAGGACTTGGTGCCCTCGGGGTTCGGTGACTTCCTCGATGAACTTCTGTGCGTAGGGCTCACCGTCTTCAGAATTGCAGCACCGTCGATACCGTATCGTTCATCAGGTCGTCATCAATTATGATGAACTCCTGGGTAGCCAGCGGTGATGGAACTTCGTCGAGATTTATAATTTCGACATCTGATGGTAACGTTTCTGCATGTCGCGGTTCCAGAACTTGAACGTTCGAATGAATGATGATCTTCTTGCCGGTGACGGTGCCAGAGGGTGGCAGAAGGTCCAAGTCGAAGACGGATGTAGAAGCCATGGCGATGATAGTGTACAATACAATGAGTTACTGTATACTATCGAAATATAATTTTGAATTCTTTTTATATGGATTTATATATTATGCATATGGCTGTTTTCTCTTTCATCCTTAAAATACTTTAAGTTTAAATAAATATTTCAACTATATTCCTACAGTCAACTTTTTCATATCATAAAATTATAATTATATATTATACACAATTTTCTTAACATTAGTATATCATTACCAAAATTTCTATATTACTCAAAGTATCATTAGTTTTGCAAATAGTTTTCAAACATCACGTCATTAAAGCAATTATCATTACCCCAAAATATTCATATTCGAATTTAAGTGACAGATAATGGGGCAGTTAATATTCCAACAGATACTGGACATTTTTAAAATCTATTCGAAAATAATTATCATTAGCAAATTCGTTTTACCCAAAAATAATTTCACAATACAATTTTAAGTGACAGATAATGGCAGTTAGAAACTCATTAGTGATTTTTAAACTTGGGGTTTCGAAAGCACAAACTAAACTAACCAATATATGCACACATATTTTCCTATCTATTTTTAAACAAATATTTATTTATTTATCTCAAATTCCTATCAATAATTAATAACATACTTTCTCCCAAGGCCGGCGCCGTCTTAATGAGTTTTTAATTACATGTTGACGCGCAACATGGGGTAACACTCACTACTTATACGCTTGTACCGTATAGGGTACCTATATAACCAGGGTATGGCCATGGGCCAAGATCGCCGCCATTATCGGTTATTGATTTTCCTATTTATTTGTAATAAATGTTATATTATATTAGAAAATAATATTAAATAATCACGCTGTGAATTTATAAAGGTAAGAAAAATTAATTTATTTAAGAGATACACAATTATTATTAAGATATACATTTAGAGGTTATGTAGAATATATGACATGGGTTGTTATTATCACATCTAATTTAATATCTGTAGTTCTTATTTACGTAATAATTGTATATTCTAAACTTACCTTTTAAAAATTTAAATGATTGTGCTTAATATTGGTAATTTTTAGTTGTTTTCAGTGACAGTAATCGTGGTGGGTATCTTAACAAACTACACAAGTAAATAAGATAAAATATATTACTTACACTTTAAATACATATTAAAATGATAATTAAATGTGTTTTCATTAAAATAAAACAAATATCTACGAAAATACATAATAATTTGTGCAAGAACAACACATATAACAGATGTCCCGGTAATGGCGGACGAAAAGTGAGCCACGCCATGGCCATACCCTGGTTATAAAGGTACCCTAGTACCGTAACGCTCGAGGCGACGCCAATCGGCCGAAAATGCAATATTTGAGCTGACAGAAGTATGTGTATTCAATAGGATTTACATGTTATTATAACTTTAAAAGATTTTATCATCGATAATGATTACTGGGTTCAATAAAAATAATTAAGATAAAAGGAAGGTGATTATGCTGCGCTCAAAATTTATCAAATTTTCAAAGTAAAAACCCAGAATTCTGAAATTTAATCAGTTGAATAATATATTAATAAGTAATTTCAATACAAGAAACAGTCTTCTATCACTTAAATATTTTAACACGTAAAGAAATAATTTGTAACTAAACTTGAAATTATAGTTCAGCCGTATCCATGGTTTAATTTAATCAAAAAACTAGGACGTACAATTTTACAAGATAATGCAGCTGTGAATATATCATAAACTAAATTGTATTAGAATTAAAGAAACATTCGTGATTAGCCATTTTCATTATTGTAATCAAAGTTCCTTTGTTTGTAATTATATAAGTATTGCTTTATTGTAATCAAATCAAAGTTCCTATTTTTTTAAAGAAAACTGGGGGACTCTAATCAGATGGACATATATTCAGTAAATTATCTACAAAAGATACATCTTTGATATACATATATGTTCATATGTCCCGATTATACTAAAAACATAGAGTAACGATACAATTATTGTAATAATTTTTCTGTGTGATTAGTCGTTTTCTTTATAAGAGAGACACATATTCACTATTATCTCCAGCCATATGATACAAATTAGATGTGTGCATTTACCCCGATTAAACTATAGTTCTATAAAAACATACAAGTGTTATAATAATTTTTTTGTATTAGCCATTTTCATTATTGAAATCAAATTTTCTTTATTGCGAAACATCTTTTTAACAATTATTTCGTAGATTTAAAATTAAAAAGTTTGTCTTTTGGGAATTACAGGCCTTTGGTAAATCCAGTAGTTTCCTTGGCCTAAATTAAGTATTGGTCTTATCTCAAATTTGACAAAATTGGACTGAAGTTTCCTTCTTATCAGTCAATGTAATTATTGCTTTTTTCTTCACCTAACATATTTAAAAATTAATTATTAATTATACTAATAATATCTACATTATTTTACCTTAATTTCAACATTATAAAAATATTTTAATATGCCCTATTGCCAAGAGCTCCTGAAGTTTCTTTTAAAACACCACCTTAATTTTCGCGAATTATTTTCAATAATTTTCTTGACTTTAGAAACTTAATAGCTTTCCACTAATTTTCTACCTTTACTTTTACTTTTATTTCGACAAATATTCAAGTTTACGTCTTCAAAACCACAAGTAATTGTAACTGACATTTTCCGGGCTTTGACAATGATCAGCTCAAAGATGCTTATCGCTTCCAATAGTCGGCGCTGCCGTCGCTCAAAAAGGAACGGTACAAGCGTGCCAAGTAACTACCTTTTTTTAAAACCCCTCAACAATATTAAATCCCAATTACAGAGTGAGTTCACATTCACACATATCCATGCCTTGTGGAATTCGAACCCAGAGCCCCGAGGGTACTTATGACATGAGGCGTTGCTCTAACCATTATGTCACCGGAACTATAATAAAATGACGATTAAATTTTAAATACCGGGATATAATTGAATTCACTAATCCATAAATGAATATTAGCTTAAACATTTTTGTGAATCGTTAATTTTTATTAATCTAAATACATACCTACATATTTACTTATGCTAGAAACTGTATTGAATTCCTTTTCTATTGTTCTATTAATTTTTTTCTTTTTAAAACGTTACTACTATTATTTTGAAATGATTAGTTCTTTGATAATGACATTTATCTGTCAGTTACTACATTTGAATAACTGCATTTTATTTGTATGAAGCGTAGACTCTGGGATTTAAATTATAGATAATTTTATAAATTTATCCATAAAATGTATAGAAAAAGTATTAATGCAAATCTATAGAAAATTTAATAATCTGTAATTTTTATAATAATATTAATCTCGAAAAAATAACATTTAAAGGTATTTTTCGAAGAAAAACTATTTTGAGCTTCTAGTAAAGTGCCATTTCTGGTTATCCGATTTTCACCAAAATCTAATGGGCTTTTTCCATTACAGAAAAAGTTGGAATGCAAGGTTTCAAAATTTTCTGAATGAGAGTAATTGAGTTAAAATGGAGAATCCACACACACATACACACAGACATCATCGTGAAAATGCGATTTTTAGCACGATCCCTATACCTCCCTTACCAAGTGTAGCGGGAGATAAAAAGGCATAAAAGCGCAAAATACAAAAAAATTGTATAATGAACTCAAGACATAATTGTCGATTTACGTAACTGAGTTATGTAAAAAAAATTATATACGTTGCATGAAATAATTAAATTCATTTATTAATTATGGCGCTTCGTTAACACAGAGTGAGACCTTATTCATCATGTATTTTATTTGTTGTTTTGCTGATATGTGATTTGGCTGACATGAAATTTGGCTACGTTGCGGAAGTCAGTTATACGTTTCAATATCTTGTACACAAGTACTGTGATGGAAGTGACTTTGTATTTTAAGTATGTACAATTGTATATTAATTTTTAATATAATATTTTGTTACCCCTCTTTTGAAAACCTTAATATAGAAGTTCCCCTAAGTCTATATATGTAATTTTTAATAATATATATCCATTAATTAACATGGAAGTCAGGACGCCTTATAAACTTCACGGAAGTGACTCCTTAACAAATGCCAATATATATATATATGTATATATATATATATATATATATATATATATATATATATATATATATATATATATATATATATATAATAGGGTGGGTCGAAAAAAAAAATTTCGTTCTCTAGGGTCTCAAATGAAAGAGTTCCATCCAAAAAGTTGTGCAGATGTGCTGAAAAATTTTTCTGATGAATACCCAGGCAGCACCGAGCACCTCAAAATGCCGTTTTTTGCACTTTTTTTAGATTCTCTCCAATAACTTTTTTCAATTTGCTTCAAATTGGCTGAATTTTTTGTCTGGTGTTCCCAGATCAATACCGAATAAGTCAATATAACCGACATTGGGGTGCTGCCACCTATCTTCATACTTATATGATCTGAAACTGTTCTGTAGATCATACAATTGATGAATCTAATGTTCTGGGTGTAACCCAGAAACAAAATATAACGATTCCAATCGACGGAATAACAAAATACCTGAAAAACCCGATTTTTGGGTACTTTGAGGATTTTTTCTTCGCCTTTAGGAAAGGGTAAACCCCAATGTCGGTTATACTGACTTATTCGGTACAGATCTGGGAATACCAGAAAAAAAATCCGCCAATTTGAAGCAAATTGAAAAAAGTTATTGGCTAGAATCTAAAAAAAGTGTAAAAAACGGCGTTTTGAGGTGCTCGGTGCTGCCTGGGTATTCATCAGAAAAAATTTTCAGCACATCTCCACAACTTTTTGGATGGAACTCTTTCATTTGAGACCCTAGAGAACGAAATCTATTTTTTTCGACCCACCCTAAAATATAATATAAGTAATGTTTTAAAAGAAAATAAATTTATAGCATATGCCGACAATGATACTATTCTACTTCCTTCTACAGATACAAATAAAGATCGAGCAGTTACACTATCACGTTTTTTTTTTGAAACTCGTTTTGGATGTCTCAAAATCTGATGTAGTAAATTTTACTACCCGTGAAAAAATAGTAGCATGCTAATTAGATGCAATAATGAAATATTACTTCAACTTGAAGTTGTTAAAGATTTAGGTCTAATTTTAATCAAAAATTTAGCATGGATTGATGAAATTGACAACAAATGCAAAAAATAGCACCCATGTGTTATATTATAAAAAGAATTTTTTTTCTTAAAAAACCTCTCAACAGGTTTAAATCCCAATTACAGAGAGGTTTACATATACAAACATCCATGCCTTAGTGGGATTCGAACCCAGGACCTCTAGCATACTCATGATTGAGAGCCGTTGCTCTAACCATTGAGCCACCGGAGCCGACAATTGTTGATACTCAGATATTATACCGGCTAAAACATTTTATTTTGCTAAATTTAAATTAGTTATCTTATTTTGGGGTTATTCTTCTGATGCCATGAGAGTCTTTGTTACAAAAATTAGAAATAAGAAATATGTTTAAACTGGGGTATCTACCCTCCTGCAGAGACACATTTAAGCAACCAAAAATATTTACACTGCCTTGCCTCTATATGTTTTCGGTATTAATAATTATAAGATATAATTTAGAGCATCTATTGAAACATGTAGATATACATACATATATGTATATATATATATATATATATATATATATATATATATATATATATATATATATATATATATATATATATATATATACGAGTATATGTATATCTACATGTTTCAATAGATGCTCTAAATTATATCTTATAATTATTAATACCGAAAACATATAGAGGCAAGGCAGTGTAAATATTTTTGGTTGCTTAAATGTGTCTCTGCAGGAGGGTAGACACCCCAGTTTAAACATATTTCTTATTTCTAATTTTTGTAACTTAAAGACTCTCATGGCATCAGAAGAATAACCCCAAAATAAGATAACTAATTTAAATTTAGCAAAATAAAATGTTTTAGCCGGTATAATATCTGAGTATCAACAATTGTCGGCTCCGGTGGCTCAATGGTTAGAGCAATATATATATATATATATATATATATATATATATATATATATATATATATATATATATATATAATACAAAAAATAAAACTAACTTGATGGTTCCAAAACATAAATTACAATTATAATACATCAATTCAAACATAATCGGAATTTAAATCTATAATAAACTTCCACAGGAAATAAAATGTATAAATTGTAAGAAATCTTTTAAACTAAAATTAATTTTTTTATCGAAAAATATTAGTGTTGACGAATTTCTTAATTATGTATGAGCAATATTTTGTTACTATATTTATTGTTCTTATTGACTGTTTACAAACTTGTATTTAATGGGGTCATTTCACATTTTCTAATTTATTTATTTTTTGAAAGAATAGGTCAAATTAAATATGTAGTTGAATGTTTTACCCCTTACAAGTCTTTAGAATCAGAGATATGATTTTTTAAAAGTTGTCTTTAATTTCAAATATTTGGCCGCTGACGTCACGGTTTGCCGGATACACCAGTCAAGCTCTACCGCACACTCTACCGGTTTAGTTTGGAACTATGATTGTTTGGGTTGTCACTTGTCAGTTTGATTTTGTGAAAGCAGCAGGTAGTTCATATAAATTTTTTGTTCAGTAGTATTTTCTGCTTGGTATTAGAATGAATATTTTTTTCGATGTTTTCAAAGAGGTGTTATCTCAGAGCAAGGCACGTCACAATACTTCACAACCATATTGTTAACAAAATTCATATTTCATACAACTATTGATATTTATTTTAATGAATATATTATTTACATACCTTTACTATTAACTCTGCTGTCACCTGTCACAATTTTAGGTTACAACAGCAAACGGAAACCACGTGGACCGTAAATATGTGTGTGTGAGAGAGGAATGTCTTTGTGTAAGTAACAACCCGTGACGTCACGAATTTTACAGCGCGAAAGTTTATTAGTAAATTTATGAATGAAAAGTCGCATATTTCGTGTTACTTTATATTACTATATTTCTTAAATGAGACGAATTTCACGATTTTATAAAAAAACGACGAATTTTTTTTTGAAATGACCCATTTATTGTATTTCTTTGATATGCCATATGTCATGTATAAATATTGATCAACTGGCAGAAATAATAATAATAATAATAATAATAATAATAATAATTATTATTATTATTATTATTATTATTATTATTATTATTATTATTATTATTATTATTATTATTATTAATAGCGAGTAATTACTTACCCATGGTTTATTTATTTATTCGTATCCGTACTACATTTAACTTTGTTATTGACAATAAAGACACTGCCGTGGAGTTGCCAACGCATTTAGACGGAGCGTTTTCCAAATTCTATTCCTAATATTCGCACATTAGTAAATCTTGTACATCTAATTTATCACAGTACGGCGTGTCACATATGATAATATTAAAAAAGCAACAGTCATATCCAGGGTCTTGAACCGTAGAAAATAATGGTTCGGTTTCGGTTCGCGGTTACATAATAATTTTGGTTCGATTTTCTGTTCCGGTTCAATATATATATATATATATATATATATATATATATATCATTTAATCCGGTTCGCGAACCGGTTTAGTTTGGGTTCAATTAAATTAATTATTAATTATATTTTTATATTTAAATTGTGGAAATGCATAAATATCACAAATAATGTAATATAAAATATATATTTAACAAAAATCATACATAACGTCAAATAATTGCTTAATTATATAACAAAACTTAAAGTGTTTCTCATAGATATGACATATGGAAACTTGTTCACTGTTATCGTAAGCCAAAACGTCCTTTTTTCAAATTATTCATTTTCGAGTTACGTATAATAAGAACTTGAAATCTGACTTGTATGTTAAATAGAGATATCTTTTTAAAATTTTACACATATTTTCAAATTTTTAACTGAAAGAAAGTGTGAAATTCGTATTTTACAATACTTTATAATACTAATTTTCAAATTGGAACTTTTGGCTAACAACACATTACATGATATAAAGTTTATAAAATAGAACAAAAAAAAAAAAATCTTTTACAACATTTCCTATTATGTGTTCATTTTGAATGTTCAGAACAATGAATTAATATAATTTCGTCAATTATATCTGACTTCATGTTTGTACGTAAACTCGAAAGAATAAATTTTAAATTAGAAAATAAGCGTTCTACGCTCACTTGTGTCGCAGGTACTGCTAGTGCAATTAACGAAAATCTGTACAACGGATGATTTTTGTTGCTGTTCCAATATTCTAATATATCCTCACTTTTTTTTAAGTTTGAGTTCATTTATAAGGGTATTTAGAGATGAAGTAATTTCTTCTAATTTATTACGATTAGTCGAACTGGACATGTGTGTAACAGCCTTTTCCTTTAAAATTAAATCTAAATCATCCATCTCTCCTGAAGATGAAGATTCTTCGTCGCTACTATTGGAACTTTTTTCTTCAATCTTATTTAATATCATATGCAAATTCAATAAAGTTTGTTTAGCTATTGTAATTTGATTAACTTTCAACATCACGTTATATCTTAAATCTTACCGCTGCAAGAAATATAGGATTTTCATGTAGTTGATTTTCTCTAGATTTCATTTTGTTTATTAACATGTTGGCAAATGAAGTTTTTAATTTACTTAATTCTAGTTGACATTTTAGCCATATTGCAAACAGATCACCGAATGTTAACTGCTCTTTTTGTAATATTTTTGTTGCTACAGCTAATGGCTCTAACGTAGTTTTTATTTCCAGTGTTTTATCCCACGTACTGTCTGCTAAATGTAAGTCTTTATTTCCAGGAGCCATATCTATGCAGAAATTTTTTAATTTATATAAACTCTGTAGTAGATAGTATGTGGAATTCCACCTCGTGGGCACATCTATTAAAGGTTTGTTTAAGTTAAATTTTTTTAATATATTTGCCAGCGTGGGTGATCTTAATTTTTTGACTACTTGTCGCGCTCTGGTAATAATATGAGAAAATGAAATATCTTTCATAGCATCAGTAACAGCTAATTGTAATGTGTGGGCTGCACAACGTACACCTTCTACACCTAAATATTTTATATCATTTTCTACAGCAATTATTTCTGAATCAGTCTCAAAGTCTTCTTCTTCTCCCTCCATTTCTTCTTCTTCTCATTCCGCTTCTTTTTCTATTTCTCTAATTTCTTCATCACAAATTTCAGTTTCTTCACTTAACAACTCAACAGCTTTTATCATGTTACGACCATTATCGGTCGTAATACTATATATTTGATTAATATTTATGTCGTACTTGGCTAAAATTTGCATGATTACATTTTTCATGTACCCAGCAGTGTGTGGTTCCGTTAATTCTTTTACTGCTAGTGTTCTAATTACTATTTTTCCATCCTGAATGAACTGGACATTAATTCCCACAAAAGAACGATCACATCTTGTTGCAGCAT
This sequence comes from Harpalus rubripes, assembly GCA_963082715.1. Lineage (NCBI taxonomy): Eukaryota > Metazoa > Arthropoda > Insecta > Coleoptera > Carabidae > Harpalus > Harpalus rubripes. The sequence goes on from OY720457.1 coordinate 31,069,217, forward strand.
CAATTTTCAATGATATTAAAACAGATTTTTTAATTTCCTCAGATATTTTTTGTGTGATTTCATTTGCGCGTTTGTGAATTTCTTTCTTAATATTTTCGCTGTTAATTGTAAAATTGGTTTGTAATCCAGAAATAATTGGATCTACAATGCTTTTGAATCCCGAATCCTTTAATAATGAAAACGGTCGGCCATTTACCGTCACTAATCTAAACATGCCTGAACTATTTTTTTTTCAGTTATCCTAACTTTAATCTGCCGAGAATCTGTGAAATTATCTAAAGTACTTTGAATTTTAGAACAAGATGCTTCTTCAGAATGTACTCGTTTTCGTGAAAATTTCTTCTTTGAAATTTCTTCCGCTTCTTTGGTATGATTGCGAGCAATGTGTCTTTCCAAATTCGCTGCGTGTTTTCCTGTCATTTGTTGGGTACATAGTTTACACTGTGATCTGTTTGTTGCCGCGTCGTATTCAAAATAATCAAAAACAGGGTTTCTTGGTCCACCCATTGTTAAACCAAACCTAAATAAAAGATAAACTTGATGTAGGAATTATTTATTCATAAATTTTTATTAAATAAAAATACTGTACGCTCAATTCGAAGATATTTGAGACTAGCCAATTTTAGTAAATTATTTTAAAAGTACGTGGGATGTTATTAACCTCATAGTCATATTCGTTTTCCACCGTTTACTTTTTAATATAATTGGGTCTTCCACTCTAATTTTTTTATTATTTTAAATGAAAGTGCGTTTAATTCTGAAGCATTTCGTAGTATTAAAAAGGCATAATTGTTTTTAGTTGAACTGCATTATTTCATTTTTAAAGAAACCTATAGCTATATTTCTCGCACCAGTTTCCGTAGAAGGCTGCACGAGAAAGATAGCAATAGTTGTGACGTAGATGTAGGATGCTTAAAATCTCAAATATTTCAAAAACTAACAATTTTTTAAAATCTTTTTCGTCTATCATGATTTTTTTCTTATCTACTTTCGATATACTAAGTATAACTACTCAATTTTCTACTATTGTGGAAGACCCCATTCTAAAAATACATAATCTATTAAAACTAAGTATGTAAAAACCATACACATTTCACTAGATGAGCAAAAGTTATACTTTTCATGAATTATCTGTATTAATTATTTGCACATTACACATATATTACACTATAAAATAGAAAAATTACTTACCGTAATCTCAGGTATAATTTATCTGACACACACGAAAAAGATTGTCAATTTAGAACACAGCTGAACTCTCTGTCACAATCACAGATCTACTGCACTGTACGGTAATATTCACTCTTCAGAGACAAGCTTAAACTTGCACGTTTAGAGTTGGTCGTATGGTACACAAACAAGACCACACAAGTAGAACCGGTTTACTTAACCGGTTTATTGAACCTATTTTCTGAACCGGTTTATTAAAACGGTTCAACACTTGCGATCCGGTTTAGGTTTTCGCTCCATTTTATTTTCAGAAATGGTTTTAGTTCCGGTTTAGGTTTATTAAAAATAGCCGGTTCACTCCGGTTTTCGTTTATTGTTCAGGTTCGGTTCAAGTCCCTGATATATGTATATATATATATATATATATATATATATATATATATATATATATATATATTTAAAAATATTCACATCATTTTGTTTTATAACTACACATTTTACTATTTTCCATATTATTTAAAAGTTTAACAATGTTAATCATAATATTTGTATTTGTTTCCTTAATTGGAATATTATTAGTTGTTTTTTCAATAATAAATGAACATAGCGGAGACCAACGAAAATGTTCAAAAACTGGAATATCCCCATCTTCAAAATTATGTATTATAACATTACAAAATGGACATATTACTTTATCATCAATTCTTGAATAACAAAATCCAGCTCGTGTTAAGTCTTCTACTTTAATCAAGCTCTTTGGCCACATATTTTCTTGAAAAGTGGATAGTCGCTTGCACTCACTTTCATATATATATATTATTGCTAAAAATATACGTATACAATTATAAAATGCTAAAAAATAAATTAACTTAATATTAATTTTTACCTTTTAATACAATTTATTTTATTTTTGTTGCATAAATGACATTGTTCAATATTCCAATGTTCCACACGTGATAATTTTTTATAATATTAAAATTATTTTTATATATTAGAGGAAGTTTAGAGAAGGAATATTATTGTCAGAAATATTTTATATTTTTATTTTATAATTATTTTATTTATTTTGAAATTTATTATTTCAATTAGGTAAATTTTTTGAACTACATATATTTTTTAATGTTATTTATTATATTAAAATGTAAATACTAAATACTTTTACATATCCCGACTTGGTTAGCATATAGGGTGATCTATGCTTTTTGATGTTTAGAAATTAAAAACCTCTGTAGAATCTTATACAAGAGTTATATTTATTAGTGCTATACTTTTGCTTAATTGGTGAAAAAATAAGTCGCTCCCCTTTTTAATTCTCATTGAACATCACTTTTACATATCCAGCTATTATGTTTATTATCAAACCCAAGCCATTTAATAAATACCATATCGCCCTTCCTTTTTAAATTTTTTTCAACAAGATATATATCAGGATACTTTACTTTTTGTACTTCATATTCATAAAATCCTCCTTTTATAATTTGCCCTGACTTATCTTTAAGAATATAAGTAATAGGATTTGTTAATTAAAGCGAATGTATAGTAAAAATTTCATTAGACCAATTAGGAGTATAACCTTTCACAAAAGCCCCTCTATATTTGCTTACACGTACAAAATCACCCACTTTTAGTTTTGCTTTTCCAACAATTTTAATATTACTGTAAACACTATCAAGAAGTAATTTTTCATTCTTTTTACTGACATTAATAGGTTTCATTTTAATAGTTCTGTGTTTTGTATTATTATACTTTTCCGTAAGTTTAGGTAATAAACTTAACCACTTATATGTTCCTTGTAAACTAAACTCTTTCCACATCATTGATTTTAAGGTACGATTAACTCGCTCAACAACAGATGCTTTTTTATACTATACCTTGAATAATGATTAATATTATATTTATTCATTAAATTTTGAAAATTTTTATTATAAAATTCTTTTCCTAGGTCAGTTTGTAAGTTTTGAGGAATTCGATTATTACTAAGCAAAATACTTTTCATAGCTGCTGAAATTTCAGAGCCTGTTTTGTTTTTTACGGGCTTAGTCCACAAAAATTTGGAAAATACATCAATTACAACTATAAGGAATCATTTCAACCAAATCAGCCTCGAATAAGTCATCTATTCCTTTTTTGTAATTACATGCCTGCTTTGAAAGTGCACTCGTGCTGGTTTATGTATTTCTTAAACAATTTCACGTTTAATTTCCGACATAGTTAACAGGTGTTTCCAGTACAATTTCAATATATAATTCACTAGTTTTTAAGCTCATAGGACTGGGATATATTATCAATTTATTCCCCTTTACAACGTGTTTACCAACTATTATTGAGCTACGGGGTTTGTTATTAATTCGGAAGTTTAGACGCTCTTTTGGATTATTTATATTAATTTGAATAATTTTACCTGTACACGGTAAAGTGTAAAAAGTTAAATTAGAACTGTTTATTATATTATAAGTATCACCTTCTAGTTTTAATTTTAAATTTATAACAATGGTGGATTTTAAATTATTTTTCACTTTAGACAATTCTATTTGGAAATTATTTTTTAGTATATTTATTTTGTTTATATAATATAATTCTAAACTTTTAATTTGTCTTGAAATAAGAGGTATTATTTTATTAGTATATATTTTAGTTTTATGATGCTCTATATGACGTCCAAACTTATCAAGAGTCATTATTGAACTGTTGCTATTTTATAACTCCAGCTTCTTTTAACTCCTCAATTATGGATATAATTTCATTATTGTGTCCTGTATGACCGGCATCACGTGATACAATTAAAAGCCGAAATCGATCAACCAATTCATTTATATTATCCCAGTATACATACTGCACTCGTTTTTTAGTTAATTTTTTAAAATAAGTTTCACCTAACGAGGAACTTGGGTTTTTAGATTTTGAATTTATATTTTTTAAGGCTAAACTTGCACCTGAGTATGAAATTGGTCTTTTAGGAATTGAAATTATTTTTTTAGAAGCTGGAGTAACTTTCCTCTGACTCTCTAAGTTTGGAGCAATAATCGAAGTATACTTCTGATATCTGCTCCCTGAAAGTTGCTCGCTATCACTATAATGTCGACGGGCAGCATTCGTTCTTTTCACAATATCAACATAATTTTTACTATCGGTTTCAGTATTCCCCAATGGTGTTTTTTAAAATAAAAGCTCATATAAACCAGGTGTTCCGATAACTAAATCCTTACCCACAATTTTTAACTCAGAATCACCTATAAAAAATTTATCAGTACCCACATCATGACGCACGCCATATTTGAAATCAAATGAACTTTTGTCATCTGTTACCATTTCTTCAACATATTGCAGTGGTAATGGATCATACTGGTCTAAATACTCCCTGAATGAGGGTTCCTGAGTTAAATTAAAAATATCCTATCTAGTTATTGATGATCTTCAATCATGGGTGATTGATTTTCAATAAATACATCATTATCACCCCCATCCTCGTCCATTGATTGTGCCACTACATTTGTTTTTAGAAATTTGGGGCCTAATAAAGTTTCATTTTTTTCAGATATTTCCTCGTCTTTTACTTCTTCTTTCGGTTCCCGTTTAAGTTCTTCTTTTATATTGGTCATTGGTAAATTAACTGCAATATCTTTTAAAGATTTAATTATTGGTTTATATTGTGATTCTAATTCAATTTTTCTATGTAATGCACCAAGCCTATGGTTTTTAAGCTTTTGCTTAATAATATTCCGAGTACTAATTATATCTTTTGTTAATTCTTCATTCATTTTTTACCAAAATTAATAAATTAGCTTTAAACAGCTATTTGGGATAATATTTAAAACAAGTGGTGAAACAAAACCAAGATCAAACACCAGGTCCAGAATAAATGATTAAGTTAACTTGTTGAAACAGGTCAAACAATTGGTGGGACAGGTTTAAGTTCACACACCTGGTTCAAAATAGGTTTAAATGAACAGGGCTGTTACTTGTTGAAACAGGAAAAAACAGACCCAGTAGCAAATAACTAGCTGACAACCAGATAAAAAACAGATCTGATAGCTAGATGAACAACTCAAAAACAGATATGATTAAATTTAATCTGTTGCTGTTTTATTGAACCTGTTCAGATGTTTACCGTACGACAGCTAACCAGCAACTGAAGCCTTTTAGCTCATGGCACTGTTATTTATTATAATATACTGATCAAAGCCTTTACGATAACGCCCATTACTTAAGTCACTTTCTTTGTCAATAACCATAAATTCGTACTTATTAGACCAGCAAAAAGAACAAAAATCCTTAAACTTTTCATATGACATATCTGTATTTACGTGATCAGCATATACATGTTTTAAATTAATATCATCTTGTTTAAATAATATTAATAGATTAACATTATCCCGTATAAGATGTTTGGGAATTCTGGTATGTCTGACATAAATAAAAACAATCTATAGCCTTATGGCGACCCATGCAAAAGTATTCTCTAATTACATCTTGTTTATCGCACGCTACATCATCAAATATGAACACAGAATTACATTGCGCATTGCACGGCCTTTCAATATCTACATTTTCATTATATGCAAAATAACTTATTCCTTCAATTGGTTCTAGTAACATGTTTAAATACTTATATTTAGGTTGGAATAATTATTTTGAGTATATGTATACATTCGAAAAACATAGACCATTTTCGTGCTCTATAAGTGCAATCATAACATTTGTTTTACCGCATCTGGATGGACCTGCTATAATACATCTTACTGTATCCGGTAACAATGTACTATGGCGCGGTTGACTACTAGCATAATCATAATTCTTAACCTTAAAGTCATGGATTTGCTTTACAGTTTGCATTTTGATATAAATTAAATCACGAACATTACTCAAGCACAGTTCGTCAATGACTACATTCGAAGTTAGACGTGTGCTCCTTAAATAAACATGCTAAAATTGCAGAAGAAAAAATATGACGGAAATTTGCCATTCCGCAACGTAGTCAACAGCGCACAGAAAGCAATAAAGACAAACAGTACTGGTTCTGATTTAAATAATTCTGCAAAAATAGCTTTGCGAACGGTTAAGAAAGTAAAACGAAATATTAAACATCCAAGAGTGGTACCTGTACCGAAAACCGGAGGATTCCTTCCATTAATTCCATTTTTCGCTGGCTTCAGCGCTTTAGGCCCACTTGGGGGTGGTGCTGCAGGTATTGCCAAGGCTGTTAACGACAAAAAAGCTGCTACCGAGCAATTAAAAGAAGCTAAACGTCATAATAAAATGACTGAGGCCATTGCAATAGGTAAAGGTCTCTACTTAAAACCATATCAAAAAGGACGTGGACTGTATTTAAAAAACTGCCAATAGAATTGCCATCAAGGGCATTAAGTAATATTGATCTTCGAAAATATGCTAAAGTACTGAAAATTCCATTTTTAGAGGGGTATTCATGAGAAATAATTTATCCGCAAAAGTAAATCGTAACGAATGCGCCATTGTTAATTTGGATAATAATGATGGGCCTGGGTCGCATTGGGTTGCTTATAAAAAACGTAATAATTAAGTTATATATTTTGATAGTTATGGAAACCTAGCACCACCAAAAGAATTAGTTGATTATTTTGGAAGCAGGTGTTCAATAGAGTACAATTACAATAAATATCAGCCTAATAACTCAATGCACAATATTGATAATGAAAATAATAAATTTTATATTGAAAATTCTATAATTACTATTCCAGAAGGTTCTTACGAAATAGATGATATAAATTTTTACAAAAAAACTTAGAAGCAGGTACTGAATTAAATATTGTATCATATAATAATACACTTAAGTGTCAAGTTAGAAGCAACAAGGAAATAAATTTTACACCAAACGATTCAATCGGTGATATTCTCGGGTTTAAACCTCGTCGATTGGATGCTAATAAATTATATGAATCAGATAATCCTGTTTCTATAATTAAAGAAAATTCAATATGTATTGAGTGTAACATAACTACAAATTCTTATCCAAATAATAAAAAAGTGCACATAATTCATGAATTTTTCCCGCGCGTCCCACCGGGGTATAAAATTATAGAGGCTCCAAATGAAATAATCTATTTACCAATTAACACGCGAGTAATAACTACCTTAACCCTTAAAATAGCAAATCATAAGGGGAAATTACTTAGTTTTGGAGAAGAACTCATCACGGTAAGACTACATCTTAAAAACAAAATGGGAATTAACTTTAATCTTCCTGCTCACAAGAATATAAATACTGCTCGAAACTGTAATTGCATCAATAGCAAGAAGACTGTTCAAGGGTTAATACCCATTAATTATCAGTTTTTAAAATCACTTGGGTTTAAATTTCAATCCGGATAAACGAAGAAAGCGAATAAAACTAATAGTTATTTGGATTGGAGTTTAGTATAAAAAATCTGATGTGGCCAGCACATTACCTTCCGTCAGTTATGTGAGGAATTTACGAAAATTCTACCGGTGAACTGTTACCGGTAAACAGCTTTTTATCAGGTTATAGCTACCGGAATCGATATTTTATGAACGCAAGTGGTAAACAGGGTAGATCCATAACCTATGAAAAAATTTGAAAATTTAAAACAGGTTAGAAATTTGACGTAGTTAACAAACTGAGCAGAGTCCTACTTTGAACACATTTCCACTTTTACCGCGCACGCTTCGCTTTGCATCACTACCTTTTTTTGAGAGTAGATTCTTCATGAATCCGGTAGATGGATCTGGTAGATATTGAACAATTTTCGAATACGGTAACTTTTTGCCACTCGTGTTTTCGAACACAGTCGGTAGATGCGGTATCTACAGGTAGAATTTTCGTAAATGCGTTTGTACTTTCTATAAAATCCATACAGAAAGTTCCTTGGAAAAGATTCTAAATTTCTTGTATGTACAGTTGTATGTATATTATACAAATTCCATACAGAAAATTTCGAGTAAAAAGATCCTAACACAAATATACTACGATTATGTCAATTGCACTTGACACTGACATCTTTCAATCTGAATTTTCTTATTATTTATTTATTTATTTATTTATTGAAATTCGGACTCTCAACAGGACAAAGTCCCAATAAAAGAGAGCCTCAAGTACAAAATGAGTACAAAAACCACTAATTAACTATCAAATATATAAAGAAAAAATATAAAAAATAAAATAAACAATTAAATATACATAATATTAATGCAGAAATCTATTTAAGCAACGTTTAAAGATGAACAGTGAAGTTGAAAACATATCCGGCAGATTGAATTTAGTGTTTAGTTCATTAAATGTATTACTTATTCTAATAATAGGTGAATTAAGAAATGAATTTGTTTTACAGCGACTAATGGCAAACAGATTATGATACCTAGAATTATGGCTACGAACTTTGATATTAAATTTGGATAGAAGGTATGGTGAGTCTATAGAATTATGAAACAGTTTATAGAGGAAGGTGAGGTCTTTAAGTTTTCTTCTGCTATCCAAATTAAGTAAATTCACTCTATATGCTGGAAACCTGTGTCTTAAAAATCTTAGAAATTTATTTTGAATTTTTTCTATTCTGTTTATGTAAGTTAAGTACTATGGACTCCAACATATAGAGGCAAATTCTAATTGACTTCTAACTAGACTATAATATAGGAATAACAGTGTGGATGGATGCCTGAAATTTGAACTTGCTCTTATTAGAAAGCCAAGCATCTTGAAAGCTTTTTTAACAATGTGATCTATATGTTGGTCGAAAATGAATTTACTATTGAATAGAACACCTAAATCTTTAATGCTGTAAACTTTATTAATTATATTTCCATCTAAATGGTAATTATAACTGAAATTGTTTTTGTTCCTTGTGAATTTTATATAACTACATTTGGATATGTTAAGTATTAATTTATGATTGTTACAGTATTCCACGAATGTGTTAAGATCATTTTGCATAGCATGAAGGTCATTAGCACTTTCTATTGTATGGTAAATCTTTAAGTCATCAGCATACATAATAAATTTAGCAAATTTAAAACATTCTGAGATATCGTTAATAAAAAGATTGAAAAGTAGGGGTCCAAGATGAGAACCCTGAGGTACACCGGATGTAACGAGAACATCATTAGATTTGAATCCATTCAGAACAACGCGTTGTTTTCTGTTCGAGAGATAGGAGATGAACCATTTCAACAAATCTCCACCTACACCAACTTCAGAAAGTCTGGAAATGAGTAGATTATGATTTATTTTATCAAATGCCTTACTGAAGTCGGTGTAGATGACATCAACTTCTACTTGATTATCCATGGCCTGTAATATATAATCGCAGTATTCTAATAAGTTTGTTTCTATGGATCGGCCAGAAACGAAACCGTGCTGTTGAGGAATGATATAATGTTTAAATGTAGCATATAACTCTTTATAGACAATTTTTTCAAAAATTTTCTCGAAAATGCAAAGTTTAGAAATTGGTCTATAATTTTCTATTAAGTTTTTGCTTCCGTTTTTAAATACTTTGACTACGTAGGCGACTTTCCATACATCAGGGAAATGACATTCACTTAAAGATTTTCTGTAGATTATAGCTAAGGGAGTACACAATGTTGTGGCACATTTTTTTATAAAAATGGCAGGAATATCATCTGGACCCGCACCTTTATTCACATCAAGATTTAATAGAGCATTTTGGACCGTGCCATCGTTAATTTCTATAATATTTAAGTGAGGTAATGAATTGTTATGAACAAGACCACAAGGACTATTGTTTACATCACTAGAGACAAATACGGATTCAAAATATTTGGAGAACAAATTACAAGCTTCCAAACCACTATTACTACTAAATTGATTATAATGCAGAGTTTTAGGTACATTTACAGATTTTTTATTTGTAGAAGAGATATAGGACCAAAATTTTGTACAATTTTCAGGAATTTGTTTTTCGATATTAAAGACATAATCGTTGAAGCATTTCTGTTTCATAAATTTAAATCGTTTTCTCAACAAAGAGAATTCATTGTACAAAATTTGTGTCCTATAGATTTTAAATTTTTTGTGGGCTTTATTTTTCTCTTTAAGTAATTTTATTAGTTCCGGGGTGAACCAAACAGGACATATTTTAGAACCAATATGTTTAGTAGGAACATATTGGTCAATACATGATCTTATAATTTCATAGAATTTTGACACTGATTCTTCCACATTTAGGCCACAAAACATATTAGACCAGTTTATTTGTTTAAAGTGATTGTTAATATCATCATAATTAGCAGATTTATATTTATACATTTTTCTAGAATTTTGTTCTAAACTATCATTTATTTTGGCATAGAAATATATATCTAATGGGGGATGGTGCTGTTCATCTATTTTACTTAAGGGGTTGTCACATTCAATTATTTGGATATGATCATTATTTGACAAAACTAAATCTAATATTCTATTATTTTTATTGTTAATGTTGTTAAATTGATTAAAATTGCAGTATGAAATAGTATCGACAAAATCATTATCTGGTTTATTATTAGAGGTGGAAGGCGAAAGGTATGATACATTGTCTTGCGAGTTCCATTTTAAATGTGGCAGATTGAAGTCACCGCAAACTAAAAATTTACTATTTGAATTGTTGTCTATAATTGTTGATAATTTGTTCAGAAAAGTATTAAGCGCACTAACGTCACCGGGTGGCAAATATACACAACAAATGTACAATGTGTAGTTAGTATTGAAAGTAACACTTATCCAAACGTCTTCAGCCTCGGAGTACCACTCGTTCATTGTAGTATAGGGCAGTCTGTTATGGACACCAATGAGGACACCGCCACCATCTGATTTTGTGGAACTGGATGAGGATCTGTCTCTCCGCGCAACATTAAACTCATTAGGAAAAAGTTCACTGTCATTTATATTAGAATTTAGATTTGTTTCAGTGAGACAAATAATATCGTAATCACTTTCACAAATATTTAGACGTAATTCATTAGTTTTAAATCTTAAACCACGCACATTTTGATAATATATCGACAGTACCATAATTTAATAATAAATTATAATAATAGTATTTTAATAAAGAAAATTAAAGTTTTAAAATGTCTTCCTCGCGACTAATATGAACGACGCGTGAATTATCATTTTTCCGAGCAAATATTTTACAGTTTTTGGTCCAGATATATTTATATCCTTTATTTTTAAGTGTTTCACGAGTATTTTTATATAGAGCGTTATTGTACGGTGAAAGATGGTCAGTGACAAAGATTCTGTTTTCAGCATCATTTGGGAAGAATAATTTAGTTGACAGATTTTTATTTTGTTTAGCCGCAGCGAGAAATTCATCTTTTACAATCCGTGAGTTAAATTTGGCAACAATTAAAGCGGGTTTATTATTAGTTGTTGTTTTAGGTAATCTGTGCGCAGCGTCCAGATGATCAGTTGTCACATTTATACCGCAGCTCATACTTATGTTTAAAATAATATTGTTTATATTTTCAGAATTTTTCTCAGGAAAGTTATGTATAACAATATTATTAAGACGCGAATATTGCTCCATATCATTTATTTTAGTTTCAAGTTTTTTAATATTAGTTTTAAGTACAACATTATCCGTCTTAATTTTCTCATGTGCATTTACTTTAGCTTCCAGATCTTTTAATTTACATTCAAAATCCGTAATTTTATCACAGCAGAAACTTATGGAATTCGTAATTATATCAAGTTTATCGTTCATCTGTTGCAATATTTCACTTTTAAATTTAGTTAACATTACTTTGATGTCATTTAAATTAGAGGATGGCAATATTTCATTTGTATCACTATCATCGTTAACAATAGACGTACTAGTTTTTGAAACTTTACGACACTTTTCACATTGCCAAGACATTTCTTGCGATTCCATAAATTGAAGTTGTTCATCGGTAATATTTACGCAGATGGGATGATATGTCACACTGCATTTAAAACATTTGACGCCCGGGTTCCTATTGCCGCCTACAGGTCGTTGACACTTTCTACACGACTTCGTCATCGTCAGGTGATAGATAGTTCAAGGCCCGAACGTGTTTAATTAGTAACTTTAAAATTTTTAATATTTTTGCAATAAATCTATGCACTTTTTGACACAAATGTTGACATTCACACACTGTACACGATGTTTACACTTTTTCAAATGAACCATCCGATAGCACAGGAATTATGCCACGCACTTGATACAATTAAGAAAAGTTTAGAGTGCAAAAAACCACTGCAATTTGCAATAACTAACAGACAGAAAAAATACACGTGTTTCGTACTCAACAACTCAACAAAAGACGTAGTATAGTAGCTGTTTCTAGCATAGCTGGCTAATTTATGAAATTTAATTTCTTTATAATTTTATAACTCTATATCCATTTAATATGAAGTATAAAATGCAGTCAAATCGTATAGAGAATACAATGTTCTTTAATATATATAATAACATTAAATGTGAAAAAATGATATTTAACATCGTTTTTTCAAGAAAAACTGTTAAAATCTTCAAATTAGGGCACTTCCGGTTGATCAATTATAACCAAAATCTAATCAGCTCTTCATATGGATGCAACGAAGAGGAATACGAAAGAATTATAATTTTTGGAATTGTAGTATTAGAGTTATCGCAGACGAAAATTTTGTTACACACACACACACACACACACACACACACACATCCACACATACACACACACACACATGCAGACATCGTAAAAATCGTAAAATCGTATTCTAGGGACCTTAAAACGTGCTTATTCATTAAAAACTCACCACCGAATTTTTTGACCAAAGACAATACCTTCCTTACCTAAAGGTGACGGAAGGTAAAAATAAAAAAAATATATTTTTTGCATTCGCCAAAATGAATGCTAATATATTGAATGTGTCAGAAAACGCATTATTTGATAATTCAATCAGTCATGCGGAAAAACACACACACACACACACAAACCGTATGCTTCCATAACTTTCGACAATAATGATGAAATTCGCATTCCAATACAACAAGACTTGTACACTCTACCATGGAATAGTTTACTTTATATTGAGGGTAAGCTTCTCACGCATGATAATAAAGTGTCGACCACAGCTAAATTGGTTAACAATGCATTTGCATTCTTATTTAGTGAAATTCGATATGAATTTGGAGGAATAGTAATAGATAGAGTTCCGAATCCTGGAATAACTTCAACTATAAAGAATTATGAGAGAAGACTGTTTTGGTGTAATTCAACAGTCGTCGTTTATATATTTAATAAAGAATTATGTTTCTTACAATACAAATGTAAGTAAAAGTTTACAAAATGCTGGTTGGTTGCCTGTGGCTGAAACAAAACAACTAGTTGATGATCACGGTAATTTCAATGTATGCATCCCCCTCAATATGCTATTGGGATTTTGTGAAGATTTAAAAAAAATGTTCTAAATGTACAACAAGCATTAGTTTTAATACGAAGCAGCACTGATTTGAATGCAATTGAAAGCAGTAACGCCAAAGAAATTATGAAAATTGAATTAAGTAATGTTCACTGGAAAATTTCACATATATCAGTAGCCGATGCCGAGCGATTGATGCTTATGAAGTTAATAGAGAATAGCATTAATTTGGAGATAGAGTTTCGTAGCTGCGAACTTCATGAGTATCCGCTCCTGCAAAAAACACAACGTCACTCCTGGGCTATCAAAACTACATCACAGTTGGAAACACCGCGTTTTGTCATCGTGGGATTTCACACAGATAGCAAGAATAAAATTAATAAGGATATGAGTAAATTTGATCACTGTAATTTAAGTAATATTAAGCTGTATTTAAATTCTGATATGTATCCATATGATAATTTAAATTTAAATATTAAGAATAATCATTGGGCTATGTTATATGAAATGTACACTCAATTTCAATTGTCTTACTATGAACAACCATGTGAGCCTTCATTGACACCTCACGAATTTATTAATACAGCACCCCTGGTAGTCATAGATTGTTCGCATCAAAGTGAGACATTGAAATCGGGTAATGTTGATATACTGTTTAATTATACACGATAAAATAATTCATTATAATCCATTAACAAATATTGTTAGTAATATGTAAATGTATTTCGTTTTTTTAAATGTACAATAAATGTTTTACAATAATTCAGCATTTCTCATTTTAAAAAACCCAAATTATTGCTTTAAAACATATAAATAAACAAAATAAATAACTAAATAAACAAAAAAATAAATTTTTAAATGCAACTAGTACTACATTCATGTAAAATGTAAACTAATGCATTAAAATAGGGAAATAATAAAAAATAGTATGCGGTAATAATGAAAAAATAATATAAGGAAAACACACTCAGAATGCCAGGATACGTATTTCAAATGAAAAACATGCAACAATAAAGCATACATAAAAATATGTTTATTAAACTTAATTGTTGGATATACACACTCGGGACAAACACACTAAGGATGCCAGGATGCGTATTTCCAATAAAAAACATGCAGCAATAAAGCATACATAAAAATATTTTTATTAAACTTAATTGTTGGAAATACACACTCGGGACAAACACACTGAGGATGCCAGGATGCGTATTTCCAATGGAAAACATGCAACAATAAAGCATACATAAAAATATTTTTATTAAACTTAATTGTTGGAAATACACATTCGGGACAAACACACTGAGAATGCCTGGATGCGTATTTCTAATAAAAAACATGCAACAATAAAGCATGCATAAAAATATTTTTATTAAACTTAATTGTTGGAAATACACATTCGGGACAAACACACTGAGGATGAAAGGATGTGTATTTCCAATGTTTTAAAACAATAAAGCATACATAAAATATTTTTATCAATTGTTGGAAATGTACACTCGGGAAACACACACACACACAGACAGACACAGAACGCTGGGATGCATATTTACAATGTTTTGAATCAATAGCATATTTCGAATGTATTAAAACAATAAAGTATACATAAAAAATATTTTTATTAAAACTTACAATTGTTAAAATGTGCACATAGGACACACACAAAACACCACTTTCCTCCCTTAGGATGTCATATTTTTCTTTTCATTCTCATCCTTGCCTCTGGTGGTCACATTACATGTTCCAACCATTTTGGCATACATGAAATATTAAATTATTAATAAACACTTATACATATGCACATGAGCGCCCGCAGACTTTTTTACAAGGTGGGTCGATATTTTTGTTTTAAGAAAAAATGCGCCGCAGGCGAATTTTTAATCATTTTCAAGGTCAAACGTGTTTTAATGCAAAGTAAGATAATATAGAGTTCTTTACAATGAAGCAAATTTAACAAATCCTTAAAAAATTAAAATCAATATTTTATGACGAAAATGCGTATGTACGCTCTAATAGCGTAGAATTACCCCTTCTACTAGGCTTTATGATGCGAGATGCGAGCATAAGCAATAACTACACAAACAGACAATCTGAAAATACAATGTTGCATTAAATTAAAATATTATATTACTGAGTAACAATATAATTATTCTATTGAACTGCTCCAAATAAAATGTATAATAATTAAATGTTAATTAAATCGCGCTCCTCACAAAATACGGCAACCCTAATCATACGTAGGTACTTTTAATATAAATAAATATGTCTATTCATTATTTACTTTTCTATTTCTTTATTTCTATATAACAGTAAAATCGATAATTGTGAAAGTTTTGAGAAGAACGTGATCATAAAATGATTAGAATAAACTACGGCATATTAAAGAAAATACAACACCGAAGATAATGTAATATAATGTAAAAATATTTGCAATACACATTTAAAAGTACATAACATAATTTACTGCAAGTATATGCAACAAAATTTGCAGTATCATGACCTTCCGCTGCAATGTAATAAGTGTAATAATTTTTTGGTTAAAATATAAGAAAATATTACCAATAATAATTAAAAAATACAATGATACATAGAAATGAAAAAAAATTACATTTTATTTTTAAAAATGGATACAGTCCATAAATGAAAGGGAGGTCAGTCGACCCTTTCGACCCCCCCCCCCTGTGGGTGTCTATGCATATGCACATACATTTTCTAAACATTCCTTTACACATTTTCTAAAATGTCGTAGAATTGATCTTTCGGGCTTGAAACGTCTCAGAGACTTCGGGCAGGGATATGTATATTGTTTAACGTTGAACACTAAAAAGCACACAGATTAATATTAATACACACTTTAATAAATACAATTTTTGAATCCATTCTGATTTAATTCTGCTTACTAACTTAAATATGTGACACAAAAATTGTAATAACAAGAATATATAGATAAAACCTGATGCGCATCACTGATTAACATTGTTACATGTTTCATATGCATATTTCCAACAATTGTAAGTTTTAATAATTAACTAAAAAGTTAAGTTGACCGTGCCTGAGTGTCTGATTGCGAATCTGAGGAACCGGGTTCGATCCCGACCGATGCCAAATATTTCGAATTTTAAATGGTACAAAATTGACCCTGTGGTATACTCTCCACGCCAGCAATGAGTGGCAGTGAGGTGACGCCTGGTAAACGTCCGCACGGGTACAAATATGTCATTATCATTACCGATATCTGCGTACAAAGCAAATTGACACACCCAGCAATGGGTATTTCACTAAAAAGTAATACAATTATGCAACTAAGTATTTCTTTATTTTTTCTTTCTTTTTTCTTCTTCTTGCGAACATGCGACACTTGAGACATCCCCCACTCCTTGCTATTGATTTTATACCACGTGGTGTATATTAAATTATAATTTAATTTTATTATTTATTATTCTTAGATTATTTGTCATATCAATTCCATTTTGCTTTTGCTTCTGCTTTTCTTCCGCTTCTTCTGCTTCTTCTTCTTCTTCTTCTTCTTCTTCTTCTTCTTCTTCTTCTTCTTCTGCTTCCGTTTTTCTTCTTCACCTATTTCTCTTATCTCAAAGTGCGCGCGCACCTATCTTTTATCTCCAAGTGACCTTGAATTAGCCAAAAAATACACAAAACGAACCTTAGATTTTCTTATGGAAATTAACATGCAAATTTAGACAATTTGTCCGCAGAAGTGGTGCAGTATAGTTACTACCATGGAAGACCATATCTGAAGAGTATTTTCTGTCCCTTACAATACACTCAACATTTGTCAATAAATTAAACTATTACAAATATAGTATCGCGAATAAAGTATGGCGCGAATTTAAAATGTTTAGCCAAAATTAAAAAGCTTACACATTTTCTTTTAAATTTATATTGTTAGTATAGTATGCAACTTTTGCTTAGTTCGTTCTATAATTAATTATGAACAAAATTTCATTTCATTTCGTAAGTTTAAATTCTCATGTTTTTAACGAAACATATTGAAATCTATTACCATTCCAATTAACTTGACTACCATAAAACTAATAGGCGTCGCCAAAATATAAGTAACAAGGGACAAAGGCAGTTACCCTAGAAACAACACCAGATGATCAAACCCCGATACATCGGACCAATCCATCAATCAATCAATTACTGCAAAATACTAATAATCTGATTTAAAGTTGCGATATTGTTCAATTGAAATATCAGTAGATACCCAATTTTTAAAGTTGCATTTAATAATTTCCATTCTCGAAAGAAATATATTTATTCCAATAGCGATATATTATTTACATGTTTATAACAGAAGTTATCTTCGTGCATTGGGTTAAAAAGCATTTTTGTAGTACTTTGCATTTTAAGTTATAATTTGAGCCCAATGCGACCAGCACAAAACTTCTAGTATACAGCACAATTTGGCACAAAACTAGCACAATTTAGTCATGAAAAAAAAAATCTTAAAAAATATTATGTGGCGGGGGCTAAGCATTTCAATAGCCCTTCCAATTTAATTATTTGTTTTAAGGGGAACGCGACCAGCACAAAACTTTTAGTATACAGCACAATTCAGCACAAAACTAATACAAGTTAAACATGAAAAAAAACTTTAGAAAATATTATGTGCGGGGGGGGGGGGGGGCTGAGTGTTTCACTAGCCCCTCCATTTTAATTGATTATTTTAAGTCGAACTCGACCAGCACAAAACTTTTATTATACAGCGCAATTCAGCACAAAACTGGCACAATTTACTCATGAAAAAAAAAACTTTAAAAATGTTACGTGGGAGGCTAAGCATTTCACTGGCCCCTCCATTTTTATTGTGTATTTTAAGCCGAACTAGACCAGCACAAAACTTTTATTATACAGCATATTTCAGCACAAAACTAGCACACTTTACTCATGAAAAAGAATCTTTAAAATAATTATGTGGGGGGGGGGGGGGCTACTGAAATGCACCTACTTATAGACCGAGTTCTTTTTGCTCTACTCCGAAATACCCGAACGCTTTTATAAAAGTACTATTCACTCTAAATTGAATATCCAAACGCACAAAATGCATTTAGATCTAAAAGAACAAAAAGATTACTATACCCGAACGCACCATCTATAAGTACGGATTTTAATTGAGTGCACCAGTTGTATTAGCTTTTATTCCCTAACCATTTATCTAATTGCAACAAACGATCATATAGTAGTCTGGGGTACCTGTTCCGATTCATTTTTTAAAAAAATTGCCACCAGTTAAGAGTGCGTTTTAAAATGTAAAACGATATGTGTACTATTCCTGCTTCAAGACGAACCATATGATTGGGAATATTTTCTTGACACAGGATAATGGATTTGAAATAATTGAGTTGACATTTTTCCAGGGTTGTGTGCTCTCAGCCTCCACATTTCTGTAGTATAAAGGGAAGTCGTATTAACAGATTTTTGTAATAAATTATTTTTTTCGGACCAGTTGCAAGACTTGTTTCTTCCTAATAAGTTTTTGACTGTAATTGTAGTTGTTTTGCCTTTTCTTAAATATTCTTTAGCTTTAAAATGAATTTTCCTGAGGGGGAAAAATAGTATCTAAGTATGGATACTGAGATACTATCCTGTCAGACCCGTGGAGAGCTGTTACGGGCCCTGGGGCAAAATCAAACTACCGGGCCCTAGCCCCCTACCCCCCCCCCCCCCAAATAAAGAATTACTATACTTTTCATGTAAAATATTTTCAATATTTTATTCATCAAGGTAACATAAAATAAAAATATTCATTGTCTAGGATTTTCAAAAATTAAATAAAAATTATGACCAGAAAGAATTATACCTATACTTAAATAAATTGAGTACTAACTAATTTAAAGATAAATGAATATTGCGATGATAATAAAAATAATAATATAAAAACACCACCAGCAACATAAATTATAGCCGCATTCACGGCCGAAATTCGGCGAAATTTGTAGCACTGAAATTTGAAGAAATTAATTTGACCGTTTACAGCTCGAAATTTGAGCCGTAATGCCAACTAGCAAAGTAATAAACGTTTCTGAAAATTAATCATTTGTTTGTCATTGCATTCATTAACTCGTTAAAAATTATTAAAAACCATGTTAATAAAATAGCAATCCTTCCCTTGCAATTTATACTCGTTATTAGATTGTCTTATATAATTAAAATTGTAAAAGTTATTTTATTTTTTGGTTATAATTATACATAAGCATAGATAGTTCTATTTTAAATACATGTAATAAATACATTATTTAGGCCTTTGCACTACTTCTTTTAGATAACAACAAACATCACATTAAAAACATTTAAATAACCACAACAACTTTGGTTATGACTTTAAAAGAAAAGTGTTCTACGCTAAAAACAAAATATAAATGTTGACAGATTTTCCATCAATAATATATCTAAAAAATAAATACTATCTTCCTGAATCTAAATGTAGATTATTTATTTCCTAATAAGTACCTACTCAACATTTCACTATTTCACCAAAACAAAAGTAACAAAAGTTGTTGTCTTTAAAAGAATAGCTTGTAAATTATAATAAATTATTTATCTTAATTTTCATTATCAAGTTCCATCTTCTGTTTTGTACTTTATTGAAAAAGGCAAATTTGAACATATAATAAAGAAAATAAATCAAAAACATAGTAAACAATAAAATCCATTCAAATCACCCAAACCTCAACAAAAGGAGTTCATTCAAATTAAACATATTTTACACAATTAGCAGAACGCACCCTAAATTAGCCACAAAAGTTTGGAGCCTGCAAACTTTTCTACAAATTATAATTCGTGTACACCAAATTTCAGGGCTGTGAACGCAAGTACACGTTGCCATAAGACAAACCACGAATTTCGACGAATTTCACCAAATTTCGGGCTGTGAATGCGGCTTAAGTGCACATGTAAAAAATATAAAAGCTACATAATAAAACAGGTACTTATATGTTTTGCGGATATGCGTGCGCATGCAAGATGCACGTTGCCTTTAATTTCAACGCTAACGTCACAGTATAGCTTCAGCTTCACGGATATGGCAGTTGAGCTCTACCGGCTTAGTTTGAAACTATTTACAGAAACTTTTGGTATTTATTCTAAAAAATGTTTTATTTACATACCTTCTACAACACTTGTAATTTTAAAGAAATACGCAATAATAATCTTCTCTCGTAAACTCTGCTGTCACTCGCTTTTTTTACCTAATATTATTATTTTATATTTTTATTTATTTATAATAAAAGATTTTAATAGAAAAAAATTATATAAAAGTGGTAGCGTCGGGCCCTATCGGGCCCGGGCCCTGGGGTTCCTGCCCCGTCTGCCCCCCCCCTCTCGTTAGGCCTGTATCCTGTTATTCATGTAATGAAAATTTAAACCACTTGGTAGTCTCCCTTTATGAAACGCTAGGATCTTTGTTTTATTTACATTTACAAACAAGGAATTTTCCTCGCAATATACTAGTAGTTGTTGCAGATTGTTTTGGAATTCTATTAAGGAGTCGCACAAAAGCACCATGTCATCAGCATGGGCTAAACACAGTATAGCGTTGTAGAAGTCTTCTGCCATTTACAAAAATAGTAAACAGGAGCGGACTGATGGTATCTCCTTGAAGGGTACATTCTCCTATATTTATAGTGTCTGTAGCACCCCAATTTGTTTTTATTTTTTATATTGAATGGTTATGGTGTTATAAGATTTTAATGAAACAGAATCAAATGCCCGCTTATAATCCAGAAAAACTGCATAACAAGTTCTTTTTTAACCTCAAGTACAAGTGGGATATGGATGTAAGAGTGAATATGTTATCGCTTGTGTCCCTACCCCTCCTGAATTTAGCTTCATTTTCATTCAAAATATAATTTTCTTCACACCACCTAGTAAGGTGACTGCAAAGAATACATAGGGATCTTTTTTATTGCTCTTTTTGTACAACAGGGAAAATTCTACAGCTGGCCATAAAATTGGCGTACGCTTTGTAGCTATAATTATATTAAAAAGATTTAATAGATAAGCTAGCCAGTTTTTTGGCATGCAATCGTAGAATTCTTATGGAATGCAATCAATGCCCGGAGCTTTGTGACTTCTACTATTACTTATGCTGAGTTCGAGTTCATCTTTCCTTATTGAAGCATCAAAGAAAGAATGAGTGCTATCGAAAAAATGTATTATTAGAGTTTTAGTTGTATTTAAATAAATTTCTGTAAAAAATTATAATAAATGAATATAAATATATCATCACGGCATATTACTCATTACTGAGTGTGTTAATCTGCTTTGTACGCAGATATCGGTAACGATGATGACATATTTGTACCGTGCAGGCGTTTACCAGACAAACTATTTAGTGAGAGTTACGAGCTATACGTATTTTTGTTCCTTGGCTTTAAAGAATTGACTGTTTTTTAAAATTCTGTGTTGTTTCGGGTATTACTTAAATTTTGTTTAATATTCATTAAATGTATTGATTTACTGAATTTTATAGTGTCTTTATAGATTTTCTTGTTATTTATATATGCTGTTAAGTTTTCTGTGAAGCGGCATTTTTTGTATGCTCACGAAATTTTTACGCGTTCTGTTTTATTTTTCTACAATTGGAGTCAAAGCAGGGTTTGTTATTTATTTTAGGGATGTTATCTTTAAAAAAAATTGTTATTGCTGAAGTGCACACCGCTTCCTTGATTGCTTCAATAATATTATTATTCAGTAAATCTACATCATCGCTAGGGAAGTATATTATTATGCAATTTTAAAGGGCTATTTTGTAGTTCCCTGAATTATTTTTATTAAAAGCAAATACGTTATAAGGAGATTCTATGTTTTTAACGTTATTTGAAATACCTTGTGTTAAATTACTGTCTATGCTGGTTATGCATATAGCATTTATATATAGGATAAGTTAATGTTAACTAATAAACCGAATGAAATAATACCAAGTGCGCCATCTTACAGGGAAGTGATAACACATGATACAAGTGAAGACCTGGCTTTCAAGGCCATGACATCACAAAAAACAAAAAAAACCTCAGTCGATAAATACCATACCATTATCGACGGATGATAATAAGAATAATACTATACTGTCAGCGACGGATGACAATAACAAGAAGAAAGATTTAAACAAAATGTCTGACCCAAACAAAACAATGGAGATAAATAAAAATAACCAAAAATAATAATAATAAACCTAAATTCTCATTAATCGGTTCTGCTACGAACTTGGGAAGTATCAGAAAAGCACCTTAAAAAGCTTTTTTATATGTTTCACGAATCGAACCAGGCACAAAGGCCGCAGACATCCAGACGTATTTGAAAGTACATTTTCCTGAGGCCATTTGTACAGACCTCCCATCAAAACATCCCGAACACTACTCTTCCTTCAAAGTAGTTATCGATCTACAAAATCTTAAGTCAGCCATGGATGCGAACAGGTAGCCTGCAGGAGCATACATCACGAGATTTTTTCACTCCCGCAAGAAAGAACTCAAGAACGACTAGCAGGAGAAATGCCTGATGCAGCAGACAGTGTGAATCGGCAGATTCCTAATAATGAAATTAACTATGATAGTGATATAACTGACTTAATATATACAGACTATTCAGATTTTGATATTTTATCTCTTAATTGTCGATCACTGACGCCAACTAAGGTAGATGTTCTTATCTCTAAATATTTGACACAAAATGTTGGTCTAAAATTCCTTTACTTTACGGAACTCTGGCGAAATGATATTTCAGTCAAAAACATACAATTTCCATATTTTACTCCAGGTGCTTTTCGCAATAGAAATGAACATGCATGCGGGGGTGTTGGTGTCTGGTATCATGAAAGTCTATCTTGCTCTGCTATAGACTTAAGTACATTTTGTTGTGACAAAATAATAGAAATATGCAGAGTTCTTCATAAACCAAATACAAACACTTCATCCAACAAACCATCTATAATTCTTTCTTGTTATAGAACCCCAAAAGGAGACTTTAATTTATTTTATAATAATTTAATATCTGTTTTAGAATATTTATTTAAACCAAATATTAATTTTATTCTGACCGGTGACTTCAATCTTGATCCTACCAGAGATGAGAGAAATTTTGAGCTGCTGAGAACGACATTATTGTCTTTCAATTTCAGAAGCCTCATTTCTACACCCACAAGAGTTAAAAATACCCTGGATCACATATTTACTAATCTTTCATCAAATAATGTTAAAACTGACACTAACATCTTATCAGATCACAGAACTTCTCTATATCAATCGAAACTTTACTTGAATTCACCATATAGTACGCCCGGTATGAAGCGTAGATCATTTAGCCCAAATAATATTAACAGTTTTGAAAACCTACTTGAAGCCACTGACTGGAACCTAATTTTCAATGAATCGGACAGTAATGCTGCTTTCAATATATTTTATGAAATTTTTTTATCCTTATTTAACAACTGTTTCCCTTATAAATTCTTTAGTAGCACCTCTCGAACAAAAAATTGGGTGACAAAGGACATAATTCAATCAAGTGCAAGCTTAAAATCATTTTATATTTTACAAAAACAGTATCCACTATTAAAAACTCATTATGAATATGCAAAAAGAGCACATAAGAAACTTGTTAAAAACACAAAAAGAAATTTTATTCAAAAAAATATCACTGAGTCCGGCAATACAACGAAGGGTCATAAACATAAAACTTAAAATAGATAACGAACATATCGAAAACCCGAAATTGATAGTCAATTCATTTAACAATCATTTTAAACAAGCACCCTATAACACTTTGGCCATGATACCGAACGAAAAAAAAACACTAGATAACACTATTAAAAGGGTTGCCAACAGCTTATTTTTAACACCTTTCAATGAATCAGAGGCTTTGGTCTTATTAAATTCGAAACTAAAAAATAAAATGTCCTCGGGACAAGATGATGTACCAAGTTTTTTAGTTAAAAGAATTTTAAGTACAATCATAGTCCCTCTAACATTTTTAATAAATCTGTCCTTCAGGTGTGGAGCCTTCCCCGAAAGCCTCAAACAAAGTAAAATGACTCCAATATATAAAAAGGAGAAAAAGTCAACGTCAATAATTTTAGACCGGTAGCTCAGACTCCGTTCTTTTAGAAAATTTACGAGTATTGTTTCATAAATCGAATGGAACAATTCATCGATAAATATAAAATTCTCAATAAAAATCAGTATGGCTTCAGACCCAAAATGTCAACAACAAATGCCGTTCATGCGTTACATGACAGAATTGTCTCTGATATTGAAGATAAAAAAATTGTCGCAGGAATTTTTTGTGATATATCTAAGGCGTTTGATTGCTTAGATCATAAAAAGCTTTTAGATAAATTAAATATCTGCGGCATTCGCGGTCTAACTCACAACTGGATTAACAGTTTTCTGAGTAATCGTACATAGTTTGTATCCTTAAAATTTAAAAGTGAGAATAATTCTATTGTTTATAAAATTTAAAGATTCAGCTGTAGGCACTTGATGAAACCTTATAATAATAGTAATAATAAATAAAAACACTTGATGTAAGTTTCACGTATACGTTTTATTTAACTCTTAATCGATTTCGGCTTCTTAGGCTTTCTTCAGAAGATGTACAGTATTGAACCCCCAAACTAAGGGCTGAGTCTCAACAGATCGCAGCGTGGCAACTGCTCTACCGAGTACAACACCCCGTCCGGTACGTAAGTCGTCTACAGACAATTCCGAGCCCCAACATCGAAATATAAATTGTGTAACCCATGTTCGACTGGTTGTACGACGGTTAAACAAAATCAGATTAAAATCAGATCGTTAACCGAGTTCCTATGTCCAGCAAATTAGGCTCGTGTGACTAACGATACGAATATCGCTACTGTACATCTTCTGAAGAAGGCCTAAGAAGCCGAAATCGATTAAGAGTTAAATAAAACGTATACGTGAAACTTACATCAAGTGTTTTCATTTATTATTTCTATTGTTTATGTAAACTCTGACAGTACAAATCAATATTGGCACGCCACAGGGTTCAGTACTAGCTCCGATACTATTGCCACGTTTACGTAAGGGCTTAGTCATTTACTCGCTTAATGTACTTCATGAAATAAACAAATCTTATACTTACTAGGCTATAGAGCAACTCGCACGTGACTTAAGGCTGATATATTGAATGATGTTACTTACTAAATATATTACATATTACATGCTGTACAAACTATAATTACATAACTACGGTGAATATTATAAGTATGAAATAAACTTACATCTCAGGAAACACAACGGGCGGAGCCATGATTGTTCAGGACACTAGCACTTTGCACGAAGAGCTGAAGGCTACTGACTTGTCAGTTGACAGAGAAGTCTATTAACTGATTGATTCCCTATGGGTTTTGGGTAGTGTCTTATATACTCATTCTTATCAACTATTGACCACACCATCCCATTATTCTGGGAATAACTCGGACGCAAACAGGATGAGAACCGGATGAATGTGCATACTGTGGTTATCTCCTTATTTGGACTCCACGTGTAAGCCTCCCAGCCTCATCCTGCTTGCAGATGACTGACAGGATGACGGTTAGTGTGGCTTTGTGATAATCATGTAGAAAATATTCCTAGCCTTTGTACTTTGCACATCTGTGGCTTTCGTAGATAAGACAGATAAGGCAGAACGCTAGTGGCAGAGCTATCTTTCTAAGGGTTGTGTCACGTAGCCGGAATATAATAATAAATAAATAAATACAACCATTTAGGGATAGTGATTTATGAATGTAAACATAAAAATAAATATAAATATAATTATGCGGTCGTTGGCCGTTCTACCGAAGGCCGTTGTGGGAGTAAAACCACAAGCCTTTTAATCAACCGCAATATTTTGATAAATTTGATAATCCATGGTTTCTATGGTTTTTGGTATCAGGTGAACAGGAGTTGTAGGCGCACTTTATATGGGTATTTGTTATGAGTTTACTAAACGCAATCCCGCGAACATTGACTTATCTCCTCGTATGACTTTGCTATCTTCGTTATTCATTAGCGTTGGGTTAATTTTGTACTAAGTTCTCCGCCAGCGTGACATTTCCCCCCCCCCTCTAGATCATGGCGCCCTCGACATGCCCCTTACTTGAGACAGCAACATACCCCGATTGATTTGGTTGCAATACTACCGGCGGTGGAGTATTGCAAATGGTATCGTACTCATGCATGACTGTATACTGTGTTTCGGGAGAACCAGGTTCGGTATGTCGGGTGTCAGGTGAGATAGGTATGATATATCCATCCGAACCGCTTGCGCTGTTGGGATGTGAAGGTGGTCGTGGTAAGGTGCGGGGGAGTGTAATGGGTGGTCGTGGGAACAGTTCTGGTTCTCGTCTAAATATTCTTCGCGCTATCAAATCGGCGTATGTTTCTCGTCTTCTCGCAAAAAATTCCGTATGTCTAATTAAGTATATCACAATTATAATAACTATTACAGGCCATGGAGCGTATGCTAATATTTTATAAGCTAAGTTACTTGCGGTGTTAATGACGACAGAATTTTTATCCAAACATTCCTCTAACCCATTGAAGTTGGGGTACTGATCCCAGTCGTAGGGTGGTAAGTTTAGTGTTTTTGTTTTAGCCCAGGCGGCTGGTATAATTTGTTTAAATTGAAATTTTATATTAGGACTAGCCGCGCATGGGTACACAGGCTCTACCTCAATTTTACCGTCGATAGTGGCTGTGTAATCACATGGTAGTCGTATCCAAATTGCACCATACTCTGGATTCGATGAAATATTTTTATTAATTTTGTCGATATAAATTTTCGTAACATGCGTTAAAACGAAAGTGTTGGAGTCGATGATGGTTACTAGTCGCGTCTCTACCTTTGGCGGCTGGCAGTTAATAGGGCAAAACCTTGTGAATTCCCTAATAGGTGCGCCTGATATTAATAATTTTGCACAGGCTGCTGTTTTTAAAATTTCGTGGCTTCTTGATATGGCGCATAACCGATCTCTGTGCGGGTCACAGCGTGGATTAACAACGTTCAATTTTGTTTGATTATGATATCTTATGATTGCCAAATCGACATGCTCTGCCTCTAGCATGCAAGTTAAATTTTGCCATGCTAGCGGGGCAGGTACTAATCGTCGCATCTGAACTGTTGAGACCGCCTTTTTTAAGATGGGGATATGCAAGCCAATGTTTACGTTGTGTTCTGTGATAAGACAATCAGCCAGCGGAAGTCCATAGTACCGCCCAGCTTCTGCGATGGCGAGC
This sequence comes from Harpalus rubripes, assembly GCA_963082715.1. NCBI lineage: Eukaryota > Metazoa > Arthropoda > Insecta > Coleoptera > Carabidae > Harpalus > Harpalus rubripes. The sequence goes on from OY720457.1 coordinate 31,096,994, forward strand.
CGGTAACCAACTTCATCGATTTGTTTTTGAATAGAATTTATATCATTTTAAAGTGTCTTCATGCTGATGACCTCAGGTGAGAGGTGACGAGCATGACGCACTGATTAAATGGTTAATTTAGTATAACAAAATATTGGAATAATAATTTAGTTCAGTGCCGTGGCATGATGAAATGCTCGAGTACTGATTCATTTCTTTATATTGAATTGTGAATTTAATTGGGAAATATTTAATTTTCTCTTTGAACATTTTTGATTCGTCTTTTGTCGAAAATAATCTTTGGACATGACTGCGTGATGCGATTTGGAAACTCCTCCCGGCTGTATTACCATCGTTTGCGAGGATTGTTTGGCTTTCGTTAAAGTTTTCTATTCCGTGTATTAATGCATCGCAAGCCGACAGGGCCTGTTTATTCTGTTTGCAACAATTACTGATAGTTTTCAGTGTCGCGTTAGGAATGAATTGTACATCGTATATTAATGGAGTTGAGGTTTCGTAGGGAATTACCTCAGGTAAATTTTGAAAGTACGCGCCTGTATTTATTTCTACATCTCCATGACTTGTGTACAATAATATTAACATAATCGATAAAACATTTACATGTGAAGCCATTTTAATTTAGACTGGTTGCCCGTTCGTTCTATTTACTGATTTTGCCAAGTATATATTTAATTTCAAACGCAGAATATTTTGATTTCCCCTTAATTTATTTCATTTATTAATTACTGGCGGTACCCTCGCCTTTCTCACAATACTCATTGACCACTTACAACGCGTTGGTCAAATTCACAAACAATGACACTTATTGAGCTCAAAAATATTAAAATCTTACTTGCATGAGCCGCGACGGCTCTATACACCCAATGTCTGGCCAGGAAATTGTCGTATAGAACGGACTTACATGCAGGGCACAATACCTTTAGGCTGGCTCGTTCACGATCGGTCCCCTACTTCTTCTTCGGAGACTCGTGGTTCCGGCCTAACAGCGGGGTCGGGTCCGTTGATCGTGCCTTGGTTGACCTCGATTCGGACCAGGATGCCTTTTCCTCCAGGTAGCATCAACGTTCCTTCGTAGAAGTCGGCTACTGGTGGGTTATCTTCTTGTATGCGTTTCAGCACTGGATGGTTTTTCCAAGTGGGACAGAGTCGGACCAGGAACTTTTTGAGGGTTACTCGGATTATGACAGTGATAATGAACAGGACTAGGATGGCCAAGGCTAATGAGTATATGCCATGGACCAGGGATTGCGAGGTAGATATATTGTTTATAGGAACGGCATGAACAGTGGGTATGGCTGCTGGTAGTAGCGTGAATGCACCAGCGTGGTGTTTTCTCCAAACGTGGACAACAATGCAGGTCAGGACAATATTCCACAGGTATATGATATAATCTCGGTGTAAACTGTATGTTTCAGTCCAGTACTCGAGTTGTAAATTTACGTATTCGAGTGTGTTGGTCCACTGATTATCAGTTTCCGTGATGGTGGACAGATTTAAATGTGGCACCTTTTGTGTCCAGTTATAATTTAGACACTCGGAGATGTTATCGTAGACTGGATGTTGTTCTGGCACTAATGGGTTGATACGGTATGTTTTCAGCGACGACCAAGTGGCTGGTAATACATGTAGTATTTGCAGATGACGGCTGTCTTCTCCACACGGCTCTCTGGGTGGTATTAGTTGCGTTGCGTTGACATAGAGTGAACAACGGCAAGGTAACTGGATTTGGAGTGCCCCAGGTTGGTTTATATGTAGCTCGCTGACCGGATGGACTTCCCGTGGACATCTGATTATGGTTTTCGGTTGAGGATGTGTGATCACATATGTATCAGGTTTGACTTCGGAGATTACGGTTTGTTTGGCTGGATAGCACCGGAAAGAACAGAATTTTGTGATATCGTCGACTGTGGCTCCTTCATACATCTTAAAGGCGCATTGCGGTCCATACACCGCATCCGAGGAAAATCTGGGTAGATAACACAATCTGTCGTGGTATGGCCGGCATTGATGCAATCCTGCGCCGGAAATCGGTCGCATGGTTTTTCCACTGACGGCCAGATACATTGGGTCATGCATTATCATGCACGTGTCGTTCTCCCATCCAAAAGGTGTCGTTAGCAACTCTACAAGTTTCCACTCATGTGGAATTTGATTTACTGAGATTTTGACATGAACGACAGTTTTATTGTTGCTGATGCCGCAGTCGACGATGGGTAGCTTGTAGTATTGTGATAGTTCATCACGTGGTATAGCCAACTGCATTCCATATTCTTCAAGTTGGTTTTGTAGTTTGTCCAGGTCTGCTGCCAGGATTCCAGGTGTTAACAGGGCTGTTGGAATGTTGCGGTTCTTGCAGGCGTTAATGATTTCATTCTATCGCATGAGCGTTAGCATGTAAAGCAATCTTTTGAGATTTAGGAAATCATTAATGAAAAGTTGTCGGACCAACCTGTTTGTGGAATTTTCGAATCTTTGGTTTCGTTGTCCTTCTTGTGCTAGACTACTGATTTTTGATTTTATGTCCTGGAATGTTGACTGAATATTGGCGTCATAATTTTGAAAGTGCGCCGTGATTGTTGTCAGATGTTTATACTGCTCGTGGATTCCACTCTGTAATTGTTCGATTTTTTGGGTGATGTGGCGTTCATTCATAACAAAATTCTGCATTTTAGAATCCGTCATGACCCCACAGCACCAGCTGAAGGCGTCTCCAACGAAGTCGAGTGGTGATCTGCCGTGACGATTGGGTGGATTTTTGCTTGTCCTGTTCATGTTTATAGTTTTTAGGTAATTTTCTAAGTTTCCTGGTTTTATTTGTTCCAGTTCCAAAAAATAATTTGGATCCAGAGAGGCATTCATCATGGAGGCTGGCAAGTTTCATGACATCCTTGGCTATTTTGCAGTTAGGGGCGTCTTCTTCACTGCATTGCATTATGTCGTTGGACGGATCGACTGATATGTCTTGTTTTTCGACCCACCGGGCTTCATACGTGAGCGGGATAGTGGCTTCATACACTATCGTATCGGGTAAATTCTTCCAGTACGCCCCTGCTACTACTCGGACAGGGACGGACGCCCGGGATATGGCAACCAGCTGGCAAAGTAGAAATACTACTCTGAAACTTATACAATATTTTACATTTTATATACTTTATTATATCCGGGTTGGGCTTTCTATAGTTATTTAAAATGTATTATATGAACGTCTTACCCTAAACATGCATACTAATTTGAATTAATTGGAACTTAATATTGAATAAACTTAATTATGTAGTTAACCTAAACATGCACTTAATCGAAAGTAATTGTTTTTTAGGTGTGATATATAGTCTTTGTTTTTCACATATTGTTTATTAATACTAAAAAAAATGTCATTGTTTATTCCTAAAATTAACACTTAACACTAACACTTATCACTAACAATATTGTCATGATCGGTCCATAGCCCCCGGTGAGCGTTATTCGAAATTGAATATGATCTCATCCGTGAGTTCGCCGTTTCTAAATTGTTCCAGTGTCAAACGTCCTTCGCGCACATATTCGTAGGTGCGGCTGACCTTACGCGCCCTCCAGGTCGCGCAGTTGTTGTTCGCCCGTGAGTGTCTCCAGAATCGGGGGGCATGCGGGGTAGCCTGCATGCTGAACTTTACCCTGTTTATTTTCGCCTTAGTTAGGGTGTTCATAGTGGCGATTGCCTGTGGGCTTGAGGCCGTGTTGATGGTCTCCACCCACTTGAGTAGCCCGCTGATATGTTTAAATGCCTGCGCCGTCGAGACGTAATCCGGGTCTTCGAGCCTTTGATCATATTCGTGGCGCAACAGTGTCGTGCCCACTGAGTCATCGGCCGTCCTGTTGTATAATGACGCATGCCAGTTAAAGTGCGCCGTCCATACAGCCATCTCATACACGAATGTGTGCATGTTGACCCTTACTATGTCGATCTCGACGAAGGCTACTTCGGCTAGACGTCGGCGGGGCCTGATTGCGGAGGGTGAGGGGCATTACGCGGGGGATTGGTCAGCCGCGGGGCGGGGTGGGGAATCCTCTTGCGAGCGGGGTTCGGAGCTGTCGACACCGCTGTCGCCATCCACACCTGTCGATGACCCTGACGAGTCACGGTGGTGGATGTTGCGGTGTTCGTCCATCACCCATTGCTCCGACGGGGAACGCATTCGGACGACGGTCGACGTGCTGCTGTCCAAGGTTAGGGGGGTTGTGGTAGTGGTGATGCTGGCGCTGGCCTGCGGCGATGTGGCGGTGACTGCTGGCGGTACAAGGTGTACTGTACGGGGTTCGGGGTTGTTTGAACGGGGTTGTTTGAACGGGGTTCGGAGTTGGTTGCTGGAACCCACTCACTGAAAACCCGTTTCCGAGTTTCTTGGGTTGTTAGCAGCTGTAGGAACACGTCACATGTCGGCATCGGCAGGTTTTGCTGAATCATGTGCCTTATGAACCCATAGGCCGCCACCATTGCCGCGAAGGGGATCATCTGGTCCGGGGATTCCAGCATGTTGATAAGCCCTTGCACCAGCTCCATCCGCTCCCGGGCGAAACTATTCTGTACTGCCCTTGTTTTTTCATCATTAGACAACTCTGTCCTTGACGACAAGTACAGCATATCCTGGTCAATCCCCTGTATCATGGGGACGACCATCGTCCGCAGGATGGTTGTCTTAAAGTGGCCGTAAATGTTGTCGGCCGGGATGGATAGGAGGGCTTGCACCCTCAACAGGAGCATTGAGGTGCTACTTAGCACCACTTGGGAGAGCATATCCCATGTCCTATATAATCAGTTATGTGTTTTATTATTTATATTTTTAACTAATCATTCTTACTCGTGCAACTATGTACTCTGCAAGGCAATTTTCTATTTATATACATTTTACTAATCTTCTACGTCGCTGCTACTTGATTGTTCAGCTTCTCCGTTGTTTCTTCTTTTACTACTTCTCAGAACCCTTGTAGCGGGTACTGAGTCATCGGGCGTCCAAGGTTCACAATACGGTTTCATACGTGTTACATGCACGGTTTCCAGCTTAGGCTTTTTCGCAGAACCTATTTGAATTACATAATTTACATCTGACCGTTTTTCAATTATTTCATATGGCCCTTGCCATTTTAACAGCTATTTGTCTGTTTTCCCGACGTGTCTCTCTGGGTTATATACTTTAATTTTTTGACCTATTTTGTACTCAACGTGTCTGTGTTTATCATCGTATCATTTTTATCGCGTTTCTGTTTTTTAGTGATATTTAATTTAGCTTGTTCCCGAATGGCAAGGATTTGTTCTTGTGTTCTAAGTGCGACATCCGTTTCCACCGACTCATACAGCTTAGCTTCGGTTGGGAATTCGAATGGAGAAATTTTGGTGCTTTCCTGTTTGGCGGAATTATAAGCGAACGTAACATGTGGTAGATATTCGTCCCAATTATTTTGTGCTGTATTTACATACATACTTAACATGTTTGCGATTGTTTTGTTAAGACGTTCGGTTAAGCCGTTCGTCTGTGGACGATAAGCCGTGGTAAATTTTTTATCTACTCCCATGATACGTGATAACTCGTTCACTACCTGAGATTGAAACACAGTGCCGCGGTCGCTTAACAGCACACGCGGTGCGCCATGCCTACAGATTATGTTTTCTAATATAAACGCTGCCACTGGTCCTATCTTTCCTGAAAAGATGGCCTGCGTTTCGGCCCAGCGGGTGGCATAGTCGACGGCAACTATTATAAATTTTTTCCCATTCTTACTTTGTTTAAAAGGGCCTAATAAATCGATTCCAACCCGATCGAATGGTTGACCGATTGATAAAGGCTGTAACATTCCAGCGGGTTTCGAATTTGTTATGCCTTTTCTAGCTTGGCAGTCTTGACAACCGCGGACGTACTTTTCAATATCTTTTCGCATATTTGTCCAAAAATATCGATTATTAATTTTGTTAAATGTTTTAGCAAACCCGAGGTGTCCGGCCAAGGGCTCATTGTGATTGCTATACAGGATTTCTCCGACTAACTCCCGTGGTATCACGATGACATCTTGGCCGTCCACGCGGCCATTTACTTTGTACAAAATGTTGTTTTTAAGCCGAAAATTACGTGCACGCCTTTGCAATAGAGAATCACCATATTCAGGGTTGCTTAATGCTTTCATAATTTCTTTTAACTCGTTATCTTGCTGCTGATATTCTTCAAATTTTGAATTGTCAAGTGTGTAAGTAGGGACATCGATAACATCTTCCTCACTTTGTTTGGAAGGTGCGTCACAAGGATAGCGCGATAAACAATCGGCATCCGAGAGAGTTTTTCCACTTTTGTGGAAAATTTCATACTGATAATCCTGTAATTTCACACCCCACCTGGCTAGACGCCCTACCGGGTCTTTTATAGATTTCAGCCAGCATACCGCGTGATGGTCGGTTGCAACGCGGAATTTTCGACCCCAAATAAAAGTTCTCCATTGCGTAAGCGCATACACAAAAGCTAGGCATTCTTTTTCCGTTATTGAATAATTAATTTCTGCCGCGGACAATTTTCTAGAGGCGTACGCTATGGGGTGCCAGTCGTTTCCAAATTTTTGCAACAGTACTCCACCCACTCCGTATCCACATGCGTCGACTCTAATTTCTACTTCCGCACCTGGATCGAAATGTCGAAGCACTGGAGCCGATATTAAGCTTTGTTTCAGCGTTTCTATTGCGGTTAGTTCTTTCTTTTCTAATTTAAATTTTGTGTCCTTTTTGGTCAGTAAATACAAAGGGCGTGCTATACGTGCAAAGTCCTTAATAAATTTTCTATAGTAATTACAAAGGCCTAAAAAACTTTGAACATCCTTCACCTTTTTCGGTAGAGGAAATTCGCGAACAGCTTGAATTTTTTTATCATCCGGCGCTAAGCCTTCGACACTAACTTTAAATCCTAATAAATCAATTTCTGCTTGCAGATAGGTGCATTTGCTAGGTTTTAATGTTAATTTGGCTTCTCTAAGCCTCTCAAATACATGCCGTAACCGGTTTAAATGTTCATCGAAAGTTTTGCTAAAAACCACTACATCGTCTAAATATATCAAAACTTCTTTCCATTTTAAATCTTTAAAAACTGTGTCCGCTAAATTTTAAAAAGTCGCGGGTGCTGACGTCAAACCAAAGCTTAATACGTTAAATTCATAATGTCCGTCGGGGGTAATAAATGCAGTTTTCTGTTTATCTGATTCCTTTACCGGTACCTGCCAATAACCACTGAATAAATCTAAACTAGTAAAGTATTTTGAGTTACCGAGGTAGCTCAAAATATCCTCAATTACAGGTAGTGGGAAAACATCTGGTTTCGTAATAGCATTAATTTTTCGATAATCAACACAGAAACGCCAAGAGCCATCCTTCTTTTTCACCAGTACTACAGGCGAAGACCAGGCACTGGTGGAAGGACGTATGATGTTATCTGCTAGCATCTCTTTTACCTGCTCTTGTATTATTTCTCGCTCTTTGTGCGAGACACGGTATGGTTTCAAATGAACAGGTGCCGCATCCCCTGTAGGGATTTCATGCTCTACGATATCTGTTAACCCGATTTGTTTTGAATTCCACGCAAAAACATCACTAAATTCGTCAATTAATTTCATTAACTCGTCTTTTTGTTTATCGGTCAATTCTGGATTTATATTGTGAACCATGGATTCCTCAGTTATCTCTTCCAAACAACACATATTAGTATTTACATGCTTATAACTACTGTTATTGTATGCTAAGGCTGTATGCTTAAATAATTTTACGGGGACTAATTTACTTATATTTTTAATGTGTACCATCCAGGTGCCAAATTCGGATTCATGAAGTCGAATAAAAAAAATTTCTACGCCTAGTTTTTGTTTTGCATCGGACCGCAACGTGATGTCCGTGATATGCAATTTTGTTGCATTCGCGTTCGGTTCTGTGAGATAACAAATAACCTCGGCTTCCGCGGGAATTATCACGTCATCTCTGAGTGTTAGTTTTTCTGTCTGATTTGTGGTTAGTTCATAGGAATGCGGAAGTTCCGGAAACGCGTCACATGGATTATTTGCATCTGGTGATGGGACAGATATGTGCGCACTATGTTCCAGTGGCGTATCTCCAAGAAATTCTCGAATTGGTAATTTAGCGTATGTGCCGAAAGTTATGAATTTTTTGGCAAAGATAATGACTGCTTTATTTTTATTTAAAAATTGTATGCCCAGAATGACGTCACAGGACAAGTTTGGTACCACGAGATTGGCTAATTCTGTGGTCCACGTTCCCATTGTGATTAGTAGGGTTGTAATCCCCAGCACAGGAATGAGATGGCCGCCGGCGGCACGTAACATCTTTACCTTGGTCTGATTGCAGTTTCGAGCAAAATTTGCATTAACTACGTTGTACATGGACCCGGTATCTACAATGGCGGTAACGGGTTGGTTGCCCAACCGACCTGTCACTGTAAGTATTTGCAGATGAATTTTTTCATTAGGCCCTCCTAATTCCGATTTGCACACGACGCTACGGGCCTCCTCTAGCGTCGCGAGGCACCATTTCCCTGATTGGGGTTATTATATCCTCCACGTCGTTGATCGGGACAATCTCTTTTAAAATGTCCGGGGCGGTTACAGTGATGGCAAATAATTTTACCGTCGGCTGTACGCGTAGGGCGTGATTCGTAGGCCCTGTTAAGATTACGCTCAGGGACGCCTCTGGTTTGGTTATAACGCGGCGGTCTTGTTTCCTCGCGTTGTCGCTGAGGGGGACGCGGGGTGTTTTGGACACGTTGGTTATTTTGGAAGCGCGAATTGTTCTGGAACCGCGGGCTGTTTTGAAAGCGCGGACTATTTTGGAAACGCTGATTATTTTGGAAACGTGAATTATTTTGAAATTGACCCCGGGGTTGATTTCTTTGCATTTCTTCTCGCATAATATTGGTCATATTTAATTGCATGCGAGCTAAACGGCGTTCCAAGTCGTCTTCCTGTATCGCGGTTTTGCTAATTTTTCGAGCATTTAATCGCTCGCGGGCTGCTTGGACTCTAGATTCGGTTTCGCAAATTTTGTCTATGGCTGTTTTTAATTCAGCCAGTGAATCTATTTCTTGTAATGCTAATTTTTCCTGAATTTCCGGTAAAACTCCGGCCTCGATTGTATTTTTTATTTGATTTTCCGTTAACGTTTCTGTTAATGCGTCCGAAATATCAAGCATTGCATAAAAATATGTACGCGGGTCTTAATTTTCTTCCTGAATTCGGGTTCGCCACAAATCTTGCATTGTACGCTCCTATCCGACCGGAAAAAATTCTTTTCTGAACTCTTTCACTAATTTGTCCCACGTCGCGGTTTCATTTCTGGCTGCAAAGCCTCGATACCAAACGGCTGCCCGTCCATTCAAATATAATTTAAAATACTTTAGTTTTTCGCGGTTTGACCAAGTGTGAGCGTCTGCTGATTCTTCGAATGAACGTAAGAAATCAGTTGCTGACAACCGTGATTGCGGGTCAAAACGTTCTGGTTCCCGTAATTTAGGTGGAATTTTTTCAACTGCTTGTTCGGCGGTGATCGTACCTATGGTAGGTTCGGCCATTGTTACTGTTACCGGAGAAGGTATTCTTGGTGTATCTACGCGTACTACGGTCTGAGGTGTGCTTGCGTCCGGAAATATATCGGGTGTCGAGGGTGATTGCGGATTTGCGGCGGTTTGTGTGTTATTTGTGTCTTGTAGCGGGGGTGAGCGACTTACAGGCGTAGCATTCTGAAATAAATTAGGTTCAGTTCGTCGTGAAGCGGTTAATCGTAATTCATATTTATGTGGCATGTCATTATGCTATGTTCTCATGCTAATGAATTTCATGCATATTGAAAAAGAACAGACACGAGAAAAAAAAATTGCAAAAAACACATTGAATTTATTTCAGCCTCTACCCGGCACCTCCACCATATGTCACGTTTACGTAAGGGCTTAGTCATTTACTCGCTTAATGTACTTCATGAAATAAACAAATCTTATACTTAGTAGGCTATAGAGCAACTCGCACGTGACTTAAGGCTGATATATTGAATGATGTTACTTAGTAACTATATTACATATTACATGCTGTACAAACTATAATTACATAACTACGGTGAATATTATAAGTATGAAATAAATTTACATCTCAGGAAACACAACGGGCGGAGCCATGATTGTTCAGGACACTAGCACTTTGCACGAATAGCTGAAGGCTACTGACTTGTCAGTTGACAGAGAAGTCTATTAACTGATTGATTCCCTATGGATTTTGGGTAGTGTCTTATATACTCATTCTTATCAACTATTGACCACACCATCCCATTATTCTGGGAATAACTCAGACGCAAACAAGATGAGAACCGGATGAATGTGCATACTGTGGTTATCTCCTTATTTGGACCCCACGTGTAAGCCTCCCAGCCTCATCCTGCTTGCAGATGACTGACAGGATGATGGTTAGTGTGGCTTTGTGATAATCATGTAGAAAATATTCCTAGCCTTTGTACTTTGCACATCTGTGGCTTTCGTAGATAAGACAGATAAGGCAGAACGCCAGTGGCAAAGCTATCTTTCTAAGGGTTGTGTCACGTAGCCGGAATATAATAATAAATAAATAAATACAACCATTTAGGGATAGTGATTTATGAATGTAAACATAAAAATAAATATAAATATAATTATGCGGTCGTTGGCCGTTCTACCGAAGGCCGTTGTGGGAGTAAAACCACAAGCCTTTTAATCAACCGCAATACTTTGATAAATTTGATAATCCATGGTTTCTATGGTTTTTGGTATCAGGTGAACAGGAGTTGTAGGCGTACTTTATATGGGTATTTGTTATGAGTTTACTAAACGCAATCCCGCGAACATTGACTTATCTCCTCGTATGACTTTGCTATCTTCGTTATTCATTAGCGTTGGGTTAATTTTGTACTAAGTTCTCCGCCAGCGTGACACTATTCCTGTTTTACATAAATGACTTACCGGAGGCTGTCGGGGAGAGAACCACGGTAATCCAGTATGCTGACGATACATCCATGATCGTTTCAGGTTCAAATGAGCATGAAGTGCATTGTCTATGTGAATCTAATATAAAATCACTCCTACAATGGTTTAATTCTAACGATATGTTTCTAAATAGATCTAAAACCATATTTATGCAATTTAGGAACTGGCAAACTAGACAGACTATTGATTTTGATATCCAAGTGAACGGTCAAATCGTAAAAAAAACTCAAAAAACCACGTTCTTTGGAACTACCCTTGATGAACTAGGCACCTGGAAACCTCACTGCGAGGTTATTTTAACCTCTATAAATAGGTAATGTTATCTGCTTAGATATCTAAAAAACTATCTCAATGTCACTCAGCTTAAGAAGGCCTACTTTTCTTTAATTGAATCTCGGTTAAAATACGCTATTATATTATGGAGTGCTTCCTCTTAGGCATCAGTAGTAATAGGGAGTAATTAGTGGTATAATTAGTGGGTTTTCCCCAGTGCTAATTGCTTTTTAATTGCTTTTTAATGACCTTGGAATTTGTGACGTACGCGGGGTTAATTAGTGGATTGTGACGTATGTGAGCTAATTAGTGCTAATTGCTTTTTAATGACCTTGGAATTTGTGACGTACGCGGGGTTAATTAGTGGATTGTGACGTATGTGGGCTAATTAGTGGATTGTGACGTATGTGTGCTAATTAGTTGGGTTTGTTTTGATACTTTGGAATTTGTGACGTACGCGGGGTTAATTAGTGACCTGTGTGTTTTATTTATATCAACCCTAATTTGTTTTTACTTTCTAATATTTATTGTTATTTCCCGTTTTGTAGCGTATGCGGAGATAGTTGATTTTAAATCTACATTTATTTTTAAGTTCTTGATTTGATACTTACTTGTAATTAAGCTGTGAAGGTGGTCATTACAAAATACTCTGAATTAGAATGAATTTTCCCAATCACTCTTACCTCGGCCCTGGAAATAAATTAAACAACGGCGTACCGCTTGATCGTGATGACGAAATATCGGAAGAGCACGACACAGATTATTCTAAATCTAAAAGTTTTAGCGATATTATTACTGCTGATCAAAAAGCAATAAATAAATTTCATCACGATTGGCTGACTACCCGAAATTGGCACAGCTTCGTTCTTTACAAATAAAAACACGCGTAGAGGCGAAGCTAGGTAGAAGCTTATATCCATGGAATATGCCCAAACAAAAATAAATAAATAAATAAATAAATATTTTTAAATAATGTTTATACCAATAGTTTTATTAATAAATATATTCAATTTTGTAGCAGAACTACTAAGTTACATACAGTTTAATAATAATAAAGTAAACAAATGTGAAAAGCAAACTTATCCAAATTTTCAATTTTAAAATGAATCCGACTATACATACTATGTTTCCTCAATTTTCAACTTTAAATTAAGGCGACTATAATTCTCTGTTCCTGGAATTCAAATTTTTGAAAGCTCGTTAAGAATATGTTTGTTATGTTAACGGGTAAGTACAAAAATAAAGTGAAAGTGAAAATATTATAAACACAGGGGATATTTTGTAATTAACAACAGGGTTATTTTTAAATAATGTTTATACCAGTAGTTTTTTTAATAATAACATGTTCAATTTTGTAACAGTAATGCTAGTTACGTACAGTTTAATAAAATATATAAAAATGTTTATATTAGTACACTTTTTAACAAACTGCTCCTGAAATAAATTAAACAAATGTGAAAAGCAAACTTATCCAAATTTTCAATTTTAAAATGAATCCGAGTATACATACTAGGTTTCATTAATTTCTACTTTATAATTAAGGCGAGTATATTTTTCTTTTCCGGGAATTCAAATTTTTGAAAGCTCATTATGAAATATGAATGTTATTATAACAAGTAAATAAGTACAAAAATATAAAATTACCGTATAATGTTAAACATGAAGTGGATAAGAAATTAGTATCTTGTAGAAATTGTAATCAGTGATAGTTTGTAAACTTATAATAATTAAATAAAATGTAGTTAACAACCACGTGTACATATACTTAGAAATTTTTATTTTCTTGTTTTAATAATTGTGTAATTAGATTATTTTATATCAATTTTAATTTGGAGAGGATATATATCTAATTTATTGATGTGACTTGATACTTATTTGTAATTAAGCAGCGAAGAATGAATTTTCCCAATTATTTTTACTACCGGTCCTGGAAATAAATTAATGCTTTTTAATGACATATGATTTGTGACGTATGTTGTGTAAAAATAGGTCATGAAGGTTATTCGTAAATTAGGTCATTGTACAGTATTAAGGTCATTATCTAATCCTGGAATAAATTAAGCAAATGTGGAAAGCATGAATCCTTGTATACGTACTAGGTTTCAGCAATTGCAACTTTAAATGGATGCGGCTATATTTTTCTGTTCCTGGAATACATGTTTTGAAAGCTCATAAAGAATATGTGACGAGTACGTGAAAATATAATAAAAAATGGTAGCTATTTAAGCACGATATTAACTTTAATTCCTAGTAAATCTGTGTTTTGAAAGTCCGTAAGAAATTGAAAATATAATAATAAATTTGGAAAATTTTGTAATTAACAACCGAGTGTACACATACTTAGAAATTCTTATTCTCTTGTTTAATAATTGTGTAATTAGATTATTTTATATTTTTATTTCAGTTTAAAATATTACGATGTGTTATATTGCGTTGTTCTAATTATTATATTTTTAAAGATGGTTATAAGTTTTCGTTCCAAATTATTCAAATTACAAGTTAAATATCTAACAGTAGTATTTTTAAAACAATTCATTCCCTGAAAAATATCTGATACAAATCAGATTTTCAAGATAAGTTTTCGATAAACTACTTTTATTTCAGTTTAAAATATTAAGAAATGTTATATTGCGTTGTTCCAATTATTATTATATTTTTAAAGATAGTTATAAGTTCTCGTTCGAAATTATTCAAAATACAAGTACCTATAAACTATTTTTATTTCAGTTTAAAATAATACGAAATGTTAAATTTCGTTGTTCTAATTATTATATTTTTATTTTTATTTCAGTTTAAAATATTACGAAATGTTATATTGCGTTGTTCTAATTATTATATTTTTATTTCAGTTTAAAATATTACGATGTGTTGTATTGCGTTGTTCTAATTATTATATTTTTAAAGATAGTTATAAGTTTTTGTTCCAAATTATTCAAATTACATGTTAAATATCTAACAATAGTATTTTTGAAACAATTTATTCTCTGAAGAATATCTGATACAAATTAGATTTTCAAGACACGTTTTCGATAAACCACTTTTATTTCAGTTTAAAATATTACGAAATGTTGTATTGCGTTGTTCTAATTATTATATTCTTATTTCAGTTTAAAATATTATGATATGTTATATTGCGTTGTTCTAATTATTATATTTTTAAAGATAGTTATAAGTTCTCGTTCGAAATTATTTAAATTACAAGTACCTATAAACTATTTTCATTTCAGTTTAAAATATTACGAAATGTTATTTTGCCATAGCCAGTTCTTTATGAATGTTTTTTTAAAACATGATTCTTTGTTAGAAGATGAATATTACGAATGTTATACTGTGTTTCGTTCAAAACTATTCAAATTACAAATTATAAGATAATTTTTAAAAATTTATTACTATTATAAACCTGATTTTTTGAATAATTAAAACTTTTAATTATACAATCTTATTTGAAATTATAGAATATATTTTCGTATAAATGTAAAAGGAATATTTTTAAATATTACAAAATGATTGCCAAATATTTTCATAAATGTTTAATCCAGCCCATACTTACTAACCTTACAGTTTAGACACGCCCCTTCTACGGTTGGGTGTGTTAAAAATTTGTTTTAATCAACATATACGAAACACGTTTAATAGCTATTTATGTAATAAGTTGCGAAAGAAATGTGTTTTAAGCATTAGACGTGTTATCCAACTCGGCTACGCCTCGTCTGTATATATTCTTCTATTTTCATTTTTAAAATAATTGCGCGTATATTGTTTCGTTCGGGGAATCCGAGTTTTGAAAACTCATTAAGAACGAATTACGCTAAGCTTGAAATAGAAACAACACAAAAAAATCCAAACAGCAATTTTATTGACATCGGATGAACCACAAATCTAGAATATGTAAAACAAGTGTAAGCAAACTTATCCCAAACGTTCAATTTAAAACGTGAGAGCGTATATTCAGTTGTTTTCAAGTTTTAAAATGAATGGGACTATAGTGCGTGTTTCACGTGGAATTCACGTTTTGAAAGCTCATTAAAAACATTTCATGATGAATGTATTAAGGACGAAATGATATAGATTTTGGCCCTAGGTGCATTGTAACCCTCCGCTGCGCCCGGGCGCGCGTCGGCTTTCAATCTTGCACCGCTGGCCAAAGTCTATAACATTTCGTCCTTAATACATTCATCATGAAATGTTTTTAATGAGCTTTCAAAACGTGAATTACACGTGAAACACGCACTATAGTCCCATTCATTTAAAACTTGAAAACAACTGAATATACGCTCTCACGTTTTACGAAAATATATTCTATAATTTCAAATAAGATTGTATAATTAAAAGTTTTAATTATTCAAAAAATCAAGTTTATAATAGTAATAAATTTTTAAAAATTATCTGATAATTTGTAATTTGAATAGTTTTGAACGAAACACAGTATAACATTCGTAATATTCATCTTCTAACAAAGAATCATGTTTTAAAAAAACATTCATAAAGAACTGGCTATGGCAAAATAACATTTCGTAATATTTTAAACTGAAATGAAAATAGTTTATAGGTACTTGTAATTTAAATAATTTCGAACGAGAACTTATAACTATCTTTAAAAATATAATAATTAGAACAACGCAATATAACATATCATAATATTTTAAACTGAAATAAGAATATAATAATTAGAACAACGCAATACAACATTTCGTAATATTTTAAACTGAAATAAAAGTGGTTTATCGAAAACGTGTCTTGAAAATCTAATTTGTATCAGATATTCTTCAGAGAATAAATTGTTTTAAAAATACTATTGTTAGATATTTAACATGTAATTTGAATAATTTGGAACAAAAACTTATAACTATCTTTAAAAATATAATAATTAGAACAACGCAATACAACACATCGTAATATTTTAAACTGAAATAAAAATATAATAATTAGAACAACGCAATATAACATTTCGTAATATTTTAAACTGAAATAAAAATAAAAATATAATAATTAGAACAACGAAATTTAACATTTCGTATTATTTTAAACTGAAATAAAAATAGTTTATAGGTACTTGTATTTTGAATAATTTCGAACGAGAACTTATAACTATCTTTAAAAATATAATAATAATTAGAGCAACGCAATATAACATTTCTTAATATTTTAAACTGAAATAAAAGTAGTTTATCGAAAACTTATCTTGAAAATCTAATTTGTATCAGATATTTTTCAGGGAATGAATTGTTTTAAAAATACTACTGTTAGATATTTAAGTTGTAATTTCAATAATTTCGAATGAAAACTTATAACTATATTTAAAAATATAATAATTAGAACAACGCAATATAACACATCGTAATATTTTAAACTGAAATAAAAATAAAAATATAATAATTAGAACTTCACAATATAAGATTTCATAATATTTTAAACTAAAATAAAAATAGTTTATACTTGTAATTTGAATATTTTTGAACGAAATCTTTAAAAATATAATAATTAGCACAACGCAATATAACATTCGTAATATTTTAAACTGAAATAAAAATAGTTTATAAACTGAAATAAAATTAGTTTATCGAAAACTTATCTTGAAAATCTAATATGTATGAGATATTTTTCAGACAATGAATTTTTTTAAAATGCTATTGTAAGATAATTAACTTGTAATTTCAATAATTTTGAACAAAAACTTATAACTATCTTCAAATATATAATAATTAGAACAACGCAATATAACATATCGTAATATTTTAAACTGAAATAAAAATATAATAATTAGAACAACGCAATATAACATTTCGTGATATTTTAAACTGAAATAAAAATAGTTTATAGGTACTTGTAATTTGAATAATTTCGAACGAGAACTTATAACTATCTTTAAAAATATAATAATTGGAACAACGAAATTTAACATTTCGTATTATTTTAAACTGAAATAAAAATAGTTTATAGGTACTTGTATTTTGAATAATTTCGAACGAGAACTTATAACTATCTTTAAAAATATAATAATAATTGGAACAACGCAGTATAACATTTCTTAATATTTTAAACTGAAATAAAAGTAGTTTATCGAAAACTTATCTTGAAAATCTAATTTGTATCAGATATTTTTCAGGGAATGAATTGTTTTAAAAATACTACTGTTAGATATGTAACTTGTAATTTGAATAATTTGGAACGAAAACTTATAACCATCTTTAAAAATATAATAATTAGAACAACACAATATAACACATCGTAATATTTTAAACTGAAATAAAAATATAAAATAATCTAATTACACAATTATTAAACAAGAGAATAAGAATTTCTAAGTATGTGTACACTCGGTTGTTAATTACAAAATTTTCCAAATATATTATTATATTTTCAATTTCTTACGGACTTTCAAAACACAGATTTACTAGGAATTAAAGTTAATATCGTGCTTAAATAGCTACCATTTTTTATTATATTTTCACGTACTCGTCACATATTCTTTATGAGCTTTCAAAACATGTATTCCAGGAACAGAAAAATATAGCCGCATCCATTTAAAGTTGCAATTGCTGAAACCTAGTACGTATACAAGGATTCATTTTAAAATTGAAAATTTTGGATAAGTTTGCTTTCCACATTTGCTTAATTTATTCCAGGATTAGATAATGACCTTAATACTGTACAATGACCTAATTTACGAATAACCTTCATGACCTATTTTTACACAACATACGTCACAAATCATATGTCATTAAAAAGCATTAATTTATTTCCAGGACCGAAGTAAAAATAATTGGGAAAATTCATTCTTCGCTGCTTAATTACAAATAAGTATCAAATCACATCAATAAATTAAATATATATCCTCTCCAAATTAAAATTGATATAAAATAATCTAATTAAACAATTATTAAAACAAGAAAATAAAAATTTCTAAGTATATGTACACGTGGTTGTTAACTACATTTTATTTAATTATTATAAGTTTACAAACTTTATTTATTGCTTTTTGATCAGCAATAATAATGTCGCTAAAATTTTTAGATTTAGAATAATCTATGTCATGCTCTTCCAAAATTTCGATCGCGGTCGTAATTGTAGCTGCTCTCCGTGTAGAAACCGGCGTTAGGACGGAAAGAGTGCATAGTAGATGGCTCGAAATTAGACTCCTGAGTGCGGAATTTCTTTAGGGGAGCTTCACCAGAAGCCATTTGTTCACGCTTGTGGTACATCTACAATCACACATACACATATTTTATAAAAATAATGTTATTTCATTGTTATAACTAATAATTGTTATTACACTTACCACGTTAGTGTTAAACTATCACTGATTACAATTTCTATAAGATTCTAATTTCTTATCCACTTCATGTTTAACATTATACGGTAATTTTATATTTTTGTACTTGTTATCATAACATTCATATTTCTTAATGAGCTTCAAAAAATTTGAATTCCCGGAAAAGAAAATATACTCGCCTTCATTATAAAGTAAAAATTAATGTAATAGTATGTATACTCGATTCATTTTAAAATTGAAAATTAAGATAAGTTTGCTTTTCACATTTGTTTAATTTATTTCAGGAGCCGTTTGTTAATAAAGTGTACTAATATAAACATTTTTATATATTTTATTAAACTGTACGTAACTAGCATTTCTGTTACAAAATTGAACATGTTATTATTAATAAAACTACTGGTATAAACATTATTTAAAAATAACCCTGTTGTTAATTACAAAATATCCCCTGTGTTTATAATATTTTCACTTTCACTTTATTTTTGTACTTACTCGTTAACATAACAAACATATTCTTAACGAGCTTTCAAAAATTTTAATTCCAGGAACAGAGAATTATAGTCGCCTTAATTTAAAGTTGAAAATTGAGGAAACATAGTATGTATAGTCGGATTCATTTTAAAATTGAAAATTTGGATAAGTTTGCTTTTCACATTTGTTTACTTTATTATTATTAAACTGTATGTAACTTAGTAGTTCTGCTACAAAATTGAATATATTTATTAATAAAACTATTGGTATAAACATTATTTAAAAATGAAATAATTGCGTAGGCTTCCACAGTCTGAGTCATGAGAAAAATTCGTTTTCCGGGAATGGACTGTGTCATATTTTGAGTCAGAGCTCAACGTTTCGCCCGCAGTCATATGGGGCATCTTCAGGAGCAAGAGGGGGATAGTACTGTCTTGAACACGGTTACCCGACGTGTCAACCACGCTAGAGGCCGAGTTTAAGCAACAAGGAGGGAGACTCAGTTTACAAGGTTACCCGACGTGTAAACCACGCTAGAGGCCAAATAAACCAAGTGACGAAAGAAGGCCGAGAAGACAGTTATATACTAATCTAAAGATACGGTAGATGAGCAGAGCTAATGAGGACCAATGGGAATCGAGTTCGTAATGGTAGACTGGGCGTGTCGTGTTCCGAGAATCACCGGTTTCCACATGTGGCTCGCGCTTCCAAATCTATCCTTAACAAAGCAAGTCTCTCACTTCTTAGGGAACAAATTCGCTACACACGACGAGAATTAAACGAAAGTTCTATAAAACTATACTCGTTGCATTTGGAATTGAGTAACCTTATGAACCATGAGGATTGGTTAAAATTTGATACTATCACACATGCTCAGGCCAATATTTCCTTTGAAAAAACCAGCGAAAAACAAAAGCGTAAATTTAATTCCCTCGCTCCCCCAAAAAAGGTAATTCATGCTTTAGGTAAAACCGTCGTTAACATATCATCTCGCCCCCTATCATCCAGCGAAACTTCCGTTTTATCGAAAGGGTTAAACTTTTCCCTCGCTCCTACAAAAATTCCTGTTGAAGAAATAGTCAGCTCTATCGAATCCTCCGTTAGGAAATTACCTAAAGAAGCTAGCGACACTGTACGTATGGAAGTTGTGAAATGCATCAAAAACTTCAAACCACCACCATCTAATATTAGTAGAGATGAAAGGTTAGCTCTGAAAAACCTCAAATCAGACACCAATATTATTGTTGTTGCAGCGGATAAAGGTAATGCTACAGTAATTATGGATCGCAACAAGTACGATGAGAAGGTTCTGGCCCTTCTACAGGAACAATCATATTCTCCACTTAAACGGGACCCCACAGCTAAAATTGAACGTGAAATCACCGCCCTTATTAAAATTTCAGACATTCCTGAAGACATTCAAAAACGTATTGTACCTAAATCCTCCAAACCTCCACGTCTTTACGGTTTACCAAAAATTCACAAACAGGATTACCCACTCAGACCTATTGTCAGCACCATCGACTCTCCTACTTATAAACTGTCTAAATATTTGTCGGATATTTTAAAACCTTTTACAGGAAATTCTGAGTCATTTATTCTAAACTCAGAACATTTTGTACAAAAAATCAATAATATCACTACAGAACCCGACGACATACTTGTTAGTTTTGACGTCACATCACTGTTCACTAAAGTCCCGATTGATCAGTCAATCACTATTATCGCTAAATTATTGGAAAATAACGGAAACTCGTCTAATCTAGTAACTCTTATTGAAAAATGCTTGACATCAACCTATTTCACTTTTAATAAACAATTTTACAAACAGGTCTCAGGTGCAGCAATGGGATCTCCCCTGTCCCCCGTGGTTGCCAGTATATTTATGGAACACTTTGAAACAAAGGCACTAGAATCATCTACATTTAAACCTAAGGTATGGTTTCGCTATGTAGATGACACGTTTGTCATTTGGCCACATGGTCCGGAAAAACTCACTTTGTTCCACGAACACTTAAACAGCATACACCCGGACATTCAATTCACCATGGAGGTAGAAAATAACAGAACTCTCCCCTTCCTTGATGTTCTGGTTAATCGTAAACCCAACGGACAGTTAGGGCACGCTGTTTATAGAAAACCCACCCACACTGATAGGTATCTCAATTTTAATTCTCACCACCATCCCTCGCAGAAACTCTCAGTTGTCAACGCTCTCGTACATCGTGCCATCAAAATCTCTGAACCTGATTTCCTACAGCAGGAGCTTGATCACATCAGACATAGTTTAATTCAGAACAACTATGACGTAAAATTAATCAACAATGTAATTCATAGACAATTAAACCCTTTACCCAAAAAACCTGTGGATACCTCGTTCGAAACATTTGCATCTATCCCTTACATTAAAGGTTTCTCGGACAAAATAGGTAGAATTCTCAATAAAAACAATATTAAGGTCTTTTTTAAACCTCCACAAAAGATCTCAGAAATACTCCCCCAAACTAAAGATAAACGCGAACCCTTGTCGTCACCCGGTGTTTATAGTATTCCTTGTTCTTGCGGCACAGTATACATAGGTGAAACAGGAAGGAGTGTTCACACTAGATTGTCAGAACACAAACGCTGTCTGCGTAATGGTATGGTATTAACATCTGCGGTCGCAGAACACCAACACAATACAGGACATAACATCTTATTTGAAAATTCTCGCATTTTAGCTCCTGTCCCTGAGTTTTACAGACGTAAATACAGGGAAACTTTAGAAATATGGAAACATCCGAATAACATCAATCGGGATGATGGCTATTTCTTGAGCCACATGTGGAAACCGGTGATTCTCGGAACACGACACGCCCAGTCTACCATTACGAACTCGATTCCCATTGGTCCTCATTAGCTCTGCTCATCTACCGTATCTTTAGATTAGTATATAACTGTCTTCTCGGCCTTCTTTCGTCACTTGGTTTATTTGGCCTCTAGCGTGGTTTACACGTCGGGTAACCTTGTAAACTGAGTCTCCCTCCTTGTTGCTTAAACTCGGCCTCTAGCGTGGTTGACACGTCGGGTAACCGTGTTCAAGACAGTACTATCCCCCTCTTGCTCCTGAAGATGCCCCATATGACTGCGGGCGAAACGTTGAGCTCTGACTCAAAATATGACACAGTCCATTCCCGGAAAACGAATTTTTCTCATTATTTAAAAATATTTATTTATTTACTTATTTATTTTTGTTTGGGCATATTCCATGGATATAAGCTTCTACCTAGCTTCGCCTCTACGCGTGTTTTTATTTGTAAAGAACGAAGCTGTGCCAATTTCGGGTAGTCAGCCAATCGTGATGAAATTTATTTATTGCTTTTTGATCAGCAGTAATAATATCGCTAAAACTTTTAGATTTAGAATAATCTGTGTCGTGCTCTTCCGATATTTCGTCATCACGATCAAGCGGTACGCCGTTGTTTAATTTATTTCCAGGGCCGAGGTAAGAGTGATTGGGAAAATTCATTCTAATTCGGAGTATTTTGTAATGACCACCTTCACAGCTTAATTACATGTAAGTATCAAATCAAGAACTTAAAAATAAATGTAGATTTAAAATCAACTATCTCCGCATACGCTACAAAACGGGAAATAACAATAAATATTAGAAAGTAAAAACAAATTAGGGTTGATATAAATAAAACACACAGGTCACTAATTAACCCCGTGTACGTCACAAATTCCAAAGTATTAAAACAAACCCAACTAATTAGCACACATACGTCACAATCCACTAATTAGCCCACATACGTCACAATCCACTAATTAACCCCGCGTACGTCACAAATTCCAAGGTCATTAAAAAGCAATTAGCACTAATTAGCTCACATACGTCACAATCCACTAATTAACCCCGCGTACGTCACAAATTCCAAGGTCATCAAAAAGCAATTAAAAAGCAATTAGCACTGGGGAAAACTCACTAATTATACCACTAATTACTCCCTATTACTACTGACATCTCATGTTTTTATTGCTCAGAAACAGGCTCTTCGTTGTATGGCAGGAATCAGTAGATCATCTACCTGTAGACAACTTTTTTCTTCATATAATATCCTAACACTGCCGAGTATATACATACTTGAAATCTGTCTTTTTATATATAGAAACAAAAGTAACTATGTCCTCAACCAAAATATTCACGGCCACGATACCCGTAATAAAGGTAAATTTAAAATCCCATATTCCAGAATAAATTTAACAAACAACAGTCCTAATATTATTGGGCTAGGAATATACAACTCGCTACCGATAAATATATCCAAAATTCAGCAATATAATAAATTCAAAAACACTCTTAACCCTCCGATGCATGAAGTGGGTCATTTTGACCCAAACGTATATTGAAATATTAAAATAAGGCATATTTGTGACCTGTATATATTGTGTATTTATGACTTTGTTTCCATATCCATTATAATTCGAGTGACATGTCTATTTTATTATTATTTTTTAGTATTTGTTTATATATTCAAGTTTTATTATAACCTACCACTTATGCATGATATGGGTCATTTTGACCCATGCCTATGTTAGTTATATTGATGCACTACAGATGGTATACGATACCTGGTAGTTCCTTGTATTATAATTCTTGCTTTTGTAGTTTCTATTTGAAACAGTGTTGACGTGTTTGAAGCTGATATTTGCATGAGTTTATAAGAAGGTAAGCAACTTACTTTTCTGAAATTATAAATCTTCATATTTTATACCGCTATTGATATTTATATTGTTTTGTACTTTTGACATATTATTCGGTTTTATGTTTTCAGGAAATAAAATGACTCGTCATCTCACAGACAAAGAATTGGAAAAAGAACTTGAAGAGATGTCGGATGTAAATGAACATTATTTTTCTACTAAAGAGGATGAATCCGATGAAGAAATTAAAGTGTTTGATGCTGAAAGCGATAGCGATTATGTAGACGAAGTGGAGGAGAACGAAATTGACCCGGAATACAATCCTGAATCGGAATCAGTTTTAGAATATGAACTGGCTAGCTCTTCCCGAGCTATTCAATTTTCTGCCAGAGAAAAATTATCCAAATCTGGAATGATTTGGGATGAAAATTCGCCAAAATCTGGTAGAGTACCTCAGAAAAATATTATAAATTTTCGCACTGGTCCGCCTAGAGACGCATTCAATTTGTTCATAACCAAGGATATGATCAATGAAATATGTATTTGCACGAATCGAGAAGGAAAGAGACCAAATAAAAATTGGCGCGAAATCGACGTTGAAGAAATGACTGCATTTATAGGTCTTTTGATGTTTGCTGGTGTCGAAAAAAATTGGGACGTATCCACGACAGAATTATGGTCTGAAGAACATAGTCCGTTCTATAGAGCGTGTATGTCTGTAAATCGATTTGAAAGTATTAGATCTGCATTACGATTTGATGACAAAAGGACAAGAAATACCAGATTACAGACCGATAAACTGGCAGCAATAAGTTACATTTGGCAAGAATTTATAAAAAATTGCAAAAAATCATTTATACCAGGAGAGTGCGTTACGGTTGATGAACAACTAGCTCCATTTTGGGGCAGATGTCCTTTTTTGCAGTACATGCCCAGCAAACCTTCAAAATATGGAATCCAAATTTTCTGGATATGCGACAGTGCAACATCGTATGCGGTTGATAGCATAGTTTATACGGGCCGTCCGCCAGGTGAGCCAATCCAACAAAATCTAGGCTTCACTATTGTCGATAAATTGACCGAAACAATAAAAAAATAGTGGCCGCAACGTGACCACTGATAATTTTTTACGAGCATACCGCTTGCGAAAAGATTGTCAGAAAAGCGTCTAACTTTGGTTGGAACTTTACGCCAAAACAAGGAGAAAACCCACCTTTTATGAAGCCTGGTAAAAGTAGAGCTTTATTTTCAAGATTGTTTGGATTCACTGAAGATGTTACCTTAGTAAGTTATGTCACAAAGCCAAATAAATGTGTAATACTTTTGAGTACTATGCACAACGATAGAACAATTTTGGATGGGCGCAAAACCAAACCAGAAATTATTCATTATCATAATGCAACAAAATCGGGTGTTGACTCTCTTGACCAAAAAGCAAGAACTTATTCTTGTAAGCGTCAATCCAGACGCTGGCCAATGGTTATTTTCAGCAATATACTTGATATTGCTGGAATTAATTCTTGGATTATATTCGATGCACAACATGGAGATCATTACAACAATGTTGCACATAAGAGGAGACTTTTCTTGAGAGATTTATGTAAACAATTGTTTATGCTACATATGCTCAGGAGAAGTTCTAACACAATGCTGAAACATCATGTAAGAGAAGCTATGATATTATGTGGAATAAAATTTGAAGTTCCTGATCCATCAGGCAGTTCTAAAGGCAGTAAAAGAAAACGGGGTGCATTATGAGATTCAAAAGCAGACAGAAAAACATCAAAAACTTGTTGTAAATGTAAAATCTATATTTGTAATGACCATAGTAGAATAGTTTGTCAAAAGTGTTCGATTTAAAATTTTCTTATTTTATAATTATACTTTAAAGAACAATATAATACCCATTATAATCACACATATAGTACTGTAATTCTTTTTATTTGAATACAAGTCAATTAAATTTAATTTGTTTTAATATTATCAACCAAAAAAATTATTGGGTCAAATTGACCCACTTCATGTACAGATGTAAAATTTTAGCGTCATGCATCAGAGGGTTAATGCGTCCGAAATATCAAGCATTGCATAAAAATATGTACGCGGGTCTTATCCGACCGGAAAAAGTTATTTTCTGAACTCTTTCACTAATTTGTCCCACGTCGCGGTTTCATTTCTGGCTGCAAAGCCTCGATACCAAACCGCTGCCCGTCCATCCAAATATAATTTAAAATACTTTTGTTTTTCGCGGTTTGACCAATTGTGAGCGTCTGCTGATTCTTCGAATGAACGTAAGAAATCGGTTGCTGACAACCGTGATTGCGGGTCAAAACGTTCTGGTTCCCGTAATTTAGGTGGAATTTTTTCAACTGCTTGTTCGGCGGTGATCGTACCTATGGTAGGTTCGGCCATTGTTACTGTTACCGGAGAAGGTATTCTTGGTGTATCTACGCGTACTACGGTCTGAGGTGTGCTCGCGTCCGGAAATATATCGGGTGTCGAGGGTGATTGCGGATTTGCGGCGGTTTGTGTGTTATTTGTGTCTTGTAGCGGGGGTGAGCGGCTTACAGGCATAGCATTCTGATTTAAATTTGGTTCAATTCGTCGTGAAGCGGTTAATCGTAATTCATATTTATGTGGCATGTCATTATGCTATGTTCTCATGCTAATGAATTGCATGCATATTGAAAAAGAACAGACACGAGAAAAAAAAATTGCCAAAAACACATTGAATTTATTTCAGCCTCTACCCGGCACCTCCAACAAATGTCACGTTTACGTAAGGGCTTAGTCATTTACTCGCTTAATGTACTTCATGAAATAAACAAATCTTATACTTACTAGGCTATAGAGCAACTCGCACGTGACTTAAGGCTGATATATTGAATGATGTTACTTACTAAATATATTACATATTACATGCTGTACAAACTATAATTACATAACTACGGTGAATATTATAAGTATGAAATAAACTTACATCTCAGGAAACACAACGGGCGGAGCCATGATTGTTCAGGACACTAGCACTTTGCACGAAGAGCTGAAGGCTACTGACTTGTCAGTTGACAGAGAAGTCTATTAACTGATTGATTCCCTATGGGTTTTGGGTAGTGTCTTATATAGTCATTCTTATCAACTATTGACCACACCATCCCATTATTCTGGGAGTAACTCGGACGCAAACAGGATGAGAACCGGATGAATGTGCATACTGTGGTTATCTCCTTATTTGGACTCCACGTGTAAGCCTCCCAGCCTCATCCTGCTTGCAGATGACTGACAGGATGATGGTTAGTGTGGCTTTGTGATAATCATGTAGAAAATATTCCTAGCCTTTGTACTTTGCACATCTGTGGCTTTCGTAGATAAGACAGATAAGGCAGAACGCTAGTGGCAGAGCTATCTTTCTAAGAGTTGTGTCACGTAGCCGGAATATAATAATAAATAAATAAATACAACCATTTAGGGATAGTGATTTATGAATGTAAACATAAAAATAAATATAATTATGCGGTCGTTGGCCGTTCTACCGAAGGCCGTTGTGGGAGTAAAACCACAAGCCTTTTAATCAACCGCAATACTTTGATAAATTTGATAATCCATGGTTTCTATGGTTTTTGGTATCAGGTGAACAGGAGTTGTAGGCGTACTTTATATGGGTATTTGTTATGAGTTTACTAAACGCAATCCCGCGAACATTGACTTATCTCCTCGTATGACTTTGCTATCTTCGTTATTCATTAGCGTTGGGTTAATTTTGTACTAAGTTCTCCGCCAGCGTGACACTATTCCTGTTTTACATAAATGACTTACCGGAGGCTGTCGGGGAGAGAACCACGGTAATCCAGTATGCTGACGATACATCCATGATCGTTTCAGGTTCAAATGAGCATGAAGTGCATTGTCTATGTGAATCTAATATAAAATCACTCCTACAGTGGTTTAATTCAAACGATATGTTTCTAAATATCTAAAACCATATTTATGCAATTTAGGAACTGGCAAACTAGACAGACTATTGATTTTGATATCCAAGTGAACGGTCAAATCGTAAAAAAAAACTCAAAAAACACGTTCTTTGGAACTAGCCTTGATGAACTAGGCACCTGGAAACCTCACTGCGAGGTTATTATAACCTCTATAAATAGGTCATGTTATCTGCTTAGATATCTAAAAAACTATCTCAATATCACTCAGCTTAAGAAGGCCTACTTTTCTTTAATTGAATCTCGGTTAAAATACGCTATTATATTATGGGGTGCTTCCTCTTGGGCATCTCATGTTTTTATTGCTCAGAAACAGGCTCTTCGTTGTATGGCAGGAATCAGTAGATCATCTACCTATAGACAACTTTTTTCTTCATATAATATCCTGACACTGCCGAGTATATACATACTTGAAATCTGTCTTTTTATATATAGAAACAAAAGTAACTATGTCCTCAACCAAAATATTCACGGCCACGATACCCGTAATAAAGGTAAATTTAAAATCCCATATTCCCGAATAAATTTAACAAACAACAGTCCTAATACTATTGGGCTAGGAATATACAACTCGCTACCGATAAATATATCCAAAATTCAGCAATATAATAAATTCAAAAACACTCTTATAGAATATTTACTACACAAAAGCTTTTACTCCTCTTTTACATATTTATGTATTTTATTTTGTACAGTACTCTGACGCTTTCTATGTATGTTTACACATGTCTCAAGAAATAAAGAGATTATTATTATTATTATTATTATTATTACTATTTTCACTTGAAAGGAGGGGTAAAAATATCTCAAAGTTCGATATTATCTGAAGTGCATTTAAATTCGCCCATGTTAAATCTATTGTACTAATGAAAGTATAATTACCTATATCGTCTCCTTTTATACGACCATTAAGTACGAAGAGACCCACGTTTTCCATGCATTCTACAAGTAATTTGCTTCTTATAATGCAAAGTGTATGAAGTGCAGATCTTACACCCCAGATATGCGGAGAGTCTATTATATTTTCTTACGTCTAGCTTAATAAACCGATATGTGAGTTAAAATCACCGGAGATTACTATTTTGTAATTATATATGTCTACGATCTGAAGAAGTGCGTCAGATAGACTGGATATGCATTCAACATTATTTAATTTGGGATTAAAGTAAATAGATATAATAAAGTACTTATCTTTTATAGTATAGATTCCCAAAATAATCCACAGATTTGTAGATTCGATGACGTTTACATAATGGAAGAAGTGATTTTTTAGAAGAATAATCAGACCGCCGCTCGCTCCTCCTCTGGATTTCTTCTTAATTGCGAGGCTGAAGAATATATTGTCATTATAATTATCTAAAAAATGAGGGAGAGTATAATTAGCGTTATATAATCATGTTTCTGTTAGACAATTAATTTCTTCGTGTATTATTTTGATTTCAGTGCTTGAATCTAAGTTATATATATTTAACTCTGATAAAGATATAGATTCTTTTGATGCAGTGGGGGTTATGATATGAATTTTCTTCCTTTGCTCAGGTTTAATAAACTGTCCAGTGTTGAGTCCTTTTTCATTCGCTG
Source organism: Harpalus rubripes (assembly GCA_963082715.1). NCBI lineage: Eukaryota > Metazoa > Arthropoda > Insecta > Coleoptera > Carabidae > Harpalus > Harpalus rubripes. The sequence continues at coordinate 31,126,279 of OY720457.1, forward strand.
AACGTAGAATTTTGGGTTTCTGTCGTAGATTGAAAGGCGTTTCATCTGAGGATAGGCGGTCTCGATGGCGGTATTTTGTTCTTTCTCCTTTATTTCTGTCTAAGGTATTCTTGTGTCTCTCTTTGGTTTTTTGTCATATCTTCAGCCGTAAATATGTTGGTGCTCTTGAATAATTTTCTGTTCTTCAGTAAATTAGTTCTCGTTTTTCTGGAGAAAAGGCTTACTCGTATCGGTCTGAGCTTTGGGTTTTAAGCTTTGACTGACTTTTTTACCTATTCGAAATAATGTCATCACTGAGTAATTCTATTTTCAAATGATTTTTGATAAGTGCTGTAAAGTTTGATTCTAAATCAGCAATGGAGTTCTTGTTCTCGGGAATGCCATAGAAAACCAAGTTCTTCTGCCTTTTGGCATGTCTTCCCAGTTTTTCGATGGTGGATTTTTGTTCGTCAATTATATTTTCCAAGTCGTTAATTTTTTTATTTACCATTGCTTAGTTTAGTATTATTTCTTTCATATCCTTTCTCGTTTCTTCAACATCGTTACCTATTTTTTCTAGTACTTCCGTTTTTTCACTATTGTGCCTATTTTTTCATTGTACACACGTGTTAGGTTATGTACGGTTTCGCTAGTATATTTCTGTAAGTGAATACGTTAGCACTGTACTTTCAGTTTGTTGTGTACACAGGTTTTTGTGAATTATATTAAAATATTTTTTTATTTTCACTGGATTTATTTTATAATTTTGTAACGTTTTTATTTATTTGGGTGAAGTGTAAATATTAGACAATTAGTATTAATTAAAATAAAAGTTTATTATAACGATAAATAGATATTAAATATAATTAAAAGATGATAAATATAACTAACACTACGATTAAACAAATATTAAAGACTAATTAAGAGTAAGAATATTATAAAACACTTAAACACTAAGATTATTTATTTAAATAATATATAGATCACTTATTTATTTATACAACTGTGTTTATTTATATTCACCACTTGTCTACTATCTGTTTACATCACCAACTGTTTAACACGCAACGCTTATTTATATCATACTGTCTAATGCCTTCGCTAACGGTGCTTATATACCCTGGCATTTTTATTCCAGAGAATTTGAAAGTATTATTTTAGATAAAACACAATAGGTTACATCAACCGCGTAATTAAGCAGGTTCAGACAGGTCCGTTGAGTCATCGGTAACAATAGACGCTCGCACGACCCCGCGACAGTAGCGGCGACAGCGACGGGGACAGCGGCGGTGACAGTGGCGGCGACGGTGGGCACTGCACATTACACTTTTATAAAAAATTTCTTCCGTATTTTTTTTTTTAGGTTAAATACACTGTTGCCAATCTTGAAAATCTAACAAATGAATCCAAAATACTGATTCTAAAGTAACAATCGAGCACTACTTTCCACATCCATAACTAAATCACGTCGTACCGGCCACATGCCACTACGATGGTTAAAGATATCACATCTTTCCCGAAACCACGTTTCGTACCAGAGACACGTCTGACACGGAGCACGTTCCAAGCCCGAGTCTTATGGCTGGAGCTTTTTTTCTGGACATCAAAAACAAGTAACATGAAGAAGAAATACATATCTGAAATTGTCTGGCGCGCCAATGTGCCTTGAGTGCTAGAACTTTTAAAACGGAATGCCAAAAATCTGCAAGGTCGCCGCAGAATGAAAGAGTAAAAGAATCCCTAAATAAAATAGAAATAGGGCTAAAATAGGTAACATGGGACCACAGGTAAGTTACTGATTAGAAGTAAAACGTATTTTACATGAACTGACATTCACAGATAAAGTGGAACACAATATGAACAATAAACACATGAGTAACAACAACAGAAGTTTTTTATCGAACATATACAAGCATAAAAAGGTATGCAAATGGGAATTACAGCACTACACGAAAGATAGATAGAGTAAAAGTAATAATTCGACGAGGGATCTTCATATTTAAGATGATACGCAGTTGCGTATTCCCTATGATAATATGGAGCAAAAATATCATGACGAAAATTCAGAGCGTAAGAACTTATTCTAAAATAACAGTATTGAATATGAATTCACAAAATAGGTTGTAACAAATTAATGTTTATTCGAATAAGGAATGTATCTTTATTATAAAAAATTAATATGATGGAAATAGTTATCCAAGAATACGGGATTTATTTTCCATAAAAAAGAATGACGTTTGACGTTTATAAATAATTTATGATAACCTGAAAAAAGAAAACAAATGCTATGGCTATTGCTACAAAGTAACAGAAATTTTGAAATATCTTTTTAAAATTGCGAAGAAACTGGAAACAATAAAAAATGCAAAAACAGTTTTATATGCAACATTTAATTCTGAACAATTTTGCACTCTATACAGGTTTTGCCGTAAAATGAATAGGAGAGCAGGAAATTGCGTAAAACTAAAATCCCATGTTAAATCCTTATGTTTGTAGTTGACCGTCACCACCCTGTATAAATTTAGTTTGAATTAAATTCACTAATATTACACGTTATTTCATTCTTATACAGTTGATATGCATAAGCATCTTAATAAATTTTATTAATGTATCATACATATATTATTTTAAATTTTTATATTTTCTTTGTAACTGACTGCAACATATTAATATTTTCTATACAATTTAAAACCAACGTTGTACTCGTGTTGATAAATACTTGTATTTCTACAAGAACTTATCCACTGCATTCTTTTTAAAGTTGTGAAACGTAGTTTATTAAAATTTACATTTGGTTTCTTGGAAAATCAGGATCAATCGTGTACATTTTTCTAACTTCACAAAAGCTTTTCGTAAAGTTTTCATTTTAGACTTACCTTTGATCTTCTATAGAATAAATTCTTTCATTATCTTTTCTGAAAGTTTTACATTGAGATTTACATGTTTGTATATTTATAATATTTAATATTTTCAAAATAATACGGGCTGAAAACAAAGTAAATTTCAAAATACTTATAGACAGTGCTGGATAAAAAAATAGGACAGTATTTTTTTCTACTGTAAATTGATGTTTATGCTAATGACAGAATTTTTATTAATACTGTAGTGCTAGGAAATTTGTCTGATCGGTATTTCTTTTTCCGCTCTACAATTACCGAACACTTCACAATATCGCTAATTCGATGCATTTTTTAGTTTGATTCTACAGTTAAATTTTTGACAAATCAAAGTGACAAATGTCATAATTGTGAAGCCAAAATCAAGCAACTAAATCTTACAGAATAAAGTTTACTTGATTTTTCGACTTGTCCTATTTTTTTTTCTGCCCAACAAAGTAGGTATTAGAATCTGGATTTTCGTAAAACTTTGTAATTAGTGTGAACTTTTGGTTAGTTCTTATTGTTTTCGTACAGGAGAAATTAGTTTGCTTTGCACCCCAATCTTTGTAAATGACCAGGTAATCTATGCCAAAGAAAAAAAAAAGCATCCATTAAGCTCTACAATGATAAATAGGCTTGAATATTGGACAAAAACAATAAGGTTCAAATATTCATACAATAAAACAAAAACTGTTCACCCCTGTGAGCCAAAAATTGTCCAATAAAGATTTTTATGAAAAATTCGTAGAATTTACTAGTCCTTGAAACTAGAACTTTCCTATATCTAGTAGAATGCTCTATTATCTGGGCAACCGTACCGGTACCAGTTGAAGTTTTTTTTAACTTTTACAAGAAGCCATATTGCATTTACAAATTTTGTGATGTCACTGCTATTGGAAATTTTTTATTTGTAAAGATAGTAACACTCTGAGTGGAGTATGATTTGAGAATTTAATTCATTTTATATGGCAAAAATTACGTTTTAAGCAGGAGCAAATATTTTGATATAAGAGACAAGCATAATTACCATATTTTTTTTTATTTTCGCGAATAATTTACCGATCCAAATTAACGTTTGGATTACAGCATAATTCAAAATATAATAATTGAAACACAACATTTGATTATTCCACAGATTTATTTCTTTAAGTTACGATCGTTTCGTTCTTTCAGACATCATCAGACAATAATATTACATTAAAAGACAGGTATTTATATGTTCCAAACATGTTGAGTAGGGGTGAGTTGCTTACATCTAATTGCTCGTTGACGATGTTTTTCTTGGAATTTACGGCTTTCCTAATTTCTAAATTTTCCAAAAGGTTTAATATTAATCCTTTGTCAGCAATATGCAGAATGTCAAAATTTCCGTTAAAGTTATGATTGTTTTCGATGCAATGTTCAGAAAAACCAGTGGTGTAGCATTGTTTTGTAATTGAATCTTTATGTTCCTTGATCCTGTGTTTAAAACTTCTACCGCTTTGACCGATATATAGTGCATCACAGTTTTCACAATTAATTTTGTAAATTCCATTTAATTCTAATTTTGAGGTTTTTTGTTTGTTATTTGTTAATATTTTGCCTAAATTGTTTTTGTTTACTGATATGGTTCTAATTTTGTGATTAGTTAACTTTCGAGATACTTTTTCGCTTATTCCAGGACTATAAATTAAATAATGCCATTTGGTATTAGGATCAGATGTTTTACATTTACAATAAATTTGGTTTTGTACTAATTTCCTTTTTTACTTAATAATTAACTTATCTATTATTGTAGGGTTGTATCCGTTATTCGCTGCAATGTTTTTAATTGTGGTCAATTCAGTTTCGAAATCGAAGGGGCTTAATGGAATTGAAACCAATCTATGTACCATGCTGTGAAGGGCAGACATATTTATTGAAGTGGATTGATTTGATTTTTGTGGGACAATGGCGTCTGAAAATGTAGGTTTCCGGTAGGTACTAAATTTTAGTCTATTGTTGTCTTTACTTACAGTTAAATCTAAGAAATTTATACAATCATTTACCTCTTTTTCCACGGTGAATTTAATATTGTTGTTTATATTATTTAAATAATCCAAGAACGTAATGAGTTGTCTATCTGTTCCTTTCCAAATGCAAAAGACGTCATCAACATATCTACACCAGAATTTAACAGGTGGCTGTGCCCTCCTGGTCGTCGGCCGGCCTGTCACCGGCTGTGGGCAGGTTCAGTACTCTGCCGAAGTTCAGGTTAGCCGCTGAGTAGCCGGTATAGTCATGGCGACTACTGGTAATGGCCAGTGTGAACTCCGGCAGTAGTGCATGCCAGTTCTATTGTGAATCTTTAATGTTATTTTCTCGTAGAAATCGCCGAACAGTGCCGTTGTTAAATTCTGTCCCATTGTCCGAGATAAGAACTTTTGGGCAGCCGAAGCGGAACATGATGAGTGATGACGGCGGTGGCTGTGGCCCGTCGGAGGGGGCGGCAATCAATCCACCTCGTCATGCGGTCCTGGAAGACAATGATATATTGATATCCTTTCGCTGGATGGAGTAACGGCCCCATGATGTCCACAGCTACGGTGTCCCAAGGCTGGCCTACTTTTGGTTGGCAGCTGAGGCATCGCCGGACGTAAGTCTCTGCCTCCCTTAACATACCAGGCCAGTAATATCGTAGAGCCGGCCGACTAAGCGTTTTTGCTATCCCCAAATGCTTTGCGGTCACATGGTCGTGGTTCTCGGCCAGAATCTGCTGTCGTTCATCCGCGGGAATACATCGCTTCCATTCTCGTTGCGGCTCGAAGTCAGATAAATCGGCCGGATCCCAGAATCGCCAATAAAGCTTACCTGCCATGATTTCATAATCTAGGTGGTCCTGTGGCCGTGCGGCTACTTCCTGGAGCATCCTCTGATATCACGTGCTGCTGGTGGTGGCTACCGTCTGGAGGGCCGGCAAGAGCTTCCTGCTGAGCAAGTCGGCTACGTGGTTCAGGCTGCCCTTCCGGTACTCTGTTTGGAAATCATATTGCTGTAGGCTAACGATCCAGCAAGCCAGCCGTCCTGTAGGTTCCTTCAAAGAGTCTAAGTATTTGAGGGCTTCGTGATCGGTCACCACCGTGAAGTGATGTCCAACTAAATAGCCTCGTAGTTTCTTTATAGCCCAGACAACAACCAATCATTCCTTTTCCATAACGGAGTAATTCTTTACGGGAGCTTGGAGTGTGGGGCTGATATATGCAATGGCTCGGGGCTCCTCCAAGCTGCCTTGAACCAGGGCAGCTCCGATCCCGTCGTCAGAGGCGTCTGTTTTCAGAATAAACGGCTGGCTGAAGTCAGAGCAAGCAAGAACTGGTGCGGTGGTGAGTGCCTTTTAAAGCTGCTGGTAAGCTTCGGTCTGTTCCGGCACCCATCTCCATGTTTGCTTTTTTCTTAGTAAGGCCCTCAGGGTTGCCATGGCTGTCGAGAAGTGCGGTAAAAACCGGCGGTACCAGGAGGCCGTCCCTAGGAGTTGGCGAAGCTCGCGGACATTACTGGGCGGTGGCATCTTTATGAAGGCCTCGATTTTTTCGGGGTCGGTTTGGATGCCTGCTTCTGTTACTACGTGGCCCAGGCACTTAATTGACCACAGGCCGAATTGGCATTTATTTGGACGTAGGTTCGCAGCCTTTAAGCGCCGGAAGACTTCGCGCAGATGGCGGATATGGTCTTCGGGAGTGGCGCTGGCCACTACAATATCGTCCAGATATTCGAAAGTGTGTGGCTCTAGTTCTGGACGGATGACGTCATCGAGGAGGCGTTGAAAGGTGGCAGGGGCAGCTTGAAGGCCAAAGGACATCACCTTGAACTGATAGAAGCCTGTCCCGGGAACCAAAAACGCGGTCAGGGGTTTACTGGATTCTGTTAGAGCCACCTGCCAATACCCATTTTTAGATTGATTGTTGAAAACTATTTTGCTGCTCTCAGTTTGTCAAGGATCGCCGAAATACATGGTAATGGGTAGGCGTCTTTTTCCGTGACCTTGTCGAGCTGCCTGAATTCTATACAGAACCTTGGTCGTCCGTCTTTCTTGCTGACGATTACTGATGGAGAACTCCAGGAGCTCTATGATTTTTCAATGATGCCGTCGGCTAGCATCGTGGGCACTTCTTCGTTGACTACCACCTGCATATGAGGATTGCGAGGTAACTACCGCTGTTTAATGGGCGTGGTGTCCTTCAGCCGTATGTGGTGTTTAATTTTTGGCGTTACCCCTCGCAGTAGCTCAAAGTCTGGGAGCTCGGAAGCTAAAATACATGCTAGCTGTTTTTCCCATGTTTGAGGTTGAACCGTGCTTACCTGCATTGCCTTTTCCGACCCCGTTTGCAGCGTGATGCCCCGTGGACGTGTACTAATGGTTGCCCCCAGTATTTCGAGGGCGTCCATTCCAAGTATGATAGTGCTGGTTAGTTGTGGCGTATACTGCAAAGTGAGCCGCTTCCATATACCGCCAATAATACATCCCACGCTTATGGCGCCGTTTGTCCGGACCATCGATCCATCAGCGAGCTGTGCCTGAGGATGGAATGATGGTTGCACCAGAGTGCAAAGGTCGGTGAGCTCGGTGGCCATCCGTGCATTGATATAGGAGCACATTGCTCCAGTATCCACCAGCGCACGGAAAGTCCGGCCCTGAATTTGGACGTCGAAGAATAGTCTGTTCTCCTGAGTGTCCCCTTGTTCCAAAACTGGCAAGGCTTGGTTTTTTGTGTGGGGCTGGTGGTAGGTGAGCTGTGCCGGCCCCCGTGCAGTCCAGCTCACTGAACGTTTCCCGCCGGCTTTTTCTTGCGACAGTCGCAGTTCCGCGTTGTCGCAATCTGCCCGTTGGTGGCCGTGCTGGTCGCATCTCCAACACTGTACGGCTGCTTTCTGCTTGGGACGTGGCGGTACACTGCGTTCTGTCGGCGCGGCCGTGGTGGAAACGGCGTTGAAGCGTGCTGCTGCCGACTGTGACTTTAATTCCCGCTGCAACCGTTCATATTCCTCGATTTCCTTTACGAGCTCACGTAAGTTGGAGAAATCGCGGCGTCGTATGTGTTGCCGATAGTCCGGGGCCATATTCTGGTAGATGCGGAATAGTGCCTCCTCGGCAGTCAGCTTCTCTTGTCGGCGGATGAGGGTTTTTATATCTGTGATATATTCTTTCCCCTTCTCTCCAGTTTGCGCCGATGTATTTCCTCTTCCAACCGTAGGGTATAGTCAGAGCCGACGTAATACAGCTGGAAATCGTCCAGGAAATCTTGCCAGGAGCCCCAGTGTGCGCGGTTATTACGGACCCATAGCAGCGCTGTTCCTCTCAATAGTTCCGGTAGCGCGGATAGTAGCTGGCCGTTTTGGATGCAATACCTCTCCTTGAACTTGGCCACTTCGTCGACGAAGGATATGGGGTCTGTTTTTCCGTCAAAGTGGACGTTCCACTTCCTAGCGAGGATCGTCGGTCTGTCGTCAGTGGCAACAACAGCGGCGGGGTTTGGACCTGGGGCTGGGTCTGGTTTAATGGTCTTTATCAGAGCTCCTAGTCGTCAACGAAGCTCGACTACGGTGCCAGTAGTACCGGCACCCTGGTTTTGGAGGTGTGCTTGTAGAGCCTCCTTGTTGAGTGTGTAAATGGATGTTGGTGTTAGGGCCTCAATGGCCTTGTCGAGATCATCTTTATCCATGATGTTTTTTTTGTTTCAGTAAGTCCCTGCTCACGGGTGCCACTTTGTGATGTTTTCCCTCGTTCTGCGGTGTCGGTTACTCGGGCGCCGTTCTGCAACTGTGATGAGGGAGGCAGGGGGGGCAGATAGCTCGTCGGGTAGTCAAGGTTACGAAAACAATCACGAAATGTTTCACTTTAACAAATAATTTATTTACACACTATGTATAGAAAATAATAAAGAATAAAGTTTTAAGCTGAAATCTGACCGCGTACTTGTTGTTGAAAGATTGTGTCTTAGACTCCGTGAAGCGAAGTTAAAGAAAACAAACTCTGTATTTCGTACGACAATTTCAAGTTAGTCTATGAGGAATTAAATTACAAACTGTGTACGCGGACTTAGTATATTTTGCTTTGAGTTAGAGTTGATCTTACTATGTTCGAATGGAATCCTGTGAGATGACGCACTCTCGCTGGGATTCAGCGACTATCTCACTGAGGGCAGTTCATGAAGCGCGTGTTATGAAGTTCTAGGCTACAGAAGCTGTAGGCAGACTAGTTTCCTTGTTAAGCCGAAGCAGCTGTCACAAGAAGTCATTTCTTAAGCTCTGCGAGTGATATTTATACCCAGATTTGTTTACATTTGGTTGAAATTTGCGCGCTTGGAAGAGAGAGATATTACCGGCAATCTTATTGGTGCGGAGGCGGAGTTGTTTCGCAATGTCTGATTGGCTGATGGCCGGGGATCGTAAAATGTTTATTTTAGGGCTTTAAAATACGAGCAAAAAATAATTTTCCAGCTTTTCCGTGACAGTTATTATCAGGTAGAATATACTATTTAATATTATAAGAATATAATAAATAATCAATATTATGTCATAGTTTCCCGTGAAGTCCGTGGCTTGCCGTGTAGCGCTAGCATCGCTCAGCTGTGGAAGTTGTCAAATGGATTTCCCAGTTATTTTCTCCAAGTTCTGTGGATGGAATTGTGTCCTTAAGGGGGTCCTATTATTGTCCAGACAATTAGGCCTGGCCCGTGGATTATGGGTATGCCGGCTGGCAGTAGTTGTACATCCTCACTTATAACCTGTAAGTTTTCTAAACGTATTTTGACGAAAAACATGATTTTCATTCCGATTTCTTAGCAAAACCTCAAGAGAAGTATTGGATGACCTTCTATGCCCTGAGTAGAAAGCCACGGACCGGCTATGAAGAGTGAAGATCGCTGGAAAGACTGTGAACTTGGAATTTTGACAACACGTGTTTGTGGAAAATCGTGGCTCTCTCGCCGTGGGAAACGGATCGACTTCATCACCGTGGGCCAGGGAATGTGATTTCGGTCACAGTGCATAAATGTACAAATATACATATATATATATATATATATATATATATATATATATATATATATATATATATATATATATATATTAATTTTGACATTTAAATTATTAAAGAACGTTAAATATTATAAAGTACAAATAGCAATAAAAGATTCACTCACAACAAACTCCCTTTTCTCTAAAATTAAAGATCCAATTGAAAAAGCTTTACAAACCAATATTATTTACAAAATTCCATGCGGCGAATGTAAACACGTTTATGTTGGACAGACAACTAGATCACTTAAAGCCAGAATCATTTCCCATACGAGTGACTGTGGACATAGACCAAATGCTTGTGCATTGTCGCAACATTTCAATGAGTTTTCGCATCGTATTGACTACAGTAACTCATCTGTTTTAGTTGTTGAAACTAATTCAAACACACATAAATTCCTCGAAATGGTTCATATTAATAAAACCAATCACACGATGAATAAAAAAAAATGTTTGTGGTTTGAGTTCAATAAACAACTATCTTCTAAAATTTAAAGAATTGCATACATCCAATATTAGTAGAATCTCTGACCCTTTATAATATAAATTTACTAAAATTTAAAAATTTAAAAATTGTTTCAACATTTAGAACATTTCGTGTTTCCAGGTTTATCTTTTATTCTTTTGCTTCTTGTCGTTTTACAAAAATTGTTAAAGGTTCGAACGTGTCGTTTTTTGCATTAGTCTACACGTGTTTTTTACACATTGACTTCTTCTGAGCCTATTTGCTCTGTTTTACAAGTGTTTTGCTTATTTCAATTACTTGTTTTTGTAAATTTATTTTAAAATTTAAATTTAATGTACTTAATTTATGTTCAAGACCTCAACACATTTCTAATGACCGACTGGTTCAAAATGTAACCTCACAAAGTAGTAAGTACTAATTGTAGATAATAATATTTTTTCGAAATTGTAACATGTTTGTTATTATTAAAACTTTATAGCTGTCCTGAAGAAGGAATAAAGAAATTCTGAAAGCTTGACATGTAACTTTAAAGAGTATCATTTAACATATTTCCCATCATCCTGACTGCCGTACCCGTGAAAACTTTTTTTCATCTACTTAACTGATCAGTCGTGATCATACCGTACCTCTAAATTAATATATATATATATATTAAGTAATACGACTACTATTAGAAATGCTGACTAAGGGTAAAGTTATAAACTTTCCACAAAGTAAAGCGTAAGATAGATAGACATAGAATAGTCAGTCTTAAGGCAGCTCCCCAGCTGAAAACAAGCTTGTACAACTCTGTATTCATAATAAGTAATCTTTTTTAAAAACAATATAAATTGTTTAATAATATAATTGGCGCAGTCGGTAGGATAGCCAGCAATAAGTTTGTAGCACAATAAGTTACTCATCTCATTGTCATATTTTTATATGAAAATTGGCTATCCAGAACAACTTTAAAAGTGCAACGATTTAAAATATATAAGGCTATATCAATAAGACCTTATTCGTCAGTCCATCTCACGGCTAAACAGTGCACATGAAAGACTATTCAAACGTCCCATCGGACCATCCATGGGATCCTTCTTGCTGTCCAATCGACCACAAGAACCCAGACGACAAGCTTCAAGAACTTCACATCTCGTTTACTCCTGTCGAAGAGAAACAGTTCGAAAACCCATATAAGACTCCTTACAATGAAACTTGTAGCCATAAGTCTATTCTTGTAAGTACAAATATTGTAATACACAGGGTACTCTCTAGCTAGTACTAGTAATAAAGAGAACGAGCCCCGACACAAGGCAATCATACCAAAATCTATGTCAGATTCTGAAAACGAAGAATTTGTAAATATCGCTCAAAATAATATTAGGCGAATTACATTAAATCCAGCTAGTTTAAACTTAACAGAAAACAATATGACTTCTTTGCAAGACATTAAAATATATGTCGAAATGATCCCAACATATAAAGGGGACATAACGACGCTCAATAATTTTATTGAAACTGTGGACGAAACATATCTTATTTTTAACACATTAACATTGTCAGCAGCACAAAAAGTGTTTGCTTTTAATCTATTTAAAAATAGATTAATAAATAATGCAAAAAAGATTGTTTCACAAAAAAATCACAAATTGGGAAGATTTAAAGCTATTTCTAAATTCTCAGATAAAACAACACCTGAGATATTGTTAGGAGAATTTTTGAAACTAAATATAAATAAAATACAGAAGTCACACTAAAAACAATGCTAGACAAATATGAAATATATAAATCAAGAATACTTGCAAAAACTTACACCCTAGAAGAGAAAAATGCTATTCTCCAAGAAAATCAGAAAGCAATCGTAAACAAATTTATATCATTGTTACCACCCATAATAAAAGGATCTTTTATTGTGAAACAACCTTCGACATTAGAACAATGCGAATCATTATTGAAAAATGAATTTAGCTATGCCAATTCTTTACATAATATCCCATTGACACGAAATGATCAAAAACAAAATGTAAATACTCCAAAAAAAATACATTTAACCCTGCACGCAAAAATTCCCCGTAAAATATTTTCCTTTAAATCCAGTCAACATTTGCAAATCGCCAACTCCAGGCCCTAACAGGTTCAAAAGACAAAATTTAGTAAACAGCTTTGAAACGCGCAAACTACCACCTCAACCAATGTCTTTACAGACACGAAGTACTCAATCTATGTCCACATCAACAATTAAACAAAATTATAACAATGAAATTGAAAACGAAAATATTGCAGTTGACGAACAAAGTACCGAGGAATATGAAGAAGAAAGTTACGATAATAACGACACCAATCCTTTTTTAGAAGAGACCCTAGAAACAACAGAACAAAATACGTAATGATCCCCAATACAGTAAAAGAAATAAAATCCTTTCTAGGTAAACTCTCTTGGTATAGGCGTTTTATTCCAAATTTCTCGCAACTCACCAAACCTTTTACAGAATGTTTAAAAAAGAATAAACAAATAGACATAACTAATAAAGAATATCAAGACTCATTTAAAACCGCCAAAGAATTGATAAGTAACCCACCAATTTTATAATTCCCTGATTTCTCAAAAAAACTACGAACGCGTCAGATTACGCATTTAGTTCAGTAATCTCACAAGTTATAAATGTACCAGACAAACCAGTCGCGTATGCTTCAAAAACATTTAATTCTGCAGAACAAAATTATAGCACAATTGAAAAGGAATTAAAATCAATAGGTTGGTCAATAAATAATTTCAATACGTACCTATATGGCAGAAAATTTACGACTCGCACCGATCATAAACCCCTCACGTGGTTATTTTCCATGAAAAACGCAAACCAAAAACTTATGCGATGGAAAATAGAACTGGGCGAATATAATTTTGACATCGAATTTTTACCAGGAAAAACAAATAAAATTGCAGACTTTTTATCAAGACAAAGAGATAAATTCAAAATTATAAAAAAATCAGGTAACGTAACAAATACTAATATCTTCGCACATTGCATATCAAAAGATTTAAAATTTTCAAAAGGTCTCGCCAGACAAATAGATTTAAAATTCAACAGTAAAATTTATTGTGAAAAAATCATCGACAACAAAAACGTTATAATTCAGAATACGGGTAATCAAACAATTTTCCATTTAATTACAAAAAATATTTATTTAGAAAACGTAAATAGAAAATATTTCAATAAAACAACTTACCGAGTTACGCGATTATCTAATAAAGAACGACATATACGAAATCAACATTCCTTATTTATTATGTGGATTGGATAAACTAGTAAAATCAGAACTAATAAAAATTTTAGAACACATCTTCGATAACACGCAAATACAAATAAACTTATACGAATATGAACAACCGCAAAATTTTAGTTTGGAAACAGAAGAAATAGATTAAATAGTAAACGAAACATTAAATACCATTTATAACGATGACAAACGAACAACAAAGTATTGTTGCAAATAAATCAGAATCAGATAATACAATTCATAGTTCGAATGAAAACCCAATTAGCGGATTAAAAGTCGTAGACAATAGAATAAATACAGTAAAAAATCTAATTAATTTGATTTTTCTAATGAACCATTTGAAATAGAAGTAAAAAATTTATTTGATCATCAAAAACAAAGATTTATAGTAAACATCCATATAAACAAAAAATCTGATGTGGACACCACACGACTTCCTTGTACGCAAGACAAATATGAAGATGAAGTATAGACCCAATTATAAAATTGCACGTGTTTGACGTAATTTGACATTAACATCTATTTTTTATTTTTTTTGTTATTTTTTGTCCTAATCCATAGCAAGCTTCATTACAAAAACCAAAACGTATGTTTTAAATTTACATGTCTCGCTTATACAAAGGGCTAATTTGATGTACTAGACGCATAAATTAATTCTCTAAAACTCTTATTTAAAGCATTTATTTCTAAAATCAAAATGAAACCGTTTTATTCGAGAAAAACTGTTAACAACTTCAGGTAATATATCACTTCCGATTAGTCTGTTTTAATCAAATTCTGCTATGTTATTCCAATTCATATAAAAGTCTTATATACTAAATTTGAAACGTTTTGGATTATATTTTAATATAGTTTTTCATTAAAATCTATTATAGGCTTCAAATAAAGTACCATTTCTGGAAATTATGTAATGACGAAAAAGGGAGGTGTACACAAATACAAAATTTCAACTTTCTACGGCTTACCGTTTTTTAGTTATGCGAGATACGTACGCACGTACGTACGTACAGACGTCACGACGAAATTAGTCAGAATGGATCCAGGGATGGTCAAAATGGATATATCCGTTGAAATCTCAAAACCGAAATTTTTCGCGATTACAATACTTCCTTTACTTCGTACAAGGAAGTAAAAAGAAGAACAATTATTAGAATTTCTAAAAAATTACATAGTGCCAAAAATCAAATACTTGATATTAATTTCTAAACGATATGAACAAACATTGAATGAAATAATTCAAAAGAAATTTGAAACAAACATGATAAATTTAATAAAATATCATAATTTTGTAGAGGATGTCAAGCACGATGAAAAGCAGACCCAAATAATTTTTGACAATCATAACGGCTATTTAAAACATAGAGGAATAATGGCAACTTATCACAAACTCAAAAAAAAAAAACTTTTGGCCCAATATGATTAAATATATTACAGAAATTATCAATCAATGTAAAATATGCAAAGAAAATAAATATGATCGACACTCTATACAATTAAATTATAATTTAACCCCTACACCAAAAACCCTTTTGAAATTATAAATATAGATCTTCTAACATTAAATAAAGAATACTTCGTCACTATATTCAACCAATTTGCTAAATTTGGATTTATTCACCGGAAAAGAAACAATGTTAATAATTGAGGAATTCGCTAAAACTTACAAAAAAACAAATATGATCATCACTGATCATGGCCTAGAATTTAATAACGGTCTAGTAAAAAATTATTGTAATAATCACGATATAAAATTACACTTGATTAGTACAGCAAATCCAAAATCAAATGCTAAAGAGAGATTTCACTCTACATTAATAGAACATCTTGGGATGTTACATTCAACAAATAAAAATAAAGATTTACAATCTATCATACACAAAGCAATAACAGCATACAGTAATACGAAATACTCAATAACAAAAATGACCCCTTGTGAAATACTTTTTGGACAAAATGAACAAAACAAATATTTTCAAAATCAAATATCCGAAGAAGTTATAAATGACTATATTATCAATAAATCAGACACAAATAAAATAATAATTAAAATAATCGATAAAGATAAGACAAAGAGAACAAAAGAAAACGAATTACCTTTAAAATTACCGGATAAAGTCTATGTTAAACAAAATAATAGACTAATGCACAAATATAAAAAACCCATATTTTAAAGAGTTACAGTAGAAAAATTATAACCCTATATTAGGAACAGTAGAAATAAAACATTAAAGACATATTAGAAAATTCAAATTAGATAAAATTTAAATTTGATTCCAGGGCCTTTACCACCGCTCAACTAGTGGACATTTAAAATAATAATGGATTCCTTTTATTCGGAATATGAAGAATATTTAAAATTAAATAATATTACATTTAATACTATGAAACAAATTTAGAATAATTATCACCTTGAGGAACAAAATAAAGCACTATCCTATTTCCTTGACGACTAGACACAACAAATTCAAAAGCTTTTTAACAAAAGAACGAGACTTAATAAATGGATTAGGCAATATAATTAAATCAATTACAGGTAACCTAGACCAAAGTGACGCGGAAAAATATGATAACTTAATAGACAAACTTAAAGATAACCAAAAGATTCTTCAAGATCAAAACGAACAAATAATAAAAAACGAAAAATACTTGACAGACAAATTCAATTCAAATTTAGAAGAAATAAAGTTAAACGAAAACAAATTATCAGAAAGCCTTAATGTCGTATTAGACATCGTGGCAAAATTTAATTGACACGGAAGTAAAAATTAATAAATTATTAATAATTATTCAAAATCTATCGGAATTTTGCAAACCTATAAAACTAATGTTGATAATTTGTTCATTAAATAAACTAGACACCAGTATTATAAACCATGACGATTTAATTCAAATCACAGGTGACTAGGATATCTGGTTACAAGTAATAAGATAACCACATATTGTAGACCTGAGAACGAACAAATCCATACATTGCTAATAGAAACAGAACTATCACAAAACTCCTATCCTTTATATCAATTATACCAATTCCCTTCATTCATCATAAAAAATTATATGAATTAACAGAACCACCCACATATATAAATAAACACAATAAAAACATATTAATAGAAAGATTCAAAAGAGAATATAACAATATAAACTATTGTCAAACAAAAGGAATAGAATTAAATAACTATATTAATAATATAGTATTAAGTGAAAATAATGATGACTGTGAAATAATTGAAAAATACACGAAAAACAATGTAATGCAAATCCCATATGCTAATAATATAATAATTACTTTTCCTGTTAACCAAGAATTAGTTATGAATTGCAAAAACAAAAATATAAAGAAAAACTTTCAAGGAATCTTTATACTTATCAACGATGGAAATTGTAAAGTTAACCAATCGACATTTAATGCAATATCAACAGCTAAGAACTAAAATTAAATAATGTTGAACTCCAAAATTTTGATACAAAAATAAATAAAATTAATTCAAAACCATTACAACAATTAAATATTTCATTCCCACAATTACAAAAAATAAAAGATATTCAAAATCACGAAAGTAACACTCATCATTATTATATTATTTTTATTATACATCTTACAATAATATTTACTATAATTATAAAAATTGTATATCAATATTATAAGAATTATAAATTTAAGCAGTTAAGAAATAAAAGAGAATTAAGGAATTTAGAGAAGATAATCGAAAATTTATAAAATTTGTGTAAAGTTTAAACTTGTCAGGGAGGAATTAAGTAATACGACTACTCTTAGAAATGCTGTCTAAGGGTAAAGTTATAAACTGTAAGATAGATAGACATAGGATAGTCAGTCTTAAGGCAGCTCCCTGCTGAAAACAAGCTTGTACAACTCTGTATTCGCAACAAAAAAACTTTTTAAAATCAATATAAATTGTTTAATAATATAATTTATATATATATATATATATATATATATATATATATATATATATATATAATTACAAAATTAAAATCATAATAATTTTATGTATAATATATACGTTAATGATTAGTATTATTAAATTTTAATTCCGTGAATTATCTAATTTTATTTCTGCAGTGATGAAGTAGCCAAATTAATTTTTTTATTGATTCGGATGTAGAAATTTTTGCTTTACAACATCCATTTGAAACTTTTTTGGATCGCAAAGCGCACGGAAAACTGATTTCCCATGTTAAACGCCTTTCCCTGATACACCATATATATATATATATATATATATATATATATATATATATATATATATATATATATATATATATATATATATATCGTGTGTCTGTCTTAAAAGTGTACATAGGAGATTAACATGGGAAATCAGTTTTTTGAAATTTCCTGCTCGCCTAATTATTTTAAGCAAAAACGCTTCAAATAAAAGATTTAGGGCATAAAATTTTGCATCTAAATCAATAAACAGAATTACTTTTACATGCTTTGTAACGACAGAAATTAAATATGAACATTTCGAAAATTACGTTGACAATATCGACAGCCATGGAATTGAACAAAAAATAAATAAATACTTGACGTTTTATCAAATTGTCAGAAACGTCAAATAGGTTAACTTACGTTGTGATATATATATATATATATATATATATATATATATATATATATATATATATGTCGCGGGGTAGTGTCACTGGCAAACTCTATGTCGACCAACACTATTTCAGAACCACAGCGATAATATAAACGTGATGATCTCAGCGAGGCAGACATGCACTCACCCCTGAGCACCGCTACACACTGATTCCAAGAATGCTTACGACAAAACTATTAAACGATTATAAGTGATTCATGTAATACTTGATTCATTAAAGGATGCTTTGATATTACAATCTCCGACACGGCCATTCTGACGTTTCACACGTCCTCGTGTGAACTATCTGAAAAGAAAGAATTTATCCACAGTATTTTCGCTCGGTTATCTCTGACCAATAAATGCTCAAATAGTTACAACTTTGTTCACATTCATATTAAGCTCAAAAAATTAGCTATAGCACACTATATTATATAATGGACGTCAAACAAAACATAATTATGTGACAATACATTTCACCAGTAAATACATGACTACCAATATCAGTATTCAAGCATTGTTATAGCTTGTCCAGCAGCGACAGACCATCACTGCTTAACCAGCAATCGATCGCTATTCCATCTTCGCTTAACCAGCGCAAGAAAACCATACCGTCATTGCTTACCCAGCAATGGAACACCCTTCCGTCATCGCTTAACCAGCTCAGGAAAACCACACCGTCATTGCTTATCCAGCAATGGAACACTATTCCGTCATCGCTTATCCAGCTCAGGAAAACCACACGACAGAGGCACCTAGTTAGCATGTTACCTTCGGCAGAGGTATCACATTAGCATACCGAAACACCATGACAGAGGCATCCAGTAGCATGTCATCTTCCATCACGGTTAATAATTCTAAAGAATTTAACGAAAATGTCCAATCTCCAGACCAACGCCTCAATTACTCCTTAGCCATTTTTGTTATAAAAGTTTGTCGGCTCTTCAAAGTTTTAGTCACACCGGTGGATTTTCAACGATCCACTCGAATAGCCTAACTAAATTGTGGTCTCAACCTCCAGAAGGTTCATTATTGACCGCATGAACGACTCTACTTAAAAATAAAAAACGGATTCAAGTGTTATGTAAATAATACGTAATACCAAATCGAAATAATCCGGCATGCTTAAACTTAAAGCAATTTGTTCCAGTGTCCATCACGCTGCACTTAGGCGTCCCAAACATTAAGACAAACATTTGAAAAGCAAGTCCCGTCTTGTCAGACTTCTCTGCTTCCAATATCTGACATATTTCTGTTGCTCAATTGGTTTTCAGGTAAAACAGTCAGCTTCGCAACCGTGGCAGGCTCCAATCCGGGCACCAGCTGTCCTGTGCAACTCCTCTGCGGATGATCTAGCTTGCCACAATTTAAACATTCAACAAATTCACAATTTGTCAAAACTGGCATGGTCACTCCGAAAACGGTCACGACGAGCCTGATCGGCCACAGCTCCATCAAAACTAAAATGCCAAGTTTTATAGCTACGACCATGCTCACCGGAAATTCAATAAAGTCATATAGTATGTTCTGGGAATATACTCAGGGACTATTTCAAACCACTACCATATTTGTACCCAAATTTCAATATTCATGAAAGTTCCATCCGTAACGACTCAGGGTTTTGGAACATGGACGTGCAGGAACTTGAATAACTTCATACAAATTATACCATGAACAATTGATAAAAGTTTACTCAGATTTGAACTGTCTGCACAGCGCTATATTATTCACGCTAACTCGGTACATCCAATATATTCTCTCACTATCAGTGCTACACATCGCCTCATTCGTAGATCTTGGGCTGGACGCTCGTCCATTCTGGTTTATTATTGCGAGACAGACTGGTACAGACTTCGTCCATAATTACAGCTTTCCCGCCACTGTCAACAATATTTTTCCCAAATAGCATCATCGTACGGTAACTGATCGAATGCATCGATCTCTCACTTCAATCACATTACCATTAATGTCAACGCAGATACCTGAAACCTGAATACTCAAAAGCCCACTTAGAACTTATTAACAAAATCATCAAAATAAATCCTGCAGCAGACTCGAACATATGCCGCCGTCCTCTTAGAGAAACTGGGAACTGCAGGCAGAAACGACCCACTGGCCATACATCACCGTAATTAAACCAATGATCACTCATGCATCGTTAGTATGGTGGCCAGAAATTAACAAAACACGGCACAAGTGTCGTTGCGGAAGCACAACGATAGCCCGTCTTAGTATCACAGACCACAGGCACCATGAATACCTGTTCAAGTGCTGTAATGGAATTATTAAAATACCCTTTAACATATGGTCAAACTGAACCACGTTACACTATAGTGAGTACCGTAGTATAAGTATTCAGTACTCATTACTCACGGTTCTACTTAACTAGCTCTTGTAATTACGTCACCACTCTCCGGGTGTGACACAGACGGAATCCTTGTTACTGGTAAATGCCCTAGGATGAAAACCTGCAAAAATTGCTAGACGGCCTTTTCATCTTAATCTGCTTGGCCCTACACTTCACTTTATAATTCACCAACAGAACACAAACCTACCTACAATATTGTGGATCGCAGGCGAATCCCACTTCTGATGTCGCGGGGTAGTGTCACTGGCAAACTCTATGTCGACCAACACTATTTCAGAACCACAGCGATAATATAAACGTGATGATCTCAGCGAGGCAGACATGCACTCACCCCTGAGCACCGCTACACACTGATTCCATCCAAGCATTGTAACCAAGAATGCTTGACGTTTCGATTACGACTAAACTATTAAACGATTATAAGTGATTCACGTAATACTTGATTCATTAAAGGATCGTTACGACATGCTTTGATATTACAATCTCCGACATATATATATATATATATATATATATATATATATATATATATATATATATATATATATATATATATATATATAGTGGTTGAAAACGTTTACTAAGCGTTACCTCTCCGGCTCACAAAGCTGCCATGGAGAGTGTATATTAAAATTGACTGACAGGTTTTTAGAGACTGAAATCTTGTGAGGTGTTTTTATATCTCAAATTAACATCTTTATTCGTTTTACCAAATGTTTAATCCAAATCGTTACATAACTAGTATTCAAAAGCGGGAAAATAGCAACATCCAACTGGTTGATTATAATATACCTATTCTTTTGTATTTACTGATTTCATTATTGGATTTTAGTAAATTTACATCTGTCTCTCGTTTATTTTTACTTCTCTTTACCCTTGGTAAGGGAGTGTTACATCCTACTTTGTCAATTCACATTCAGTACTGTTATTTGAGATTAAATTGTTACGGTCCGAATTTTCGTCATGACATTTTTGCTCCATATTCTTTTTCTAAGGAATACGCACTTGCCTATCATCTTAAATCTCGAGTTCTTTCGTCGATATTGTGTTCCACTTTTATCTAAGAATGCCCATACAATATATGTTTCACTTCTATGTAGTAACTTACCTATATGCTTATCTTGAATGTTTTATCCCCATTTCTATTTTATTTAGTGATTCTTCCAATCTTTCATTCTGTGACTACCTTGCAGATTTTTTTACATTCCTTTTGACAAGTACTAGCGCTCAAGGTTCAGTGGCGTGCCGGACAATTTTTGAAATGTATTCCTCTTTTTGTTATTGTTTCTTATACATTTTACTTGTATTGTTTACTGTAGCGCTGTGTATTTTTCGGTGATTTTTGATGTCAAAAAAAAATTAGTAATGAAGACTCGGGCAAGGAACGTTGTCCATGTTAGACATGAGTCTGTGGTACGAAATGTGGTTTCGGAAAAGATGTAATATATTTAACCATCGTAGTGGCATGTGCATGTACGACGTAATTTAGTTTTGGACGTGTAAAGTAGTGCTTGATTGTTATTGTATAATCAGTGTTTTGGATTCGTTAGATTTTCAGAATGAGTTGTTCTGTGATATTTGTGGCTAGAAGCGAATAATCACCCAGACGCCTCTGTAAAATTTGAGTATATCTTGGCGTCGAGTTGGGATGAATTCGCATATTGGAAAATACTTCTAGTCACAGGCACAAGAAAGATTTCATTGTTGGCGAAATCTTTCATCGGTTATTCCGGATTAGTGCAGTATCACATGCGAAGTCACCGCTCCTTGGATTTGCAACACAACCGTCATCATCACATTGTTGGGGCATCCTGTACCTGTGAAGAGCCGCCCGTTGTCACCGTTGCCCTACTGAATAGCCCATATTTCCCCGAAGACACCATGTGAGCTAAGTAATCCTTTTGTTAAACATCGTTCTACCCTTTTGTTGTGTTAATTGTAGCAAGGGAGAACGCGAGTACATTTCTACTTTCTTTCTTGCGTAAGAGGACTGTGATAAAATAGTACGACTTTATTTGGCGCTTAATTGTTTTTGGTTATGTAATGAATATTGTTTTACGTAATTTTGGTTTTTGGAGAGTTTAACTTTTGTATAGTGTCAATTGTAGTTCAGTGTTTAGTATTTTGTGTACTATTATATATACATTGAAGCCTTCAACTTTTGGACAATTGTTGTGTATTATTATAATATGTATCTGGAGCCATCAGCTCATTGTAGTATTATTTTTGAAGAACTATTTTTTGTATAGTAGCATTTGTTTCGATACTTTACTTGTTTGAATTGTTTCCCATTTGTTGCAACTTGTAATTCTGCTAGAACGCGAATGTGTCAACGGATGTGTTAGCCAATTTTTGAACTGGTACCAATTCGAAATGATGTAGGTGAAAGTATGCGACGCTCGAAACTGGGATAAAACAGTCAAGATAAGGATATAGATAAGTTACTATATATAAGTGAAACATATTTTACATGTACAGACATTCTTAGATAAAAGTTGAACACAATATCGACGAAGGAACTCGAGAGTTAAGATAATAGGCAGGTGCGGTTTCCCTAGAAAAAAAATATGGAGCAAAAATGTCATGACGAAAATTCGGACCGTAACAACTTAATCTCAAATAACAGTACTGAATGTGAATTGACAAAGTATAAAGTAACACTCCCTTACCAAGGGTAACGAGAGGTGAAAATGGACAAGAGACAGGTGTAAATTTACTAATTTTCAAATTACGAAATCAATAAATACAAAAGAATAGGTATATTATAATCAACCAGTTGGATGTTGCTATTTTTCCGCTTTTAAATACTAGATATGTAACCAATTTGATTAAACATTTGGTAAAACGAATAAACATGTTAATTTGAGATATTAATTATATATATATATATATATATATATATATATATATATATATATATATATATATATATATATAGGATGTCCCATAAATTCAGGTACATATTAGAAGGGCATATAGATCTTAATGTCCTGATTACGGAACAAAAAGAATTTTTTCAAAATTCAAAAATTAGTTTTTGAGGTTTTTGAAGGAAATAGTTTTGGGACACTGGTTGAATAGGTTGTGTGTTTTTTTCATTACATACATATCTCCCAAACTTAATTGGTATGACAAAGCTTTACGTAATTGCATAAATTAATTTCATTGTTAAATTATTTTATGTAATAGTTATAACTAATTTCACTATTCCATATATTATAGTATCCAGGGGTACAAAAAATGTTCTTCTTAAGTGAACTACCCTTAATTATAGGAATTTTGAAAAAATTCTTTTTGTTCCGTAATCAGGACATTAAGAACTATATGCCCTTCTAATAGGTACCTGAAATTATGGGACCCCCTGTATATATATATATATATATATATATATATATATATATATATATATATACACTGATCGGCACGAAAAACGGGCCATTTTTTATTTATATAAAAAAATGTTGTTACTGCTTTATTATTTTGTAATATCATTACATATTTTTATTATGGGTTTACAGACGACCATTTGGTATTATTAAACGAAATTACATTGTATCGGATTGCAACATAACATTGACTTCTTCCGTCTTCAATTAATGCAACAATAGAAGCTACAGTTTCTGCATTCAATGACATTTTCAACACATTGAATTGACAAATAAACAATGAAACAAGCAAATGAAATAAATGAAACCAATATAAGCCTACTAATACATTTTGTTAATTTCGTGATTTCGTTATGACAAGGTAAGAATAGGAATATTGGAGTTAATTAGTGATGTTTTTAGGAGTTGATGATTGATGTGAGGTCGAGAAAGTTCAGTTGACATCTATCAATAACAACATTTTATAGAAATTAAGTGTTATTAGCATTATTGTTACAAAAAAAAATGGCCCGTTTTTCGTGCCGGTCAGTGTATATATATATATATATATATATATATATATATATATATATATATATATCACATAAGTGACCCTTGTGATATACACTCTCCACGGCAGCTTTGAGAGCCCGAGAGGTAACGCTTAGCAAACGTTTTCATTTACTATATATATATATATATATATATATATATATATATATATATATATATATATATATATATATATATATATATATATATAGGGTGTATCACGGAAATGCGTTTAACATGGGAAATCAGTATTTCCGTGATCCCTGTAATATACATTTTCCATGGCAGCTTGGAGAGCCCGAGAGGTAACGCTTAGTAAACGTTTTCATCTACTATTTTATTATCCTGACATATTGTTGTCGCGATCAGTAGGCCGAGATTCTAACCTTACATGTAACGCCTCTATACAATGTGATCTACCACATAACATTCTAGAACCAACATGAGAAATGACAATTTGAATTTGATTAAGATATTTCACTTGTAATTTTAAATGGGGCCGCGTAGGTGTATGCGTTACATATGCGGTCTTAAAATCTATGAGGAGTGCGAAAATGTCGACGTTGTGTTCCCAGGCTTTCTCTAACGTTTGTCGTACGTAGAAAATATGGTCCATGGTTGACCTCTCTTGTTTGAATCCGCATTGGTAGTCTCCCACTATATCCGTAGCATATTCCTTGCATTTGTCGTATAGAATATTGGAGAAGATTTTGTATCCTGTATTAAGTAGGCTGATTCCTCTATAATTCTTGCACTCTAATGGATTACCTTTTTTATGAATGGGGATTATGGTACCATTTTGTCATTCTTCCGGGAATGTTTCCGTTTCCCATACATTTAATATCAGTTTATGTATCATTCCTGTTAATTCGTCACTGCCACATTTATATATTTCCCCGGGAATATTATCCTGGCCTTTGTTGCTTTTTAGCTTTGCTATAGCTCCTGCAACTTCCTCTAATTTAGGTTGTTTAATTTCCGGCTCCGCGGTAGCAAATACTTTTCCGGAGTTGTTTCGATCGTCTAATATTTCAATCTGAGTCATAGATTCAAAATGCTCTCCCCATCTTTCTGCTACCTTTTCTTTGTTGGAGATAATGTTAGCTACTTTGTCCCGTATCTGACAACCGGTACTTCTAGAATTAGTTTAAGATTCTTTTATATATGTGTAGCAGTTTCTTGTTTGCTTCAGTTCAAATGAGTCTTGTACTTTAGCTAGTTCTTTATATATATATATATATATATATATATATATATATATATATATATATATATATATGAACTGAAGCAAACAAGAAACTGCTACACATATATAAAAGAATCTTAAACTAATTCTAGATTCAAACAAGAGAGGTCAACCATGGACCATATTTTCTACGTACGACAAACGTTAGAGAAAGCCTGGGAACACAACGTCGACATTTTCGCACTCCTCATAGATTTTAAGACCGCATATGACACAGTGGACAGAGAATCACTATGGTTGGCACTCCGGGAACTAGGAATGCTCCTGAAACTAATTTCTCTCTGCAAATTGTCCACAGAGAACCAAAAATTAGCAGCTAAAGCTAATCAGTTGATGCCTAAAATGTTCACAACTGGGCGAGGATTAAAACAAGGCGACACGTTAGCCCCCATGCTAATCAACTTAGCACTAGAACATGCTATTCGATCAGCTAACCTAAACACAAAAGGGACCGTCTTTAACAAAACACACGTCACTCTAGCCTATGCGGACGATATACTGATAATGAGCCGTCATGAAAATGAACTAAAGGAAGCTTTCAGGGAGCTACAGAACACAGCAAGTAAGATAGGTCTAAAGGTAAACGAAGTAAAATCTAAAGTAATGATCGTTGGAAGGAACTGCAATATGGCACCTAATATGTCAATGGGAGAATTTTAATTTGAAAGAGTTACACAGTTTACTTATCTTGGAGTAAGTATAACTCAAACCAATGATATAACATATGAAATTAAAGGAAGAATCATGGCAGGAAACAGAGCTTATTATAGTCTACTTCACCTGCTTAAATCGAGACGGTTAACAAGGAACATAAAACTACTGATTTATAAAACCTTGATTAAACCCGTAGTCATATACGGGGCTGAATCGTGGACCCTAAGCAAAGTAGACGTGAACTTACTACTACGTTTTGAAAAAAAAAATACTTAGAAAAATATTTGGACCAGTCAAAAACGACGAAAATCAGTATAGAATCCTGATGAACTTTGAAATAAATGAACTATACAGGGACGGTGACATAGTTACTTCAATAAAAAGACATAGAACAGAACGGAAGATACCAGAATGACGAAAAGAATGTACAAATACATGCCGAGTTATAAAAGACCGAAAGGAAGGCCCCGATTAAGATGGTTAGATAACGTCGAAGAAGACTTACTTAAAGCAGATATACAAAATTGGAGACAGAAAACACTCAATCGAGAAGAGTGGAGGAGGATCGTAAAGGAGGCGAATATCCACCAAGGATAGCAGAGCCAACAAGAAGAAGAAGAAGAATATATATATATATATATATATATATATATATATATATATATATATATATATATATATAGTGTATCACGGAAAGGCGTTTAACATGGGAAATCAGTATTTCCGTGCGCCTTGCGCTCCAAAAAAGTTTCAAATGGATGTTGTTAAACAAAAATTTCTACATCCGAATCAATAAAAAAAATTTTGGCTGCTTCATCACTACGAAAATTCACGGAATCACAAGATTTCAAATGGATGTTTTAAAGCAAAAATCGAGGATCATGTAACTGTTTGGAGCGTTCTACCATAGTGGACGTTGACCGTCTAACTTTAGGTGGAGCTATGCCGCTATGCAGGTATAATTGGTGTTGGTTTTAAACAACCGGTAATTATACGGCAAATAAATATATAATCATAGCTTATTTATATTTTTAAGTGTACCAATCTGCTTGTACTCGCAGATTTCGGTAATGACGATATATATTTATATTGTAGTTGAAAACGTTTACTAAGCGTTACCTCTTGGGCTCTCAAAGCTGCCATGGAGAGTGTATATCACAGGGGTCAATTTTGTGCTATTTGAAAATTATTTCAAATTTCAAGCTTGGCGTCGATCGGTTTCGATTCTTTGCCATCCAGAACACAGTCAAACACCTAACGCATACACCTACGCGGCCCCATTTAAAATTACAAGTGAAATATCTTAATCAAATTCAAATTGTCATTTGTCATGTTGGTTCTAGAATGTTATGTGGTAGATCACATTGTATAGAGGCGTTACATGTAAGGTTAGAATCTCGGCCTACTGATCGCGACATCAATATGTCAGGATAATAAAATTGTTTTCATAGCTTGCTATGTATTATTTTGTATGAAATTTTATTAATACGTATTTTGAAAATAAATTATAAAAATACAGATTCCCTATTCTAGATTTAAATTTGTACTTATTTCCACTAAAACCGGAAGTGCTACAAAATTCCTGCTATGATCTTATGAGCCCCTTTGTATAGTTTAAGTTTGCTTATTAATATTTTTTTTGTATCTCTCAAAAGAAACAAATATTCTTGGTGGCCGGCTTACGTTAAACACCCTGTATATACAATGTGTAATAAATGTTTAATAACAATAGAAAAAACTTATAAACATTGATGATGTAATTTAAGTACCTAAAAATGAAAATTATCATAATATGTAGCTCTAAACAGGTACTTTTACTATTGGTAGCGTATTTGCACCGCGCGCCCGCTCTTGGAACAGTTATTAACGCGCCCGCTGGAGGATTAAAGGCCCTAGAATCCAATTTTAACATTTTCACGGTGTGTATGCGCGCGCGCGTGTGTGTGTGTGTGTGTGTGTGTGTGTGTGTGTGTGTGTGTGTATGTGTGTGTGTGTGTATGTGTGTATGTGTGTGTGTGTGTGTTTGTGTGTGTGTGTGAGCGCGCGCGCGCGCTGTGTACGTGCGTGTGTATGTGTGTGCGTATCCTACACGTTAACTCAAATACTATCATTCAGAAAATTTTCAAACCTTGTATTTCTACTGTATTCTAATATGGAAAGAAGCTATTAGATTTTGGTGTATGTCAGATCAGTGGCGGTGCGTCAGATGAGGCAGGTGAGGCCAGGCCTCACATCTTAAATTCAAAACATTTGTAAAATTTTATAATTTTATTTTTCATTTAAAATGTATTAAAGTAATACAAATCTACAATATTTGAACTCATAAACAATCATTGTTACTATAATATGCCAAATAACCATGCAAATAGTGTTATTTTCACGCGAATTTACACATAGAGGCCAATTATACTGTCCTCATGGACAATAATAGCGCAATACATAAGTGCGAGTGAGACGGAACGATTTTACCCTCTCTACGCTCTACATCAACACTACTGCAGATGAGCCAAGCGATGAGTTGGCCTCTCTCGTTCCGAGCAGAGTGCACGTAAGCGCTTACAACAGAAAATGCTTGTTTCAAACAAGTATATTTGTATTATTTTCAATTAGTTTTTGTAAAAAACGGTTTAATAATTACTATTTATTGTTACTGTTTTCATAAATTTGAAACTATTATTTATTTCTATTTTAATTGTACCTACTGTTACTTGCCACAGTTATTTAAATTAAACATTTATAAACAATTAAACAATAATATATAAATCATGTATTGTAGAAATATACAAATACCAACAACCAAGAGACAAAAGAACAGTACGAACTACTTACAACAATGGGAATAATCTAATTGAACTGTTAAGAAAAAAGTTAAATAAATAAATAAATAAATAAATAAATCATTACAATGATTACTTTTGCATCTAATTTTTTAAATTATTAGTTCTTTTGAATTATATAAATATAAAAAATATAATCTTTCAAGCGCAAAATAGCAAGATAAAAGCATCGGAATAATAGGTGAGGTTGAGAATTCTTGGCCTCGGTTGAGTAATGGGGAGAACCTACTAGCTGCTGCTTGGGCTTTTCGCTACCCGCTACACGCTCACGCCGCACAGCTAGCCAGCTACCTATTACTCAGTAATATAATATATTAATTTAATGCAATATTGTATTTTTAGACTTTCTGTTTCTGTAGTTATTGCTTATATGCTCACATCTCGCATCATAATTATAATTCAATTACGAAATGTCTTCTAATGAATTCGTAAATTTTATTGAAAAAAATAAATATACAAATAAAAATTTATTGGTAGCTTTAAAATCGCAAAAGAAATATAAATTTAAAAATATTTTTTAATATTTAAGACTGACATGTTACTTTTGTTATAGAATTTGTCTTGTTTTTATGTTAATATTTTATTTAAATGAATTATTTATGTAACTGTTTCCTTACAATAAAATAAATTATTAGTTTTTTACTTTTAACCGATTTTAAGAATTTGTTAAATTTGTTTTATTGTAAAGAACTCTATATTATCTTAATTTGCATTAAAAACACGTTTGACCTTGAAAATTTTTAAAAAATCGCCTGCGGCGCATTTTTTTCTCACAAATTTTAAATCCATCAATATGTCCCGTATTGTGATATTATAAATCTGGCCTCACCTCACTCTAAATTCACGCACCGCCACTGTGTCAGATTACCGGAAATGGCGCTTTACTTGAAGCTAAAATTGTTTTTCTTTGAAAAATATCTTTAAATGTTATTTCTTCGAGATTTATGTTATTCTACAAATTAAATATTATTCAATATCTACAGGTTTGCATTAATACTTTTCTATATATTTTATGGATAAATTTATACAATTATCTAACAAATACAACTCCTTGATTACACAGTTCATATCTCAAACGTATGTAGCTGACAGATAAATGCCAGTCAAGGAACTAATTATTTCAAATTATTAATAGTAATGTTTTGAAAGAAAATAATAAATGAAACCATAGTTACATGGAATGGAACTTAAAACAGTCTCTAGTATAAGTAAATATATAAGTATGTGTATTTAAATTAACAAAAATTAAACAGCGGGAGGTATTATGTTGGCCACATCAGATTTTTAAATTTGTAATTATACTGTATTTAGATAAGGGATATAAAATGCAATAAATTTTTAAACATTTGTTCAAAAACATATAATATCAAGCCTGGTTTACGTAAGCTGTAAACTTAAGACTTTACATTAGCATTTTGACTTTGGATTAAACCTGACCGTCAACTATATAGCATGACCTTCAAACTTTGAGTTACTTATGTATTACGACACTTAGCGCTAGTAGTGCTTTGATTTGTAAATGTTCTGTGATATTAAAATCGTGGCGGGCTTGGCGACAAGTCATAATGATAATTTAAATTTAAAATTATTATTCGTGCGGCGATATTATTCTATATTGTATATTTTTCTGTTTTTGTGTTTCTTTACTTTTGCAAAAAAGTCAAGAGGTTGTTGTGTGCCAGGTTGTGATGTTGAAAATACAACAAAACATTCTTTTCTTTTTATGACGAAGAAATTTACAAAATTTGGATTGAACGAGTAAAGTATAGATGAGATATGTGACTGAGAGGTAAAGTATTAGTTTTCAAGTCAATCAGTCTATTCCAAATACTTAGTCAGGAATTTTTTGCTGGCTAGTAAAATAGATCTGCCCGTATTTAGGCATTTTGGAAATTTTCAGTATGATTTTATATTTTGCTTCATTATACCTACAAATACTGTAATTGTGTAACATAAAATAAAGTTTATTATAAAAATAACGGCAATGGGGTATGTGACCATATTCGAATTTCAATATATATGTCATTAAATATAGAAACTAACCACTGTAGCTTCTCATTTTAATAAAAAAATCTAAACATTAATTTGTAACAATCTTGTTATTAACAATTTGATGTTTTAAAGAAGGGATATGTCACAGTAATTATTTTGCGTAAGATTAAATTTATTATTTTTTGTCTCTAATTAGGTATTTAGGTACGTAACCGATGCTGTTGGATAAGAGCTACATTTAATGACTCTAGTATTCACGTATTTTATTTCAGTTTATTTCTAGATTTCAGTGTGAGAACATCGATATTGTAGTGGTTGATTTGTGTAGTGATTCAGGTGAGAGAGTTAATCTAGCATGTGTATGATTGTGAGTGAGTTGAGTCTTACACACACTTTTGGTCCACGATAGCAAGAGTAAATACAGATATGGATTTGTATGATTATTCTCTTACTTTACTGCGTTGTCCTTTATCCTAATCCTTGTTGAACGGTCGTGCCCGGTAGAGCCTTCAGGTGTGATGAGAGAGCTATAAGGATAACCAGGAATGTGATCTATGTGTCCACGATTGCCAGCCTCGTGGGTTTTCGCTGATTGACCGCGTGGTAACGGCAGGGATGGTTTTATCCTGGTTTTCTAACTATGCCCCTAAGGCCGAAGTAAAGCCACTAGGGTTGATCAGCACCTGAGCGGAATTCGGGTTAGGGTAGCTCCCTATTCATAGGGGTGGTAATGTTAAGGTTGGTTGTGTAACCATATGTCGGTGCCGGTATAAACCACAACGCTCAGAGGTGGCAATGGCAGGTACAGTTGAGTATATGTACGCGTAAATCCGGGGCCACAGTGGTAATGGCAGGTACAGTTGAGTATATGTACGCGTAAGTCCGGGGCCACAGTGGTAATGGCAGGTACAGTTGAGTATATGTACGCGTAAGTCCGGGGCCACACTGCTATTGAGTAGCAGGTATGCGTTTCGCATAAGGTGACATTCCATTTTCCCTGTTCTATTGGACTTTGTTGCATACGTGTGTTATGTCTCGTGTGAGTTTGCAATATATTCCTTTGTGGTGGATGCGCGTGTATTTTGTGAATAATTGACTCCTCACTGAGTATTTCTCATGTGTTAATTCTTTTGCAGAAATAATCACGGCATGGAGGAGGATTTCGCGTGACCGGGTTCGGCCAGGCGACGGTCATCTAGATTTGCTATTTTTTGTATTAATACTGTATATACTGGTTTGGGAGATAAATGTGTTTTAATATGCTTATTTTAGCGCTAACATTTAATCGTCATTTATAATAGATATATGCCGTAAGTATGTTAAAATCGTGGACAAAGGCAGATAGACTGCGGGAAGGAAAGAAACAGTTATAAATCAGCCTATTAGCGTCGGGTTTATTTTGTGGTAGGTGTGGCAGAATGTGGCATTGTTACGTCTGGCTGCAACTATCTCTTTCTCTCCCAGTCTAACCATCTTTTTTCACTCTTCTACCATTATCACGTAACAAAACCCTTCCCCAAATTTTTAATAATTATTTTCTCGTAAAGTACGAAAAATTAATCGATGTAAAAAAATATGGGTATTTTATTTTTTTGTCTAGTATCATATTATACAAAAATAAAACTTTGGTCACATACACCATTACAGTGTTTTATTTGTCTTTCAATTTTTTATTTACATTTTGATAAATATTCTCAATACTTTAAATGAGGGATGCATACCCACTCAAACCTGCGTACTACCCGGCATAAGGATTTTAGTTATATATCAAGACACCGAGCGCTAGTGTTGCAGGGCATGAATGCCTACTACTTTATCATTGCAGTTGGCTAACTTAATAGTGTCTGTTGTCTGTGCATTAAACTTTACATTACGATGTTTGGCACATCTACTTCTTAGGGCAAACGGGGAAAGCAATAAGAGTAGGCCAGTAATGTCATTTTTCAAACAGCGACATGTCTTTTTTTATTATAAATATAAAAAATAAATGTGAAACGTGAAACTGAGTCGCAAAAATTGCTGGAATCAAGCTATCGGACACTAACATATACTTTTCTAATTGGTCGGCATTAGCATAATAACTTCAAATTTAGAAATTGCCGTATTCTCTAGTTACGGCATAAAGCTAAGGTTAAGGTTATAGCTACATAACCGCAGCACGTATTTGTTTATACTCGAATTATTAATGAAAATTTATAATGCTAAGGTAAATTCTTATGTTTACATCTTACATAAATCAGCCTTTACATACATGAAATTTGTAATAATACTGTATTTTAGATAAGGGATATAAAATTAAATTTATTTTTAAGCTTTAGGTTAATATTTGATGGTCTTTTTGGATAATCTTTACAGCAAGTGAGTCTGCTATAAAGATTGCAGGCAAGTAAATCTGTTGAAGGATATGTCCAGAGCCAGTGAAACATCAATGGTCGATTTCCTGGACAAGTGAGGATGACAAAGGAAATTTCCAGAAGCAGTGAAGCTTCATTGCTGCACAAAAAGGTAATAGACGCCATAGTTGTATGTACGTTTGGGCGACATATCGGTGTCAAGAACGATTTATATAAGACATATAATGTAATTTAACTGTTAAAGAATAATGTATGATGATTGTGTATTTAATGACTCACCGAAAACGTATATAATACTACAATAATTTGGAAAAGGTTTTTTTTAGAGATGATAATTCTGATGAGGCGGAGTTATAGGTGCTCATAATCGAAGAGGATTTCAGGTCAAGGATCTGTGCGGTGAGTTCTTCCACTTTGCCGTTGTCTCTCTTGCCTCTTACAGGGAATACTCATTGAAGGTTTTTCTAGAGGCAAAACTAATTCTACGTTGAGTGGAGCGATTGGCGGCTTTTTTGTCAAATGATCACGTCGGGGTCACCAATTGAAATGTATGTATTATCGTTACTTTTATTCTATGTATGTATATATAAATAAATAATAATTTGAATAGGACAGAATGACATGAGTATATTTTCGTGAAGATATATAACAACAGGACTATTTTATAAATAAAATAATGTTTTTGTTCGCAACGTGGTGCTTTAATCGAGTAGCCC
This sequence comes from Harpalus rubripes, assembly GCA_963082715.1. NCBI lineage: Eukaryota > Metazoa > Arthropoda > Insecta > Coleoptera > Carabidae > Harpalus > Harpalus rubripes. The sequence continues at coordinate 31,160,584 of OY720457.1, forward strand.
GGCACACTAGTACTAGTAACAATAATGTTTCAAACAATGACTTGAATGTCACGGAAATTTAGTTGTCACAAATGAAAATTATGAAATGCACATCCGTCAAGACAAGACCAGTCTCACATTAAACGGTATTGTTAATAAAGTAACAAAAAGTGTAACATTGGAATTCATTAATATTTATCAAGGATGTTCAAGTAGTACTTTTTATATCAATAAATAATTCCTAAATTTGTGTATTTTATTATTACATATTTTTTAAAAATTAAATAGTAAAATTCATACTTAAAATTTCCTCGTCCAAATTTTTATTTGACGTAAATAATTTTAAAAGTGAATAATTTACAACAACAACAACAACATGTTGGACGTTGTTAACAAAATAAAAAATGCAAGTGAATCACCAACATTAAAGGGAAAACTAGTAAAGCAACACGAGGCTACGATAATACCAGCGGCAGAGCTGGAAGAAACCATAAAGGAACTAAACCCGGGTAAAGCTGCTGGCCACGATAAAATAACAGCAGAAATAGTAAGGTATATGCGAGAACTGAGTAATGAAACTGGAACTAATAAATAAAATAGCAAAGGAAAATATTCTACCATCGGATTGGAAAATCGTAATCATATTACCACTTTACAAGAAAGGCGATAAGATGGTATGTAGTAACTACACAGGTATCTCCTTATTAAGCGTACCTAAGAAAATATATGAGAGCATATTAACAGAAGGATTAAAGGTAGAAGTAGAATAAAACTTAGACGATGCGCGAAACGGGTTTAGAGCAAGAAGAGGAACAACAGACGCATTACATACGATAAAACAAGTTATTGAAAAACAACGAAGACTAACGACATTTTGTATCTTTTCTTCATCGATATATCAAAGGCATTTGATTCTATTTGCAGAAAAGATATATGGAAGATCCTGGAAGATAGAGAGATAAACAGAACATTAGTAGCTAATATAAAAGCTTTATTTGAAACAACCATTAACTACGTTAACTACCTCGGATATGAAACAAGGAGGAACCATAAATTCATACTTATTCACAGTTGTATTAGATGATATAACGAGGGAAGTAAATAGTAAAACAAAGAACTCAAATTGGGGATACTACAACTTAGAACCAGTAGCTATTAACCTCCTTGCGTTTGCAGATGACTTAGTTTTGATTGCAAAAAATGAATCAGACCTTCAGAATGAATTACTAATATGGAACGATGAGTTAAAGAAACAGCACCTTTAACATAAATAGGGACAAAACAAAAGTATTTACAATATCAACAGTGCCTCAGAGTATATCCTTAAAAATAGACCAAGAAGAAATAGAACAAGTCAAAATATTTAAATATCTGGGGACAAATATCCAAGAAGACGGAATAATTGAAGCAGAACTAGAAGACAGAATTAAATCCACCACGAAACTCTATTTCGCACTAAATAAACTTTTAATAAAAAGAAACTCTCGTCAAAAACCAAGGTAAGAAACTATAACTGTCTGTTTATACCGACACTCACATATAGCGCAGAGACCTGGGTCCTAAGTAAAAAGCAGAAAATACTAAGAAGAATAACAGGATTAAATATAATGGACAAAAATGGAGAAACGATGATATAAGGAAAAGGCTAGGAGTAAAGTCGGTTGAACAAAGAATTAGAACTTGCACACTACGTTGGTTTGGACACATGGCTAGGATGCGGGAATCTAGGTTTACTAGAAAAAGTCTGGAGAATGGGTAACACAAAAAAGCTAACGAAAGGAAGACCACGACTGAAGTGGAACGATGAAGTTAGAAGATATATATCTCAAGCACATAGACTTCGAGTGGAATAGTTCCAAAGCACTAGCAAGAAATAGAGATGAATGGAGAAGAAGAATTGCAGAAAACTAATACCAGGCCACAACCTCAACACTGATATTTACAGCATGATTTGCAAATTCCTGTAGTAAAGACCCCAGTCTCATGGGCGCGTGCCTGAGTGTCAGGTCGCTAATCTGGGGAACCGGGTTCGATCTCGATCGACGCCAAATATCGAATTTTAAATGACACATAATTGACCCCTGTAGTGCACTCTCTACGGCAGCAATGAGTGCCTGCGTCGTGACGCCTGGTAAACGCCCGTACGTTGCAAATATTTCATCATTACCGATATCTGTGTACAAAGCAGATTGGCACACACAGTAATGGGTCATAAGCCGTGATGATACATTTGTTTATTTATTTTTTTTTTTTGCTGTACAGGATTAAAGGCTCATTCACAGCTACGAAAATAAAAATAAAATTATACATAAAAATAAAAATAACGATATAAACAATAGATTCTTATGAAAATGTTCACAGCTCTCGAAAATAAAAATAAACATAAGACATAACCACAAGGATTTGCAAATGTTAAATATTTTACACAAACATAAGCACATGCATAACTGTCATTTTTTACATTCTGGTAAAAGGATTTAAAATTAAATATAAATAAAAAAGCCGTTTAAAGAAAAAGGGTCCCATATATGATTACGTACAGTGCGTTAAAAGGTTAAAAGTTGATATTACTGCTTGTGAATTATGAATTTACTAAATGACAGCTAACATTAATTTAAGTTTTATTTTCAAAGCTGTGAACAGCAACCATAATATCTTGTTCATAATTTTATTAATATTTCTTAATTTCGTAGTTCTGAATGAGCCTTAAAAGTGCTTTTAATACATGTAAATAAAAGTATAACCTAGAAACCATAGGCGCCGAATGCATAAGTGCTCTGGGTGCGTAAGCACTCATACCAAATTTGTAATGGGTGCGGAGTATCCGTACAAATTACTCAATTATTAATGTTTTTTTATTCAAAGTTACTATCTAAACGCAATTTCCGAGTTACCGAGTTAAAGATGAAAAAAACTCAAATACCAATTGTTATTTTTAAATCTTATAATGACCATGTGCATTATTTGTTACGATTTTTCGATGAAAAATGGAATTTAAAAAAAAATTGTCTGCGGCGCTTGGTCACTTGGCTTTAGGCGGTTTTCTTCTAACCTCCATCACACAGCATTATTGCATAATTATTTTTATATGATTATCTAAGCCCATGGTTAGAGCACCCACACACATTTTCAAAAACTGGCGCCTATGCTAACAGTTGCATTTTTATTTACTATTGTAACGTTTTTATTTATTTGGGTGAAGCGTTAAATTCAAATAATTATTAGTAATTAAAATACATGTTTACTAGCTGTACCCGTTGCAAATATTTGCAACAAACAATATTATGAGGCAATGATATTAAATTATAAATTTTTTGTTATTTAATATTTGGTAATCATCTACACTGTTTTTTTAACCACCGCTGTTTTCTTGGACATAGGGAAAACTGGTTGATTATTTGACACAAAATTTTGTTATAGTTGCCGTCAAATAAATATAAATATGAACTGGAGATTTCAATACTGTGTCAAAATGCTAAGTTATGACGAAGCGGGAACACTGGAGTGAAGGGGACAAGGTACGGCGAAGAGGAATTAAGCATCAGTCTATATTTATTTAACGACGACGATAATATATAAATCATTTAACTCTCAAACAATGTTGCAATCATTGTGACTGATTATGTATTTCATTTTATAAACTATATAATTCATTGTCACCAACATATATTATTATTGTTGTAATCAATGAATTGCATTTGTGTTTTCAGGTTCAATTATACCAAGTAGTAATGGAAGTTTTTTTGTACACAACAATTTTATTCATTATTGTAATCTATAAGAGAACAATATGATTTTAATTTTTAATTTACCATCTTTATTCGTTTCATCAATATGTTTTATCCAACAAATCGTTACATACGTATTTAAATAATGTTTAAAAGCGGGAAAATAGCAAAAAATCACCTGGTTGATTATAATATACTATCTAGTATTTAATGATTTCGTTATTTTGCAGTAAATTTACACCTGTCTCTTGTCCAGTTTTAAACCTGTAATTAAGGCTTGTAATCATACCTATTGAAGAGATATAAAATAAACTTTAGATTAAAAAATTATTAGAATGTAAATAATTAATACAAAATATCTCTAATTCATTTTGCTCAATATTATTAAATTGCTTACCATATGTGAATTAATTAATTAGCTATTATATTAATAATTGTTGAGGGGATAAATTCCTTGTTAAGATTTAACTGAAAGTTGACATATTTATCTGTCATTTTAGGGTTAACTTTATGATTAAAGTTTTAAATGTTTTAACTTGTAATTAAAAGGTATCTACCAGTTACATTACTTAAGCTTGCATTTATAATGCCATTTCTTGTTTAATTCACGGTACTTCAGTGAAAACTTATTTAAAATAGACGGAATCAAAAATCGTAATATTTTATAATTTGGTGCGCATCTACATGGACACAGCTGTCATTTTAAAAAAGAATCATGAAAATCGGTTCGCTGGAAGTGAAAATCGGTTCGCTGGAAGTCCATAACTAAGGCCTAAAAGAAAATCCTTATTTATATATATATATATATATATATATATATATATATATATATATATATATATATATATATATATATATATATATATATAGGTTATAGGATATTTAAATGTTTCAAATACAATAAATTTAACGATCACTATGATTAAACAAATATTAAATACTAATTTAAGACTAAGAAGATAATTAATTAGTTAAACACAAACACTAAGATTAATTATTTAAAAAAATTACACGATATTACTATTTATTTCCACTCACTGAACTTTGCTATTTATTGATATCACATTCACCTGGTTGAGTGTCTATTCATATAACTATTTTCTCTTTGGCACATCTGTGTTGCTTATATAGCAACTCTAATATTTTCTAGAAAACTCTTTAATGTTGTAACAATGCCCCGCTAATTATGCTTATATTCCCTTTTGTTTACACAATAGTTCCATTACGTCACATGCCTCTGTGCGCCGCATCTGTGTTATCGCTCGCATACCTAGGCTCCTCCTATCTCTAGAAACGCTTCTATTATAGGCGTCGGCTCATACGCGCTGGCCGGGGGCTCGCGGATCAAGTGTTGTTGGTACTCTCACGTGAAGAAGATTTTTGACAGATTCTTTATCTAGTATACTACCATCAAATAGAGTTTGTTCGACATTGTTACGATTTATATTAACGTTAATTTTTTCATTCAATTCTGCCTTATAAAGTCAAGTTTTTTACTTGGATACAGACCAATAAAGCAGTTTTTTGTCAAACAATAAAATAAAAAATCTGATGTGGCCAGCACATAACCTCCCGTCAATTTCATGTTTAAAATAGCAATGAGTTTTAAGTACAGTTCTACTTCCGATTGATCGTTTGTAAGCAAAATCTAATTTGTTGTTCCAATAAATAAAAAAGTCTGTAATACATTATTTTTGATTATATTTTATTGTTTTTCCTCGAAAATCTGTTAAGAGCTCCAAATTAAGTACCACTTCCGGCTTATCATATAAGTACCTATAGTTAAATATGTTGTTTCAAATTATACACGAGTTTTAAATACCAAATTTGATAAGTTTTAGATTATGTTTTAATATATTTTTTCAAGAAATCTGTTTATATCTTTCTGTAAAGTACTACTTCCGGTTTATCAATTAAAAAAAAAATCTAATATATCGTTCTCATTAATATAACAGTCTTAAACACCAAATTTGAAAAGTTTTGGATTGTAATAATATATTTTTTTATGAAAGTATGTTCAGAGCTTCAAATACAGTATCACTTCCAGTTTATCAATTTTAGCCAAAATCTAATATGTTGCTCCTCTTCATATAAAAATCTTAAATACTAAATTTGACAAGTTTTAGAATATATAAATATATTTTTCACGAAAATCTGTTCAGAGCTTTAAATAAAGTGTCACTTCCGGTTTATCAATTTTACAAAAATTCTAATATTCCTTCTTATTAATATAAAAGTTCTAATACCAAATTTGAAAAATTTTGGTATATATCATAAAATATTTTTCACGAGAATCTGTTCAGAGCTTCAAGTAAAATATCATATCCGGTTTATCAATTTTAGAAAAAATCTAATATGTCGTTCTCAATAATCTAAAAGTCTTAAATACCTAATTTGCAAAGTTTTGGAATATATCATATTTTTCACAAAAATCTGTTCAGGGCTTCAAGTAAAGTATCACTTCCGGTTTATCAATTATAGCCAAAATCTAATATTTTGTTTCATTTCATATTAAAGTCTTAAATACTAAATTTAAAAAGTTTTTGAATATATCAATATATTTCTCACTAAAATCTGTTCAGAGCTTCAAGTAATGTTTCACTTCGGGTTTATTAATTTTAGCCAAATTCTAATTTGTTGTTCCCCTTAATATGAAAGTCTTAAATACTAAAATTAAAAAGTTTTTGCATATATTTTAATATAATTTTTCATTAAAAACTGTTATGGGCTTCAAGTAAAGTATCACTACCGGTTGTCCAATTTTTGAAAGTGTGTTGTAAGAGTCATCGTGGACGAAGTAATCGTCACACACACGCACAAACACACAGGCGCACACACATACACATACACACACATACACACACACATACACACACATACATACATACACACACACGTACACACACACACATACACACATGCACGCACACACACACGCACGCACGCACACACACACACACACACACACATACACACACACGCACGCACACACACACACATACACACACACGCACACACACATACACACATACACACACACACATACACACACACACACACACACACACACACACACACACACACACACACACACACACACACACACACACACACTACATCATCGTAAAAATAGTAAAAACGTGTTGTGGCGACCCTAATTCGTGCTTATTTACTGAAAACTCACCATCGAATTTTTGGACCAATAACGGTATGACGGGAGGTAAAACTTTACTCCTCTAGCGGTTGGTTATTTTTTCTAGCGGGTTAAAAATGTGTTTAGTTCTTTTCAATACAAAATTAAAAATTTGTGAAACCAATAATTCCAATATTCAAATGAGGTACGTAATTAACGTTTAAATGAAATCAATCTCACGGAATTATTAGTCAGTCTCCAACGAGTAATGCCAGTTTAAAACGTCAAAATTAAATAACTAACAACGACGATTCTTATGCTTTCATGCACAGGGTACTATTTGGTCAGTTTTGTATTTTTCAAAATTAAATTAATAATGGTTGTACTTATAATTTTTTTAAAATTGAATAAATAGTTGTATTATGAATTTTATTAATCTTGTGGCTTAATTTACAAGAATCAAAAAGCTTTTCCCGTGATCAGTGACTTGCATAGCCACAATACCAGGAACAAAAACAAATGTTATGTAACTAATTCAAAATTAAATGTTGTGAAAAATTGTCCTTATAGAATGGGCTTACAAATATGTAATAATCTGTCCAATAATTAAAAGAATAGTAAAATTTTTAAGATCTAAAAAAGATTTAATAATTTTCTTAAAGCAACATTCTTTTTATACTCTAAATGATTATTTTGCTTCGTAATATTTTTTTATAATGTTTTTGACGTTTTCTATACACTGTATTTGCGTCTACAGAAAATAAACGTTATTGTTATTGTTTATTGTTTATTGTTTATTGTTTATTGTTTATTGTTTATTGTTTATTGTTTATTGTTTATTGTTTATTGTTTATTGTTTATTGTTTATTGTTTATTGTTTATTGTTTATTGTTTATTGTTTATTGTTTATTGTTTATTGTTTATTGTTTATTGTTTATTGTTTATTGTTTATTGTTTATTGTTTATTGTTTATTGTTTATTGTTTATTGTTTATTGTTTATTGTTTATTGTTTATTGTTTATTGTTTATTGTTTATTGTTTATTGTTTATTGTTTATTGTTTATTGTTTATTGTTTATTGTTTATTGTTTATTGTTTATTGTTTATTGTTTATTGTTTATTGTTTATTGTTTATTGTTTATTGTTTATTGTTTATTGTTTATTGTTTATTGTTTATTGTTTATTGTTTATTGTTTATTGTTTATTGTTTATTGTTTATTGTTTATTGTTTATTGTTTATTGTTTATTGTTTATTGTTTATTGTTTATTGTTTATTGTTTATTGTTTATTGTTTATTGTTTATTGTTTATTGTTTATTGTTTATTGTTTATTGTTTATTGTTTATTGTTTATTGTTTATTGTTTATTGTTTATTGTTTATTGTTTATTGTTTATTGTTTATTGTTTATTGTTTATTGTTTATTGTTTATTGTTTATTGTTTATTGTTTATTGTTTATTGTTTATTGTTTATTGTTTATTGTTTATTGTTTATTGTTTATTGTTTATTGTTTATTGTTTATTGTTTATTGTTTATTGTTTATTGTTTATTGTTTATTGTTTATTGTTTATTGTTTATTGTTTATTGTTTATTGTTTATTGTTTATTGTTTATTGTTTATTGTTTATTGTTTATTGTTTATTGTTTATTGTTTATTGTTTATTGTTTATTGTTTATTGTTTATTGTTTATTGTTTATTGTTTATTGTTTATTGTTTATTGTTTATTGTTTATTGTTTATTGTTTATTGTTTATTGTTTATTGTTTATTGTTTATTGTTTATTGTTTATTGTTTATTGTTTATTGTTTATTGTTTATTGTTTATTGTTAATTGTTAATTGTTAATTGTTAATTGTTAATTGTTAATTGTTAATTGTTAATTGTTAATTGTTAATTGTTAATTGTTAATTGTTAATTGTTAATTGTTAATTGTTAATTGTTAATTGTTAATTGTTAATTGTTAATTGTTAATTGTTAATTGTTAATTGTTAATTGTTAATTGTTAATTGTTAATTGTTAATTGTTAATTGTTAATTGTTAATTGTTAATTGTTAATTGTTAATTGTTAATTGTTAATTGTTAATTGTTAATTGTTAATTGTTAATTGTTAATTGTTAATTGTTAATTGTTAATTGTTAATTGTTAATTGTTAATTGTTAATTGTTAATTGTTAATTGTTAATTGTTAATTGTTAATTGTTAATTGTTAATTGTTAATTGTTAATTGTTAATTGTTAATTGTTAATTGTTAATTGTTAATTGTTAATTGTTAATTGTTAATTGTTAATTGTTAATTGTTAATTGTTAATTGTTAATTGTTAATTGTTAATTGTTAATTGTTAATTGTTAATTGTTAATTGTTAATTGTTAATTGTTAATTGTTAATTGTTAATTGTTAATTGTTAATTGTTAATTGTTAATTGTTAATTGTTAATTGTTAATTGTTAATTGTTAATTGTTAATTGTTAATTGTTAATTGTTAATTGTTAATTGTTAATTGTTAATTGTTAATTGTTAATTGTTAATTGTTAATTGTTAATTGTTAATTGTTAATTGTTAATTGTTAATTGTTAATTGTTAATTGTTAATTGTTAATTGTTAATTGTTAATTGTTAATTGTTAATTGTTAATTGTTAATTGTTAATTGTTAATTGTTAATTGTTAATTGTTAATTGTTAATTGTTAATTGTTAATTGTTAATTGTTAATTGTTAATTGTTAATTGTTAATTGTTAATTGTTAATTGTTAATTGTTAATTGTTAATTGTTAATTGTTAATTGTTAATTGTTAATTGTTAATTGTTAATTGTTAATTGTTAATTGTTAATTGTTAATTGTTAATTGTTAATTGTTAATTGTTAATTGTTAATTGTTAATTGTTAATTGTTAATTGTTAATTGTTAATTGTTAATTGTTAATTGTTAATTGTTTATTGTTTATTGTTTATTGTTTATTGTTTATTGTTTATTGTTTATTGTTTATTGTTTATTGTTTATTGTTTATTGTCTATTGTCTATTGTCTATTGTCTATTGTCTATTGTCTATTGTCTATTGTCTATTGTCTATTGTCTATTGTCTATTGTCTATTGTCTATTGTCTATTGTCTATTGTCTATTGTCTATTGTCTATTGTCTATTGTCTATTGTCTATTGTCTATTGTCTATTGTCTATTGTCTATTGTCTATTGTCTATTGTCTATTGTCTATTGTCTATTGTCTATTGTCTATTGTCTATTGTTTATTGTCTATTGTCTATTGTCTATTGTTTATTGTTTATTGTTTATTGTTTATTGTTTATTGTTTATTGTTTATTGTTTATTGTTTATTGTTTATTGTTTATTGTTTATTGTTTATTGTTTATTGTTTATTGTTTATTGTTTATTGTTTATTGTTTATTGTTTATTGTTTATTGTTTATTGTTTATTGTTTATTGTTTATTGTTTATTGTTTATTGTTTATTGTTTATTGTTTATTGTTTATTGTTTATTGTTTATTGTTTATTGTTTATTGTTTATTGTTTATTGTTTATTGTTTATTGTTTATTGTTTATTGTTTATTGTTTATTGTTTATTGTTTATTGTTTATTGTTTATTGTTTATTGTTTATTGTTTATTGTTTATTGTTTATTGTTTATTGTTTATTGTTTATTGTTTATTGTTTATTGTTTATTGTTTATTGTTTATTGTTTATTGTTTATTGTTTATTGTTTATTGTTTATTGTTTATTGTTTATTGTTTATTGTTTATTGTTTATTGTTTATTGTTTATTGTTTATTGTTTATTGTTTATTGTTTATTGTTTATTGTTTATTGTTTATTGTTTATTGTTTATTGTTTATTGTTTATTGTTTATTGTTTATTGTTTATTGTTTATTGTTTATTGTTTATTGTTTATTGTTTATTGTTTATTGTTTATTGTTTATTGTTTATTGTTTATTGTTTATTGTTTATTGTTTATTGTTTATTGTTTATTGTTTATTGTTTATTGTTTATTGTTTATTGTTTATTGTTTATTGTTTATTGTTTATTGTTTATTGTTTATTGTTTATTGTTTATTGTTTATTGTTTATTGTTTATTGTTTATTGTTTATTGTTTATTGTTTATTGTTTATTGTTTATTGTTTATTGTTTATTGTTTATTGTTTATTGTTTATTGTTTATTGTTTATTGTTTATTGTTTATTGTTTATTGTTTATTGTTTATTGTTTATTGTTTATTGTTTATTGTTTATTGTTTATTGTTTATTGTTTATTGTTTATTGTTTATTGTTTATTGTTTATTGTTTATTGTTTATTGTTTATTGTTTATTGTTTATTGTTTATTGTTTATTGTTTATTGTTTATTGTTTATTGTTTATTGTTTATTGTTTATTGTTTATTGTTTATTGTTTATTGTTTATTGTTTATTGTTTATTGTTTATTGTTTATTGTTTATTGTTTATTGTTTATTGTTTATTGTTTATTGTTTATTGTTTATTGTTTATTGTTTATTGTTTATTGTTTATTGTTTATTGTTTATTGTTTATTGTTTATTGTTTATTGTTTATTGTTTATTGTTTATTGTTTATTGTTTATTGTTTATTGTTTATTGTTTATTGTTTATTGTTTATTGTTTATTGTTTATTGTTTATTGTTTATTGTTTATTGTTTATTGTTTATTGTTTATTGTTTATTGTTTATTGTTTATTGTTTATTGTTTATTGTTTATTGTTTATTGTTTATTGTTTATTGTTTATTGTTTATTGTTTATTGTTTATTGTTTATTGTTTATTGTTTATTGTTTATTGTTTATTGTTTATTGTTTATTGTTTATTGTTTATTGTTTATTGTTTATTGTTTATTGTTTATTGTTTATTGTTAATTGTTAATTGTTAATTGTTAATTGTTAATTGTTAATTGTTAATTGTTAATTGTTAATTGTTAATTGTTAATTGTTAATTGTTAATTGTTAATTGTTAATTGTTATTGTTAGCATGCACTTATTTTTATTAATGCCACCCAATATCTACTTCGGTGATTTCTACCTGCCCGTCATTAACTACCTACTTTTGGTGGGCTTCTACTTCGACAGTTACGGTAGATCCATCTGCTTCATTTGGCGACTAAACTTTGCGCTCTGCTAAATTCCGGTACTCTAACCGTACGACTGTTTTCACGTTCGACATGATTACTTTTTTGCGGTGTATACACGAAATCAAACTTTGTCATACCATCTACACGCGGAACTGGTCTACTGACATTTTCTAAAACTTTAAAATTTGACTCCTAGTACAATTTTAATCGGTTAACATTAGGTACCCACCTTTTCCTTTTTACTCAACCCAGGTTTCACTACCTCGTTGCGTAAAAAGACAAAATCTCCATTTCGAAGGTTGCGCTCTGCTGCTTTTTTGTACTGAGCCTGATTTCTATTCTGAGCCTTATTAAGTCGATAAGTACCAAGTTTGTTGTTTAATTGTTTCTTACGTACGAGTTAGAAGCGAAAGAAAATAAACGAATTAGGGCAATTATCAGAGTGCCATGAAAAATAAGACAATAACTTGTGTTTGTTGTTTCTGACAAATCTGACAGATTTGACATTTATTTTGATATTGTTATTAAAACAATAAGAAGACAATCTAGTAGTAAAAAATTAATCACAAATTCTAATAGTAAAATCAAATGAAATGTCAAATCTGTCATATATTCTAGAAATAAAATAATATAAAATAAATAAAATATAAATTGTTTTATTTTTCGTGGAACTCTGATATTTGCTTTAAATCGAGAATGTTCTTCCGCTTATAATTTCTACATAAGAAACAATTGAACGACAAACTTGATACTTATCGATGCACGCTTTCATTCCGAACATTTTTCTTCACTTTTTCCCGAAATTAAGGTAAAAGGATATCGCCAAATCAAAATTTTAACATTGAATATCCTGTTCATATATATATATATATATATATATATATATATATATATATATATATATATATATATATATATATATATATATATATATATATATATGGCACCCTTATTATTTTCTTTATTATTGGACATACAAGATAATAATTCAAATAAAAGTTGTAGTAGATGAAAGGGGACATTCGCCTATTGAAGAAAATATTTTTTTAGCTAGTTGCACCTAAATTAAAACGAAACAAATATTTATTTATATCTTCATAAATAGGAAGTATAGGAATTATCGAAGGATTTACATACTGAATAATTCAAATTTCATGCAAACCCTACTGCTAAATAACAAAATAAAATTTATCTAAATTTCAATTGCATTTTTCTCAATATTTTTATAGTATAAGAGTATAAAATGTATACATGGTTAAATTCAGAAAAAAAACACTATCCAATGGGTTTAAAAAATATATACTATCCCATATAAAAAAATATATAACTATTTACGAACCACAGGTTTTTTTTTAATAAGTGGATGTCCCCCTTCATCTAATATGACTTTTATTTAAATGATTTTCTTGTATTTTCAATAATAAAGAAAATAATCGGAGTGTCCCGTATACGAGAAACATATATATATATATATATATATATATATATATATATATATATATATATATATATATATATGTTTCTCGTATACGGGACACTCCGATTATTTTCTTTATTATTGAAAATACAAGAAAATCATTTAAATAAAAGTCATATTAGATGAAGGGGGACATCCACTTGTTAAAAAAAAACCTGTGGTTCGTAAATAGTTATATATTTTTTTATATGGGATAGTATATATTTTTTAAACCCATTGGATAGTGTTTTTTTTCTGAATTTAACCATGTATACATTTTATACTCTTATACTATAAAAATATTGAGAAAAATGCAATTGAAATTTAGATAAATTTTATTTTTATAGTTATTTAGCAGTAGGGTTTGCATGAAATTTGAATTATTCAGTATGTAAATCCTTCGATAATTCCTATACTTCCTATTTATGAAGATATAAATAAATATTTGTTTCGTTTTAATTTAGGTGCAACTAGCTAAAAAAATATTTTCTTCAATAGGCGAATGTCCCCTTTCATCTACTACAACTTTTATTTGAATTATTATCTTGTATGTCCAATAATAAAGAAAATAATAAGGGTGCCATATATATATATATATATATATATATATATATATATATATATATATATATATATATATATATATATATGAACAGGATATTCAATGTTAAAATTTTGATTTGGCGATATCCTTTTACCTTAATTTCGGGAAAAAGTGAAGAAAAATGTTCGGAATGAAAGCGTGCATCGATGAGTATCAAGTTTGTCGTTCAATTGTTTCTTATGTAGAAATTATAAGCGGAAGAACATTCTCGATTTAAAGCAAATATCAGAGTTCCACGAAAAATAAAACAATTTATATTTTATTTATTTTATATTATTTTATTTCTAGAATATATGACAGATTTGACATTTCATTTGATTTTACTATTAGAATTTGTGATTAATTTTTTATTACTAGATTGTCTTCTTATTGTTCTAATAACAATATCAAAATAAATGTCAAATCTGTCAGATTTGTCAGAAACAACAAACACAAGTTATTGTCTTATTTTTCATGGCACTCTGATAATTGCCCTAATTCGTTTATTTTCTTTCGCTTCTAACTCGTACGTAAGAAACAATTAAACAACAAACTTGGTACTTATCGACTTAATAAGGCTCAGAATAGAAATCAGGCTCAGTACAAAAAAGCAGCAGAGCGCAACCTTCGAAATGGAGATTTTGTCTTTTTACGCAACGAGGTAGTGAAACCTGGGTTGAGTAAAAAGGAAAAGGTGGGTACCTAATGTTAACCGATTAAAATTGTACTAGGAGTCAAATTTCAAAGTTTTAGAAAATGTCAGTAGACCAGTTCCGCGTGTAGATGGTATGACAAAGTTTGATTTCGTGTATACACCGCAAAAAAGTAATCATGTCGAACGTGAAAACAGTCGTACGGTTAGAGTACCGGAATTTAGCAGAGCGCAAAGTTTAGTTGCCAAATGAAGCAGATGGATCTACCGTAACTGTCGAAGTAGAAGCCCACCAAAAGTAGGTAGTTAATGACGGGCAGGTAGAAATCACCGAAGTAGATATTGGGTGGCATTAATAAAAATAAGTGCATGCTAACAATTGACAATTAACAATTAACAATTAACAATTAACAATTAACAATTAACAATTAACAATTAACAATTAACAATTAACAATTAACAATTAACAATTAACAATTAACAATTAACAATTAACAATTAACAATTAACAATTAACAATTAACAATTAACAATTAACAATTAACAATTAACAATTAACAATTAACAATTAACAATTAACAATTAACAATTAACAATTAACAATTAACAATTAACAATTAACAATTAACAATTAACAATTAACAATTAACAATTAACAATTAACAATTAACAATTAACAATTAACAATTAACAATTAACAATTAACAATTAACAATTAACAATTAACAATTAACAATTAACAATTAACAATAAACAATAAACAATAAACAATAAACAATAAACAATAAACAATAAACAATTAACAATTAACAATTAACAATTAACAATAAACAATAAACAATAAACAATAAACAATAAACAATAAACAATAAACAATAAACAATAAACAATAAACAATAAACAATAAACAATAAACAGTAAACAATAAACAATAAACAATAAACAATAAACAATAAACAATAAACAATAAACAATAAACAATAAACAATAAACAATAAACAATAAACAATAAACAATAAACAATAAACAATAAACAATAAACAATAAACAATAAACAATAAACAATAAACAATAAACAATAAACAATAAACAATAAACAATAAACAATAAACAATAAACAATAAACAATAAACAATAAACAATAAACAATAAACAATAAACAATAAACAATAAACAATAAACAATAAACAATAAACAATAAACAATAAACAATAAACAATAAACAATAAACAATAAACAATAAACAATAAACAATAAACAATAAACAATAAACAATAAACAATAAACAATAAACAATAAACAATAAACAATAAACAATAAACAATAAACAATAAACAATAAACAATAAACAATAAACAATAAACAATAAACAATAAACAATAAACAATAAACAATAAACAATAAACAATAAACAATAAACAATAAACAATAAACAATAAACAATAAACAATAAACAATAAACAATAAACAATAAACAATAAACAATAAACAATAAACAATAAACAATAAACAATAAACAATAAACAATAAACAATAAACAATAAACAATAAACAATAAACAATAAACAATAAACAATAAACAATAAACAATAAACAATAAACAATAAACAATAATCAATAAACAATAAACAATAAACAATAAACAATAAACAATAAACAATAAACAATAAACAATAAACAATAAACAATAAACAATAAACAATAAACAATAAACAATAAACAATAAACAATAAACAATAAACAATAAACAATAAACAATAAACAATAAACAATAAACAATAAACAATAAACAATAAACAATAAACAATAAACAATAAACAATAAACAATAAACAATAAACAATAAACAATAAACAATAAACAATAAACAATAAACAATAAACAATAAACAATAAACAATAAACAATAAACAATAAACAATAAACAATAAACAATAAACAATAAACAATAAACAATAAACAATAAACAATAAACAATAAACAATAAACAATAAACAATAAACAATAAACAATAAACAATAAACAATAAACAATAACAATAACGTTTATTTTCTGTAGACGCAAATACAGTGTATAGAAAACGTCAAAAACATTATAAAAAAATATTACGAAGCAAAATAATCATTTAGAGTATAAAAAGAATGTTGCTTTAAGAAAATTATTAAATCTTTTTTAGATCTTAAAAATTTTACTATTCTTTTAATTATTGGACAGATTATTACATATTTGTAAGCCCATTCTATAAGGACAATTTTTCACAACATTTAATTTTGAATTAGTTACATAACATTTGTTTTTGTTCCTGGTATTGTGGCTATGCAAGTCACTGATCACGGGAAAAGCTTTTTGATTCTTGTAAATTAAGCCACAAGATTAATAAAATTCATAATACAACTATTTATTCAATTTTAAAAAAATTATAAGTACAACCATTATTAATTTAATTTTGAAAAATACAAAACTGACCAAATAGTACCCTGTGCATGAAAGCATAAGAATCGTCGTTGTTAGTTATTTAATTTTGACGTTTTAAACTGGCATTACTCGTTGGAGACTGACTAATAATTCCGTGAGATTGATTTCATTTAAACGTTAATTACGTACCTCATTTGAATATTGGAATTATTGGTTTCACAAATTTTTAATTTTGTATTGAAAAGAACTAAACACATTTTTAACCCGCTAGAAAAAATAACCAACCGCTAGAGGAGTAAAGTTTTACCTCCCGTCATACCGTTATTGGTCCAAAAATTCGATGGTGAGTTTTCAGTAAATAAGCACGAATTAGGGTCGCCACAACACGTTTTTACTATTTTTACGATGATGTAGTGTGTGTGTGTGTGTGTGTGTGTGTGTGTATGTGTGTATGTGTGTGTGTGTGTATGTGTGTGTGTATGTGTGTGTGCGTGCGTGTGTGTGTATGTGTGTGTGTGTGTGTGCGTGCGTGTGTGTGTATGTGTGTGTGTGTGCGTGCGTGCGTGTGTGTGTGCGTGCATGTGTGTATGTGTGTGTACGTGTGTGTGTATGTATGTGTGTGTGTATGTGTGTGTGTATGTGTATGTGTGTGCGCCTGTGTGTTTGTGCGTGTGTGTGACGATTACTTCGTCCACGATGACTCTTACAACACACTTTCAAAAATTGGACAACCGGTAGTGATACTTTACCTGAAGCCCATAACAGTTTTTAATGAAAAATTATATTAAAATATATGCAAAAACTTTTCAATTTTAGTATTTAAGACTTTCATATTAAGGGGAACAACAAATTAGAATTTGGCTAAAATTAATAAACCTGAAGTGAAACATTACTTGAAGCTCTGAACAGATTTTAGTGAGAAATATATTGATATATTCAAAAACTTTTTAAATTTAGTATTTAAGACTTTAATATGAAATGAAACAAAATATTAGATTTTGGCTATAATTGATAAACCGGAAGTGATACTTTACTTGAAGCCCTGAACAGATTTTTGTGAAAAATATGATATATTCCAAAACTTCGCAAATTAGGTATTTAAGACTTTTAGATTATTGAGAACGACATATTAGATTTTTTCTAAAATTGATAAACCGGATATGATATTTTACTTGAAGCTCTGAACAGATTCTCGTGAAAAATATTTTATGATATATACCAAAATTTTTCAAATCTGGTATTAGAACTTTTATATTAATAAGAAGGAATATTAGAATTTTTGTAAAATTGATAAACCGGAAGTGATACTTTATTTAAAGCTCTGAACAGATTTTCGTGAAAAATATATTTATATATTCTAAAACTTGTCAAATTTAGTATTTAAGATTTTTATATGAAGAGGAGCAACATATTAGATTTTGGCTAAAATTGATAAACTGGAAGTGATACTTTATTTGAAGCTCTGAACATACTTTCATAAAAAAATATATTATTACAATCCAAAACTTTTCAACTTTGGTGTTTAAGACTTTTATATTAATGAGAACGATATATTAGATTTTTTTTAATTGATAAACCGGAAGTAGTACTTTACAGAAAGCCGACCCAGGTGGAGTAGCAGTAGCGCTATCGCTTCACGCTCCAAGGGTCCTGGGTTCAAATCCCGGATAAGGCATGGCTGGTGTGTGCGTCTTTCATAATTTCATCTTCATCAACTACGTGCAAAATGTCGGAAAATATAAACAATATAAGGAAAAACTGTTTCATCGTCATCAAATCACAACTTATATACAATGAAATGTATGAAAAAGTGTGTATAATAAATAAAAAAATACTTTACAGAAAGATATAAACAGATTTCTTGAAAAAATATATTAAAACATAATCTAAAACTTATCAAATTTGGTATTTAAAACTCGTGTATAATTTGAAACAACATATTTAACTATAGGTACTTATATGATAAGCCGGAAGTGGTACTTAATTTGGAGCTCTTAACAGATTTTCGAGGAAAAACAATAAAATATAATCAAAAATAATGTATTACAGACTTTTTTATTTATTGGAACAACAAATTAGATTT
The DNA here is from genome assembly GCA_963082715.1 of Harpalus rubripes. NCBI lineage: Eukaryota > Metazoa > Arthropoda > Insecta > Coleoptera > Carabidae > Harpalus > Harpalus rubripes. The sequence continues at coordinate 31,179,673 of OY720457.1, forward strand.
TGCTTACAAACGATCAATCGGAAGTAGAACTGTACTTAAAACTCATTGCTATTTTAAACATGAAATTGACGGGAGGTTATGTGCTGGCCACATCAGATTTTTTATTTTATTTAAAAAATATATACTATCCCATTTAAAAAAATATATAACTATTTACGAACCACAGGTTTTTTTTTAATAAGTGGATGTCCCCCTTCATCTAATATGACTTTTATTTAAATGATTTTCTTGTATTTTCAATAATAAAGAAAATAATCGGAGTGTCCCGTATACGAGAAACATATATATATATATATATATATATATATATATATATATATATATATATATATATATATAAAATTTACACAAGAGTCACGCTAAAACTATTCGACAATAATTCTTCTTCTTTGGTAGAATCCCCTCTATTACCTTACATGGTGAACAAAAGATTCCTTGACATAGACATTTTAACATGAAATCAAATAATAGCTGTTCTGTGAAAAATTTATGCCGTGCCTGCATACCTGGATTTATTGAGTAAAAATCCTAATTTACAAGTGTGTTATTTCAGAAAATGATCATCGACTTAACTATCAAACATCAGTTCTATTTGGTTGGGCAGATAAGATACGCTAATTTTTTTAGCGCTTATGTCGCGAATTCTCGCATTCATCCTTTATATTGTAATAATATTAAATCTAAAGGTTAATACCCTTAATTTTAAGATAATTAACTTCAATTCACTTTGCTGAAATAATCTCAAGAACTTCTATCAAAAATATTGTGAAAGAAAAGTGCTTGTTACATAGCTTTAATTTTAATTTCTCGATTTTAATGTAGTGGAAGAATTAAGAAATATGGGTCCGTTTATTGGTTTGTTTGCTAACGAATTTCCAATGTATCTGGAATTGCCATCTCATTGCAGAAGTATTACCAATAAATTTTTGCTCTGCAATAAATCTGGGGAATTTATCGACGGACTACTGCTACTCCACTGTACCTTGCGAGCTAAAGACATTTTACGAGAAGTAAAACGTAGCGATACTTTTCAACTACATTAAATATATTCTGGTGGTTTAACAGTAAATTAGAAAATATTTCACGCTTAAGTGGTTGCAAATTGAACAAAGGGTAGTTAAGATACAATAATTACACAAAGTTTCTATTTTAAACCGCTCATGTAAATAGCTCTCTGAGCAATTTAGCAATCAAATTATGTAATGTAATACAAAAATCATAGCAGGCATTTTGATTTATTGTTACCTAAAATATAGTAACGACGTAATAATATGGTAAGCTGTTATACTTTTAATTGAATTTAAGTTTTATATCCCATTTATTTCAATTTTAGATATCTAATTCATTGATTTAGAGATATCTACAATATAGTTTTAGATACCTCTAACTCATTTGCAGATATCCAATATTTAAATTTTGATATCCAAAATTCATTTAAAGATATCTACAATTGAATTAGAGACATCTCCAATTCAATTTCAGATAGCTTAAATTTAAATAAGACTATGTCCCATAAGAACTACGTTAGATCACTAGCGAATTAAGGATATCGTTAAAAAATTAGGGATATCACCAAATGAATTAGAGATACCACTAAATGAATTAACAATATCACTAAATTAATTATAAATATCACTAAATAATTTAAGTATATCACTAAATGAATTATGGATGTGTATTTTTATTTTTAAAGTAACATCCAAAATTCGTTCAGTGATATCTCCAGCTCACTTAGCGCTATCCATAATTCGTTTAGTGATATTCTCCATTCAATTTAAGATATGTTATTAAATTTGAGATATGTTTCATTATTTATTTGCAGATATCTCAAATTCAATTGTAAATATCTAAAAATTAATTATAGATATCACTAGATGATTTTCGTATATTACTTAAAAAATAAGAATATCACTCATCGAATTTTTATGGGAAATAGTCTTATTTAAATTTAAGATATCGGAAACTGAATTGAAAATATCTCTAATTTAATTGTAGGTATCTTTAAATGAATTTTGGACATCAGAAATTAAATTTAAGATATCTGAAAATGAATTACAGATATCTCAAATTGATTTTTAGATATCTCTAATTTAATGAATTCGAGATATATTCAAATCATTTGCATAAATTGTAACGCTATTTCGCTCAGACGCGAAATCGTAGCGTTGAACGACGTCTTCCGCTGGTCTCCTGTGCTGTCAAATGCTTTGCTCGGACGCCAATATGTGGATAACACAGCACCAGGGGAGATGGTCGACGGTACAGGACGTTCTGGCAGCGTCGTTAACTATTGCTCAAACGTCATAGAGGGTTTGGGTAGCTTAGTGGAGAAAAGAGTTCGGTTGTTTTTCCACAAAAAGAAATTATAATAATTTTTAATCTTTTTTAAAAAAAATATTAGAAGTAAAAAATAGAATGTATTTATGTTGGCAGATGATTACAGTGGCTTGAGAACCAAAAACAGAACGAATAACTTAATGAAAATATTTATTTAAAGCACATTAACATTTTATATATTCTGACAGATAAAAACACAAAACATAGTAATTTTTGTCAATCAGTGGCGTCTAGATTCATTTCGTTGTACTTCCTCTAACACCCTTCCTCAACGAAAAGCTCATCTAAAACAGAATGAGTTATTAATGAGTTATTAAACCACATTTTTCAGCTAAGTGTTTCAGTTTGATTTTTCCTAGTGGCTTTGTTAACATGTCTGCAATCATCTCGCCGGTTGGACAGTATTCGTAATGCATGATTCCCAGTTTTTTCAGATCTTTGACGAAATGAAATATTGTGTCTATATGCTTGGTTCTTTGATTAAATTTCTTGAGATCTATAAGTTTCCAACAACTCTGATTGTCTTCATAGATTAGTGTCTTGTCTTGAGTTTTTTCAAAATCTTCTAGTAGACGTCGTAACCAAACTCCTTCTTGAGTGGCTTCGGCGAGAGCAATAAATTCTGCCTCTGTAGAAGACAGTGCGACGCATGACTGCTTGTGACATCCCCAACTTATTGGTGAACCAAGATATTGGAATAAATATCCGCTATTTGACTTCCTGTCAAGTCGATTCTCTGCCCAGTCTGCGTCCGCATAACCAATCAGTGTTGGTGTACAGTTTTTGTCTCCCAATCGGAGCTCATAGTTCTTCGTTCCCTTTAAGTACCGAACGACTCTTTTTACTTCATTCCAGTCTGCTGTTGTAGGAGCTTTATTGTGTTGACTTAGATTCGATACACTTGCAGCTATATCTGGCCTCGAAGTTACAGCTAGATATAATAATGCTCCAATTAGTTGCTGGTATTTCTCATCGTTTGGCATTATTGGTTGGTCACTTCTGTTCTTCATGTACCCTTGGTCTATAGGTACACTTGAAATTTTTGCATCTTGAAGTTTAAACTTATGGAGAATTTTTTCTATGTATTTAATTTGTTTAATACAAAAAATACCATCATCTTTTTTCCTTATCTCAATACCCAAATAATGTTCCAAATCCCCAAGATTTTTTAATTGGAATTTTTTATTTAAAAATTTGGATATTTCTTCAATTTTCTTTGCACTTTTTGCGGCTATAAGAAAATCATCTACATCTACAAGTATATAATCTCTTTGTCTTCCCTTTTAACATATAAACATAAATCGGCTTTACTTTGAATAAAGTCATATTCTTTGAGACAGTCATTCAATCGATCATTCCAAACTTTGGCTGCTTGTTTCAAGCCGTAAATGCTTTTCTTCAATTTACATACCATAACATCTTTGTTTTCGATGACATAGCCCTCAGGTTGTTGCATGTAGATAGTTTCTTTTAGTTCTCCGTTGAGAAACACAGTTTTCGCATCAAAATGTCTGATTGTCATACCTTTTTCACCTGCTATAGTTAAAAGTGTTCGGAAACTTCATCGTAATCTGTCCCGTACTTCTGAGAGAAACCTCGTGCAACCAGTCGAGCATTGTATCTCTCAACTTCTCCCTTGACGTTTCGCTTTGTCTTAAACACCCATTTACAGGTAATAATGTCTCTATGTTCTGGTCGTGATACAATGTCCCACGTATTCAAGTTTCTCAAAGAATTGATTTCTTCGTCCATGGCTTTTTTCCAGTATTCCTTATTAGTGCTTGACAAAGCTTCTTTCATACTTCTTGGATCAGGTTCTTCTCTCACCAACTTTAGTGAAGCAACGTACCTGTCTGGAGGTACTCCTTTGTTTACTCTCTCTGAGCATCTGTTTTCCCTTGGTTGTACATCAATTGGTATGTTTATACTGTGATCGCTATCAGATTCTACTGAATTTGAGCTATTTTCTTCATAATTGGATTTCTCTTCTTCAGTAAATTCTACCAAGTTGTTATTTTTCTGTTTATTATGCTGAAAATCTTCTTTTACATTATTCTTCGGTAGCCCAACTGTATTTTCTTTATCATCATTTAATATTTTGTCAAGAAAATGAGCATCTCTACTTATTTTCATTTTATTGGTTTCTTTATTTAAAAACCTGTATACCTTTGACTCTTTTGAATAACCAACGAAGTACAATTTTTCTGCTTTTTCGCCTAGTTTCCTTCGTTGCTCCTTTGGAATTTACACAAAAGCAGAACAAACAAAAACATGCAAGTTACTAACATCACGCTTCTTTGAATACCACAATTCGTAAGGTGTCTTGCTGTTTTTGTAGGTAAACGATTCTGCAGGTAATTGGAAGTGTGAATTGCTTCACCCCAGTACTTTTTTCAAAATTTGCATCGAACAACATACATCTCGTCATATCTAGTAACGATCGATTTTTTCTTTCAGCAACCCCATTCTGCTGTGGTGAATAAGGTGCTGTGTACTGTATGATAATTCCTTGCTTCTTCAAATATGCTTGCAAATCTTTATTGACATATTCCCTTCCTCGATCGGATCTGATTACCTTCGGTCTTTTGTTGGATTGTGTTTTTGCCATTTCAACAAATTCTTTAACAAATTTTGAAGTTTCATCTTTATATGTCATCAGGTATATGTCTGTGTACCTTCAATAATCATCAATTATAGTTAATAAGTATATATTTTTTGTTACCTGGTGTAACTGTTTGCATTGGACCGCAAACATCTGTGTGAATGAGATCAAGTGGTGCATGCGTCTTGTTCTTAGATTCCAAAGGGGATCGAGACATTTTCCCTTTCAAGCAATATTCACAGTTTATACGTTTTCCACAATCCTTCAATTGAATACCACTTGCTAACTTTCTTTTCACCAATTCTACTATCGCATCTGGGTGTCAATGCCCAAACCGTTTGTGCCAAGTATGCTGACAAATGTCAGTATGTCCGTGAGAATTATTCATTGTTTCAATAACAGAAAAGGTTTTCTCAACTGTTTTTAATTCATAAAGATCTGATGATGCTTTTGCTACAGCTTGTAACTCTCCATTCTTGATGAGTTTACAATTATCGTCTTCGAATATGAGCTTGAACCCTTCTTGTGTTAATTTTCTAACTGACAATAAATTTGATCCGAGACTGGGAACATAAAGTGCGTCATTTATTTGTACTTCAGAGACTTCTTGAGCACTCGTCGCACACTTTATGGCTACAGAACCAATTCCTTTTACTTCTACACGGTTTTCATCATCCGCAAGGCGAACATAACCCTTTTTACTTGAATCCAGTTCAGTGAAAGAATTTTTGTTCTGTATTATGTGACTAGTAGCTCCTGAGTCCACGATCCAGCTCATATATGAGTTTTTGTTTTCTTTAGCACCAAGACATATTTCTTCTTTTTTTACAAGAAAACATTCAGAACCCACTTTTTCTTCTTCTGGTTTATTTGTTTTTTCTTTCCACGCTTTATATTTTCTGCAATCACCTTTTACGTAGCCAGGCTTTTTGCAGAAAAAACATGTAAGTTTCTTTTTCTGTGTGCTGTTTTTATTTATTTGAGCGGCTTTCATTGCGGTTTCATCGCTTGTATCCCTTCTTGTATCTTGTAAACTTTTACGACGTTTATGTTCGTCAATCAATTTTCCTTTTACGAAATCTGATGTCTGTTTCGGGTCTACTCTCTAAAGCCGTTACAAGAGTATCATATGATTCCGGAAGACTGCCGAGCAATACTGATGCAATGATACCATCTGACAAATTTTGACCAAGCCCTGCTAGTTTGTCCACATATTCCAGCAACATTGTTATGTGCTGTTCCATATCACCATCATCTTCTAAAACTGTGCGAAAGATACGTTTATAGAGAAATATCTTATTTGACAGTGTTGCCTTTTGGTGATACGACCTGAGTGCTTCCCACTGATCTTTTGCTGTTCTTAGACTTTTTATGTGTCTCAGTTGACTATCTTCTACTAGGAGACCAATGGTAACTTGTGCTGCTTCATCTTTCTTTGTCCACGCAGCGTCCACAGGAGTAGGCATGGTGTCTGAAATCACTGACCACAAGTCATCCTTCATCAACAAGAGCTTTACTTTGTAACTCCATGTTGCATAATTGTCACTGTTAAGTTTCTGTACGGCATAACGAACAAGATCCGCTATTTTTACACAAATGTTATTCCTTTATATGTGTCTTTAAAACCTTATTATTTTTGGCTTTGCACTATCACTGCGGCCCATAACCTGTTGGCAGATGATTACAGTGGCTTGAGAACCAAAAACAGAACGAATAACTTAATGAAAATATTTATTTAAAGCACATTAACATTTTATATATTCTGACGGATAAAAACACAAAACATAGTAATTTTTGTCAATCAGTGGCGTCTAGATTCATTTCGTTGTACTTCCTCTAACAATTTACAAAAGGTAATATGATAAATATAACAAATAGAAATGCCAAACAAAAGATTCTACTACAAAACAGGCAGTATTTGCAAGCTGGTTTCGCTACTAAAAAAATGGTCAACAATGGACGGTCAACAATGGACGGTCAATAATGTAGACAACGCGGTTTAAACGGGCAACAATGACACACACCATAGTTGCGGGGACACGGACGGGTAACAATGGCCCTCGCCAAAGCTACGGGTACGCGGTACGAACGGGCAACAATGGCACACACCAAAGTTGCGGGGACACGGACGGGTAACAATGGCTCTCGCCAAAGCTACGGGTACACGGTGCGAACGGGCAACAATGACACACACCAAAGTTGCGGGGACACGGACGGGTAACAATGGCCCTCGCCAAAGCTACGGGTACGCGGTACGAACGTTAGTATCGACACACACCAATACTAACCACGGAGCCTTGCTATCTCGTTTAACAATGGCACTCACCAGAGCTAAGCGACGAAACCAAAGAACAGAGTAAAACTTTACTCACCAGCTCAAGGCTCAAAGACACTCGCTGTCGGCACTCACCAACAACGTAGTCTAATCCGCAGAGAGCACACACTCTCTCTGACTAAAACTGTCGCTTGGGCTCGTATTTATACCCCGAAAAACCGTTAAAAAATACAAAAATCAGTTTAAACGCGATTCTAATAATCCTGCAAATACTTGCTACTTTAAATAAAAATATTAAAAATACAAACTCATATGGGATCGAACCCACGATCCCCAGCACGCTGGTCGAGCACACTAGCCACTCGACTACGCGGTACCTGACAGGTAAATAACAAATCTATAAACATTATTAACTTCAAACAAAAATACAACAATACATTTTACAACAAACGACATACAATATAAGCAAACAATTACATTGTATGCGTAATTTCAACCAATACAAAATAATAAAAATGTAAAAAACATTTTTACTGGTGGGATTTGAACCTCGATTTGAATTTATAAACTTTAGCAAAAAAACCTACTTGTTAACCACAAGACTACAATGCTTAACACGAAAATTATATCCAAATCTAGTCACCATCGTCACAATATCTAAAATTATACTAGAGATATCTTAAATTTAATTCGTGACATCTTAAATTTTATTGCATATTGTTTACAACTTCTGGAATTTTGTTATACACTTACATAAAACAAAAAATATTACAAAAAATCTAATATGGCCAACATAATACCATCTGCCACACAGTTTTTTATTTATTTATTTATTCAAATAGATAAATTTGCATTTACTAATGTTGGCAACTGTATTAATTTATTTATTTATTATTCGACAGGATACGCTCAATTATAGAATAATATTACAAAATAATAAAGGGTATCCATGGTGTAGGAAAAAAATATTAAAATACATGTGGACCAACCTAATTAGACATTCCCAGATTAATAACAATTATTGTTATAAATATATGTAATTTTCATAAATGCCGAAATATTACTACACTATTATAAAAAAAGATTATGAAAACAGGCAGCTCATAATAAAGGAAAACAAACAAGTGATAATATACATATTCTGAGAAATATAAAAGAACGAAACAAATAATGGTAAAGAAATGTATCTAACTTGTATAGATCCTAAGATCAGCGTTTGATACAGTAGACCGAAATAAAATATGGACAAGTTTAAAACAATTGGAAGCATCAAATAAAATAATTAGAGTTATCAGAATTATGTATAATCGAGTGGAAGCGAAAGTACAACTAGATGGAGGCAGATAAGACTTATTCTCGATCGAAAAAGGAATAAAACAAAGGGACAGGCTTAGCCTCTTGCTTGTTATAGTAGATATAAGATCAAAGACAACACAAATAATGTCCAAACACTAACAAGATATATATATATATATATATATATATATATATATATATATATATATATATATATATATATATTATATTATTCTATAATTGGGCGTATCCTGTCGAATATATATATATATATATATATATATATATATATATATAACAGATTAAAACAAATTAAATTAGACTCTTTATTATATGCGGATAACATAATATTGATAGCAGATTCGCGCACAAAAATGAGCAAACAAATATAAATCTGGACGGAAGAAATTGAAAAGTGATGTGTATATCAACTATATTACAAATGTTCATTTTGGTAGTCCATATGCCATCTATTGTACACATGTTTAAAACTTGCTTTTTGTATAATATTTAAAACTTGCAAGCGCTAACGCGGCATCCTCCTGTTAGCGACCGGCGACCTCCGAGTAAACAGCGGCCAACAGTTAATAAAAAGTACGCTTCGTATAGTTGTATTTCTTTATTATTCATCCGATCATTAATACACAACAATTGGTGACGAGGATAAAAGTTTACGAAGAAAAAAGGATTAGAAGTGAAGAAAGAAAAAATGGGCGAGAGAAATACTACTTTTATGGGTAGAAGAAAAGTTAAAGGTACCGTTATTTATTACATTAATGCGCAGTGAAAGATTTACTGAATTAGAGACTACATTAAAGAATCATTTTTCTCCAAAGAGAAATATTATTGCCGAACGATATAAATTATACAAAAGAGTTCAAAAGCCTGGTGAAAGTATTTCAGAATTTATTGTAGAGTTAAAAGCTCTTGCACAGACATTTGATTTTGGTTCATTTCTGCAAGAAGCCTTGAGGAACAAGTTTGTATGTGGGTTAAAATCCAAACGCAATTATTAAATTCAATTGATTTAACATTTGACTCTGCATGTACCATTGCTATAAATCTAGAATTAGTAGAAAGAGAGTCGCATTTACTGATATCTTCTTTCGAGTTCGCAGTGCAACCCTATCATGTCAATAAACAGTACATGGGATCACATAGAAGAGATCCACCAAATAGATCCATATTCAAGGAAGAGTCCAAACCAAAAAGATATATGCATCAAAATCAAAGTGGCGGTACCGAACAGAAAAAATGTTTTATTTGCGGCAAAATAGGACATTTTGATAGGCAGTGCTACCGAAGACGACAAGTCCACCATGTACAAGGAGATGAGGAAGCCGAAACAGAAACCCTTCGCATCGGATCTATTAACAGCGTTCGAAAAGAAGACGGACCACTCTACCACAATATCCAGATCGATGGAACGGACGTCGAAATGGAACTGGACACAGGGGCCTGCAATTCCATTATAAGTTATGTAGATTTAAAAAAATATTTTCATGTAAAACCTTAAATTCATCAAAACATGTATTACAGGTGGTGACGGGACAAAGACTACAAGTAGCAGGCATCGCGCATGAGGCGGTCAGGTGGACGAAAAGTCATCCGCAACACTCATTCGAGTTGATTGTCATCTACTGCCAGACAACCTTCACCCCTCTCCTGGGAAGATCTTGGTTGGACGTCTTAATTCCAGCATGGAGAGAAACGCTCTGTTCTAAGGATATTGTTATAAGTAATAATAATAATGTAGTTTTCAATAAGGTAACTTGCAAAAATCATAATGAAAATTTAATAGTACAATTAAGTAACGATTATCCAAATGTTTTTTCATATTCTAATGAACCGATTCTTGATTTTAAGGCTGAATTACATTTAAAGGAAAATGCGAAGACAATATTTCATAAAGCTTACAATGTACCCTATAAATTACGCGAAAAAGTTGAATCAGAGTTAAGTAAAATGTGTGACAATAGAATTATTGAACCCGTTAAATATAGTGAATTTGCAAGTCCCATAGTGACTGTGGTAAAGAAAGATGGCAGTATAAGAATTTGTATGGATTGTAAAGTTACTATAAATAAGTATTTGAGGAATTCGTTTTATCCGCTACCAAAAATTGAAGATATATTTGCTAATTTATCAGATTGTTCATATTTTTCTGTTCTTGATCTATCGGGAGCTTATCAACAACTTGAAATAACGGAAAATTCACAACAATATATAACTATAAATATGTCAAAGGGTCTTTTTAGATATAAAAGGTTAACGTATAGAATTGCTAGCGCACCATTTATTTTTCAAGGAGTTATGGATCAAATTTTAAACGGAATACCGAAAGTTGCTTGTTATTTGGATGATCTCTTGATTGGTGGTAAAAATAAAGAGGAATGTGAACAAAAATTACATCAAGTATTAATGTCTTTTTTTAAGAATCAGTTGAATATCTAGGCCATAAAATATCAAAAAATGGACTGGAACCACTACCCTCAAAATTAGAAGCCCTTGTAAAAGCATTGCGACCAAAAAATATGACAGAACTAAAATCATACCTCGGATTATTAAATTATTATAGGCGTTTCTTACCATGATTATCTATAGAATTAAAAGCTTTATATGAATTACTGAAAGCCGGTAAACAGTTTGTGTGGTCGGAGGAATGCGATGAAGCATTCAATAGAGGTATAAATTTAATAGTAATTAAAAATATGGAATGCGATGAAGCATTCAATAGAGGTATAAATTTAATAGTAATTAAAAATATTTTAGAACTTTACGATCCAAATAAGCCAATTATTTTGTCTTGTGATGCCAGCCCATATGGTGTATCAACTATTTTATCTCATATTGTAAATGATATAGAAAAACCAGTCATGTTTGCATTTAGTACATTATCACCTGCAGAAAAAAAATATTCACAATTACATCGGGAAGCTCTTGCTATAATATTTGGCGTAAAAAATTTCATAATTATTTATATGGTCAAAAATTTACAATTCATTCGGATCATTAACCTTTGAGAGAAATTTTTAATCCAAATAAAAACACACCCGCTGTTGCAGCTGCAAGGTTGCAGAGGTGGAATGTTTTTTTTAAGTATGTATGATTATGAGATCATTTACAAAAAATCTGATGTGGCCAGCACATTACCTTCCGTCAGTTATATGAGGTATTTACGAAAATTCTACCGGTAAACAGCTTTTTATCAGGTTACCGAAATCGATATTTTAAGAACGCAAGTAGTAAACGGGGTAGGTCCGTAACCTATGAAAAAATTTAAAACAGGTTAGTAATTTGACGTAGTTAACAAACTGAGCAGAGTCCTACTTTGATCATATTTCTACTTTTACCGCGCACGCTGCCTTTTTTGAGATTAGATTTATCATGAACCCGGTAGATGGATCTGGTAGATATTGAACAATTTTCGAACACGGTAACTTTTTACCACTCGTGTTTTCGAACACTGTCGGTCTCTACCGGCAGAATTTTTGTAAATGCGTATGTATTTTCTATAAAATTCATACAGAAAGCTCCTTGCAAAAGGATCTAAATTTTTTGTATGTACATTACTTTTCGATAGTTGTATGTATTTTATAATAATTCCATTCAGAAAATTTCGAGCAAAAAATTCCTAACACAAATATACTACCAATCTGTCAGTGGCACTTGCCTCTGACATCTTTCTATCAGAATTTTCTTAATATCGTAGCTGTTTCTAGTATAGCTGGCTAATTTATGAAATTTAATTTCTTTATAATTTTATAACTCTATATCCCATTTAATATGAAGTATAAAATGCAGTCAAATCGTATAAAGAATACAATGTTCTTTAATATTTATAATAACATTAAATGTCAAAAAATGATATTTAACATCGTTTTTTCAAGAAAAACTGTTAAAATCTTCAAATAAGGGTACTTCCGGTTGACCAATTATAACCAAAATCTAATGAGCTCTTCATATGGATGCAAGGAAGAGGAATACGAAAGAATTATAATTTTTGGATTTTTAGTATTAGAGTTATCGTAGACGAGAATTTTGTTACACACACACACACACACACACACACACACACACACACACACACACACACACACACACACACACACACACACACACACACACACACACACACACACACACACACACACACACACACACACACACACACACACACACACACACACACACACACACACACACACACACACACACACACACACACACACACACACACACACACACACACACACACACACACACACACACACACACACACACACACACACACACACACACACACACACACACACACACACACACACACACACACACACACACACACACACACACACACACACACACACACACACACACACACACACACACACACACACACACACACACACACACACACACACACACACACACACACACACACACACACACACACACACACACACACACACACACACACACACACACACACACACACACACACACACACACACACACACACACACACACACACACACACACACACACACACACACACACACACACACACACACACACACACACACACACACACACACACACACACACACACACACACACACACACACACACACACACACACACACACACACACACACACACACACACACACACACACACACACACACACACACACACACACACACACACACACACACACACACACACACACACACACACACACACACACACACACACACACACACACACACACACACACACACACACACACACACACACACACACACACACACACACACACACACACACACACACACACACACACACACACACACACACACACACACACACACACACACACACACACACACACACACACACACACACACACACACACACACACACACACACACACACACACACACACACACACACACACACACACACACACACACACACACACACACACACACACACACACACACACACACACACACACACACACACACACACACACACACACACACACACACACACACACACACACACACACACACACACACACACACACACACACACACACACACACACACACACACACACACACACACACACACACACACACACACACACACACACACACACACACACACACATACACATACACACACACACACACACACACACACACACACACACACACACACACACACACACACACACACACACACACACACACACACACACACACACACACACACACACACACACACACACACACACACACACACACACACACACACACACACACACACACACACACACACACACACACACACACACACACACACACACACACACACACACACACACACACACACACACACACACACACACACACACACACACACACACACACACACACACACACACACACACACACACACACACACACACACACACACACACACACACACACACACACACACACACACACACACACACACACACACACACACACACACACACACACACACACACACACAGACAGACAGACATTGTAAAAATAGTAAAATCGTATTCTAGGGACCTTAAAACGTGCTTATTCATTAAAAACTCACCACCGAATTTTTTAACCAAAGACAATACCTTCCTTACCTAAAGGTGACGGAAGGTAAAAAGGATCGTACATGACACACGCTGATGTACTTTCGCGTTTGGCAGTACAATCGGACACGAATGTAAACCACTATAGTATAAATTCCTTCAATTTATCAGACGATATTCCGTTAGACAACAACAAGCAAATAGAAAGCGAAACACACAAAGATTCAAATTTGTTACACATTTACAAAAACGTTCAAAATAATTGGAAAAATGTTAATTTAAAAATCCCAATTAACCGATAGTTTTTATAACATAAGGAATTCGTTGTCCATAGAAGATGGTTATTTGTATCATAACGAGAAAGTAGTAGTACCTTCTGCGTTAAGATTCAGAATACTTCAATCATTACACGAGGGGCACATAGGCATCGTTAGAATGAAAATGTTAGCTCGTACATATGTTTGGTGGAACAAAATAGATCACGACATTGAAAATTTTGTTAACAGTTGTCACATCTGCCAGCAGTGTCAAAAACACAAAATAAAATTACCACAGTCTCAATGGAAACCAAGCGAATATCAATTTGAACGCATTCACTTAGGCCCAGTTGCATAAAGCATTGTTAACTTTAATCACGTTCTTAACTTTGACAAGGCTTCTTTTCCATTGTATTTTTGATACGTATCCATGGTTACAATGTGTAGTTAAACACATGATCAGCTAACAACGTTTAATGCAACTGGCCCTTGACTTTTTTCATTTTAATAATGATATCTTCCTTAATATTAATTATTCATTTAGTAAATGACTAGATATTTACAAAATGAAAAATACGGACGCAACCAGCGTTATAAAAAAACTAAGAAATTGTTTCTGTATATATGGCTTGCCAAATACATGTGTTACTGATAATAGACCACCATTTACTTCTTTTTTACGGAATTTTGTAAATTAAATAATATTAACTTAAAAAATTCACCGCCATATATGCCCCAATGCAATGGAGCACCTAAGCGTGGAGTACAAACAATAAACATTCATTAAAAAAAATATCTTATTGATAAAAAATTTAGTAATTTACCAGTACAAAGCAAAATAGGTAATTTTTTTAATAACATATAGCAACACACCAAGTCCTACAACTAACACCACTCCTGCTGGAATGTTATTTAAATATAAACCAAAAACATTTTTAGATAGCATAAATTCAAAGAGTCAATTTCATTACAATGATAACTTAAACAAAAATAAATTACAAAGAGAGAAAAATATAAGAAATATTAATGTAATTTCATTTCAAAAATGGGAGAAAGTTATGTATAGAAATCATTTTAAATGTTACCTGCAATGGTTACCAGCAACAATTGTAAAAAGAATTAGTCAAATGTTATACATTGTTGACATAAACAATACCCATAGAACTGTGCATCAAAGTCAGTTACGGAAAGTCCAACTAAGAGATTTCTAAGATGTCCATTCCAAATCCTCCAAATGGCTCTCCTGAACCTAATGTGGCTTCAAAGGCGCACCCTACTCGACAACGTCGTACGCCTGAAAGGCTCACCTACCCGTACTTTAAATAATTGTTGTTATTTTTGATTGTAGTCTTAAGCCCTAAACTATTTTATGTATTTATTTGGGGATTTCTTTTGGTAATTTGGGAGGAATTGATGTGTATATCAATTATAAATGTTCATTTTGGTACTCCATATGCCATGTATTGTACACATATTTAAAACTTGCTTTTTGTATAATATTGAAAACTTGCAAGCGCTAACTGGTCATCCTCCTGTCAGCGTCCGGCGACCGCCGAGTAAACAGCGGCCAACAGTTAATAAAAAGTACGCTTCGTATAGTTGTATTTCTTTATTATTCCTCCGATCTTTAATACACAACAAAAAGATGGGAATGGCAATAAACATAAACAAAAGCAAATGAATGATCATAAACAAATATACTATACAACAAAACGATAATGTAGTAGATATAAATGGAATTAAACTAGAAAGACTCCCAGCATATGAATATCTAGGAAGCTTGATAAGTGAAAATGGTAAAATAGATATGGAAATAAATAACAGATTAAGAAAAGCCAATAACATGTATTACACGATAAACTCCAAGATATTAAGCAAAAAAGAACTAAGCACAAATATAAAAGTTAAGATAAAAAAGACAATAACACCACCAACGTTAATGTATGCTAGTGAAATATGGAATATGCAAAAGAAACACAAGAGTAAAACAAATGTAATGGAAATGAAATACCTAAAAAAGATCGCGGTGAAAACAAAAGGGATAAAGAAAGAAATGAGAACATAAAGAAGAAGACAAATCAAGAAATATATATAGTAACTAGGATAGAACAAAAGCAACTTGGCTAGTACTGTAATGACCCCATTTTATTATTCCTAAATTTTTCTTTTCATTTTGCAGATATTTATTTGGAAAATAGTTTTATAATTATTTATCCTAATTGTTTGATTTTATATGTTTGGTGTACACACACACTCGCATAGATCAATTGAAGGAGTCTACCTGCCTAGTATCCGAGCGCATCCCAAAAGAGGGTGAACTCAAGGCTAGGCTACCTGCTCAGGGCTGGGTACGTCCCCCTACAGGGCGAAAACAATGTTGAATTCCCAGAACTGCAGGTGTTCACTATTTGTGAATATTAGGCGTAGAAGTAGGGAATTATAATGTTTTGCGCTCCCATTTTTGGTGAGTTTGCCGACGCTTATGGAGATAATTTCTTTACAACGTATTTGATTGGTTATTCTACTGTTGAGACAGTAGTGGGGATTGGGCATATAAGCAGTGAGCACAGTCAATTTTACATCTCGTTAGAATCAAGAAGTCTGTGAGTATCTACTATCATCACCTGAACATCATCTCGAAGATCGTAAGATTCTACATTCACCTAGACATCTTCTCCTAACATCGAGATCTTCCTCTAAGAGCTGGTTTGGCCTCTGGCTGCGTTCAGTAGTTGGGTAACCGCTCCGGCTTCCCTAGTCGTGAGACCTAGTCTCACTCATATACTATCTTCACAAGTCTTACCTAGTATAATCCCGTCTCTCCGTCAGAGTCGGCTAGATTCGACAGACAAATTTCTCCACCAGCGTTTCCACCACGTCCAGTTGGACGACCCAAGATCTCGATTCCCATTGGTTGTTATTTGACACCAAGTCCCCCAGGTACATACTACCTGTGTTTTACCTAGACATCTTCTCCAAGACCGTAAGATTTTACAGTTATTTTGTAAATTCTCCTACTAGCGAGACCTCCCTCTAAGAGCTGGTTTGGCCTCTGGCTGCGTTGAGTAGTTGGGTAACCTCTCCGGCTTCCCTAGTCGTGAGACCTAGTCTCACTCATATACCATCTTCACAACAAGTCTTACCTAGTGCAATTCTGTCTCTCCGTCAGAGTCGGCTAGATTCGACAGACAAATTTTTACATCAAGACTTACCTACTACAATCCTATCTCTCGGTCAGAGTCGGCTAGATTCGACAGGCAAATTCCACAACATTATTTCCTCCACGTCTATTTAGACGGCCTTGTCTCGCTTTCCTTTTACTTGTTATCTTCTTCCAAAGAGTTTTATCATACCTGCGTGAGTACCGTCCTTGGTTATCCGGACAGAACTCATTCCTTCTTCCACAGAGTTTTATCATACCTGCGTGAATACCGTCCTTGGTTATCCGGACAGAACTCATTCCTTCTTCCACAGAGTTTTATCATACCTGCGTGAGTACCGTCCTTGGTTATCCGGACAGAACTCATTTCTTCTTCCACAGAGTTTATCATACCAGCGTGAGTACCGTCCTTGGTTATCCGGACAGAACTCATTCCTTCTTCCACAGAGTTTTATCATACCTGTGTGAGTACCGTCCTTGGTTATCCGGACAGAACTCATTCCTTCTTCCACAGAGTTTATCATGCCTGCGTAAGTACCGTCCTTAGTTATCCGGACAGAACTCATTCCTTCTTCCACATAGTTTTATCATACCTGCGTGAGTACCGTCCTTGGTTTTCCGGACAGAACTCATTCCTTCTTCCACAGAGTTTATCATGCCTGCGTGAATACCGTCCTTGGTTATCCGGACAGAACTCATTCCTTCTTCCATAGAGTTTTATCATGCCTGCGTGAGTACCGTCCTTGGTTATCCGGACAGAACTCGTTCCTTCTTCCACAGAGGTTTATCATTCCTTCGTGGGTGGCCGTCCTGGCTATCCGGACAGAACCCATTTCTTCGTTTATAGATTTAATTTATTCTAGCGTGAATGGTCAGATTTCACCTTCCTACTCATAAGTAACCAACATTCCGTCACATAACCAACAATTCATTTTAACACTGTCTCCATACCCCAGATCCTGTGGTGGAATGGTGTTTGTTTGCTCTGGCATCGTCTAGGGGCGGGAGCCTAGTGTGCTATGAGGACGATGTCCAGGTCTCTTTTGAGACATTTTACTGCTATAATTGTAGTATCACCAAGTGTGAGTTATAAGGACGATGGCCAGGTCTCCTTTGAGACATTTACTGCTGTAATTGTAGTATCACCAAGTGTGAGCTATGAGGACGATGTCCAGGTCTCTTTTGAGATATTTTACTGCTATAATTGTAGTATCACCAAGTGTGTTATTAGGACGATGTCCAGGTCTCTTTTGAGACATTTTACTGCTATAATTGTAGTATCACCAAGTGTGAGTTATTAGGACGATGTCCAGGTCTCTTTTGAGACATTTTACTGCTATAATTGTAGTATCACCAAGTGTGAGTTATTAGGACGATGTCCAGGTCTCTTTTGAGACATTTACTGCTGTAATTGTAGTATCACCAAGTGTGAGCTATGAGGACGATGTCCAGGTCTCTTTTGAGACATTTACTGCTAAAAGTTAGTATCACCAAGTGTGAGCTATGAGGACGATGTCCAGGTTTCTTTTGAGACATATACTGCTGTAATTGTATCACCAAGTGTGGGTTATAAAAAGTTGTACAGATCTCGTTTGAGACACTTTCTATTCTAGTTACCATACAGGTAAGCTACGAGGATGATGTCCAGGTCTAAATTATGGTGAAATACCAGGGTAAGCTAACTGAGAGAAACTGACCTCTATAAAGCAGCACTAATATAAACATTTTATTACAGAACAATACAATTAATGATCTTTGTCTTTTATAAAGACTTACCTATGTTTCTTTACACAATTATTTTCGGCTCAGTGTTATTTGAGTTAACTTGCATTTGTTTATGTTACTGTGATTGTTTCTATTTGTATTTATTTACAGCCATGATGTCTAATTGACACTTATGTTGTGGTTTTTCATTTGTTTGCTATTGCATTACTTTATTATTGCATATGCCTGTTTCATGCTGGTTATTTATTTCAGGCATAATAACTGTTTCCCACTTCTAGAGACGGTGGTTTATAAAAGATATATTATGATTTACAAAGATAAATACGGAGAAATATTAGTCTGTGCAAACCAGATTTATACTCCTTTCTATTCGAATATGTGGTCTGTTACACTATTTGACCAGTGGTTTAATACAGAGCCACATGATGCTTTACTAGCCACTATGTTCCGATGTGGCGAGTGATATTCCTGTGCCGAGCGCCGGTATCAAGCATCACACATACAACCTGTGGACTTGTACAACCCACAATACAATTTACATTATTGTTTGTATATTGACATATCTTTGATTATTTGTACTTGCAGTAATAAATGCATAAGAGTGGTAGTTACTCTTTTGGAAGGAATCTACTCAGTTTCACTCCTAACGTCCCCTATGTTCTCCTTTCATGACAGCCACTTCGAATTACGATCATTTTGGGGTTACATTCTTTCATCTTTACAAACACAACGTAGTTTTTGGGTCCTAATCACTAGTCGGTTACGTTACAGTACGGGCACATAATGCGTATGGACCATATTAACTTAGCAAGACCAGTAGTAGAAGCTGGAAGAATGAATAAAAAAGCTTATGAAGACCGAGGATAACATAGGAGGAAAGAATAGCAGAACTTGGTGAAAATAGAGGCAAAATCTTGGAAGAAATGGAAAAGTTGAAAAAAGATAGAAAAAATTAGAAGGAATGGATTGAAAATCAGCCTTAAGATGAAGAAATCTTACACCTGTGGCGGATCAAATAAACTTCAAACAAGTGCTATATCAAGTTATATGCCACGTTAGTTCCACCCATTGTTGATCAGTTGTTCCGAGGTTACCTCGGAACAGCTGACAACAATAACATACAATAATTTTGTATTTTCGAGTATGAATGTAACGTCAAAAATTGTTATTAAAATTAAATTAAAAACATACAATATATTTACAATATCCTTGTCCACGCGTTCATTTTACACGTCTAACGATTAGATTATCGCATTAAAATAATATTTTCGTCACACACCTGACTATGGGTATTTAAAGGAGAAGAAGAAGAAAATGAAAAGAATTCAATGAATAAACGAATATGTAAAATATAAAAATACATTGGGAGCAACTGGATTAAACAAAATAAATAAATAAATATATCACGGCATATTACCCATTGCTAGGTGTGCCAATCTGTACGCAGATATCGGTAATGATGATGTTATATTTGTACCGTGCGGGCGTTTGCCAGGCGTCACCTCACGGACACTCTTTGCTGGTGTAGAGAGTGCACTACAGGGGTCAATTTAGTGCCATTTAAAATTCGAAAAATTTGGCGTCGGTCGGGATCGAACCCGGTTTCCCAGATTCGCGACCAGACACTCAGGCACACGGCCACGAGACCCCAGATTAATAACAATTATTGTTGTAAATGTATGCAATTTGCATAACTTCTGGCATAATACTACAATATCAAAAAAGGATATGATAAGAATACGTTGAGTAGAATAGTAAAAAATACAAAAATACATTGGGAGCAACTTAGTTCAACAATCTCAATTTAGGTAATAACAATTATTGTCTTAATTATACGCAAATTTTCATAATTTTCCGCATAGTATTGCAATATGAAAAGAATGGGCTTAGTTAAATTGGCCCGCCTTTTCAATATTTTCAAAAAAAAAAATTGCACAATTAGGTACACCCCAAATATTATTTTTTGCACTTCTCTTAATAAAAAGTTTGTAATAAAATAATTTAGGAAAGGTTAAATTGACATTAACCTTACCTCTTTAGAAATTACAAAGTTTTCTTTATTATTTATATAGAACTAGATATACGCTATTTTGCGACATTAACCCATTAGTGCATAAATTTATGTTTTGTTTATTATTATTGTTTTAATAACAGAAATCTATTTATTAGAATTAAGAAAACATCCATGAATAAAATATTTTTTTGGAATGCCAGATTTGCCAAAAAGCATGCCTATTTAAATGGACTTCTAGCGGACATTTGAGAAAAGTTACTGCGTTCAAATAAATGTCGTACTATATTTATCGTTATAATTAATATTTTTTCGCAATTTTATAATGTAACAAAATAAATACTTACATATTTAATAATATTTTTACTAATTATTACAAAAAAAAGTTTACAATAATTTATTTTGAATCACGTATTTGAAGTACATACTTTGTACATTATAACTCTAAATTGCACTTGTCATACATGATATTACTTTTTTTTACATCTTTAATGAGTTTAAGAATATTTCAATAATATTATCAAACCGTGTATCTTTGTAGTAGACTTTGGGCCATATATCTTTTATTTATCTCTCAAAAACTAAAAGGCTTGCATCATTAGCGTGCAGGTTTTAGTTTTTTCATCATCAGCTAAACATATATTACAGTGTCGTTAAATAGGTAGACAATAATAGGCCAGTACCGTTTCTTTTGCCTAATTCGTAATTATGTAACTTGCGACTAATCCGTCTACCTTGTTGACGCCACTCATGCTCTTGTTATAAAGAGTCAATAATTTCTGCTGGAATACAATGAGAATTTTTTATTTGATTTCATTAAATTATCCAAAAAACTGGAAGCTATTGTAGGGAACATCACATTGATGATTAAAAATCGCTTCGATATACGATTTGAATTTACAGCATCTGCATCGGAAATGTCATTGTCCTCTTCTGTTTTTGCTGATTTATCATCGGAAGGTGTAATATAAAGCATAGAAGTGAGGCCACATGAGAATACAGGCCTGAATGCTCAATTCGTGATGTCATAGCTAGCCTCTTGCTGTCACACCACGCCTCAAACGACAGCAATGTAAGCATAGGATATAGATATACAACTCTAATGTCAGATATATCAATTTTAGCAATATCTTTCAACAAAAAAAAATCGAAATTTGACGTTCCGTGCTGCGCTGACTGCTGTACCTGTACTGCTTTTAGAAGGCTAGACTAGCGGTGCTGTCCTCTTAGTTTGAAGTGACGCATTGAGCAGGGATAAGCATACAGGCCTGTATTCTCGTGTGGCCTCGATAGAAGGCTACTGTGCATCATCATCTGTTTGTAAAATCTCTAATAATGGATGTAAAAATAATTTTAGAGGAAAATGGTTTTTAGCCACTGTGCATAGTGTACATTGTGGTGGACGTAAGTAAATATTGTAATTTTATACATGAAAAACAATATAGTTTGTAAATGAAATGGTTAAAATTTTGTAAATAATCATATAAAACTAATTGCACAACCTAATATTACAAAATATAATTTTATTAAAATGAAAAATAACTTAACCTCCATGTCCCGTAGACTTCCAACTAGGAACCTGTTATAAAGTAATAAAACACTTCAAAGGTCAAAATCTAATTTACTTCTAGTCGAGATACTGGGCTTTACTGTTTTAGAAAGAATTGTCGCGCATTAACAAGTCTATGCTTGCGTCAGTGACGTCATAAAAAATTTAAATGATGTCCCTTATAAGATACTATATAAAATAATGGGTGAAAATAAATTATTGTAATTGCATATAATTTAATTTATTAAGGATCAAAATTAATAGGGCCAACTAGACATATGTTAGATTTAAATATGCTACCTTACAATTATTGAAGTTTACTATTTCCTTATAATGGTTGAATATCTCATTACCTTTTGTTGAGGGGCTCCAATAAACTGAAATTATTTCAGTATTCCACATTAGCCGGTTTAAACCTTGGAAAATATGGTTACCCAAAGGTTGCATATTTGCCTGTATTACGATGTAATGAAAAAGAATATAAAAAGTTTACACTGAATACTATGGTATAGAAAATACATAACTAGGGGTTAATATAGTATCTGTGACAAACAAATTTTGAAAATATTGAAACTGATTGAGAGGTCAAGGCATTTATAAAGATTTTCAAATTGCATTTATTGGTGAATTCGAATAATAATTAGTTATCGAAAAATTACAAAGAATAGTAAAATTGTTTCGTGTATGGCACGGCCGAATATAAAAATTTAGCTGTTCCAGCGGATGAGGTGCATCAATGTGATTGTTTATTAGTTTATAAATAAATAATATCTGCTGGTTGACTCGACGTGCTGAAAGTGGTTCGCAGTTGAAGTGCAAGAGTAAACTGTTGTAGTCTGGGTTGAGCCAAATATTGTTTCAACGAAAAAAACAGTGTTTGCAAAACTTATATTGAACTTTTTTAAGTCACAAAATTTGATAAACGTAAAAAGATAATGCACCCGTATTCTAATTTGCTACGAACTAAAGCACTGTAAAGTTTCACCATAAAAAAATATTCTGAAAACCAAAAATTTGTACTTCGCATTATGATTTCATTAAAATGTGATACAATGTCACAAATATGCGGATGAAACGTTAGTTTACTATCGAATGTAATGGCAAGATCCTTTTTACAAGAAACGTGAGCAAGTACCTACTCGCATAGTGCTGCTCATCGACTAATAAAAATTAACAACAGTTTTCTAGTGAAGCGTGAAGCTCATAACATGACATTAATCAATATTAAAACATAATTTATTTCTAATAGACCAATCATAAATATTTTGTAAATCATGCTGAAGTTCTGTACAGTCATCTGCACATATTAAGCATATAGATTGATTTATAACATTAACAATACAATTAATAAACAGCAAGAATAAAAATAGGCCAAGTACAGACTTTAAGGCACACCTGAAGTATCTTTCTAAGTTAAAGGTTTAAATCTGTCAAGAAAAACGAATTAAAATCGATTGCGCAAATATGAATATAAAAAAATTGCTAGTACTTATTACTTCAAAACCCAATTAATTGAAGCTTACAGAGCAATACATTATGTATTATGTGATACAATATCAAACGCCTTAGAGAAATCGATGTAAATACAGTCAACTTGATATTTCTACTCTAGAGTGTTTGAAACATATTGCGTAAAATATACTAAATTAGTGACAGTAGAGCAATCAGGGATAAATCCATGATAATACTCACTAATAAAATTTTAGATTTGAGACTGTAGATTTTTAAATATATGTAATATATTCAAATATTTTAACAAAAGAGTTCAAACAAGATATTGGACGTTAGGTACTTTTGCAATTTTCCATTTTGACGGAAATATTTGGGCCCTAATACACTTATTGACAATTAAACAATGTGGTTAAATTAATAATTCAGCACAACCTTTAATTAAAGAAACAGGCATACCGTTAGGGCCAACATATTTTGAATTATTCTGAGACTATGGCATTTATAACATCATTTTCAGATATTGTACCAATATCTACATATAAACTAGTATCAGTATATTTATAGCATAAAAATTTAGACTATTGAAATTGTCATTATCTGATAGAAATACACTTTGAAAGAAACTAGCAAATCCTTCAATTGTTATTATCTGATATAAATACACTTTGAAGGAAACTTTGAAATCCTTCAACTATCTGAGAGCCACCAGATAAACCAACATTTTCATTATACAATATAGTGAGAATTCCACAACTTTTTTTCATGTTATTAAAAAGACCAGACGTTGTTCGTGTTGTATTTGAGCAATATTATTTTTATATAAGTGGGATGAAAGCTGTTTATATTTTCTTCTGAATAACCCTTTAGTGGTGTTTTCTTTAGGCTTACCAGGGGCGGATTTAGACATGGGCTTTATGGGCTGCAGCCCAGGGCCCCGCAGATACAGAGGGCCCCTCGCTGCAAGCAATCAGTATAACCCGTGCAACAGTCAGCGCCAGTCTGACAATGCGACACACTGTATTAACATCCTGCACTCAAGATCAATTTAATTATTTTTAAGAATAAGTGATATCTTATCGTTTTTCTTTTCTTTTTAGTATTTATTCTTGACTTAAGAATATGATTATCAAAGATAATACATGCAATCTTTATACGACAATAGTTTCAATCTATTTTAGAAAAAATAGCAGTCTCTAATGCAATTTAATACATTTTTTATCCGAAACGAAAAGAACTATGTTACGTTTTATATAGAGAAAAAATAAATAATACAGTTATTTTATGAGGTAAACATTGAAAATATTCTTAATTTTATGACAAAAAAATCTGATGTGGTCAACACATGACCTCCCGTCAATTCCATGTTTGAAATAGCAATGAGCTTTAAGTAAAGTATCATTTCCAGTTGATCGTTCGTAAACAAAATCTAATTTGTTGTTCCAATAAATAGAAAAGTCTGTAATACCAAATTTTGGATTATATTTTATAATGTTTTCGTCGAAAATATATTAAGAGCTCCAAATTAAGTACCACTTCCGGGTTATCATGTAGGTATAATCAAAATCTAATTTTGTTTCAAATTATACACGAGTTTTAAATACCAAATTTGAGAAGTTTTGAATCATGTTTTAATATATTTTTTCGAAAGAATGTGTTTTAGCTTCCTGTAAAGTAGTTTATCAATTTCAGAAAACATCTAGTATGTCGTTCTCATTAATATAAAAGTCTTAAATACCAAATTTGAAAAGTTTTGGATTGTATCAATTTATTTTTCACGAAAATCTGCACAGAGCTTCAAATAAAGTATCACTTCCGGTTTATCAATTTTAGCCAAAATCTAATAAAAGACTTAAATACTAAATTTGACAAGTTTTGGAATAATATATCCTATAACATTTTTCACGAACATCTGTTCAGAGCTTGAAGTAAAGTGTCACTTCCAGTTTATCAATTTTAAAAGAAATCTAACATGTCGTTCTCATTAATATAAAAATCTTAAATACTAAATTTGAAAAGTTTTGGCATATATCATAATATATTTTTCACGAATATCTGTTGAGAGCTTCAAGTAAAGTATCACTTCCGGTTTATCAATTTTAGAAAAAATCTAACATGTTCTCATTAATATAAAAATCTTAAATAGGTACCAAATTTGAAAAGTTATGGAAAATATCATAATATATTTTTCACCAAAGTCTGTTGATAACTTCAAGTATCATATCCAGGTTATTAATTTTAGCTAAAATTTAGTATGTTGTTCTTCTTCATATAGAAGTCTTAAATACTAAATATGACAAGTTTTGGAGTACCTATATCATAATATATTTTTTACGGAAATCTTTTCGGAACTTCAAGTAAAGTGTCACTTCCGGTTTATTAATTTTAGCCAAAATCATCATCATCATCTTAAAAATAGTAAAAACGTGTTGTGGGGACCCTAATTCGTGGTTATTTACTGAAAACTCACCATCGAATTTTTGGCAGGATTACCTACATTACCTCCCTTACCTACGGTATGACGGGAGGTAAAAAGTCTCCGTACGATAACCAAAACATTAAAATTATAAACTGCTTTATAGGTATTTGTTTTATAAAGAAATATATTTTGTTGGGTTTCCTTTCGCTTTTATAACAGCAACCAAAGTTCACGATCCGCCTCTGAGGCTTATACTTACTAAAACTTTATTTTATTCCTGAGTTCAAATATATCAATTCGACACTTCCAAAAATGATAAATTACTTTTTCCTTTTTTTAGGCCAACTTTTTATATCTTCACTTCTTATGACCTAACTACATTCATGTTACAATATGAACAATTATGTTTTCTTGTCTCGTTTATTTGTCGCAAATCGTTCTTTATTTGAATTTTTTAAATAGAAAGACCAATTTAATTAATTATAGACCGACATATAATGTGCAAAAATTATAAGTACAAATAATCTTTATTATAATTTTATAACTTTTTGAATAGATTCTGAAAATTTCATGTACATACTTATGAAATTTAAATGTAATAACAGTAATGCTCATCAATTTATAAAGTTCAATAGTAGTTCAATTTATATTAATTGGAGAGGAAATCACCTACCTGAATTAAAATCTTTTTAATTTTATTTCATTGAACAAATTCGGCTTAAAGTTATATAATTATTTTAATACAAACGTAATTGGTATTAATATTTACATATGTATTCCCAGTATGATTTTGGGATTATTATATGTAGTTTCCCTTGCAGTTCCATTAAGTTTGAATTGTAATTGAGTTTAAAGTTTTCGTACAATTTACTCGTTTTACGTGCATACGTGTTCCTGGGATTCAAATGTAATATCCGGATATCCAAAATTGCGAATTATGTACATGCCAATATAAATATTATTTATAGACTCATGCATTTCAAATGAAATTGCCATTGTAGCGGTTGTTTCCTAATGCTATATTCATATTTTTGATAATGTGTTTTGATTATTTCTAAACCAAGTGTATGATAATATGCATAGTATGAAGTGACTAGTTATATTATTAGTAATGATTAAAATTTATGTATGTATTTATATAATTCCTTCGTAGAGCTTGGTCAGAATTTTTCTTGTTATTTGTTCTAAATAGTTTCATATTTATAATTTATTTTTATGCTAATGTACTAAAATCGTTCCATTTTTTACAAAATTTTAGGAAAATTTTAAACACGGTGTTTTAATAAATTATTCTTAAAAAAAGCTGCGTCTCGTGATATAGGTATAATTTATATTAAGATATATTAAATTTATTTGGAGAATTAAACAATGAATAAAGAAAATTATGACGTAGCACACAAGAATAAAACGAGGATCAGCATCAACGGTTTTACATACTTACCGTATTCCATGAGATGGTGGTGTTACGCTTTTCAGTAAAATCTTATATCTGTAAGAAACCTTATTAACCTCGCCAGAAATGCAAGACTAAGGGCAAGTAAAAAGATATAAGACAAATACCAATAGTGCGAATGTTAAGAGGGTTCACTCTGCATTTTGTGATACAAGCAAGCCGTTTGGTTCATATGTTGCTGGGAAAATACCCTGCCGATTACGAGATGTAGCCACCCGGAAATGCCCCGGAGGTACGAGTTATTTGTTTATGTCTAGTTTAGTTGGCTTTGAACATTTTGTTTTAGCTTTATGTTATATTTTCTATTTCTATTTACTCGTAATTTACATTTAATACGATAGTAATTCATAAAAATTCATTAAAATAAAAAATAATAAATATGTACTAAACAAAACTTTTTCTCCACCATGGCCCACGTAAACTAAATTTGATAACTAACGGAAATCAATGCAATTTAAATATTTTCCATTTTACAAAAAATCTATCGACTTTCAACATAGGACATATTCGAACTACTCCTATTTTTTAACGAAGAATTTATTTAAATAATATAAAATGGGGTGTTCCATTTAAAAAAAATGGATTTTTTTAAATTTTGTGAACTACAATTTTACGTTCACGCAGAAATTACAATTTTCAAAAATTGTGGATTATTAATTTATATTATTGTAAACAAAAACTTTCTTTATAAAACTGTTTTTACAGATTATAGAAATTTGTTTCCATTCTCGAGATATAGAGTGATAAAAAAGTGGCCGTTATTAGTAAACAAATCTAAAAAGTTTAGTTACGCCGGAAGTAGTTGATCATGAGTATTTTTTTATGGTTTCATATGTAAAATTTTTTGCTGAATTCAATGGTAAACTAAACAATACAGCATTCCATTTAAAATAAGAAAGTATGGGTCATCTTCCGGTTAAACCGGAAATGCTACTGTTTTTAAAATATTTTAGCTGAAACGGGCATGTCGGAAAACCCCTAGATACCAAATTTCGTAAAATAATTTTGAATAGTTTTTAAAATAACGATAGCGTAAGCTCTTTCCATGACATTCTATATATATATATATATATATATATATATATATATATATATATATATATATATATATATATATATATATATATATATATATATATATATATATATATATGTTAGGAATAATGTTAGTAAAGGAGAGGATTATAACAAATCAAACAACTGTTCCCTTTTAAATTATTATATTGAACCATTTCTCTGAACGTTTACAACTCAACTGACTACTAATTCTTCCTTTATTGGTGACCAGCCGTGATCAATGACGTAACGATGTAGTTACGTTGGCATTTACCTGGGCTACAGTAATTAATGTACAGTTATTAGCAATTATAACAGTCATATCCTAACACGGCCATCCTGCAAACTGTGCGCCCTCGCACAGCTATCGTTAACAAAATTGCAAAAAAAAATTATTTAAAGTACATCCATCTAATTGTCCACACCCTCTGCAGAAATGAAGCGCTATGATGCTTCAACCATCATTTATCCAAACAATGGTTATTTAATCTCCACGACCATTTAAGGTTCAAACAATGGCTTTTTAAAGTTCAATACATTCGCCATTAAAGGCTCAAAACAAATAAATCATATCAACTCGGCGCTACCGGGCTCAAAACAAACATATCAAATCAATTCGGCGCTACCAAGGCCCAAAACAAACAAATCAAATCAACTCGGCGCTACAGAGCTCAAAAGAAACAAATCAAATCAACTCTGCGCTACAGAGCTCAAAACAAACAAATCAAGTCAACTCGGCGCTACAGAGCTCAAAACAAACAAATCAAATCAACTCGGCGCTACAGAGCTCAAAACAAACAAATCAAATCAACTCGGCGCTACAGAGCTCAAAACAAACAAATCAAATCAACTCGGCGCTACAGAGCTCAAAACAAACATCAAATCAACTCGGCGTAAATCAAACATTTCAATTCAATTTGGCGTACAATCATTTCATTTAAACTCGGCGTACAATCATGTCATTTCAATTCGGCGTAAAACAAAACCTTCAATTCAACTCAATGGTGCAAAGGCTTAAAACAAACACTCCTATTTAATCAAAGATGCGAAGACTTGAATAAATATTTCAATTAAATTACTTGTTCAGACCCAGGGCCTACTTCAATCCAGTACTATATTCGCAAATAAATTTAATTAATATTCTGAACCAACTGAATCCAGCATTACAATAACCAAACTTGGAATATTTGTTTTTTTTTACTGAGCTCATGTAATTCACCAGACTCCTTATTCTTCAATTCTAAAACATATGGCATCCAATCTGCAGTTACGCGTAAAGCGCCATTGGCCTACAACAAAGCTTCATACAAAACGTTACTGGCTTTCAACATGTTTTGATGTTAAGCGTTACTGACTTGTAATATTCAAACCAAAACTATCACCAAAGGTTTAGCTTCCTACAACTTTTTAGATTCATATCGCTAATATTTCCCACAACAAGGAACCATAAAATGATCAACACCATTTTACCAAACTCTAGTAAAATCTGTTCCTGTGGGGCTTATGTGGTTGGACTTCCACCGGTTTCCCTTACCGAATTTTTGCTTGCATCCAGTAAAGCAAGTGAGTGGATTAAACCATAATCTAAAAGGAGTCGACGGCACTCAGCGGCCACGGGATGACTCACTCGAATATTCTGCTACTTGTCACCAACAAATAGGCTAGCCTTCAGACTACATATGATTATAATACATGTTTCGCAGTCACATCCTAAAAAAAATATTATATTTGTAAAAATATAAACCGCTCGTTCATCCTGACTTTAATTTCAGTTTTGATTAGATTCAAGTAAATTTTCTTAGGCCGTTATATTCGCCAATTTCCACGCTTAACGGTAACGGTTGTGTAATGAAACACGAGGCAGTATTTTTAAGTGTAAGCTAATGTCATTATTAATCATTATTATCTGCTTAAGAGTGCAAAATGTGCTTGTTCAAGCAATGGACTCAATCTGCCATAGTCTCTTTAAATTTTATGTACCATTGGGTCAAACCGCCCAATCGTCAACTCATCACATACTGGCTTGTACCAATTCATTTTTACAGGTCCTCCATTATTAAAATTTTCTCGCTTTACGAATTACAATTTTTATCAATATTTTTTTTTGTCACAAAATGTTTTTTTTTTTTATCTCAGTAAAGCATTCGACTGTGTTGATCACTCTCTTTTCTTATAAGCTGGAAGAACTAGGTATTCGTGGGGTTTCTCTCTCATAGATTGTCAGCTTTTTAAATAATAGACCAATACGTTGCTTCTAAGCACAGTGATCAATTCTCTAAGAATCAAACTATAAAGTCACAAGTACTACATTACCGTGGATCTACCGTAAGGTACTATCCTAGCATCCATTTTATTCATTATTTATGTTAATGATTAAACCACTTCTTCAATGAACGACTGTCTTCTGATTCCATATGCAGATGACAATAGTCTAATTGCGTCGGGTAAAGATACTATTATATAACTCATAAGTGTAATACAGACGTTAATTGTTATTGTGTGCTTCTGTGGCTCCCCGCAAGCTTTTTATCTGTCAAAAAAGAATTGTCTGCTGTTTGGCTGGAGTAAGTTTCAATGCCGCACAACCCTCAAAAAACCGAACATTTGAACGGTAATAGACAATTCCACTTTGGAACCCTGCATCCATGTTTACAAAAACAAAGGCTCCCCCAGTCCAGTTCCCGACAAACATGCCTACAACACAAGAGACTAGTTCCATGTCCTGAATACCGAGCCAAATGTAACCAAAAACAGCCCAGAAAAAATAGGCTTAATTACACACAATAAACCTCCCCAATAAATTAAAGTTGACAAAAACATTAACTTTTTCAAAAAGAAAAACCCAAAATCTTTTCTTTTACAATTCAGTCCTTACAGTATTGGCGAATATGTGAACTTTCAACTCATACAATGATATCCATATAATATTCTTGACTTATTCCATACACATTGTAGTATCAACGGCAACAAATTGATCATCATTACTACCACTATTATGTTTGTATTTCCAAGTGTAAATTCCGTCTTTGTGTCCTGTGTTTCCTTTTCATCTAAAATTACTGGAATCTACAAATCAGTGCTAAGACAACAAATTTATAAAAAATATTGTTACAACAAATCCAGCCAATCTTTACATAATGAACCATTAGAATGCAATGAGGAATTTTACTGTTCAGGTAGCATCATAACCACAGACGCAGGAGCTAAAATAAATATAATTAGTACAATAACAAAAAATATATATAAAAAAACAAGCACTTCGTATAATGAAAATCAAAAATGTTCAAACTGTTTTCCTCCTCATATACGCCTGTAAAACATGCAAGGTCATCATAAAATATGAATACGATTATTTGAGTAACTCTGTTTTAAGAAATTTATACTAGTTCTTTTTTCGCTGTCAAAATAGTAAACAAATGAGAATCTCGATCTACCATGAAAAATAAGAGAAAAAAATTGAACAAAGCTGCTTTAAAAAGAAGCTGACTGCATCTTGTATCGTGCAATAAAAGTTGTCAATCTCTTACCAGCATTTGAAGAACATTTACCTTAAACTCATTACCAACGATTTCAAAATTACCAAACCAATTAGTTGCATCGCCAGTCTGCGATTTTGAAACTGCTAGTTCCGCTTCAGTGCCTGCCAATACTTTAATCATTCCGGCTATTATGGTTTGCGATGTACTTGGTGATTCTTCCACTTTAGTTGACAATACACTTCGCGCAACACTTCACAATAAAACGAAAAAATCACCAAACTTAGTGCAACGCGAGTGATCCCACTTCTGATGTTAGGAATAATGATAGTAAAGGAGAGGATTATAACAAATCAAACAACTGTTCCCTTTTAAATTATTATATTGAACCATTTCTCTGAACGTTTACAACTCAACTGACTACTAATTCTTCCTTTATTGGTGACCAGCCGTGATCAATGACGTAACGATGTAGTTACGTTGGCATTTGCCTGGGCTACAGTAATTAATGTACAGTTATTAGCAATTATAACAGTCATATCCTAACATATATATATATATATATATATATATATATATATATATATATATATATATATATATATATGTATGTATATAAAAGGATATAATAAGAAAATAGTAACGAAAACAATCAATAATATTTGAAATTTACAGGGAAAACCCGCCTTCTTCTGTCATAACTTGTAGACCATTGACGTGAGAAAAAATTATTTTATACAAAAGTTGTACGAAATTTTATTTTCTACAACTATGTATGTAACTATCTTTATAGTAAAATGCAGCGGAAACGAGATATTTATGGAAAACCTAATTTTGGCATACACTATCCAAGATGGCGGCTCCGGCGGCAACTTTTTGTGTTCACAAATTTCAGGATTTCATTAGGGCACCAAAATGAACAAAATTGCTAAGTATAAACTTTCCCCGACCTTTTACAAGAAATGCTCCTTTTTTTGTCTTTATGGACTATATAAATACAACTGTATGTGTTTGCCTCATTCTCGTGCAACTGTCGAAAGATTTTTTTCATTAATTAATTTATATAAAACTAAAATTAGAAACAAACTATTTACTGAAACTTTGATGGCCGGTTTCACCAACCACACTTAACGCTTAAGGATTCCATAAAAATATAAACAAGCCTTATTTTGTTCCACCAGTCAAATATCTCCACTTAAATTCTCTTAAGGAGTGCTTATCCTAAACCTTCGAAATCGGCCGTTAACATTCACTTTCTAAAATTTTGTATTTTTGACGTTTCGTGTATAACTTTCAAAATGATTAATTTATCTTGATTATATAAATGGTACAGATGAAAACGATATTATGAACTATTAACCCAAAATGATTTATGAGAGGGAAGATCATTTCCAAAATTTATCGGAAATGCAATTTTTCGAAAGATTTCGTTTAAAAAAAACGGTTTTGCAAGTGCTGCAATCAATAGAAAATAGATTGGAGTATCCATATAACAAGTATGTATATATAAAATTAAAATGATAAATAATAACTGGTAATATATATTAAAGAAACAATAATATATCACCAATAAACCAGCCGCTTGTGGCATTACGCGTATATGTTACAGAAGGTCATTAGCAGATTTTGGAGGAATGTCAAAGGCTAGTGTATCTAGGATTGTCGTCCGAGTGTCAGAAGCCATAGCAGCATTGAGGCCTATTTACATCAAATTTCCTCAAACGGGAGAAGAAATTAAAAAAAAAACACAACAAGACTTACGATTTCTACTTATTTCCACTAGTAATAGGAGCGATTGATAGGACTCACATACGAATTCAATCGCCTGGTAAAATATTGTTTATCGCACTTTATACTATGAATGTAAGTACAAAGAATAAGTACTAATTTTTTATTTTTACAACAGGAAATAATGCTGGTCATTTGTTTCTATTAATGTGCAAGTAATTTGCAATGCACATAAAATAATTACAAATATAATTGCACGTTGGCCTGATTCCACTCACGATGTGACCATATTTAACAACAGTACTGTAAGAGCTCGATTTGAAAATGGAGAGTTCCCCAATTGTCTATTATTAGGTACACATACTTATAACATATTTTGTAGAAAATTAATTTTAATATATCTATTTATTCACAGGTGATAGCGGTTACCAATTAACATCGTACCTTCTAACGCCATTTCTGAATCCCGACACAAAAGCCAAGCAATAATTGAAAATCTGCAGCATATGGTTGTAGGCTTAAGGTGGAAACGACGCTTACAGGTATCATTGCTACAGCAGTTTTACACGACATAGCAAGAGATATGAACAAACCTGAACCAGTTGTCGATCCGGATGAAAATGAGCCTATCTTATGCCCATATCACACTAGCGGGTTTTGAAGCGGTTGGCGAGTGCGGGTGCATGTGCGAGTGACTCCTGAACCAATAGGAGCACGGCAGCTAGCGGCTGCGAAGGAATAGCCGCCAGACTTCACCCGCCAACCGAACCCGCAGCCAATTCGGGAGAGCCACTTTCAAGAGATGGCAGCACCAAAGACAGACTTATAGGAAAAACTTTGAATTTTACACTTGTAGTCGTTGTAGTTTAATGCTTTGTTTTAGGAAATATTCTGTTATTTTTTATTAAATTCAAAATGTTTATTACAATGACAGATGTATATATTTATTTAAAAGGTGCTGTGCGACCTATAACCGAAGGAGAAGCAGTGTATAAAGGTAAAATGAAATACAAATTTAAGGTTTTCTTGCTTGTTAACTTATTTATTTTTAGTTATGACACATTATTTTATATGGATATAAAGACAATGTGGTACCTAACTCTATCGTGATAACAATAACACAAATGCCATCGCGTGGAAATGTGTGCAGCTATAATGCAGGACAGGGAGAAAGGTGGAAGAGACCAAACTGTTTGATTTAAAATTCATTATAGTTACATATAATTATAAGTTAATTTTTGTCCATAAATTGTAATATTAAGAGGCAATATCACTTGATAATAATTACCTCACTCTTGTTTATTGTATTGTAGTGCAGATACGATTAAATATGTAAATAACTCACTCGTGTTGTGTTATAAATGTATTATATTTACTGGTTGACCATTCTAAAGGCAAGTTGTAAATAAAATTACAAATAAAAAAATATCATTGCTTTATTATATTTAAATAGGTAATTGTATTTTGTTTGATTAAAAAACAATCTACATGTATTATGTTTTGCAAGTCTTCCTCTTGCTGGCTCAATTTCTGGCATTTTTATCGTTTCTTCTTCTCTATCTTTCCTATAAATAATATAAAATGAATGTAGTTATAATGTTAAAGAATAATAATTACTATTACTACTTACACGTAAGTAACTTCTCTTTATTTTTCTTCTCTGTACTACAGGTTAGGGTTACGGTAATTTTTGGCATGGAATAGCATTTCGTCTTCTAATAACTATAAAAACAATCTAATAATGTATTGAAGCATAAATTTATATAAATACTTACATGAAATTAAATATCTAGGCAAAAATTATTGTGAATAAACGTTATTGAATGGTGACATGTTCTTGATTTTTAAAGCAATTTTCCATTGATATTTTAATAATTCAGTTTTCGGAAAATAGTGAACGGATATGTCTTTACTTGCATAATTATTGCACTGCGGTACAACACAAATATCTTTTCGTTTTACTGGTCATTTTGGCTCTTGTTTATTATATAACCCTATATGACAGCACAACGTTTTCCCTACTACTTATATGTTTTAATTTGCCACCAGATGTCAGCTACTTTGTTGGCTCTTACCAAATCATCGAACCCGATGCTGTCACATGACTGCCTTGGTTTGACATGTGTTATAGTTTTCATCTGTGACGGTGCAGCATTTAATTCCTAACTTATCTATTGTTTTTTCACAAGTTCACTGCCGTCTCGAACTGTTCTCGTCGAAACGAATAAACAGTGGCCGGTGTGGCGGAGCGGGAACGGCAACCGTACCTCACAGAATGATTGCAAAAACCGCCACCCAAACCCGCACCCGCTACCCGCTTTGAAACCCGCTAGTGTGATACGGGCTTTACCCTGTTCTCGCGTTCGATAAAAACGTCAAAACGAATAGACAGTGGGCGGTGTGGCGGAGCGAGAGCGGCAACCGTACCTCACAGAATGATTGCAAGAACCGCCACCCGTACCCGAACCCGCACCCGTCACCCGCTTCGAAACCCGCTAGTGTGATACGGGCTTTAGCAAGATTGATAAATGACGGACAAATTCCTGTAGGAATTGACTTGAGAAACAATTTCGTGAAAAATTATTTGTCGAGATTGTAAACATATATACCGGGTGGTGAATTGATTTATGCAATATAGGAAATTCAATGCTAATTTTTTCATATGGCGATATTTCGTTCTCTATTTATTTGAGAGTAAAATGCTTCAAATAAAACTTGTAGATAATTGAATTCTGCATCCAAATCACTCATCATATTTTATTTTACATTTTTTGTACCATGTCATATTGGAACTAATATTTTTATAAAATTGCTCACTTATAGCGACAACCATGGAATTTAAACAAAGGTACAAACAAATGCAAAATAATTTATAATAGTTTGACAGTTCGCGCAAGTGATTACTATGAAGTTTAGTACTTGGTTTATGGCAATTTTATTTAATATAAAACAATATGTACAACATTCAGGAAAAAATTAAAGCATAAAATGGTTTTATGAAGGAAACTCCCAAGCTGATGTATATAGAGACTTACTGAGTAGGTACTGTATATCACGGTCGGCCTATTACTTGGAATATCAATACTCATTTCTATTTTTTTATTATTAATATGTTATTAATTTGTGTTATACTACTTACTAACTTATCAGACATTTCAATCGGCATATGTAGTCGTATCTTTGTGTGTACCTTATAATTGTTTATAACACACGAAGGTGTATATTATTTTTATTTAAATGTCAAATTGATATTTTATTTTTTCTTAATGCAATAATATAAAGGATTTTGAAAAAATGTAATAAAAATCAAATCTAATATATTTTTATTTAATTATTGTTATCCGTCATCGTCACCAAAATGGATAAGCCGTAATGACATATGTTTTATTTATTAAAAAAAAAACATATTTACATTTCTATACATACGACTATGAAAAAGAAACAATTTATATCTGTTATATTTGTGGTACAAAAATCAAAGTTATTATTATATTAGATATTTTAATTTATAACATTTTAAACAAAATCTAACAGTGCTTTAGAAATAAATTTTAAATCTTACAAGAAATGTTATTAAAAGAAAATGTATTAAGTGATCTTTGAGTTTTGTATTTACAACTTTCCTCTGAAATTAAAGGGTAGTAAAATAAAAAAATAAATTGTATTTTCTACATGACAGATGTCCAAACAGACCCTCCACGAACAAAACAATACAATGACAATGCAGCATGTCACCAAGATGGCTACTGTTGCTTGTGTAGGCAAACATACTGATTGATGTTAAAATGCTGCGGTTTGCTATTGTTTTTTGTTTTATTAATATATTTTCATACAGAATTTTTTTTTACACTGCAGAAGAAGACAGCCTTGTCTCAAAACGTGCTAATACACAGGAAGAACTGAGCTTATAAAAGTCTAGATATCAATTTAGAAGTGGAGTTAGGTTACAAGAAACCAAACGATAATATTTGTACTGTTTTTGTTTTGTTATGGTAAAGGCATGTAAAATGTAACATTTTTGAAATTATACATATTACTGTTTCTTTGGTAGACACAAAATTTATCGAAAATTCTTCGTAGGCGTAGTATACAGCATATGAAAAAGCATAAATGTACACACTGTATTTGTATTTTGTAGTAGCTTATGTTCTGAATTGACAACATTGTAATCCGTGACAATAACAGGTTAAAATTATCAGGTGGCTAAATCCATCAACTTAAAACAATGGCCATAAATTTCTTCTACTATAGTAGAATAAATTTATTTTTCTAATTTAAAATCTAAACATGAACTGGTTGGTAATATAAAACAAGACATTCGAGTAACAAGGCAAAGCAAAATTTTCTCATATTTAAGTGATTAACTATTTATTTCATAATAATTACAAAAATTAATACTCTGTAACTAAAACTACTTTATAATTCTTATAAGATTATACAGTTCTTAAAGGAACTATTCCTGGGTAAAGATAAGTTAATGTATAACAAACAGTTATTATTTTATCTATTATTGTTACATATTAATTTGAATACCTGCTAAGAATAGTTACTGATAATTTTCCGGACGAAATTGTATTTTTTGCTTTTAACAGCTAATGCATCCAATATGATCCGGAAATTTTGCTAAATTTTTATGTATTCTTGTAATCTCCATTTCTGTTAAATAAATGTACATTTATGGTATAATATTGATATATGCATTATTTAATTAATTTGAATTTTTTATGAATATTTTTTTCAGGAATTCTATGTAGGTTTAATATTTTATTGTATTTTTTATTTAAATTTTTGTCACAATATACTTAAAAAATAAATGTTTTATTTTTCCTTGTAATTTTTCCTACCTGTTTAAGTTATTTTCGGTATATATCCGACGTCTATCTACACGTCGAAATAAGATCTTAAAAAGACGTCGAAACACCGTCTAAAAATGACGTGGAAACAACGTCTTAAAATTACGTCTAAACAAGTTTTATAATGACGTCTAAACAACGTCTTAAAATTACGTCGAAACCACGTCTGAATATTACGTCGAAACTACGTCTTAAAATGACGTCGCACAGCTCCACGCTGAGACATCTTTCGGACGACTATATGACGTGAATTAGGACGTCACAGTGACGTCGATTTTAGGTCTTTTGTGTTACTTGGGTATAATAAAATATAATCCAAAACTTTTCAATTTTAGTATTTAAAACTTCTATTTCAATGGGAATCAACATATTGGATTTTCGCTAAAATTAATAAACCAGAAGTGACACTTTACTTGAAGCTCTGAACAGATTTTCATGAAAAATATATTATGATATACTCCAAAACTTGTCACATTTAGTATTTAAGACTTTTATATGAAGAACAATAAATTAAATTTTGGTTAAAACTGATAATCCGGATATGATACTTTACTTAAAGCTCTCAACAGATTTTCGTGAAAAATATATTATGATATATTCCAAAACTTTTCAAATTTGGTATTTCATATTTTTATATTAATGAGAAGGACATGTTAGATTGTTTTTAATTGATAAACAGGAAGTGACACTTTAGTTCAAGCTCTGAATAGATGTTCGTGAAAAATATATTATAATATATTCCAAACCTTTTAAAATTTTATATTTAAAATTTTTATATTAACGAGAACGATATGTTAGATTTTTTATAAAATTGATAAACCGAAAGTGATACTTTACTTCAAGCTCTGAAGAGATTTTCGTGACAAATATAATAGGATATATTTCAAAACTTGTCAAATTTAGTATTTAAGACTTTCATATAACGGAAAGCAACATATTAGATTTTCGCTAAAATTGATAAACCGGAAGTGATACTTTATATGAAACTCTGAATAGATTTTCGTGAAAAATAAATTGATACAATCCAAAACTTATCAATTTTGGTATTTAAGACTTATATTAATGAAAACGACATACTAGATGTTTTCTAAAATTGATAAACCGGAAGTACTACTTTACAGGAAGCTATAAACAGATATTCTTGAAAAAATAATTATATTAAAACATGAATCAAAACTTTTCAAATTTGGTATTTAAAACTCATGTATAATTTGAAACAACATTAGATTTTTACTATACCTATATGATATACCGGAAGTAGTATTTAATTTGGAACTCTTTACAGATTTTTGAGGAAATACATAATAAAATATAATTTAAAATTTGGTATTACAGACTTTTCTATTTATTGGAACAACAAATTAGATTTTATGTATAAACGATCAACTGGAAGTGATACTTTACTTAAAGCTCATTACTGTTTCAAACATGGCATTAACGGGAGGTCATGTGTTGGCCACATGAGATTTTTTTGAGATTAAATTCAATAGTTTCTCGCTCGGTTTCTCGCTCTTTCCGTATGCGTGCAGATTCTAGAAATGCTTCTTTCTGTAATTGATATAACTCAAATTTTGCTTTCGCTAACTCAACATAACGGTTTTCGGCATATTTTTTTACACCTGGTTGTCGACATTTAGTTCATGAAGTCACGGAATCATTATTAGAATCAGTATTTTTCTTTGGTATCCTTAAACTTGAAGTTACAGGTGCTTGTAATGATAAAGCATTCTATTTTTTCCAGACTGCAGTATTTGTGTTTACCTAAAGCCAAAATAATGTAATATAAAACACAATATGCGACATTTACCTATAACAAATACTTCATGGTTTTGTGGTAAACTCTTGTTGATTTGTTTTTTTAGCAACATATATTCTTAGTTTACTCTTATATCATATATGATGGCATCATCGTCATATTTTTTGTCTAACCCAGTAACAGTTTTCGGGTTCATCAACGTTATGGAAAGACTGTGTGTTTCATCTCGTATTTTTTCCTCCTCCTGTTTGTATATGTGACATTCTTTCATTTGCTGCTTCGTGTCTGGTTTTTTTCTTTATATTTTCGTAATATTTCTTTAGAGATTTGGTAGTGTCGAATGTTTTATTAGTCGCCCTTGCATTAAATTGGTCTGTAATTTTTAGTTAATATTTTTCTTTAGTTTTATTATTAATAGCGTCTGTCTTTTTATTTTCTATAATGTATTTTACGTCTTAAGGTTCAACATTAAAAAATTTTCGTCTCACGTATAGTTTGCAGTTCTTGTTCGTTTTTTATTTTCCATATTGCCCATTTACAACATTGCGGTTTACTCAATAAATTCATAATGCATACTCCAAAACCTTTTATCCAGTAATAACTTAATATTTACAATGTAATACTACCAAAAAAACAATTCTTGAAATGTCAAGCTTGGTCAAATTTTTCTATAAACATACGACTATTTGACATCTTAAGTAACTAGATTCACCGGTCTACTAGAAATATGTCTTCTATATATACATATTCATATTCATATTATATTATACATTTTTTTTTGTTTTTAGATCTACATTTTAGAACAAGTATATGTAAGTTAAAATGCGCTTAATCAAGGACATATATTTTTGTTGGTAGAACAAAATCTAAATTTAAGTATCACTTAGTGTTAGGTGTAGTTTAGATACCTTCCATTATAAGCCACCGTGGTGGTTTAATAATTAATATTTGTGTTATTATGCACTAACAATAAAATATTTGAATAGGATCTAGGGAAATCTAGGGATTTTTAGCCTAAAATTCTAGGGACCATATAAAATATCATCTGGCAACGCTGACCTAGTCAACGTAGACCGAGTTTAGTTCTGTATTCGTCTGGACCTTGTCTGCGATGAATATGATATAAGCTTCAGACATAAATATTTGCATATTTTCAAATGACATTTAGTTGTCATTGTAAAAAGTAATATTATCTAAATTTAGAATAGTATGTGCCACAACAATAAGTTATGTATTCATATATGTATGTGTATACGAGCCCAGTCGCACATGTATTGGACCAAAGAACCCTTGTGCAGAAAATCTATTTTCAGAACTTTTTTTTTCTTCATTTAAATCTGTCGCGATACCGACAGAGTGTACCGACTGAGTTTCAAACTCAATCTATGAAGTCAACACCGTACATAAAAAAGTAGAATCAAATCTTTTCCATATCACCAAGTTGATCCCAAAAAATTGGAAAAAACCACTAAACATTTACGGTAACTGAATTTCCTTCAACGAAGGGGGGGGGGGGAAGATGTAAAGAAAATATGCGACATTTTCTTCATTTAAATCTGTCGCGATACCGACAGAGTGTACCGACTGAGTTCGACCAAAACTTTGATTGTGATCCGATTGGCAATGATTATGTTTCCAAGAATAATTAGTTACGAGGTATTTTGTTTTTATGCCGCGTGTTTTTCTAAAATCTTGTCTCGAGAGAAAACTCCAGGAATTGTAGGCTTCAAATGTCGTTTCTCTCGTTTTGCAGGTAATCCTCGATTTAATCTAAATATTGTACATATGTTTCTGTAATTCACTAAATAAAATCTCTCGTTTTGCAGAGCAACCTGATGTAGCCTTATTCGACTCAATAAAAAAATTAACCATTATTACAAAACGACATTTTGCTACAAGTTTCGAGTGAACATGGAGAAATTAAGATTTGAATTCACCATGAAGGCATTGTCAAATGACAACAAGACAAATGTCATTGCCATAACCTCAATCGAAACGGAAAATAATGAAATTTTCATTATTCCGAATGAACTACAACACATAGATTTCCACGAAAAAATAAAAAGCACTCCAGCTTTTAAAAAAGTGAAAACTACTCTCACGAAGAGAGGCACAATCAGACGGGTTTGGATTTTCTTGGATGAAGAAGCGTTGGCGACCTACAAGGACGATGATGGGAACATCATTTTCGAGGACACTTTTCTAGAAGAAGTTCAGAGAAGCAGCCAAGCAGAGCATCGGGGACGGACACCACAGTAGCAACATTACAGCAGATCCTAGAAAATCTTGCGGTATCAAACAAGAAGGAACAATCAGAGGTTCCTAATCTAAAGAAAATTTGGAAAAATTTGTAATTGAAAAATTCATTGGTAAAAATGCAAATGTCCTGCAATGGATAGATATTTTTGAAAGCAAATGTACACGATTAGGTATTCAAAAAGACACCAATAAAATCGAGATTCTGAGATTATTCTTAGAGAATTCGTGCACTGATTGGTATAGCTCAATCAAAAAAATCTGTGTAATACATTTGCGGACAAAGGCTGGACTCCTGTGAGACAAGCTATAGCTGTTAGATACATGAGCGGTTCACTTTTAGACTACGCATTAAAAAAAGAGAGACTTTTACTTAATGTCAATAAAACACTGGAAACATCAATTCTGATCGACTTAATCGCGATAGGATTACCAAACTATATTGCAGATCGAATTGATAGAAATGACCTTGAAGAGACAGAAGACCTTTTTAATGAATTGAGGGGTCTAGAATCTTTAGTTAAAGTCTCTAAAAAAACCTTTCGAAAAGAGAAATAGAACGAGCTACGCCAATAAACAAAACGAAACGACGAAAAAAAACCATGCGAAATTTGTAAAAATGAAAAAAATACATTCGATACCACCCCGAGTCTGTTTGCTGGTTCAACAACAAAAAAGACGACTACAAAAAAAAGTATAACCAGCTTAAAAGTGTTAACAATTCAGAACTGGAAGTCGAGTTAAAT
Organism: Harpalus rubripes; assembly: GCA_963082715.1. Classification (NCBI taxonomy): domain Eukaryota; kingdom Metazoa; phylum Arthropoda; class Insecta; order Coleoptera; family Carabidae; genus Harpalus; species Harpalus rubripes. The sequence goes on from OY720457.1 coordinate 31,223,705, forward strand.
GAAAATATTCAACAAAAAAACTGAGTATCCCACCATTAATAAAAATCAAGTTATTACTAAACGACAGGTTAAATATCTCTGGAATATACGATTCAGGTTCAAACGTGTCTTTGATAAATTCAAAATTGTTAAACCTGAACAATAATGAAAAAAAAGCATAACTACCAAACAGTAAACTTGAGAACGATTAATGGTGCGAAAAAAACTAAAGGAATGGTAACATTAAAGATTAAAATTCAAAATATTGAGAAAAACATGGATGTCTTCATCGTAGACAATGAAAACTTCAACTATGAATTTTTAATCGGTCTGGATTGCATAAAAAAATTCAAATTAATACAAGTTGAACATTTAAAAATTATTCAAAAAAAAGACAGTGAAAATAATATAAACTCCCCAAAAAACGACAAAATAAATGAACAAAATACAAAAATTCCTGACTTTTCAGGCAGTCTACATGAAAGTGATAAACTTTTACATTATGAGGCAAAGGAAAATACAAACATAAACCCAAAAGATGAATGCGAAATAAACTTCAATGAGCATTTAAATACAGTTGACTTCCAAATCTCAGTAAATCACCTAGATTTTCAGCAACAACTCGAAATCGATCAATTAGTTGAAAAATATAACTCAATTTTTGCCAAAAACAAATATGATATTGGTATGGTCAAGGAATACGAAGCGCACATCGATCTGATAATCGACAAATATTGCTACAAACACCCTTACCGATGCACTATCGAAGACAAAAAGGAAATAGAAGATCAAATTGCCAACCTATTAGAGAAAAATCTAATAGAAGAATCGTACAGCCCATTTGCAGCTCCAGTAACTTTGGTTTATAAAAAAGATGAGAAAAAAAATCAAGATTATGTATAGATTTCAGGGAATTAAACAAAATTATCGTGCCTCAAGCACAACCTTTCCCACTCATAGAGGATCTAATCGTAAAAACGAGAAACTGCAAATTCTTCTCAACTTTGGACATAAATTCGGCATTTTGGTCAATCCCTTTAAAAATACAAGACAGACCAAAAACGGCATTCGTAACTAAAGAAGGACACTTCCAATGGACATGCCTTCCCTTTAGATTAAAGACTTCACCAGCAATATTTCAAAGAATACTTAGTACCATCATAAGAAAACACGATCTTTCCAAATTTGCAGTAAATTTCATAGACGATATTCTGGTCTTCTCGAAAAGCTTTGATGAACATATAACGCATCTCACTAAACTTTTCGAAGCCATAGAAGCCGAAGGTTTCCGATTGAAGTTCTCCAAACGCACATTCGCAGCAAACTCAGTAAAATATTTGGGCCATATAATTGAAAATAATTCTATCAAACCACTTAACGATAATCTAATTTCAATAAAAAAATTCTTACTCCAGAAAAACAAAAATACATCCGACAGTTTTTAGGAAAAATAAATTACTATAACAAATTTGTACCCAAGATCTCAATCATCCTAGATCCTCTACACAACTTTCTAAGAAAAGATCAAAAATTCATCTGGTCAGAAGAATGCCAAAGGTCTTTTAACAAAATAAAATCGTTACTATGCTCAGAGCCAATCTTAAAAATTTATGATCCAGATTTACCGATCTACATACATACAGAGGCAAGCATAAAAGGAATAGGAGCAGTACTGAAGCAAGAAGACAAAAATGGAGAAAGGAAACCAGTTGCATATTTTTCAAGAAAATTAAACGAAAGCCAAAAGAAGAAAAAAGCAATTTACTTAGAATGCTTAGCAATAAAGGAATCAATAAAATTCTGGGAACACTGGCTCATTGGAAAAAAAAATTACGGTATACTCGGATCATAAACCGCTAGAAAATCTAAACATCAAATCTCGACCGGATGAAGAATTGGGAGATTTGACATACTATTTATACCAGTATGATTTTCAAATAAAATACTCCCCAGAGAAGCTTAACCAAGAAGCGGATTGTCTGAGCAGAAACCCGGTTCTCGAACCTCATGATAGCACAGAAGAAATTTTAAAAACAATAAATTTGATTAACTTAGAGGATATAAAGGATGACCAAAACAGAAACACTGAATTACAAAACAACAAAAATAGTATGAAACTTAGAGATGGCATTTACTATAAGAGAATTAAAACAACAGATAAAATCGTTCTGTCGGAAGATCTCAGTAAGAAACTGATACAAGATGTGCATAAAACTTATTGCCATATCGGCAGAACACAAATGCAACACAAAATTACACCACACTATACAGCAAAGAATATCATCAACAATATAAATACGATCTGTGACGAATGCGAAGTATGTATAAAAAATAAATCGAGGAAAAGATCCAAATTCGGTCTAATGTCGCATCTAGGCCCAGCGACACGCCCATTTGAAATAGTGTCTATAGACACCATTGGAGGTTTTGGAGGCTCTCGTTCAACAAAGAAGTATTTACACCTTCTTGTCGACCACTTTACGAAATATGCTTATGTCTTAACATCAAGCACTCAAAACTCCAACGACTTCATAAAATTAACAAAAAATGTAACACTAAGTTACGACATCAACATAATTTTGACGGACCAGTACCCAGTGGCGTAACTACAGGGATTGCAGGGGTTGCGTCGCAACTCGGCGCCAAGGTGCTATAGGCGACACGCCCATTTGAAATAGTGTCTATAGACACCATTGGAGGTTTTGGAGGCTCTCGTTCAACAAAGAAGTATTTACACCTTCTTGTCGACCACTTTACGAAATATGCTTATGTCTTAACATCAAGCACTCAAAACTCCAACGACTTCATAAAATTAACAAAAAATGTAACACTAAGTTACGACATCAACATAATTTTGACGGACCAGTACCCAGTGGCGTAACTACAGGGATTGCAGGGGTTGCGTCGCAACTCGGCGCCAAGGTGCTATAGGCGCCTACCGGCTGTAAAAAACTTGCAAATATGAAAAAAGTGCAGCATTCCGAAGTAATTTAAATGACATTTCAAATATTATTGACCTAGTACAGTTTCTTTTATGTGAGCAATTTACAGCTTTATCCAGTTTTGCAGATGTGTGTACAGCTTTCATGATTTTCATGACAATACCTGTAACTACAGCTTCGGCTGAAAGATCATTTTCGAAACTAAAACTAATCAAAAACTATTTAAGAAACAGAATGTGTCAAGAACGATTAAAAAGTCTCGCCATACTTAGCATAGAAAATAAATTGGCCAAAGAAATAAACTTTTATTATTATTGATGCATTTGCAGCTGCTGAATCGCGAAAAATGATATTATAAATTGAAAAAAAAAATCAATTTTCATTTTCAATATTTTATAAATAAGAGCTAGTTATGTATCTGAAAATAATGTATTTTATTTTGTTGTCTAATAAATGGTTACGTTACAAATATATTATATACACATAATTGCGTAGGCTTCCACAGTCTGAGTCATGAGAAATATTCGTTTTCCGGGAATGGACTGTGTCATATTTTGAGTCAGAGCACAACGTTTCACCCGCAGTCGTATGGGGTATCTTCAGGAGCAAGGGGGATAGTACTGTCTTAAACAAGGTTAAGACAGTACTATCTCTTTTGCTTGAAGATGCCCCTACGACTGCGAGCGAAACGTTTAGCTCTGACTCAAAATATGACACATTCCATTCCCGGAAAACGAATATTTCTCATTATATACACATTCCAATTTTACTTCAGTGATGCCTATCACTGGTAAAGGCAAAAGATAAGTAATTAACAAGAACATTTATAAAAATACTAAGCATTTTATATATATATATATATATATATATATATATATATATATATATATATAAATCTAGTGATACAAAATATGAAGATTTACTCTATGTTGGGTACTACAAATTCAGAAAACCTAGAAATATTATCAGAGATGCGGAATTAATGAAAAGTGTGCGTGTGTTAAGCCATGTTTGCTTGTTTGCATCGAATTTAGATTTATTAAATATTAATAGGCGCTAGTACAAGTTTTGCTACCCGGCGATTGGACTTCTAGTTACGCCACTGCCAGTACCCAGAAATAAATTCTAAAGAATTCAAAGAATTTTTAGACCGAGAAAATATCAAACTTGTTTTTACCGCGGTGAATGCACCCTTCTCGAATGGTCTCAATGAAAGACTAAACCAAACACTGGTTAACAAAATAAGATGCAAAATAAACGAAGATAAAGGAAGAACTGCATGGACAACCATAGTAAGGAATTGTATAGGAAAATATAACCAAACCGAACACACAGTTACAAAATTCTCTCCAAAATACCTACTAGAAGGTGAGAATTCAAATATTTTACCAAACGAATTGAAACGAAAATACACACCCAACGATTTAGAAAGAGACCGAAAATTATCATTGGAAAACTCAATAACATCACATAATTATAATAAAAAACTATTTTATAAGCACAGAAAAGAATGCACATTGGAAGTAGGTGATATAGTTTATGTCGAAAACGGAAACCGACTAAACCGCAGAAAACTAGATGAATTGAAAATTGGGCCATACGAGATACTAAATAAACTTTCAAACTCAATCTATGAAGTCAACACCGGACATAAAAAAGTAAAATCAAATCTTTTCCATATCACCAAGTTGATCCCAAAAAATTGGAAAAAAACACTAAACATTTACGGTAGCTGCATTTCCTTCAACGAAGGGGGGGGGGGGAAGATGTAAAGAAAATATGCGACATTTTCTTCATTTAAATCTGTCGCGATACCGACAGAGTGTACCGATTGAGTTCGACCAAAACTTTGATTGTGATCCGATTGGCGATGATTATGTTTCCAGGGATAATTAGTTACGAGATATTTTGTTTTTATGCCGCATGTTTTTCTAAAATCTTGTCTCGAGAGAAAACTCCAGGAATTGTAGGCTTCAAATGTCGTTTCTCTCGTTTTGCAGGTAATCCTCGATTTAATCTAAATATTGTACATATGTCTCTGTAATTCACTAAATAAAATCTCTCGTTTTGCAGAGCAACCTGATGTAGCCTTATTCGACTCAATAAAAAAATTAACCATTATTACATATACAAATCATTTATAGAAAAACAAACAAGTATAATAAACACACTGTAATTTTAGTAATTAATTAACAACATTTAATATACAGGGTGTTAAGACACTATAAGTAGGTATCTCAGAAACGAATTTAAGTTGTGTTATATCTTGAAATTATACCAATAGAAAAATTATTTTTGTGTACCATTGGATAAACACTATAATATTGTGACATTTTTATTTGAAACATTTTTCTCGATAACTGATAGGTTACAAGTAATTTGAAGAATAACAATTTTGAGGTTAAGAGGATCCAATAATTGGTTCTATTATGGATGATTGGGCCTTAGGAGTCCATGAATAAATGTTAATTTTTGTTTAAATTCCTGGAATTTTTTACCAAGTCTTCTTTTGATGTTTTTGAATTTTCTTCAAAATTTTTTTTACAATAATTTAGACTTTTCTCCGACCGCCCCCAACCGGCGCGTGAGAACCGACGCCTATAATAGAAGCGTTTCTGGAAAAACAGGAGGATCCTAGGTAGGCGATCGATAACGTGGAAGTAGCGCGCGACGGCCGGCGAAGTGAGCGGGAAGGAGTGTAAATAGAATAGGTGGAGATAAGCTTTTGTATTCAGTGTAATGGGATGTTGTGGAAAATATGAGAGCTATACTATATAGGCGACGCCACTCGGCCAATCAGTTAAAAATCCTGACGACTACTTGTTCGACTAGTCCGTATTTGGTAAACTTAGAGAAGAATTAAAACAAGAAATGGGAGAAAAGTCTAAATTATTGTAACAAAAATTAGAAGGAAATTCAAAAACATGAAAAGAAAACTCCAGGAATTTAAAATAAAAATTAATAGAAAATTTTAGAATTCTGGAGTAAACATTAGAACAAAAATTAGAGGAATTTCTTGAAGTTTAGAACAAGAATTAGAAGAAAATTCTAGAGGGTTAGAAGAAAAATAAGAAGAAAATTCTAAAAATTTAGAAAAATTAGACGAGTATTCTAGAAACACTGAAGAAGAGCTGAAGAATTTAGAAGATAAGTACGACAAGAAGATCGATAGTTACAAGAAAAGATCACTTAAATTACATCGTCGTCGATGTAGCAAAGACAGGTCCATTAGAAGAAAGGAAAGTAGTAAAACTTGAGACTAGTACAACAATGCACATCAAACCATCGGAAATTAATATAAAATATTCGTGGCCGAACTATTTTAAACAATTTGAAGCGGCTGCGAAAGCACATAACTGGACGCCCAAATAGAATGCTACAGCATTGACTGTTTCAGAAGCCACCGAAATATTACAGACGCTGAAGGAAGAAGAACACGAGGACTACGACTAACTAGTCAGACTATTAGGTATACGGTATGGCAATACGCACCTGTAGCAGGTGTACCAGACGCAATTGAGGAACCGTTATCAGAGTCCAAAAGAAAACTTTTAAAAATTTGAAGTCGATGTAGCTCGTTTGGTTCGTCTCGCACTTCCTGCAGCCCCTGAAAGCGTTTTGGAGTGCCTAGCCTCTCAGGCATTTATCTACGGGGTTTGAGACAACGAAACTCAGCAAGCACTGTGATTGGCTCGCCTAAAAACTGTAGTTGATGCATCCATATTCATTACAGCATGAAGCTACCAAACAAGAGAGCAATAAAATACTGAAGATCTGAAGAGAGAGTTCGACGAATTGCAAATGAAGTGTTTGACAAAAATAGAAAAGAAAAAGAAGAAAAGGCCCATCATTATTATCCAAATTAACAATGGCGCATTTGTTACGATTTACTTTTGCGGGTAAATTATTTCTCATGAATACCCCTCTAAAAAATGGAATTTTCAGTACTTTAGCATATTTTCGAAGATAAATATTACTTAATGCCCTTGATGGCAATTCTATTGGCAGTTTTTTAAATGCAGTCCAAGTCCTTTTCGATATGGTTTTAAGTAGAGACCTGTACCCATTGCAATGGCCTCAATCATTTTATTATGACGTTTAGCTTCTTTTAATTGCTCGGTAGCAGCTTTTTTGTCGTTGACAGCCTTGGCAATACCTGCAGCACCACCCCCAAGTGCGCCTAAAGCGCTCAAGCCAGCGAAAAATTGATTTAATGGAAGGAATCCTCCGGTTTTTGGTACAGGTACCACTCTTGGATGCTTAATTTCTCGTTTTACTTTCTTAACCGTTCGTAAAGCTATTTTTACAGATTTATTTAAATCAGAACCAGTACTATTTGTCTTTATTGCTTTCTGTGCGCTGTTGACTACGTTGCGGAATGGCAAACTTCCGTCATATTTTTTCTTCTGCACTTTTAGCACGTTTATTTAAGGAGCGTACGTCTAACTTCTTCTGTAGTCATTGACGAACTATGCTTGAGTAATGTTCGTGATTTAATTTATATCAAAATGCAAACTGTAAAGCAAATCCGTGACTTTAAGGTTAAGAATTATGATTTCGATAGTGCTAGAAGTCAACCGCGCCATAGTACATTGTTATCGGATATAGTAAGATGTATTATAGCAGGTCCATCCTGATTGCACTTATAGAGCACGAAAATGGTCTATGTTTTACGAATGTATACATATACTCAAAATCATTATTCCAACCTAAATATAAGTATTAAAACATGTTACTAGAAACAATTGAAGGAATAAGTTATTTTGTATATAATGAAAATGTAGATATTGAAAAGCCGTACAATGCGCAATGCAATTCTGTGTTTATATTTGATGATGTAGCGTGCGATAAACAAGATGTAATTAGATAATACTTTTGCATGGGTCGCCATAAGGCTATAGATTGTTTTTATTTATGTCAGACTTATACCAGAATTCCCAAACATCTTATACGGGATAATGTTAATCCATTAATATTATTTAAACAAGATGATATTAATTTAAAACATGTATATGCTGCTCACGTAAATACAGGTATGTCATATAAAAAGTTTAAGGATGTTTGTTCTTTTTGCTGGTCTAATAAATACGAATTTATGGTTATTGACAAAGAAAGTGACTTAAGTAATGGGCGTTATCGTAAAGACTTTGATCAGTATATTACAATAAATAACAATGCCATGAGCTAATAGGTTTCAGTTGCTGGTTAGCTGTTGTACGGTAAACATCTGAACAGGTTCAATAAAACAGCAACAGATTAAATTTAATCGTATCTGTTTTTGAGTTGTTTATCCAGCTATCAGATCTGTTTTTTATCTGGTTATCAGCTAGTTATTTGCTACTGGGTCTGTTTTTTCCTGTTTCAACAAGTAACAGCCCTGTTAATTTAAATCTATTTTGGACCTGGTGTGTGACCTTAAACCTGTTCCACCAATTGTTTTATCTGTTTCAACAAGTTAACTTAAACATTTATTCTGGACCTAGTGTTTGATCTTAATTTTGTTTCACCACTTGTTTTAAATATTATCCCAAATAGCTTGGAACAGGTTCAATAAAACACCAACAGATTAAATTTAATCATATCTGTTTTTAAGTTGTTTATCCAACTATCAGATCTGTTTTTTATGTGGTTATCAGCTAGTTATTTGCTACTTTGTCTGTTTTTTCCTGTTTCACCAAGTAACAGCCCTGTTAATTTAAACCTATTTTGTACCTGGTGTGTGACCTTAAATCTGTTCCACCAATTGTTTTACCTGTTTCAACAAGTTAACTTAAACATCTATTCTGGACCTGGTGTTTGATCTTGGTTTTGTTTCATCACTTGTTTTAAATATTATCCCAAATAGCTGTTTAAAGCTATTTTTTTAATTTTGGTAGACAAAACTAAAAAATGAATGAAGAATTAACAAAAGATATAATTAGTACTCGGAATATTATTAAGAAAAAGCTTAAAAACCTTAGGCTTGGTGCATTACATATAAAAATTGAATTTGAATCACAATATAAACCAATAATTAAATCTTTAAAAAATATTGCAGTTAATTTACCAATGACCAACATAAAAGAACTTAAAAGTGAACAGAAAGAAGAAGTAAAAGACGAGGAAATATCTGAAAAAATGAAACTTTATTAGGTCCCAAATTTTTAAAAACAATCAATGAGCGAGGATGGGGCTGATGATGTATATATTAAAAATCAATCACCCATGATTGAAGATCATCCATGAATAACTAGAGAGGATATTTTTAATTTAACTTAGGAACCCTCATTCAGGGAGTATTTAGACCAGTATGATCCATTATCACGACAATATGTTGAAGAGATGGTAACAGATGACAAAAATTTATTTGATTTGAAATATGGCGTGCGTCATAAGGATACTGATAAATTTTTTATAGGTGATTCTGAATTAAAAATTGTGGGTAAGGATTTAGTTATACAAAATATAAAATATGTCGGAACACCTGGTTTATATGAGCTCTTATTTAAAAAAATACCATTGGAGTATACTGAAACCGATAGTAAAAATTATTTTGATATTGTGTAAAGAACGAATGCTGCCCGTCAACATTATAGTGATAGCGAGCAACTTTCAGGGAGCAGATCTCAGAAGTATACTTCCATTATTGCTCCAAACTTAGAGTCAGAGGAAAATACTCCAGCTTCTAAAAAAATAATTTCAATTCCTAAAAGACCAATTTTATACTCAGGTGCAAGTTTAGCCTTAAAAAATATAACTTCAATATCTAAAAACACAAGTTTCTCGTTAGGTGAAACTTATTTTAAAAAATTTACTAAAAAATCTGATGTGGCCAGCACATAACCTCTCGCCAGATATTTTACCTGGTTGTACGCAATAAACGAAATATATTTTTAAATACAAATACATATATTCATGTCTCACTACAAAATAATTATTTTAATATAAATAATGTACAATACATACATTTTCTTTATATTCAATATCCTGATCTTTTTTTCTACTTTCCTTTTCTCTTTCTTTTATTCGTCATTTTTCCGCAAATTCCTTTTATATTCTTTTTTTAGGTATATTCTTTTGCGTTGTTGACATTTATTTATTTTCATAATCTTCATAATGATGTACAAATATTTTTGGCAGTGGCATACAAATATTTTTGACAGTGACATTTATGTGTGAATTACAAACATTTGAATTTCTTGCCTTGAAGTAGTTTGATCTAAGAATTTTTACATTAAATTATTTTATATACTTTATAAGGAATGGAACACCCAAGTGTTTTATATACATTTCTTTATCTCTAAGTCTATAGAAGATATAATAATGAATTTATATTTATCGAATAAAGAATGTAACTTTCTTTAATATAAGTTTTTACATAAATTTTCGATAAATAATATTTAGATGATTTTTTCTTGTAACTACTACTTCCGGTTGTCCAATTGTTTCCAAAACTGACTTGATTCTTCCCATTATTGTTAGATTGAGGAATCCGTAGTTAAAAATGTTTTAAGTCTTATAGTATTTGAGAAATCGTGGATCCAACATCCGCACACACACACACACACATACGCACACACACACACACACACACACACACACGCACGCACGCACGCACGCACGCACGCACGCACGCACGCACGCACGCACGCACACACACACACACACACACACACACACACACACACACACACACACACACACACACACACACACACACACACACACACACACACACACACACACACACACACACACACACACACACACACACACACACACACACACACACACACACACACACACACACACACACACACACACACACACACACACACACACACACACACACACACACACACACACACACACACACACACACACACACACACACACACACACACACACACACACACACACACACACACACACACACACACACACACACACACACACACACACACACACACACACACACACACACACACACACACACACACACACACACACACACACACACACACACACACACACACACACACACACACACACACACACACACACACACACACACACACACACACACACACACACACACACACACACACACACACACACACACACACACACACACACACACACACACACACACACACACACACACACACACACACACACACACACACACACACACACACACACACACACACACACACACACACACACACACACACACACACACACACACACACACACACACACACACACACACACACACACACACACACACACACACACACACACACACACACACACACACACACACACACACACACACACACACACACACACACACACACACACACACACACACACACACACACACACACACACACACACACACACACACACACACACACACACACACACACACACACACACACACACACACACACACACACACACACACACACACACACACACACACACACACACACACACACACACACACACACACACACACACACACACACACACACACACACACACACACACACACACACACACACACACACACACACACACACACACACACACACACACACACACACACACACACACACACACACACACACACACACACACACACACACACACACACACACACACACACACACACACACACACACACACACACACACACACACACACACACACACACACACACACACACACACACACACACACACACACACACACACACACACACACACACACACACACACACACACACACACACACACACACACACACACACACACACACACACACACACACACACACACACACACACACACACACACACACACACACACACACACACACACACACACACACACACACACACACACACACACACACACACACACACACACACACACACACACACACACACACACACACACACACACACACACACACACACACACACACACACACACACACACACACACACACACACACACACACACACACACACACACACACACACACACACACACACACACACACACACACACACGGTCATGCAGGACACAATAATGAAATTATATCCATAATTCAGGAGTTAAAAGAAGCTGGAATTATAAAATAGCAACAGTTCAATAATGACTCTTGATAAGTTTGGACATCATATCGAACATCATAAAACTAAAATATATACTAATAAAATAATACCTCTTATTTCTAGACAAATTAAAAGTTTAGAATTATATTATATAAACAAAATAAATATACTAAAAAATAATTTCCAAATAGAATTGTCTAAAGTGAAAAATAATTTAAAACCCACCATTGTTATAAATTTAAAATTAAAACTAGCAGGTGATACTTATAATATAATAAACAGTTCTAAATTAACTTTTTACACTTTACCTTGTACAGGTAAAATTATTCAAATTAAATTAAATAATCCCAAAGAGCGTCTAAACTACCAAATTAATAACGAATTCCGTAGCTCAATAATAGTTGGTAAACATGTTGTAAAGGGGAATAAAATGATAATATATCCCAGTCCTATGCGCTTAAAAACTTGTGAATTATATATTGAAATTGTACTGGAAACACCTGTTAACTATGTCGAAAATTAAACGTGAAATTGTTGAAGAAATACATAAATCAGCACGAGCGTACTTTCAGAAAAGGCGTGTAATTACAAAAAGAATAGACGACTTATTCCAGGCTGATTTGGTTGAAATGATTCCTTATGCTAGATTAAATAAAGGCTATCGTTACATTTTAGTTGTAATTGATGTATTTTCCAAATTTTTGTGGACTAAACCCGTAAAAATCAAACAGGTTCTGAAATTTCAGCAGCTATGAAAAGTATTTTGCTTAATAATAATCGAATTCCTCAAAATTTACAAACTAACCTAGGAAAAGAATTTTGTAATAAAAATTTTCAAAATTTAATGAATAAATATAATATTAATCATTTTTCAAGCTATCGTACTAAAAAAGCATCTGTTAAGCGAGTTAATCGGTGATGTGGAAAGAGTTTAGTTTATAAGGAACATATAACTGGTTAAGTTTATTACCTAAACTTACGGAAAAGTATAATAATACAAAACACAGAACTATTAAAATGAAACCTATTAATGTCAGTAATTAAAAAATTAAAAATTACTTCTTGATAGTGTTTACAGTAATATTAAAATTGTTGGAAAAGTAAAGCTAAAAGTGGGTAATTTTGTACGTGTAACCAAATATAGAGGGGCTTTTGTGAAAGGTTATACTCCTATTTGGTCTAATAATTTTTTTTTATACATTCGCTTCAATTTACAAATTCTATTACTTATATTCTTAAAGATCAGTCAGGGAAAATTATAAAAGGAGGATTTTATGACTATGAAGTACAAAAAGTAAAGTATCCTGATATATCATCTTGTTGAAAAAAATTTAAAAAGGAAGGGCGATATAGTATTTGTTGAATGGCTTGGGTTTGATAATAAACATTATAGCTGGATAAGTAAAAATAATGTTGAATGAGAATTAAAAAGGGGAGAGACTTATTTTTCACCAATTAGGCAAAAGTATAGCACTAATAAATATCTCTTGTATAAGATTCTACAGAGGTATTTAATTTCTAATCATCAAAGAGCATAAATCACTCTAAATGCTAACCAAGTCGGGATATGTAAAAGTATTTAGTATTTACACTAGCCTAAGCTCGGCTTCGCCGAGTTTACCCTAGGGCTCCGCCGATAGTGTTTTATAATAGTTTATACGTACATCCAATCTGTCTACGCACAATTTAAAACCAAAGTGGTAACGCCAACAGTCTTGTCAGATACCCAAGTTCCCCCTTCTATCAAACGAATTAACTTTATGCATAAAACAAAAGCCAATCAACCTGTCATAAATTTCCACACTTGTGTCTAAAAGTTCGTAACCAGACCTCTCATTTGATACCAAACACGACATATTTCTAGCACCTTTATACAAAAACAAAAGCCGACCGAGATGTCTATTTGTTGACACTTCTATGTTACAGCCCTGCAGAAAAAAATTCACATGATCCTAATCACTACATGGTTCTGACAACTTTATGTAAAAAACAAAAGCCGGTCAAGTTGATGTCAAAATTTTGAAAGTTCTATAGTTTAGCCATGCAGAAAACTTTTCATTTAATACCAAACAGGATATACAGGTGTTTTATATAAGAGTGCAAGGCTTTGGAGTATGAATTCTGATACCAAAAGGGGGAAAAATCCCAATAAACATTGATGCTATAACGCTTTCTAACAGAGATAGGAACCCAGGATTTTATTAAAATAAAAAAAAAAACAGGAAACAGGTTATTTTTATTTATTTTTGTATTGGGTCATAAATAATTATTTATAAAAAGAATCCCAGAGCAAGTGTTTAAAATGAAAGGCATTACATTCAATAAATAAATCAGTATTATTAAAAATACTACGGTAAATTATTAAAATATTACATTTTCATTAAACACAGAAGGCTTGGCAATACTTTTGTGTATTAGAAATATTATCAAAATATTAAATAACAGGTGTAATAATTAAATAATTATCGGATTGAAATAAGTGGAATTTTTAATTAATTAAATCTCATTTAAATTTTAAATGAATTAAACAAATGCCATCAGCCAACTATTTTCTGCTATTTCAGTATTATGCTTCATTTAAGATAAATCCTCGGTATCTCTGTTATGAAGCGTTCTAGCACCAATGTTTATTGGGATTTTTTTCATGTTGGTGTCTAGAATTCATACTCCGAAGCCTTACATAGTTACATGAAACACCCTGTATTTCTGACAAATTTATACGAAAAACAAGAAATGTTTTCTCATGGACTGTTATAGAGAATTGTCAAAAATACGACAGCTCGATCGGCTATTCTTTTTTGCATAAAATTGTCAATAATATTTCGGAAGGGTAGTATCTATAGCTGAGTGCACGATGTATAATGTATTACAAAGAATGGCTAAATAACCGGGTTAGTTCATACAGTATGCCGCTAGATGTCAGGTTTTTTGCGACCCGGTTTTTACAAAAATATTTGAAATAGTAAATTATTCCTATATATCGCACAATATTTTATATTTTCAATACATAACCTTTTATCTTTTGTCAGTTCTATGTATGTATTTTATACAAATTCCATACAACAGGCTCCTATAATTTCAGTAAAATTATAAAATAAACATAATGTCATGTACTTGACTCTGACATCTTTCAATCAGAATTTTTTAAATCGTAATACCTGTTTTTATGGTTATATCATGGCTGGCTGCTACAAAATCGCACATTTTGGCACCTTAAAAAGACTATGGTCCGTATTCTTACATCTTAAAGTAGCGCTACTTCCGAAAAATCGCTACTTCAACTGTCAAATGTCAACTTTAACATTAAAATGAGAGATATAAAAATATATTAAATTGTAAAAAGCATTTATTTCTGTCATAGGTTTCATTTACAAAAATATGAAACCTATTCTTATCTACTCATAAAATTATATAAATAAAAAATCGAAATAGCGCTACTTCCGAAGTAACGTTACTTCAAGAGGTGAAAATTCGGGTCTATATCTCTTTATTTGATCCATACCCTGTTGTACATCCTATATCACAACATTTTCTATTTAAACGCGAACTTATTTTAACCGCAACCGACACACTGCGGCACACCAACTGCCACACGCCTGTCAAATGGTAACGGGTCGCGTTAGCTTCTTTTTTACCAGCTAGTTATGTCAACGCATCTCGTACTCTCACCTATAGATACTACACCTTGGTAGGAACTGATGAAAACATATAATGAAATGAACAAATGCTGCGCATTTTATGCGAGCAAACAGGACAAAATTACAGGATAAATATAAACATAATACAAGGTGACATGTATCATGGATTGCCTAATCATGAATTTTCAGGCGGGAACTTTTAAAATGCGGACCCTGTATTAGTAACATGTATATGAGTACACAATACTAAATTTAAAAATAAAAATAAATCAAACAAAACTAAAAGATGTATTATTTTAATTCTAGAGTAAACAGTTTACAAACTGCAGAAAAGTAAGTACTTACATTACATTAGATCTGAACTTTTACAACGAATTTGAAAATATATCAATAAAGTTTGGATTGTTAAAAATGATAGGTATTAAAGATTACGTTTCTGGCTCATGCTGTATGATTATGTAATTTAAAATATTTTTTATTAGTACGATACAATAATTGGGAATAAAAGAATTTTAATATAGATAATTTTAACGTAATATAAGAAAATAAAATACAGATTAAATTCTGTACCGTTTTAAGACAGATATCGAATTATGTATAATCTGAAATAATTTTAAACGTAATGTAAGAAAATGAATTACAAAAAAAGAACAGATTAAAACATACTATCTAAAATTATTGAATTGTCTTGTTCCAGACTATGATTTTCCTGTACACGTCTTAAAATCATTACATATACCTATATATATATACAATCGGTTTATAACGTTGTACCATGTCTTCCGATGCGAATTCTCCACTGGTCTTGCCATAGATCTTCATTCTCTCTTATTTCTTCTTGGACTCCTGCTACCCAATTCCTTCTAGGTCTCCCTCTTTTCTTTTTGCCGCTAGGAGTTTACTGTGGTATGTGTTTTGCCATTACTCATTTGCTGTACGTGATCGTACCATCTTAATTGACTTGTTTTTATATCATCGGTTATAGTAATTGATACATGCATAATTTGTCATTAACATATCAAATATGACATGACAATGTTTATCTTTTTAATTTTGTACATCGATTGTGATATTATTCCTACCTTTCTGATCCTTTTCGACGTGTTTCCTTATACATTTTCCAAAATTCTATTTACAAAATAAAATATGTAACATAATAATAAACATGGCTTAAAATCATTACATATACCTACCTTGTTAAATTCATTATCTTTTCTTTAATTATTACATATTACATTTTATTGCATTTAAAAGGAAGAAAACTGATAATTTGTCATCATTGACATTGACATAACAGCGTTTATTGTCTTAAATTTTCAAGGAAAACTGTGATCATTACTGTGAAAAATATCGTTTAGTTAGAAATATTTGTTTTTTACCTAGTTACTTATGACACATTTGGTAACACTGTCCAAGTACATATGAACCGTCAAATTTTATAATTTTTAATTAAAATGGTTTAGGCCTTTTTTACCTGTGCGGATATAATTGCCCATTCTCAAAATTTATAATTATGAATTAAACTTCTATCAAATTGTCTCCATTTCATAAATATTTCCATTTAAAGGTTTGAAATGATATGTCAAACATGGCGTTCTTCGTCTTAAATTTTCAAGGAAAACTGTGATCGTTACTGTGCCCTATTGTTTCTGTCCCAATTTTCAACCTTTATTAATTTTTTACACAAAAACTATGCAACCTACAGAAATTCGATCCATTAGAAGGGCCCTGAAGCCAATCATTTCCCACAACTTGGTACATATTTCATGAAAATCGGTCGCTCCGTTTAAGCTGTAGCCTTGTCTAAAGTTTGGCGATCGGCTTTTTGATTAAAGAATATATAGAAAGATCCTCTAACTGTTTAGTATATAGGACTAGCGTAACCTCGGCTTCGCCGAGTTTTCCCTAGGGCTCCGCCGATAGTGGTTTATAATGCCCACGCAACATGCCCACCCAAACTGCCCACGCAACATGCCCACCCAAGCTGCCCACGCAACATGGCCACTCAAACTGCCCACGCAATATGCCCACGCAACATGCCCACCCAAACTGCCCACGCAACATGCCCACCCAAACTGCCCACGCAACATGCCCACCCAAACTGCCCACCCAAATAGCCCACGCAACATGCCCACCCAAACTGCCCACGCAACATGCCCACCCAAACTGCCCACGCAACATGCCCACCCAAACTGCCCACGCAACATGCCCACTCAAACTGTCCACGCAACATGCCCACGTAACATGCCCACTCAAACTGCCCACGCAACATGCCCACCCAAACTGCCCACGCAACATGCCCACCCAAACTGCCCACGCAACATGCCCACCCAAATTGCCCACCCGAACAGCCCACGCAACATGCCCACCCAAACTGCCCACGCAACTTGCCCACCCAAACTGCCCACGCAACATGCCCACCCAAACTGCCCACGCAACATGCCCACCCAAACTGCCCACGCAACATGCCCACCCAAACTGCCCACGCAACTTGCCCACCCAAACTGCCGACGCAACATGCCCATCCAAACTGCCCACGCAACATATCCACCCAAACTGCCCACGCAACATGCTTACCCAAACTGCCCACGCAACATGCCCACCCAACTGCCCACCCAAACTGCCCACGCAACATGCCCACCCAAACTGCCCACGCAACATGCCCACGCAAAATGCCCACCCAAACTGCCCACTCACACTCTCCTTGACTTTTATGGCTCATGCTGTATTATTATATAATTTAAAAGATTTTTATTAGTACGACACAATAATTGCACCCCCCCCCCCCCGCAATGGCCTTGAGGATATATTTATTTATTTATTTATAAATGAATAAATAAATAATTAAATAAATAAATAAAAAATAAATAAATAAGTAAATAAATAAATACATAAATAAGTAAATAAATAAATAAATACATAAATAAATTAATAAATTCATAAGTTAATAAATAAATAAATATATAAATAAATAAATAAATACATAAATAAATTAATAAATAAATAAATAAATAAATAAATATATAAATAAATAAATAAATAAATATATAAATAAATAAATACATAAATAAATTATTAAATTAATAAATTAATAAATTAATAAATTAATAAATTAATAAATTAATAAATTAATAAATTAATAAATTAATAAATTAATAAATTAATAAATTAATAAATTAATAAATTAATAAATTAATAAATTAATAAATTAATAAATTAATAAATTAATAAATTAATAAATTAATAAATTAATAAATTAATAAATTAATAAATTAATAAATTAATAAATTAATAAATTAATAAATTAATAAATTAATAAATTAATAAATTAATAAATTAATAAATTAATAAATTAATAAATTAATAAATTAATAAATTAATAAATTAATAAATTAATAAATTAATAAATTAATAAATTAATAAATTAATAAATTAATAAATTAATAAATTAATAAATTAATAAATTAATAAATTAATAAATTAATAAATTAATAAATTAATAAATTAATAAATTAATAAATTAATAAATTAATAAATTAATAAATTAATAAATTAATAAATTAATAAATTAATAAATTAATAAATTAATAAATTAATAAATTAATAAATTAATAAATTAATAAACTAATAAATTAATAAATTAATAAATTAATAAATTAATAAATTAATAAATTAATAAATTAATAAATTAATAAATTAATAAATTAATAAATTAATAAATTAATAAATTAATAAATTAATAAATTAATAAATTAATAAATTAATAAATTAATAAATTAATAAATTAATAAATTAATAAATTAATAAATTAATAAATTAATAAATTAATAAATTAATAAATTAATAAATTAATAAATTAATAAATTAATAAATTAATAAATTAATAAATTAATAAATTAATAAATTAATAAATTAATAAATTAATAAATTAATAAATTAATAAATTAATAAATTAATAAATTAATAAATTAATAAATTAATAAATTAATAAATTAATAAATTAATAAATTAATAAATTAATAAATTAATAAATTAATAAATTAATAAATTAATAAATTAATAAATTAATAAATTAATAAATTAATAAATTAATAAATTAATAAATTAATAAATTAATAAATTAATAAATTAATAAATTAATAAATTAATAAATTAATAATATTATAGATGTTTGGCAACACTTGAGTACGGACTTCACATTAGTCTAGTTAGGAATATTTGTTTTTTACCTAGTTACTTATGACATATTTGGTAACACTGTTCAAGTACATATGAAATGTCAAAATTTATAATTTTCAATTAAAATGTTTTAGGCCTTTTTTACCTGTGCGGATATAATTTCCCATTCTCAAAATTTATAATTATGAATTAAACTTCTTTCAAATTGTCTCCATTTCATAAATATTTCCATTTAAAGGTTCAAAATGACATGACAAACATGGCGTTCTTCGTCTCAAATTTTTCAAGGAGAACTGTGATCATTACAGTGACCTATTGTTTCTGTCCCAATTTTCAACCTTTATTAATTTTTTACACAAAAACTATGCATCCTACAGAAATACGATCCATTAGAAGGGCCCTGAAGCCAATCATTTTCTACAACTTGGTACATATTTCATGAAAATCGGTCGCTCCGTTTAAGCTGTAGCCTTGTCTAAAGTTTGGCGATCGGCTTTTTGATTAAAGAATATATAGAAAGATCCTCTAACTGTTTAGTATATTAGATTGTAATATAATAAATAACATTAAAACATATATGTATTTAAAAATCTTTATTTATATTTATTATTTCAAAAGAAATAAAATAATTATGAAATAAAAATATAATATAGTTCTGACAATATTATTACTTCTCTAAACTTCCTCTAAAATATAAAAATTATTTTAATATTATAAAAAATTATCACATGTGGAACATTAGAATTTACCAACTGATAAAACTCATATTGATGATTAGCTTCAAATATTGAACAATGTCAGTTATGCAACAAAAATAAAATAAATAACAGGTACAAATTTATATATAATTTATTAATTTTTTAGCGTTTTATAATGTAAGCACATATTTTTTTAGATCTAATGTACATGAAAGCGAGTGCAACCGACTATTCACTTTTAAAGAAAAACTACATCACAGTGGGAAACACCGTGTTTTGTCGTCGTGGGATTTCAGACAGATCTCAAGAATAAAATTAATAAGGATATGAGTAAATTTGAATAAAAATGTATCTGAAATTACAACTGCATACTGTTTACACGATAAAATAATTCATTATAATCCATTAACAAATATTGTTAGTAATATGTAAATGTATTTCGTTTTTTAAATGTACAATAAATGTTTTACAATAATTCAGCATTTCTCATTTAAAAAACCCAAATTATTGCTTTAAAACATATAAATAAAGAAAGTAAATAAATAACTAAATAATAAAAAAAAATAACGTATTAAATGCAACTAGTACTACATTCATGTAAAAAATAAAATAATGCATTAAAATAGTATGCGGAAATAATAAAAAAATAATATAAAAAAAGATAAAAAAGAATAGTACGCGGAAAAAAATAAAAATTTGTATAAGATAAAATGAAAAAAACAGTATCAGGAAAATGTGTCAAAAGTTATTATTCTTTAGTCAACATTTATACTAAGCAGACGTATCAGCATGTTTAATTTCATGCGAGAATACGTTCAACTTAATCTAATTAAATATTGTATTGAACAATAATTTATTCGGGTAAACTACAGTGGTGTTTGTTTAGCAGGAAGTTTAATTTTCTTCCAAGTAGCTCAAAAATATGGAATATTTACAAAAATATGTGTTGGTACTAAGATTTACTCAAATGGTACTAAGATTACACTACATTTTTGGATAGAAAATAATAATATAATATATGATCCTACTCTGTCAATTACTCAGCACCATCTACAACATGATTTTAAGGGTCTTTTCGAATGACGAGATTGGTGCGCTACGCACACCTTTGCTAGTTTGCGTTTTCAAACTTTATTTATGGAATTATTAATTTAAAGGCTTGATTTCCCTGTTATAAAAGCCTTAAGGAATGGCGCTTAACCAAAATTAAATCCATTTACTTATTTATAACAAACACTTTCAATGTTAAAAAGTTGGAAAAAATGCAATTTTTCATCATGATAAAAAATGATTTAATTTATATATTTTTAATAAATTTTCAGCGTAGCAACAAAGTATGAACCTTTATCTTTCAAATGTATTTAGAAAAAATACTTAATGTTTAGAATTAAACTAGAAAAAAGCTAACCAATAAGCATATATAATCACAGATTTGTCGCATTGAAATGTGGTGCCACCACTCGGCAATCCCTTGCAATCAACAAGCTACGCCCATAAGCCTCTGGCAGCATGACATTCAAATAGATTTTTTAGATTTTCAATTCCTAGACCACGTTTAAAAATTATAAAATATTTTTCCTATTTCGATTTTTTATATTTATAATTAAATATTAGATTTCAGTAAAAAAATAAACACAATTCATTTTCTTCACTTTATTTTTTTCTTTCGAAATACTCATGTACCTTTCATCACACCCATCATCGGAGTACAATATTATAAATTACAAATAAGAAACCCTATATAGTTAACAAATTATTAATTATTACATTTTAAACATATTGGCCAATCCTATCACCCTAAAATAGTGGTTGTGGTGTACAAAAGTTGAACTTTGGTGACATCAAGTTACGGTATTTACTTGCAATTCTATAATCTGAGCTAATGACGGGAAAGATCACAAATTCAGGTATCTTTGACTATTTAACAATTTTTATAAACCGTTTATCCAGTGGTGCCCGGTCAAAATTTAACAAATCTTTTTGTTTTTCTTGCATATAGAATCCAACATACTCAAATTTTTCTTATTGTAGCAACTTTTAATCAATCAAGTTAGATTTTTCAAATTTATGTCTTGTTTCAAGTTTATGGACTTAAACATTTTTCATAGTACATAATGTTCTTTAAACCTAGTTAGATTGTTTATTTTTGTTTGACCTATGTATAATTTAGTACAGTATGAACAAGTAATGGAATAAATTCCGAATTTCATATTCAGTTTGATTTTATCTAAATTGTTTGCTGTTAAGTTTTTTAATTTGTAATTATTCGAAAAAACTAATTGTATCTTGTATATAAATATAGACCAGTTTTTCGACTCAATTAATTCAGAATACTCTTCCACTAAATTAGATCAAAATAATACACTACCGTTTTGATAAAAAAAAACTAGGTTTAAAGAACATAATATGTGCCATGTAAAATGTAAAAATATTTTCGAGTCAGCTTTAGCGTTCCATGATCTTGAAACAAGACATAAATTTGAAAAATCTAACTTAAATAAATAAATTTATCATCACGGCTTATTACCCATTGCTGGGTGTGCCAATCTGATTTGAATACAGATATCGGTAATGACGAGGGTAATAATGAAATATTTGTACCGTGCGCGCGCTTACCAGGCGTCACCTCACGGGCTCTCATTGCTGGCGTGGAGAGTGCACCACAGGGGTAAATTTTGTGCCATTTAAAATTGGAAATATTTGGCATCGGTCGGGATCGAATTTGGTTCCCCAGATTCGCGACCTGACATTCAGGCACGCGGCCACGAGACCCCATCTAACTTAATATTGATTAAAAGTTGATACAATAAGAAACATTTGAACATGTTGGAAGCTATATGCAAGAAAAACAAAAAGATAATTTGTTAAATTTTGACCACTGGATAATCGATTCTAAAATTAGTTAAATAGACAAAGATACCCGAATTTGTTATCTTTCCTGTCATTAGCTCGGAGTATAGAATTGCAAGTAAATACCGTAACTTGAAGTCACCACAGTTCAACTTATAAATCACACCCACTCTTTTAGGGTGACGGGGATTGGTCAATATCTTTAGGATGTAATAATTTGTTAGCTATAGAAGTATAAGGTTACTTATTTGTAATTTTTAATATTGTATTCCGATGCTGAGTACAGTTGCAATCAGGTGAAGATTTGTGTCATAAGATTTCGTATGATATTTAAATCATTGCTATCAAAAAATCGTGTTGCATTTGTTTATTTTGATGATCCGTTAATTAAACAAAGCGTTGATGAACGTTTCTGCAACCGGTCATAATTGTTTCATTTTATAATTGTGTTCTCATGTTTTCAATAATAAAATAATTAGTAAACTTACTTTTTTATATTTATTTAAAAAAAGCAAAAAATAAATAAAAATTTCTCCGAGACTTCTCAATTATTCTTTAAATAACCATAATAAGATGTATGAGTCGGTGTTGGATAAAGTTTATTGTTCAATATTTACGTACATAATTATATGTCGCTGAGCGATATCAGATATCACCCTCCCTCTTACCGATGTCTACTAAGGCCAACGCCAGCACATTCAATGACATCGGCAAATGTAAAATTTTAAGAGTGGGGAACATTTAGCCCCACCCATTAGCCTCTTCAGAGCTTCTTCCCCCTGCTCGCCTGCAAAACCTTAGATGGTATCGGACTGTTTGAAAGAAGCTTTAATGTTACCCATACAACTGAATTTGAGGTAAAAACTGTTGAGGACATAAAAATAATGGAAGTTTATAAATTATTCGAAAAAAGTAAGTGTACAGCTGCATACTTTGCTAAATCTCCTATACATTTATTACATGTTCGTAAAAATATATATCATAATGTAGCAAAAATACTTAATAAATAATAATAAAAAAAATCTCGAAAAAAATATTAACCAAACAATGTGTTGTTTTATTTTTACCCCAAGACAGTACAAGATAAGACAAGACAAGACAATAACCTAGGTTATGGTTTATTACTGACTTCAATCCCCTTGACCTAGGTTATGGTTTATTAACCTAGGTTATAGTTCATCAACCTAGGTTATGGTTTATTACTGATTTCACTCATATCTGTGACGTAACTACTCTTATCTGTGACGTCATATGACGTCATTAATGCTTATCTTCAAAATCTCTTATCTGTGACGTCATTACTCTTATCTGTGACGTCATCTTTTATCTGTGACGTCAATCATATATCTCTCAAGGGGCGTGGTCAATCTCATTATACACCACTTGGTATAAAATCAATAGCAAGGAGTGGGGGTGTCTCAAGTGTCGCCATACCTACTAATACAACGTTAGCAGTTTATTTGATTTGGTTATGATGGACTACTTCACCAAGTGGGTTGAAGGGCAACGAGAAAGCCATCACGGTCGCTGATACCTTAATGAAAGAATGTATATGCCGACTTGGTTTACCACGTATACTTCACTTCGACCAGGGAAGAAATTTTAAGTCCGCCGTTTTCTAAAATATCTGCAAGATATTAATAATTAATAAAACGAGAACAACTGCATTACATCCGCAGTCCGACAGCAGGTTGAACGAATGAACAGAACGATCAAGCGATATTTGTCGAAGGTAGTCTCCAACTATCAAAGAGACTGGGACCGACATCCTTATCTATTTCTGTTGGCTTATCGTTCATCCGTGCATGAAATAACAAGACAAACTCCTGCGAACATCTTATTTGGGCGTAAGTTGCGCTTACCATGTAACTTGGTGTTCGGCAGCAAACCTGGGGAAGACCTGGCCGGGGAAGATTACGTTATAAACTTGAGGAGAAAAATGGATGCCATTCATGAACAAGTCCGTACTAATACTCAATCTGCCAGCGGCCGAATGAAAAACTTGTATGACATCAAGTCTGAAAAAGGTATATACCGACCGGGTGACTTAGTGTAGCTACACAATCCACAAAGACGTCGCAGTTACAAAGAAATTGGGAAAATCCGTATAAGATAGTTAAGAGAATTAACGACGAGATATACAGGATTAGAAATGTACCAACCCCTTTCGCCGGTAACAACCATGAAGACCATATTGGAGCAACGGTTCGTCGGATCACAGCTCAGGTACCGACTTTTGAGGACTTTATGGAAAAGTATTCCTTTGGCCACAAGGCGCGGTATGGCGTGATGAAAGTAGAACATAGAGATCTGTTCATATTGCCGTCAGATTATTCCCTCGACCACTGCGTATCGGAAGTCTTAAAGATGTCCCGCGGCATATCTTCAGTCTTTAAGACAAAATTTGGCCAACTACAAGAACTGGTCAACCTAAGTCGGCCAGTCGGGAAAACGCTACGGCTGCGGGATAACAACGCGATACATTTACTACCTAATTACAAAACCACCAGAACCTGTCATATCGCAATATATGGAACTCACTGTGTGAGATAAGAGATCATTTGCTAAAAGATGACATATTGGAGCTAGTAGTACCGAAGCTGGGCTGTGGACTGGATAGTTTGGATTGGGGAATTGTTAGGAACATGTTGTAGATCGACTTCCTATTTACCGGCGTTGAAATTCTCGTCTGCAGCTTTAACCCCCACGGACAGCAAGAAGAACTCAAACGGACTGTCGTCTATTACTTCTTCAGGTCTTTTAAATGTACCATAGGGGATACATAGAGAATTCGCCAAGACGAATTGTTCCGGGACAAAACAGTCGTAAGGAGGAGATAGTGTAACGTGAGAGTACCTACGACATTTGTTCCGTGAGCCCCGGACCGCCGCTGATGATAGAAGCATTTCTAGAAAAATTTAAGAGGTCTGGGTAGGTGATCTATAACGTGGATGTGGTGACGGGCGACGTGAGCGGAAAGCAGTGTAAAGATAAGCTTTTTTATCAGTGTTATTGTGGGGTGGAATGTTCTGAAAAATATTAGGGCTGCTATACAGGCGATGCCGCTCTGCCAATCAGTTAATCAGTCACCCAAATAAATAAAAACGTTACAATATGAAGAAACTGGAAAGTAAAAAATTATAAATTGAAATACACAAATTTAATAAATAAATTTGCCCAAGGAAATAATGATGGATTACATAAGTTGAAAAATTAACTAAAATGCATATATTTATACACAAAATTTAAACAACATTAAATTTTATGTAAAAATACTTGACAGCTAAAATGTGAGGATAATAAATTTCTTTTTTCCAGGCTTATTTTAGTTTTGCCTAAATAAATTACCTTCTTCGTTACTTTTAGCATTATTTACTTTAACATCATCTTCATTACCTCTTTGTCTCTTTTATACTCTTTAAAACGAATCTTCAACATCATTCATATGTTTAAAAATATTTGGAATATCCTGAATTTTATTTATTTAATATCAAAATTGTCAATTTGACAATAATTTTTCATATATCTTGCAAATGCAATTTCTTATAAGCACACTGCATTCGATATAAAGCCTAGACTTAGATCTAGTTGTTGTGGTCTAAATTTTAGACTAGGTTTAAACTAAGTTGGTTAACCGTTACATTGAATTGGTTCTAAGATGATTCATACGGCTTGTAAGATTATTTATTTAAACAATTAACACAACGCATTATTTATTAACACAATGTTTATTTCTTTGCTATTTATATCACTATTTCGCCTCGACTGGCTGGACTGGACTGAATTGACTGAAATCGCTAACAGAGCTTTTTAAGGCTTATATACCTTTTTATATTTATCCAGAGTATTGTCGAATGTTCGATGCAATAATGACATTGAATACAAAAGGATCAGATGAGCGCGTACAATTAAGCTCATCTCCTCAACTATTTAATCAGCTGCACGCGCCGCAATTAGGTCGCCAACCGGCCGAGACACGCTTTGTTGAGTGGCGTCGGCAGCATGGTCGCTACACTTAGTGACGTCGGGTGCGAACACAATTATTACCCTGGATTTTTGACCCTGATATTGATCCGTTATTGACAAATATTTAAATATCTCCACTGTTTTTCATGGAGTTCTTTATGCTGCAATATATATCACAACATATTATTCGTTAAAATAATACAGGGTGTTTCAGACCACCCGCGCCAGGCTTGAGACGTCCTAGAAGTACAGGAAAAAGAAGTAGCAAAACAATCTTATCTGAAGAATTTAATAGTAGTAGTCTCGATATCCGGAATGCCATCCGTAGGGAGAAACAGGCATTTCTAGAGTATGAGGTAAATAATAATGCTCATAAATCCCATAAATTATGGAATAATCTAAAAAGAATAGGTGTTAAAAATGATATTTCAAAAAATATTCCTGTTTGTGCACACCAAATACTTACGGTCAATATTTGTTAGACAAAGTCGGCGACATTGATATTAATGAAAGTCTCAGAGAAACATACGAAAACCATCCGTCTGTATAGGAATCTAGTTTTCATTTAGTTGTGTCAATAGTGTGACGGTCAGAAATATTTATAAAATCACAGAAATCTAATGCAGTTGATGTGAACGGTATTTCACTCAAAATGATGAATATTATGTTGCCAGTAATATTAGATTACATTACGCATATAATAAGTTCGTGCATTCTACAAGGAGTTACCCCTGATATCTGGAAAATGGCAGTAATTAAACCTTTAGCTAAAAAAAGATAGTTGTGTATTCGATGATCTACGCCTTATTAGCATATTACCAACTTTTTCAAAGATTCCTGAAAAAAAATTCTAAAATTCTAACTCAAAACTAGTCTGGATTTAGAAAAGAACATAGCACCAATACCTGTCTGTTAAACATAATAGATGATATATTAAATAACGTTGAAAAATCCGAACTGGCACTATTAATTCAAATAGATTTTTCAAGGGCCTTCGATACGGTTAGTCATAATATATTGCTTGTCAAATTAAAATATTACAACTTTGCTTCTACCGCGATTCAGTGGTGCAAGAATTATTTTCACAGTCGGCATTTCATGGTTAGAATGACATAGAATACAGAAACAATAGTTTCGTCTACTTTTCCACTCAGTCATGGTGTACCTCAAGGATCAATCTTAGGTCCTCTTTTCTTCCTCATTTTTATTGCAGACATGCCACTTTTAAATAATTTCTGTTCACTGCACTCATATGCTGATGATACGCAGTTTCTTGCATCAGGTAATCCTGCTGACATAGATAAACCATTTGCTATTATTAACATTGAGTTACAACAATTAGTTTCGTGGATTAAGAACAATGGTTTGAACATGAATACTACTAAATCTTCGCTTCAGGTTTTTGGACATACAGGCAGTATATTACCTGATATTATACTGGATAGCACTGTACTCGCACGTAAAGACCTGAAGTTTAGAGAATATCTTAACAAGAAGCTAATGTCTGCTTGATTGATTCTGCGCAATTTATATTATTTTCGCCAATATCTTAATACTGAGATCAAATTAAAATTAATAAATTCTTTAGTACTATCAACGTTTGATTACTGCGCTTGTATTTACATACGTATTCTAACTTTAACAGATAAAAATAGAATAACTCTTACTCAGACTTCCTGTTGTATATTGTTCCTTTCTTTCGAAAGTCAAAATCTAGG
Organism: Harpalus rubripes; assembly: GCA_963082715.1. Classification (NCBI taxonomy): domain Eukaryota; kingdom Metazoa; phylum Arthropoda; class Insecta; order Coleoptera; family Carabidae; genus Harpalus; species Harpalus rubripes. Next base: position 31,252,781 of record OY720457.1, read on the forward strand.
GCTTCATTTTCCTATCTCGTGCCTTCTTTGTACAACAATATTCCTGAATCCCTGAAGTCTCTATCGTTAACCGCTTTCAAACACAGAGTGAAAAATTTATATTAACTAATGTAATGTAGTAATATTTGTTTTGTTAAATTGTGTCTCCCGTTTGATGATACTTATATATTAGTTAGGTAGAAGAACAGCCTTGGGCTGAACCTCGCCTTTTACTTACATGGTAATGAAGATTATCATTGTTATTGTTATTGTTACTGTTACTGTTACTGTTACTGTTACTGTTACTGTTACTGTTACTGTTACTGTTACTGTTACTGTTACTGTTACTGTTACTGTTACTGTTACTGTTACTGTTACTGTTACTGTTACTGTTACTGTTACTGTTACTGTTACTGTTACTGTTACTGTTACTGTTACTGTTACTGTTACTGTTACTGTTACTGTTACTGTTACTGTTACTGTTACTGTTACTGTTACTGTTACTGTTACTGTTACTGTTACTGTTACTGTTACTGTTACTGTTACTGTTACTGTTACTGTTACTGTTACTGTTACTGTTACTGTTACTGTTACTGTTACTGTTACTGTTACTGTTACTGTTACTGTTACTGTTACTGTTACTGTTACTGTTACTGTTACTGTTACTGTTACTGTTACTGTTACTGTTACTGTTACTGTTACTGTTACTGTTACTGTTACTGTTACTGTTACTGTTACTGTTACTGTTACTGTTACTGTTACTGTTACTGTTACTGTTACTGTTACTGTTACTGTTACTGTTACTGTTACTGTTACTGTTACTGTTACTGTTACTGTTACTGTTACTGTTACTGTTACTGTTACTGTTACTGTTACTGTTACTGTTACTGTTACTGTTACTGTTACTGTTACTGTTACTGTTACTGTTACTGTTACTGTTACTGTTACTGTTACTGTTACTGTTACTGTTACTGTTACTGTTACTGTTACTGTTACTGTTACTGTTACTGTTACTGTTACTGTTACTGTTACTGTTACTGTTACTGTTACTGTTACTGTTACTGTTACTGTTACTGTTACTGTTACTGTTACTGTTACTGTTACTGTTACTGTTACTGTTACTGTTACTGTTACTGTTACTGTTACTGTTACTGTTACTGTTACTGTTACTGTTACTGTTACTGTTACTGTTACTGTTACTGTTACTGTTACTGTTACTGTTACTGTTACTGTTACTGTTACTGTTACTGTTACTGTTACTGTTACTGTTACTGTTACTGTTACTGTTACTGTTATTGTTATTGTTACTGTTATTGTTACTGTTACTGTTATTGTTATTGTTACTGTTATTGTTATTGTTACTGTTATTGTTATTGTTACTGTTATTGTTACTGTTATTGTTACTGTTATTGTTATTGTTACTGTTATTGTTATTGTTATTGTTATTGTTACTGTTATTGTTACTGTTATTGTTATTGTTATTGTTATTGTTATTGTTATTGTTATTGTTATTGTTATTGTTATTGTTATTGTTATTGTTATTGTTATTGTTATTGTTATTGTTATTGTTATTGTTATTGTTATTGTTATTGTTATTGTTATTGTTATTGTTATTGTTATTGTTATTGTTATTGTTATTGTTATTGTTATTGTTATTGTTATTGTTATTGTTATTGTTATTGTTATTGTTATTGTTATTGTTATTGTTATTGTTATTGTTATTGTTATTGTTATTGTTATTGTTATTGTTATTGTTATTGTTATTGTTATTGTTATTGTTATTGTTATTGTTATTGTTATTGTTATTGTTATTGTTATTGTTATTGTTATTGTTATTGTTATTGTTATTGTTATTGTTATTGTTATTGTTATTGTTATTGTTATTGTTATTGTTATTGTTATTGTTATTGTTATTGTTATTGTTATTGTTATTGTTATTGTTATTGTTATTGTTATTGTTATTGTTATTGTTATTGTTATTGTTATTGTTATTGTTATTGTTATTGTTATTGTTATTGTTATTGTTATTGTTATTGTTATTGTTATTGTTATTGTTATTGTTATTGTTATTGTTATTGTTATTGTTATTGTTATTGTTATTGTTATTGTTATTGTTATTGTTATTGTTATTGTTATTGTTATTGTTATTGTTATTGTTATTGTTATTGTTATTGTTATTGTTATTGTTATTGTTATTGTTATTGTTATTGTTATTGTTATTGTTATTGTTATTGTTATTGTTATTGTTATTGTTATTGTTATTGTTATTGTTATTGTTATTGTTATTGTTATTGTTATTGTTATTGTTATTGTTATTGTTATTGTTATTGTTATTGTTATTGTTATTGTTATTGTTATTGTTATTGTTATTGTTATTGTTATTGTTATTGTTATTGTTATTGTTATTGTTATTGTTATTGTTATTGTTATTGTTATTGTTATTGTTATTGTTATTGTTATTGTTATTGTTATTGTTATTGTTATTGTTATTGTTATTGTTATTGTTATTGTTATTGTTATTGTTATTGTTATTGTTATTGTTATTGTTATTGTTATTGTTATTGTTATTGTTATTGTTATTGTTATTGTTATTGTTATTGTTATTGTTATTGTTATTGTTATTGTTATTGTTATTGTTATTGTTATTGTTATTGTTATTGTTATTGTTATTGTTATTGTTATTGTTATTGTTATTGTTATTGTTATTGTTATTGTTATTGTTATTGTTATTGTTATTGTTATTGTTATTGTTATTGTTATTGTTATTGTTATTGTTATTGTTATTGTTATTGTTATTGTTATTGTTATTGTTATTGTTATTGTTATTGTTATTGTTATTGTTATTGTTATTGTTATTGTTATTGTTATTGTTATTGTTATTGTTATTGTTATTGTTATTGTTATTGTTATTGTTATTGTTATTGTTATTGTTATTGTTATTGTTATTGTTATTGTTATTGTTATTGTTATTGTTATTGTTATTGTTATTGTTATTGTTATTGTTATTGTTATTGTTATTGTTATTGTTATTGTTATTGTTATTGTTATTGTTATTGTTATTGTTATTGTTATTGTTATTGTTATTGTTATTGTTATTGTTATTGTTATTGTTATTGTTATTGTTATTGTTATTGTTATTGTTATTGTTATTGTTATTGTTATTGTTATTGTTATTGTTATTGTTATTGTTATTGTTATTGTTATTGTTATTGTTATTGTTATTGTTATTGTTATTGTTATTGTTATTGTTATTGTTATTGTTATTGTTATTGTTATTGTTATTGTTATTGTTATTGTTATTGTTATTGTTATTGTTACTGTTATTGTTACTGTTACTGTTACTGTTACTGTTACTGTTACTGTTACTGTTACTGTTACTGTTACTGTTACTGTTACTGTTACTGTTACTGTTACTGTTACTGTTACTGTTACTGTTACTGTTACTGTTACTGTTACTGTTACTGTTACTGTTACTGTTACTGTTACTGTTACTGTTACTGTTACTGTTACTGTTACTGTTACTGTTACTGTTACTGTTACTGTTACTGTTACTGTTACTGTTACTGTTACTGTTACTGTTACTGTTACTGTTACTGTTACTGTTACTGTTACTGTTACTGTTACTGTTACTGTTACTGTTACTGTTACTGTTACTGTTACTGTTACTGTTACTGTTACTGTTACTGTTACTGTTACTGTTACTGTTACTGTTACTGTTACTGTTACTGTTACTGTTACTGTTACTGTTACTGTTACTGTTACTGTTACTGTTACTGTTACTGTTACTGTTACTGTTACTGTTACTGTTACTGTTACTGTTACTGTTACTGTTACTGTTACTGTTACTGTTACTGTTACTGTTACTGTTACTGTTACTGTTACTGTTACTGTTACTGTTACTGTTACTGTTACTGTTACTGTTACTGTTACTGTTACTGTTACTGTTACTGTTACTGTTACTGTTACTGTTACTGTTACTGTTACTGTTACTGTTACTGTTACTGTTACTGTTACTGTTACTGTTACTGTTACTGTTACTGTTACTGTTACTGTTACTGTTACTGTTACTGTTACTGTTACTGTTACTGTTACTGTTACTGTTACTGTTACTGTTACTGTTACTGTTACTGTTACTGTTACTGTTACTGTTACTGTTACTGTTACTGTTACTGTTACTGTTACTGTTACTGTTACTGTTACTGTTACTGTTACTGTTACTGTTACTGTTACTGTTACTGTTACTGTTACTGTTACTGTTACTGTTACTGTTACTGTTACTGTTACTGTTACTGTTACTGTTACTGTTACTGTTACTGTTACTGTTACTGTTACTGTTACTGTTACTGTTACTGTTACTGTTACTGTTACTGTTACTGTTACTGTTACTGTTACTGTTACTGTTACTGTTACTGTTACTGTTACTGTTACTGTTACTGTTACTGTTATTGTTATTGTTACTGTTATTGTTACTGTTATTGTTACTGTTATTGTTACTGTTATTGTTATTGTTATTGTTATTGTTATTGTTATTGTTATTGTTATTGTTACTGTTATTGTTATTGTTATTGTTATTGTTATTGTTATTGTTATTGTTACTGTTATTGTTACTGTTACTGTTACTGTTATTGTTATTGTTATTGTTATTGTTATTGTTATTGTTATTGTTACTGTTATTGTTATTGTTATTGTTACTGTTATTGTTATTGTTATTGTTATTGTTATTGTTATTGTTATTGTTATTGTTATTGTTATTGTTATTGTTATTGTTATTGTTATTGTTATTGTTATTGTTATTGTTATTGTTATTGTTATTGTTATTGTTATTGTTATTGTTATTGTTATTGTTATTGTTATTGTTATTGTTATTGTTATTGTTATTGTTATTGTTATTGTTATTGTTATTGTTATTGTTATTGTTATTGTTATTGTTATTGTTATTGTTATTGTTATTGTTATTGTTATTGTTATTGTTATTGTTATTGTTATTGTTATTGTTATTGTTATTGTTATTGTTATTGTTATTGTTATTGTTATTGTTATTGTTATTGTTATTGTTATTGTTATTGTTATTGTTATTGTTATTGTTATTGTTATTGTTATTGTTATTGTTATTGTTATTGTTATTGTTATTGTTATTGTTATTGTTATTGTTATTGTTATTGTTATTGTTATTGTTATTGTTATTGTTATTGTTATTGTTATTGTTATTGTTATTGTTATTGTTATTGTTATTGTTATTGTTATTGTTATTGTTATTGTTATTGTTATTGTTATTGTTATTGTTATTGTTATTGTTATTGTTATTGTTATTGTTATTGTTATTGTTATTGTTATTGTTATTGTTATTGTTATTGTTATTGTTATTGTTATTGTTATTGTTATTGTTATTGTTATTGTTATTGTTATTGTTATTGTTATTGTTATTGTTATTGTTATTGTTATTGTTATTGTTATTGTTATTGTTATTGTTATTGTTATTGTTATTGTTATTGTTATTGTTATTGTTATTGTTATTGTTATTGTTATTGTTATTGTTATTGTTATTGTTATTGTTATTGTTATTGTTATTGTTATTGTTATTGTTATTGTTATTGTTATTGTTATTGTTATTGTTATTGTTATTGTTATTGTTATTGTTATTGTTATTGTTATTGTTATTGTTATTGTTATTGTTATTGTTATTGTTATTGTTATTGTTATTGTTATTGTTATTGTTATTGTTATTGTTATTGTTATTGTTATTGTTATTGTTATTGTTATTGTTATTGTTATTGTTATTGTTATTGTTATTGTTATTGTTATTGTTATTGTTATTGTTATTGTTATTGTTATTGTTATTGTTATTGTTATTGTTATTGTTATTGTTATTGTTATTGTTATTGTTATTGTTATTGTTATTGTTATTGTTATTGTTATTGTTATTGTTATTGTTATTGTTATTGTTATTGTTATTGTTATTGTTATTGTTATTGTTATTGTTATTGTTATTGTTATTGTTATTGTTATTGTTATTGTTATTGTTATTGTTATTGTTATTGTTATTGTTATTGTTATTGTTATTGTTATTGTTATTGTTATTGTTATTGTTATTGTTATTGTTATTGTTATTGTTATTGTTATTGTTATTGTTATTGTTATTGTTATTGTTATTGTTATTGTTATTGTTATTGTTATTGTTATTGTTATTGTTATTGTTATTGTTATTGTTATTGTTATTGTTATTGTTATTGTTATTGTTATTGTTATTGTTATTGTTATTGTTATTGTTATTGTTATTGTTATTGTTATTGTTATTGTTATTGTTATTGTTATTGTTATTGTTATTGTTATTGTTATTGTTATTGTTATTGTTATTGTTATTGTTATTGTTATTGTTATTGTTATTGTTATTGTTATTGTTATTGTTATTGTTATTGTTATTGTTATTGTTATTGTTATTGTTATTGTTATTGTTATTGTTATTGTTATTGTTATTGTTATTGTTATTGTTATTGTTATTGTTATTGTTATTGTTATTGTTATTGTTATTGTTATTGTTATTGTTATTGTTACTGTTATTGTTACTGTTACTGTTACTGTTACTGTTACTGTTACTGTTACTGTTACTGTTACTGTTACTGTTACTGTTACTGTTACTGTTACTGTTACTGTTACTGTTACTGTTACTGTTACTGTTACTGTTACTGTTACTGTTACTGTTACTGTTACTGTTACTGTTACTGTTACTGTTACTGTTACTGTTACTGTTACTGTTACTGTTACTGTTACTGTTACTGTTACTGTTACTGTTACTGTTACTGTTACTGTTACTGTTACTGTTACTGTTACTGTTACTGTTACTGTTACTGTTACTGTTACTGTTACTGTTACTGTTACTGTTACTGTTACTGTTACTGTTACTGTTACTGTTACTGTTACTGTTACTGTTACTGTTACTGTTACTGTTACTGTTACTGTTACTGTTACTGTTACTGTTACTGTTACTGTTACTGTTACTGTTACTGTTACTGTTACTGTTACTGTTACTGTTACTGTTACTGTTACTGTTACTGTTACTGTTACTGTTACTGTTACTGTTACTGTTACTGTTACTGTTACTGTTACTGTTACTGTTACTGTTACTGTTACTGTTACTGTTACTGTTACTGTTACTGTTACTGTTACTGTTACTGTTACTGTTACTGTTACTGTTACTGTTACTGTTACTGTTACTGTTACTGTTACTGTTACTGTTACTGTTACTGTTACTGTTACTGTTACTGTTACTGTTACTGTTACTGTTACTGTTACTGTTACTGTTACTGTTACTGTTACTGTTTACTGTTACTGTTACTGTTACTGTTACTGTTACTGTTACTGTTACTGTTACTGTTCTGTTACTGTTACTGTTACTGTTACTGTTACTGTTACTGTTACTGTTACTGTTACTGTTACTGTTACTGTTACTGTTACTGTTACTGTTATGTTACTGTTACTGTTACTGTTACTGTTACTGTTACTGTTACTGTTACTGTTACTGTTACTGTTACTGTTACTGTTACTGTTACTGTTACTGTTACTGTTACTGTTACTGTTACTGTTACTGTTACTGTTACTGTTACTGTTACTGTTACTGTTACTGTTACTGTTACTGTTACTGTTACTGTTACTGTTACTGTTATTGTTATTGTTATTGTTATTGTTACTGTTACTGTTACTGTTACTGTTACTGTTACTGTTACTGTTACTGTTACTGTTATTGTTATTGTTATTGTTATTGTTATTGTTATTGTTATTGTTATTGTTATTGTTATTGTTATTGTTATTGTTATTGTTATTGTTATTGTTATTGTTATTGTTATTGTTATTGTTATTGTTATTGTTATTGTTATTGTTATTGTTATTGTTATTGTTATTGTTATTGTTATTGTTATTGTTATTGTTATTGTTATTGTTATTGTTATTGTTATTGTTATTGTTATTGTTATTGTTATTGTTATTGTTATTGTTATTGTTATTGTTATTGTTATTGTTATTGTTATTGTTATTGTTATTGTTATTGTTATTGTTATTGTTATTGTTATTGTTATTGTTATTGTTATTGTTATTGTTATTGTTATTGTTATTGTTATTGTTATTGTTATTGTTATTGTTATTGTTATTGTTATTGTTATTGTTATTGTTATTGTTATTGTTATTGTTATTGTTATTGTTATTGTTATTGTTATTGTTATTGTTATTGTTTATTGTTATTGTTATTGTTATTGTTATTGTTATTGTTATTGTTATTGTTATTGTTATTGTTATTGTTATTGTTATTGTTATTGTTATTGTTATTGTTATTGTTATTGTTATTGTTATTGTTATTGTTATTGTTATTGTTATTGTTATTGTTATTGTTATTGTTATTGTTATTGTTATTGTTATTGTTATTGTTATTGTTATTGTTATTGTTATTGTTATTGTTATTGTTATTGTTATTGTTATTGTTATTGTTATTGTTATTGTTATTGTTATTGTTATTGTTATTGTTATTGTTATTGTTATTGTTATTGTTATTGTTATTGTTATTGTTA